>CM036539.1:12027961-12772961 GCA_020745685.1 Tautogolabrus adspersus
TACAGATTAGAGCTAAGGATCGCTGCTTTAAAAATGGATTCAGTTCATCCAAATTTAATATTTGTTATTGTGTTTGTGCCAATGTTTAGTTTAGTTACAGCACATCTGAGACATGGACTGTAGATTGGAAGGTACATTGATCCTTTTTTTAATGTAATAAATGAAGAATATAACTGTACAGTTAAAGCTAAACAAAGCATATCATTATCATCTGCACACCAAGCCCTCTAAATGTTGATATTTAGCTGCACAGTGAGTGCGTATGACTATATGTTTTAATTGGTGCAAAAAGATTTGATGCATTTTAATAGTGAGTGCATGTATTAGGAAACCTTATCATCATTGTTAATGTATACTGTTATCCCTCCTTATAAGATGTTGACACAAACCTAACGCTCTTAAGAAATTAGCACAATCCAATTTGAAACGCTTTGATCAGATACACACACCATCACACACCCACACACACACTGCTGAAAGGCCTAAGTCAGCAGGTAACTTATAGGACATGTAGGTCAGTCACAGGCCAATGCTAGTCCAGTGCTACTCTTAGATTTATGAGGGGGGGGGGGCTTTGTTTATTGACAGGGATTTAAATGGGGGGCAAAATTACATAACATTAAAAAAACTGGCTGTTAATACAGACACAACAAATTATTTACAATCCATCAAATTCCCCAACAGCCAAATACCACACAGTCTACAGCGACCCCAAATAGTGCAACACAAACTAAAAATACATCTCAAATAAATACCACAACGTTGTAATGAGTTACTTTGCTCTGATGTGATTTGTTGTGTTGAGTAATTTTGTTCTGTGTTGAATAGGGTTTTTGTGACGGTGTCTTTGATTTTGATATGTGACCGGTTGTGCTGAGGTAGGCGATTTGATTGTATTGTTTTTTTTTGTGTTGTGCTATTTGGCTGTGTTGAGTAAGATTCTTGTTTTCTGATTCTTGGTTATGTTCAGGGGTTTTGTGCATTCAGTTATTTTGCTGTAGTAGGTATTTGGTTGTATTTTACCATACAAACAAAGTGTGTAATTTTGTTCTGTTTTAGTATTTGGTCATTTTGTGCTTTTTGGATGTTTTTTTTTCTTTCCATTCAAACAAGTTGAGTCCTTTTGTTGTGTTATATTTGGTTGTGTGTAATATTTTTTTGTATGATATAAGGTTATGATATCTGTCTATGATATCTTAGTTGGGTTTTTGTATGTGGTATTTCTTCGTGTTACAGTATTTGGTTGTGTTGTTGTATTTGTTTTTGTTGTTATATTTGGTTGTGTTGTATTTTGTTACCTCACAGTATAAAGCTTTGTAGATTATTTTGTTGTGTGTGGGTATCGGTTATTATATTTTGGTTGAGTGATTGAAATGACTTGTTTAAGTTATTATTATTGTTTTTATTATTTTTCTTCATGGTTGACTTCAGTTATTTGGCTGTGTTTTGAGATTTGGTTGAGTCATGGTATGTGATTATGGTTGTGGTATTTTGTTCATGTTGTGTTGCCTGGATTAGCAGAATGTTTTCTCAAAGTTATTTTCAAAGGATTGAACATGTTTTCTTAATTTTCCTCAGTTTTTTCTGCCAGCTTTTACTCAAACTGCAGAGTGTTGAGCTCTTGGGGCCTCCGTAGTTTTTGACCAACTACATTTAACTTGTACTTTGGTTAGGCCTTGTCTATCTTCAAACTCAATTTGAAGTGTCATTTTCTCCCTCATAGTTACAGAGAGTCCTCCATCACAACCGCCCAGCCCCGAGTCAGAGCTAGAGGCAACTTACATCTCCCGACCTCCACCTACCATCCTCATTACAGCTCCATCACAAGACGACCTCTTTGCCTCACCGCCCACAGTGACTTTAGCGGACGCAGTCAAAGAGCGGAGGCCTCTGTGCACGCCTTTCATAGTGGGGAATAAACTGGTGACTGGAAAGTAAGCAAACATGACCTGCCAAAGAAGGTAAAGCTGGGATCAGGCACGATCAGAGAGTAAAGCAAACTCTGCAACTATATTAAAATAGATTTGATTTATCACATGTAACAATTATTAAATTAACATCATTAAAATAACTGCGGTTGTAGGAACAAGGCTGCAGGCTGAAGATAGCCTGAATATTTAGTTGTATGCTATTTTTGATCAGGCAACCAGTGAAATAAACAGTCTGTTGTGTGACAAGTTGACAAGTACAACTAACCACATTAGCAGTCTGAGACAAAAACTGGTGTTGTCTAAAACAGTACATAAGATCAGGATAAAAAATACTAAAGGATAGTCTACATAAAAGCCCGTCTAGCGTGTTTTAAGAAGAGATTTAGAAGACGCAACTGATTCTGCTGGCCTAATTTCCTCTGGCAGACTGTTCCACAGTTACGGTGCTCTAACAGAGAACGCACAGTCACCTTTTGTCCTGAGCCTGGACTGTGGAACAACTAAAAGGGCCATGCCAGAGGACCTTAGGCTGCGAGTCAGCTCATTAAAAAGTTTAAAGGTCAGTGACATATCCTGAGACCCTTCTGTGCCTTAAAAGCAATCAGTAGAATCTTAAAATCTATTCTGAAACTTACAGGTAGTCAGTGAGTGCAGGTGTGCTAACATAGGAGTGATATGATCTCTTTAAGTACCACATAAAATTCTTACTGCAGCATTTTGATAGAAGACAGAGAGTTGCAGTAGTCTAACCGAGAAGATATAAAAGCATGAATGACCTTCTCCAGATCAAACACAACGTAAAAATTACTTTATTTTTGTGATACTCCTGAGCTGGTAAAAGCATGACTGAACCACTCTGCTCACTTGCTTGTCAAAAGGCAGGTTGCTGTCAAAAATCACTCCTAAACTTCTAGCTGCTGGCACTACATAATGTGACAAATCACCTATAGGTCGGCCAAAGACTAAAATCTCAGTATTCATTGTTGTTTAATAGATTAAAGGTCTTTAAAATCCCAATTTGGATGGCCTTGATATCGTTTCTGAGTGGGTTGAGATGGTTATGGGATGGTTGTTTGTGATAGGCAGGCCTCGGTGTAACTGTGTATCATCAGCATAACTATGGAAAAGGACACTATATTGACGAAGGCTAACCATGTCAGTCTTTCTTTCTTTAAGTCTTTTTTTCTTTTCTTTTTTACAGTATTCCTTGAAAAACTCATGATGGGCTTCACTTACACCACCCAGATGCAGACCCTGCCTCTTTAAACTCTGGGATAGCACTCATCGTCCTACTGGTGGGCCCGACCGGAAACAAAACAACATGGCGGCCCCCAACGAGCTGAGCTGCTGCATATCGGGATAAAGCTGCGTCGGACAACAATCGTTTCTTTCTTAAATTAAAACAGGAGAAATAATGGAGTCCATTGGAGAGGAAGAGCCGGACCCAATAAGGCTGAAGTCCGTCAAGAACAATAAAACGTTTACAGTGCCTCAAAGTGATAGGGTAAGATCAATATTTACAGTCTATGGGTAAGCTAGAGCTAGCTTCATGTGTGTAGAGTAGACTGTTCACACACAGCTTGATTTACATCTCTAATGTAGGCTATATAAAGTTGTAACTTTAGTTTTCACTTATCTACATGGTGTATTAACACATTTCCGCATATATTTTACAAAGCCATCATTTAATTGTAGTATATAACTATGATAACCCAGCTGTCTCTGTTCATTTAATCCTAACACGTAACTTCTAAATGCTATCAGAATAGCATGCAGTGGCTCAAGGAAGCACCTGTAGTGAAAGTTATTAGCACGAGCTCAAACATGACCGTGGACGACCTCCGTTTGCTCTTTTTACCTGAGTTCATGAGGTTACATTGTTGAAAAGTAATGAGTTAGTGTTGAACCTTTGTGTCGAGGTAAAGTTAGTCTGTCATTGCCTCCATGTCAATCTCATTACTGGCTTTCTCCAACACATAAGCCAGCACGAAATAAACTCCAACTATCCCCTTCATCAAGTGTGAATCCAATCCTGTGTCCTCCTTACCTTCAGCATACCTATATAACGACTTAGGAAACTACTTAGGATAAGCAGTCACAGTTTATTTTGGCTAGATTTCTTTTCCATTTTGCTGATGGTAACCCCGCCCCGAAGACTATTGTTATTGGTGATTTTTTTCAAAATTGTTTTGTTGATGATCAATACGGATCAATTTATAGATTCCTTCTTCAACTTTTCATTCAGCCTTCATTTCATTGAGACTTTCCAGTATCTGACACATGTATTATTTAAGCTTAATTCCAAGCACTGATGAATCAAAAATGTCCGATAGTGTCACTTTTCATACATTTGACCTGTTTTCTTTTTTTTTCAGTTTGGAAGCTGCAGGAGCGTCAGAGAGTTTGAGAAATTCAACCGCATCGGAGAAGGAACTTATGGAATTGTCTGTAAGTCATTTATGATGGAGACTATAGACAAGTTTTATAATTAGAGCAGACATATTAAGTTTACTGTGACTATATTAAGTGGAAAACTTTTCTTTCCCTTTTATAGACCGAGCCCGAGACACCAAATCGGACGAGATTGTAGCTTTGAAAAAGGTCCGCATGGACAAAGAGAAGGATGGTAAGAGCACCGCTCTAACAACGAGTTGTGGTTGTGTGTGTTTTGTATAGTTCAATTTGTCTTGGTTTTGTATTTTTTATGCATGCATAGAATTTGGGGAATGTAGGGAGCATCCCTGATCCAAGTCATTTCACTTACAATCTTTTGATTGGTCATTAAATATCCCTCTCTCTTTCAGGGATCCCCATCAGCAGCCTCAGAGAGATCAACCTGCTGCTCAGACTCAGACATCCCAACATAGTGGAGCTGAAAGAAGTGGTTGTTGGAAGCCAACTGCAGAGGTAGTACACAAACACACACACACACATACACCAAAGAGGTGAAATGGTAGCTATACATAAGTCAACTCACAAGCATGCAGCAATAGACATTGAGTAATGTGAAGAATCTCGACAGTTACACATCAGGACCAATTTACGGACTAGTTTTCTCATTAACGTATCCATCTAGCTGTTTATTGTGACCGCATTAAATAACATAATTATATAACGTTACATTACATAATATTACTAAGGTTTTAGTGGCTGTAACATAATCTTTTGGATCAACCTAGTCGTGAAGAGATAGAATTTAATGTTAAGGATAAAGAGGCCCTTTTTTGAACCATAAACAACAACATTGATTTTTACCTCACAAAACAGAGGAGTTGCTGGTCCAACAATAGGTCCAATGGGTAGTGATTTGTGCTACGTCTTTGTGCTGCAAGGTCAAATCACTCGTGTTCTAGTGGATTCTGGTTGCTTTGAGGAGAGAAATGTAACGGCTGTCTTTGGTCGATAAAAAATCCTCTTATTTGAACTTTTCGAACCTATTAGTCATTTGACCCCCAAAATGCATTACATCCCAGGTTTAAAATCCACCAGATTTCCTCTTTGATACTTGATCATTTATTTTTCTGTGTTTCTGTTGTCTCATGCTCAGTCTGTTCCTGGTGATGAGTTACTGTGAACAGGACTTGGCCAGTCTGCTGGAAAACATGCAGACACCGTTCTCTGAGGCTCAGGTAGGACAGAGTGAAGATCTTCAATCTAACGTTTCCCTCATGTGTACATGTTTTCAATTTCTAACAAAATCAAATGGACCTCTGTCTCCATTTGTTTGTATTAGTACTCCACACAACTCATGAATGTTTCCTCCATATCATTCGATCAGACAAGAGGCATTTCATAAGTACTGATATAGAGTTCAACATGACCTGGACTTTTAACCGTGGTGTTCTAAATACAGTGCTGTAATTTTTATTCAAACTAAATCAAACTCTGTGTTGACCTCATTGATCAGTCACACATACCAGACCAGCAGCTGTGAACACATTCTGCTGTATAACATTTTCATGCTGGACAAACACACAAGCTGTCCGATTACAGGGTTAGTAAATATGAAATAATGAGAAACACATGTTGATATCACCTTCCCTTTAATTCGTGAAATCACCTTGTGAAGTGCAGCACATCTACACATTTTCTTTGTCTCCATTAATCTGTACAAATATTACGTCTTAGAAGGAATACAAACCTTTGTTCATTTACAAATGGTTTATTTTAACGTGGTTTCCATAGTGACAGTGTGTCTCGTCTCAGTGAATGAAAGCAGTGCAACATCTTGATACACAATTTCCTACTCAGCCCTTAAAGATACGCTAAAAAGGCACCTGTGTGTGGTGAGTAACATTACGTTTCCTTTCTCTTAACCCTCTTCAAAGGTGAAGTGTATTGTCCTTCAGTTGCTCCGAGGTTTGGAGTATCTCCATCACAACTTCATCATACACAGGTGAGGTCCAAACACTCACATACATGTGTTTGTTTATCTAACATGATAATAGTGGCAGCACAGGAACGTTGTAAAATCTAACGAATGTTAATTATACAAGACAAGTTTGTGAGTTAGTTTAACCACAGTATCTTGTCAGCTCATTGTCATATTGACATTGACACATAAAGACTAGAACAAACATACCAGTTTGAATGTGGAGTGAGTCGCCATTTGTTTCTTGTTAACACGCATCCTTTGCAAAAGTCTGCCAAGGATTCGTTAACATTAAGCTTATTTACTTTAGAGTACATTTAGTGTTTTGGACTTGTGAGTTGCACGAGTTGTCTTAATGTTTTAATTGGATCAAAGTCTTTTTCTGATGGTGACAGCTCTTGCTGAGGCTCAACTGCAACATTTTAATATTTTTATGTTTGTATTGGCCTTTTACTAAATTATGTAGACATTTTAAAATACTGTTTTCATTCAGTTTAAACAATCACACAGGCAACAAATATGTTTGCTTTATACTCTTTACTGCTCCCTCAATTGCATGTGTTATGATTTCTGCGTTTGCAATTGCATTCCAGAAACATTCTTAAACATTTTTAACCCAGAAACAGCCACCATCATGGAAGACTCCGCCTTATGCTTGCTCTACCAAGGTGCCCATCCTCACCTTAACCAATCGGACTGTATCCATTCATGAGAACTTGTTCAAATTGTACAACCTCTCTGTGTTGGACATGTGTTAAAGGCAAGTCGGAGAATATCAGGATCTGAGTATCTGGAAATTTTCAGTCGCTTAAGTGATAAGCGGGCATTAGTAAAACTGAACATCTGGACGAAGGTAAATGAGAGTGTGCAGCATCTGCCATCTTCTCCAGTATAGCCACTTGGCTGTGTTTTAAATAGAAGTAGCAAATTATGGATAAAGTTCGGAAAATCTCCCATCAGTATATTTCCCAGGCTTGGACATGTTTAGAAGGCTAAACTCTTCTTCATTTGTTCCAGCAGGGATTGACATCATGGTGGATATGAGATAGTTTACATTTGGCCCGTGCAAAACTTTAAAGTTTCACAGTGACGGACACAGAGCCATGTGGAATTAATCAGCTTAAAGATTAAATCCAATACGATGTCCAGCAGTGAGAGCTTTAAATCTTGCTTTTAGTCAGCTTTAGTTTCTTTGAGAGGGGCATGTACCTGTTAGCTTGTCATAGACAGCAGATATTCCATGTTTGAGTGATGGATGGCCGTAAACTCAGAGCTGCAGCGGTGCATGAAAGAAATTAGGTAAACACCTTATTGAGCTCCTCAGTACTCTTCTCTTTCTTCCTCCATATTTTTAAGCCACGCAGTTTGATGAGCTCAGTGGGCTGTCTGGTTTTCAGAGCTGCTGTTGAATCTAACGCTGAGTTACCAAAGCAATTAATGAAGCTAATGAGACGATTTTAGAGTTCAGAAAGAGGTCTGGTCTTACTCAGCTGGAAAAAGGCTTACGGTAGTTAAACAGCAGATTAACAGTTAATGACGCAGGAATCTCTTGGTTTAGGTAAGAAAAGGTGATCCCTGTTCTGTTTACTAGAGGAAAAGATATCTTGTGTAAAATATAAGCAATCAATATGGTAAAGATCTAACGGAAATAATATGCAGCTTTTTGGTGCTCATGTTATATAAAACAACATTTAAACTAGGAAGCCCCTGAAAGTTTGAGGAAGTGTGCGAGGAAGTAACAGAGTTGGTTAGCACTCTGTCGGTTTAATCTCTTCACTTTTCTACAGAGAGAGACGCAGGAGCAACAGCACTTCAGGCTGTGCACTTTCAAGACTTCAAAATGACCTTTCAATGTTCATCAAAACAAAACAAATAGACTTGGTGTTTTAGATCCATTCAAATACTGAGGACACGGGACGTTAGGAGGAGCTGCGAGCAGAGCGACACCTAGTTTCTGAGCATATGCTCAACTTGTTATTGGGTTGATGTTCCTTCACTGTTTATTGTTGTTAACCTTGAGATGATATATTGGACCCTGTATTTAAAACACTAAATAAAGCACTTTTATTTTGAAAATCAGTTAGTCTTTAAAGGCTGTGAGCTGAGATGCCACTAAATTGAACTCTAGGTGATTAAAATCCTTCTTCTCTTCAGGTTCAATGATTTAGTTCAAAACGGTGGTGTGACATAATTTAAAGATAGTCAGAGAGAGCACTTGCAGAAAACCAAAACAAACTAGACCCTACAAACTACGGCTACACAGTGCTGGCGTACTTGTTGATGTGAAGCTGTTCACAATTACCCCCCCTTCAATTTGACTGAGCTTAATCAAATCTGCCAGGTTATAAAGATGTGCTGAGGTAGATATGTTCAGAGACAGTCAGAGCTTTAGCTGAGAGCAGTTTGGACATTAGCTCTGCAAATGAATGACGAGCGAAGGGGTAGGGGGTTCAGATTGTTCATTATCCTCTTCGATCTTCTTATCAGGGACCTGAAGGTGTCTAATCTGCTGATGACAGACAAAGGCTGCGTTAAGATCGGTGAGTCATCACTGTTACTATAACCACCTCACTGTGATCACCTTAAACCTGCACTGACATACATCCCAAACTCTGCAGCACTGACGTTGAACTTCACTGGCTCTCTGACAAAGACTGCCTTAGACTCTTTATCTCCATCCAGTCACTGACCTTGTACTTCTATCAGCTTTTCCCTACAACTAAAGGAGGTTCATTCCTTTTAAATGTACGTTTGTTTGAAGAGCCCCTTGAGAAAAAAAAAGTAAACTCACAACACAAACCATTCCAAAAATCGGCCACCAAAAACATTGGACCAGCGTCTTTGATCTTCCTCTTAAAGTTTTATTTATCTTTGAACGTAACATCGAAACAAATATAACCTTCCCTTTAATGCTGCATAAGAAGCTCCGCCCCCTACATTCTTGGAGAGCACTGTGGGGAAATGACGCAGTGACTTTAGTCCTCTACATCCGTTTCTAATGTGTTTCTAACGGGCTTAGTGTCACTCTCCTGGATTAGCAATGCCTAGTAAACAAAATAAACAGCTGCTTCATCACACTTTAAAAAGAGTATTTGTTCTTACTTTATTTGAGGCTTTAAGTGTGAAATTCTCCAGATCACTGTATGTGAGTTTAGTAAAAAAAACGAAGGAATAAAATGTCATATGTGCTTCATGAAACATGATGCTATTGATTCAGTTATAACGGGCCTTTTTATTGGCTGTGATGCATTGCTTCATTTAATCAATAACTTAATAAAAAAATGTTGCAGGCCAAATATACATTTATATTCATTAAAAAATGTTAACTGATCATGCTCTTGTTTCTTCTGTGTGCAGCTGACTTTGGATTGGCCAGAATGTACGGCATCCCCCAGCAGCCCATGACGCCTCGAGTGGTCACATTGTGGTGAGTGTCAGGGTGAGTGTGTTGAACCCTGCAGATCATCATTATTTTGCTTTCATTGTGCTGGTACAGAGACGGTGGCAACTCCAATAACCATACAGTAGTAGCCACCAGGATGTTCCCCTCCAAGGCAGTAGCCAGTCAGCTGTCAGGCAGTTCCCAGGAAAAGAGAGAGCCCCCCCTCTTCGCATACATTCTACTGTAAACACGCCCATGTATCTAATTGCAGGGTGTCGCCAGTAGATGGCGCTTCCCTCACAAGAACACATCAGCCTACAGTATTATTGAGCTGAACTTAGCTGTCATTCTAACTCAGACATTTATTAATGAATCCTGAATCACATCAGCTGCTGTTGTTCACAAAGTCATATTGAATATGTTCTATGATTTTCTTCATGACATTAAACTATTCATTACTTCTCTACAATAACTTGAATTTAACTTGAATTTTAATATGCAAACCCTTTACACATGTACTTCTTCTTTAGTGAGCATTGCTTACATCTCGTTAAAATACATTTTGTTAAAATCACAATGAAAGACGTCGTCTGAGCTCACTAAGCACTAAGACAAGGCAGCGGGTTGTTTTTGGGTCTAACCACGCATATCACTTTCACTGACGCGCGGATCAATAAATCCACTCACAGTCAACACAGGTAGCCTAATCTCAACCTTTTAGGTGCAGCTCTCACCTATTACATTATGACATTTGTCACAGCGGTGTCCTCAGTTTATATCATGATGTAGGCTACTTTCTCCGCACTTGGCGTGGCTCCAGCCTGCGTCATGGCGCTTGCACCATCAGCAGTGCAGCGATCATGGTCGGGGCGCAGAAGCTGCTCAGTTATTGTACGAATTTCATAATGAAGTTGTATGTATCTTTGAGAGGGGGATTATCTGTGCATGGGTCACTTCTCTGTCACAGGTTGTGTGTCTCTGTGCGCTGAATGTTTGCCCTTACGCAATGTGTGACAGATTGGTCCGATGGCACATTCAGTTTGAACAAAAGACGCACTGTAATGCTAATTTTTGATTCCTGTTATCCATCGATTGCAGCTTTCTTGGGTCAGCCTCGTTACCCAAAATGTTTTAAGCAGCTGGCATGTGAATGGAATGTAACTGATATCAGGAAAAATGGAAAACTGCAGGAAAAATAACGACCCAGAACATGAATCTAAGGCTTTCTTCCTGCTCGTCTGTTTCATATCTTAGAAGAAATTACACCCACGAATTTTTAAACGGTCCAAACAAAGAAATGTATTCAAAAACATCATTCTAATCAAATCCAAAATTCAAATTACATTTTTACCTAACGAAAAAAATGATGTTTACTCGTGTGTCTTGATTTAAAGGCAGCAGACTGAGAGACTGAAACTCGTCATATGGCACACGTTTGACTGTGAGTCAAAGGGGGAGGGAGAGACGTATTAGAATGGAGCGGCCATTACATCTTAACAAAAAGACGCACTGTAATGCTAATGACTTGATTCCTTCCACAGTGTAGGAGCACTACCACATGAAATCACTTTATTCAAACTTTATAAACTTACATACACAGAAGAAATGTTTATGTTTGTTTGATTCCAGCGCAGCGTGGATCCAGACAAAGACAAGCTTTAATTTACGCGCTGTGTTTTGATCATTAGGATGGTCTATCGAGTGCATAGAAAATGATTAACTCAGACGTTAATGAGAGGCTCAATAGGTGAAAATATGTGTACATGTCAGTCGCATTCCGAGCATCTATTTGAATGTACAATAGCGGGAGGTTTGGCAACTAACGACCTTGTATAATGGGATACTTTGAAAATCACACTTTAATATCCGGTACATTTACCGCTGCTTTGCAGAGCTTCGCGACTCTAGCTAAACAGTTGGGAATATATAATTATTGTTAAATTGATCTCAAACCAAGAAAAGATATAAAACCTATTCACACTTTGACAGGCAGAAAACACACAGCTCACGGAGGAGCGCTGGGACTGAGGGAGAATGAGGAGCGATGAGGAGAAAAAAAGATTCTGTAGTCATGATTAAACACTCCATGCATGGTCCTAGCAAGGACCGTGCACGTACCGGTCGAGGAACGTGGTAGGAAATGGTGGGAATTTTTTTTTGGCTTTATCTGTATGTGTTCCTTCCTTCATCTGTCTGCAGGTACAGAGCTCCAGAGCTCCTCCTAGGGTCGAAAACGCAGACTACAGCTCTGGACATGTGGTGAGAAGACACACAAACTATCCCAGCATGCAAATCAACCTCATGCCGTTAATACATTGAAACATATTCAGTCCTTTGTTTGAGATCCCTTCTGTTTGTTTAATGATTTTATTATCTGAATTGGACATATATAAGTAAAATTGTCTGGTGTCATATTCTGAGATTTTCTAGAATAATATGAATATTACAAAATGCTTTCACGGATGGTTAACACAGATGGTTTTCAGAACAAAACAAAACTTGTCGTGTTGTTTTTTTTCATTGCAGGGCTGTCGGCTGCATACTGGCGGAGCTGCTGGCTCACAAACCTCTGCTGCCTGGAACCTCTGAGATCCAGCAGGTGGACCTGATCGTTCAGCTGCTGGGAACGCCCAATGAAAACATCTGGCCGGTCAGACTCAAGTCCACAGTGTTAATTTCAACTTTGTTTATCTGTGATGTCTGATGAAGTGAAGGAATAAGCAAATTGATCTGTGTGTGTTTTTGTGTGTGTGTCAGGGTTTCTCGCAGCTACCTCTCATTGGTCAGTACAGTCTGAGGAAGCAGCCGTACAACAACCTGAAGAACAAATTCACCTGGTTATCTGATGCAGGACACAGACTGCTCAACCTGCTTTTCATGTACCATCCACAGCGCAGGTACACACAGACAGACAGACAGACAGACAGACAGACAGACAGACAGACAGACAGAGACACACACACACACACACACACACACACACACACACACACACACACTAAAGGTGGTCCGCCTCTTTTGGACAGACGTCATGTGAGTTTGTATACATGACTGTCACAGAAGGTGTTTTATTTTAAAGTAGGAAAATCAAACTTGTGAAAAATGTAAATGTAAATGATGATTGAATCCCATCTTGCATCTTTATCTTCATCATGGTTTTCACACTCTCATGGGTCACTGAGGCACTACAATAGTTGTTGTTCAATGTTTTTAGGAACACTTTGGATTTTCCTACTATGACAACAAGAAATGTCTGAAAGGAAAAGACGATTTAAAAGACGTTGGTGCGTCCTCAATTTCAAAATCTTGCTCTGCAGCTGCCAACCGCCTCTGCTCTACAGCTGCTGCTCACGATACTATTGCGATTCGTTTTTCAGAGTACCGATGTGAATCTTGACACCTTTTAATCAATTTATCACGATTTCACAATTAATCTTCACATCCCTAGCAGCTGCTCTTCAAAAGTACTGATTTGGGACGTATTCCTTTAACACACTATTGCAATCCGTTCTGTAATTGCAGAGTCACCTTTGCTCTTTTGGTGGCTCAGTCGATGTGACACATTTTTCAATACAGATGATTGCAGGTCACAATAAAGGCGTACCAGCGTTGACACTGATTTTTGCAATGAGTACTGCAAGGCTGTGATTTGATTATGTCAGGATCATCCACTTACTGATGATAGTTTGAGTTGCACAATAATATTCTCAGGTGGGCAGGATAAGATGATGCACTTCTTTTTTTTCTTGGTGTACTTATGATGCAACAAGAAAAAGGGTCTTACCTCAGCAAAAAGGTGCAATTCCTTAGTGACGATTTTGTAGTGTTGTCAGACACTTAGAATACAAATCTGAGGGGGCGCCAGTTGAACTAAGTTGTTAGAGTAGGCGCCCCGTGTAAAGAGGCTACAGTCCTTGACACATTGGCAGCAGGTTCGACTCCAGACCTTGGTCCTTTGATGAATGTCTACCCCACTCTCTCTCCTCACCCCACATTTTCTTGTCTCTCTTCAGTTGTCCTAGCACTTAAAGCAAAGTAATAGTAATAGGAATCACCCTTCAAATGATTGAAAGCGTTAATATAAATGACTGTTGTCTGTCTTCCTGATTCAGAGCTAATGCCAAAGACTGTCTGGAGAGTTCATACTTCAAAGAGAAGCCTCTGCGTGAGTGAAGAGATTATGGATCAGCTTGTAATCATGACCCTCTGATGAATCAATTGTCAGTTATTCATCTTTTCTCTGTGTCTCTCTGTACAGCCTGTGAACCCGAGCTGATGCCAACCTTCCCCCACCACCGCAACAAGCGGGCCTCTGCTGCTTCAGCTGAGAGCCACTCCAAACGCAGCAGAGTGTGATGAAGACGGGGAGACACTGGACTCAACCCTGCCTTTTCGGCATTTTAAGGAAGGAGCACTCTGAAGATGGTTTCTGTTCACACTGCCCGCAGGGACCGTGAATGTGCTCATGAGGAGGTTTTACTTAGTGTTTGGAGCTAACAGAACTCAACTAAAACAAACAAGTTGTGGCACAGATAAACATCACACTGGACTTGCGACATAGTTCTCTGTAGTGATCAACGTCCCAGAGATCATGTGATCATTAAAAGGCTGTAACCACACATTATGTGAAAAAGGTCAAGTTATATGGTAACTGAACCAACTTGCTTTAGCTTGAGTCTGTTTGATGACCTTCGTCAGGAGAAAATGAAACTGAAGTTAAAGAACGTGCCTGTACAATTCAAAGAGTTAGTGGTCGAATAAATGGATGGCAAGCCTTGTTAAGAAAGCATGTAGCCAGTTTTCTCCTCATCACCATCAGTGTGTGTCTATGACCAGTTGTGTGTCCGGTTAAAGTGTCCTTCATGGAAAATGTGGAACCCCTGCTTTCATTTTTTTGGTTTTGTTTGCCTGGCAGTTAAAGTAATAGGTCAACTTTCAGGGAATTTGCTTACTAGTCATCTTCCCTTTTTAATTTTCAACTGAAAGTGTAATAGAGTTAGCCTGTATTTCCAAACATCAGTGGAAAGAAAATCTAAGTCTTGCAATTTATTTTCTCATACACATCATTTTTTTTCCCCTGTGTAATTTTTCTTAGAAAAATGTTGGAACAGCAGCATGTCTGGCAGTTAACTTTACAAAATGAACAGAGGTCTCCTTCTCTTCATGACAAAGAGGCCTGGTAAAAACACGGAGTCAGGCGGTTTCATGCGAAATAATCAATGCCTCTCCAACTGATGTCTGGAGGGGCTACAAGATCAGATTCTTGTTCCCTCTTCATTATCGTGGTTTTATCAGGAGCCGAATTATCCACAGAGGTTTCCTCCTCTCCAAAACAACTGGCAAAGGCTGCCAGGAGGAATGGCGAGCTGAGCTGCCCATTAGTTAATGAACAGTCTCCTCTTGTTTTAAGCTCAGGATTCCTTCAATGTTCATTAATAAGACTTAATACTAATAAGAGTGTTTCAGGTTAAACTACTGTGTCTTTATGTCCTGCTGCGGCTGTGGCTCAGTGGAAGAGTTGGTGGTCTCTTAACCGAAAGGTTAAACGTTTCGATTCCCCAGCTACATGTTGATGTGTCCTATGGCAAGACACTGAACCCCGAATTGCTGCCACTGCTACGTCAGTGGCGTCAGTGGTGTGTGATTGTTAATGAATGGAATTAGATAATACTGATGGACACTTTACATAGTAGCCTCTGCCATCAGTGTCTGAGTGTAGTGTGAATGGGTAGGTGTGACCTGCGGTGTAAGAAGTGCTTTGAGTGGTCAGAAGACTAGAAAAGTGTTATACAAGCTCAAGTTACCATGTTATCATTCCGCAGGGCTTTCAGGGCTGCAACTGAGCTGTCACTTTAACTAACTCGCTGATTAATATGCTTCATGAACTGAAACTGTAAGATACACGAGTCCTACAGGTAAAGCCTGACCTGAATAAAAAAGAAAAGGATTGTATAGTTAAGTCATGCATTTATGGTTTGATCTAAGTAGAAAAAGCTCTAACCTTATTTAACCACATGTCGAGCTGTTTAAAAGGCCTCAGCTTGAATGCCTAAAATGAACTTTACAACAAAGCTAGTCTTGTCTGAAAAAATCACCAAAAAGATCAGTATCATTGTGTTTGACCTGTGGTTGCCAATAAAAGTCATTGACTGAAATTCACTAAACTGGGAGAGAAAACTGAAATCTTACTGGAAAATCTCTAAATCTATTCACACAAGCAGCTTTTGAATACAATAAAAATGTCAAACCAGCAGCTGTGTCTTCTTCATTTCAAATGTCAGTTTTTTATTTATGCAGGATAAATTAGTAGTAATGGTTACAGGGCCAGCCACAGGTTAAGCCCCCTTACAGGGACCATTATAACTGACCTCCCACAAAACCAGTATGCACCTCCACAAACACACAGACTGAGCAGCACGAGCACTCTGAGCTAACACATGAAGTGCCATCACTGGCAGACGGGGCTGCGGTCCTGAGGCAACAGTGAGAGGTCAGAGAGTCGCTACACAACAAACGTCCAATAGCAATTTGATTTCAAACTGATCGTGTGTGTGACCCAGTTAGAGAACAAACTGATGAAACATCATGGTAGTGAGTGTGTGTGTGTGTGTGTGTGTGCCTCAGAGGAGAACATGGTGTGTGTATTTGTCTCAAAAAAGAGCAAGAAATTATCAATGGAGCTCTATCAGAAAACAACAACACAAAATACTTGAAGTGTAAACATACTGAAATGCTATATTCGTCAGTCAAGTTAAATGTCCTGTCATCAAACATGTTGTATAAATAATGTGCAGAAACACCGCTGAACAAAAAAATCCAAATGTTCACATTGAAAGAGATGTGCTTCATTGATTTTCACAGAAACATTCAATTCTTCACAGAAAGGAGCAAAGACTTCACAATCAGGAAACTTCAGACAAAACCCAAAACTTAGTAAAGAACTGCAGTCGAAGAAATCTTGTAACCTCTCGATCTACTTTAGAAAATGTCCTGGAGCTTTCTGTCATTTCATATGAACTTGATCAGCTGATCAAATATCTTTACATTTACTATCTCTTGTCTTGCAATTATTGTCAACCCAACAATTACAAGAATGCTGTGTTTCTTCATCCTGAAATCAGGGTACAAACGGGTTTGTTTCCTGCTGTTAAAGGAAACCACATTCAAACTGAAGAATCAAATAGCAGCTTATTTCAAGTTGATTCCTTTGAAGTATTTTGTGGACTTTTCAGACTCCAAAGCTGAATCTGTATCTATGTAATCTAATCAAAAGCTAAATGGACCACCTGCTGTTGAACTCTTTGAACCACAGATTCTAAGCAACCATGGATCAGAAGTCCTTAAGAAAAACGTAACATATTAATATTTCAATGCTGCAACAAGTGGTCATATTTTTTTATGACAAAAAGCTCCAGATGATAAATGTACCCGGATGTTTTGTGATTGAAGAAATGTCATTTTGGCTTTCAATCAAGCACATCTCTTGTTCTGAACATGTTGAACATGAATGCATCGCTCAGACACACAGCTTTATGGGAACACTGAGGCAAAGATGATCAATTAACTTTTCTTCAAATGACAAAATAACAGGGCTCTTAACTTAAAGACACATACAATAAGACACACACTTTTAATAAATACACTAAAATTCATTCACACACTCGCATGCCAGGCAGGAGAACTACTTTCTTTTGTTTCTTCTTCAAATGTCACTGTCCTTCATGGCCATCCAAAACAAAGTGCACGACGGCAACAAAATGTACAGTCCTTCAGTTCAATCAGACGGAGTCGGCTCAGAGAGGGGTAGACTTTCAGTTTCCTCACGGTGATGCGGGTTAGATGAAAAGTTCTTGTAGTGAATACGCTGTAGCGGTTGAGGGAAATGGGCTCTGTTGTCCTAACACCAAATCACACCAATGTAGCATTTGGTCAACTTCCTCGAAGGATTCAAACAACATTGACTGGATGATAAGAAGGAGGAATTATTAGATTTCTCTCTCCCTTTAATCACACCGGTCATTCCTTTTGAACTCCATGAGAGGAACTAAACCAAGTGCTGGGCTGAGAGAAAGCATACAGGATGGTACAGCAGTTGAACGGGGTTTGGGGGGGCAGCTTGTGGAGAGTAGTTTGATCCTGTGTTTGACAGGTAAAGGTGGAGGGGCTCTGTCTCTCAGCCCTCCATCCCAAAGTCCTCTGTGAACTTCGTGACCTTCAGCAGATCTTCAGTGTTGACTGTGGGACGGGTGGTGGACAGAGAGCGCAGCATGTCCGACTGCAAAGTAGGGAGGGAGAAAAGAGTCACTTTTTTTTTCCTTATGAAGTTTAATTTTCATCTATTGTCTGCTTACCTCCTGTCTGATTCCTACAGGTTGTCTTACTGTGGATTCATCTTATTGTACATACACATAAGCAGCACAGTATGACCCAGAGGAACATTTCACACATCACTGTTTACCACACATAAACTTAGTCGGGGTGGCTGCCCAGGGTTTCAACAGCTGCACGGCTAATCTAAAAGCCCATTTTAAACCGAATCAGCCACAAAAAAAGGTACACTGAGGTGTGTAGCAGAGAGAATCGCTCCCATGATTCCAGATAGATCTAATATTCTCAAACCGGGAGGAACAAATTGTGAAGACTTACAATCTCATAACAGGATTGTCAGATCACAATATGATTTTAGCTGTTAGGAAACTTACAAAAAAACGTTTTACTAATTTTAATCTGCCAAAGTCAAACAAACTTGTGATACCAAAACAGGATCTAATAAAGTTAGAAAAGGAACTTAAAAGGATGACATGGGACAGTGTTCTACAAAGCAATGATCCAAATATATGCTGTAATTCACTAATGAGCATCATTGAAAACATTATTTGCAAGTTCCTTAAAAAGTCAAAAAATCCAAAGAGGAAGAGATCCCTCCCATGGGTGAACACGTCAATTAGGAAGTTAATGAAACAAAGAGATCTTGCACTCAAAGCCCTTTTAAAGAACCGAACCAATATCGCTACGGCCTCCTACAAAAGACTCCGTAATAAAGTCATAAAAGAGCTGCGGACTGCTAAAGCCATGTACTACACTGAAATAATAAAAAACGCAAAAGGCAACAATTCAGAAATTTGGAAACACATAAATAGCTTGATTAAACCACAGGGAAAACCCCAAAAAATGGTTAATGAACTAAAAGTTGAAAGCCTTATTATATCTGAAAGCGAACAACTTGCACACACATTTAACGATTATTTCATTAAGTCAGTCAGGGAACTTTCCAGCAATTTTACTGAAACTAACAGGGTCACTGACACATTTACAGATATAGACAGAGACAATTTGTTCAATTTGCAAGCGGTCACCAAAAAGCAAGTTATTGACATAATCGATAATCTTGCAGCCACTCACTCTAAAGATCTCTATAACCTGGATGTTCCATTCTTGAAACAGTACAGTGATGTTTTGACAGAACCATTAACCCACTTGATCAACATATCCATGGCCAATGGGATTTTCCCAGAAGCATGGAAAAGTGCAAGAGTGACACCTATCTTTAAATCAGGAGCAAGAAACCAAGTGGGCAATTACCGGCCAATCAGCATCCTCCCTGTCATATCAAAGGTTTTGGAGAAGGCTGCAATACAACTAACAAACTACCTGGAAAAAAATAACTATCTGCACCCATTACAATTTGGGTTTAGACCAAAATCTTCTACAGAAAGTGCCAACTGTTACCTTATGGAAAAATTCAAATTATGTATGGACAAAGGGAATTTGGTGGGGGCAATCTTCCTAGATCTTAAGAAAGCATTCGATACTGTAAACCATAGCATTCAAATAGCCAAACTTCAAAATTCAATTTCTCAGAAAAAATCCCAGGCATGGTTCGATCTTATCTCTCCAACCGCCAACAATGTGTCGAAATAAATAACAAAAAATCCTCCTTTTTAAAATCTTAAAACAGGAATCCCACAGGGATCAATCCTAGGACCAATACTCTTTAGTCTATATATAAATGATCTCCCAGATTCATGTGAAGTGGCCAGCCTCCAAATGTACGCAGATGACACAGTCATATATGCTTTTGGACAAACAGCAGATGTCATTGCAGATCAATTATCAACACATTTAAAATCCATTGCACGTTGGCTCGAAAAACTCCTGTCTGACGCTAAATGTAAAAAAAAACTGTGTCCATATGTTTTTCCTCTGGAAGACGGCCAGCTTCAACTGCATTAGATGTTAAAATCAATGGTCAGTCAATTAGTCAAGTCTCTGAGGTCAAATATTTAGGTCTACTGCTGGACTCCTGTCTGAAATTTGACAAACATGTAAAAACAATAAGTGGAAGAATGAAAGTATATCTGTACACATTTAGACTAATCAGAGACTGCTTAACATTTGATGCAGCTAAAACAGTTATGCACGCCATGATTTTCTCACACCTCAGCTACTGTGTAACCTCATGGTCACAGGCAAGTCTATCTGTGACAAAACCCCTAGAGAGGTTATACAATCCTGCACTAAAAATATTGCTTAAAAAGCCCATTAGGTCTCACCATTGTTACGTCTTGAAAAACCTAGAAATGCTAAGTTTCAACAATTACATTATATTTGCAAACGCCAACCTTATTCACAAATGTCTGTATGGTCAGGCCCCTCTGGTTCTCTGTGATATGGTGAAACCCTTAAAGGCCCTTGGATCCTCAACCAGAAATATGACAGCGGGGAACTGTAAAGTACCGTACCGAAGTACCTCCTTTGGCCAGACGGCCTTAGCTATAAAGGGAGCCAACTTATGGAATACACTTCCTACCGAACTTAAGATAAACCACCAGAGTTGCCAACATTTTAAAATGAAATTGAAAGAATTCCTTAAAAACAACCAATCATGTAGTCATGTGTAGGTGTTGTGTTTGTGGGAGGGGGGTGGGGGTGGAAGGTATGTGTATAAATGTATTCACTGTATATCTATGTAGGTGTGTAGATATGCTCTTTTTGTAAACATGTTCTCCATATATTTTTATCATATATGTTATGTATTTTATACTGAAGGCACTTTCAGGGACGAGCATTGGAAATTAGCATTAGCTATAAATGCTGTGGTGCAGTGCATTGTAAAATTGTTGTTCAGTTCTACATGTATACTGCATCTGTCCCTGCCAAATAAACAAACAAAAAAAAAAATCCCCACCAGCCTTGGCATCATCTTTTGTTATTGTTTTGCTTGAGAGCCCCCTGGCGGTGGATTTTACATACTGTGCGTTTAAATGTTTGTTGTAAATGTTGTAAATGTTTATGGACACTGTGTCCAGTTAAAGTGGAATTATCATGTCAAGTATGACTGTGGAGGCAGTGGAAGAAAGTGTCTCACCATGCAGACAATGGGTTCCAGTAGTTTATCACTAGGCACATCAATCCAGGTCATCTCGAGGGCTGCAGGGTCTCCAGGGGAGCAAGGAGTCAGGAGGTCGTCCACCATTAACTGGTTGTTGCTTCGAGACGGCCCACGAACCTTTAGGAAAAAGAACACACACACAAAAAAGCTCAGTGATAGTTGTAAAATGAAAAACCACAACATTGCTTTTGAGATGTGTGGTTGTTGTTTTTTTTAAATCATGGTTGTTAATTGCTGTTACCTTCTTGAAGTGCGTGGCAGACTGAACCTTTCTGACAGGCTGCATGAGGGCGTCCCGCACAATGATGCTGATGTCAGCGCCGGAGTATCCCTCTGTTTTGTGGGCGAGCTGTCGAAGATCGACATCGCTCAGGCTGTGTGGTGTGTTGCCCAGGTGAAGGCGAAACATCTGACCCCGTGCCTGCTCCTCGGGCAGAGGGATGTAGATGCGCTTCTCAAATCTGACACATGACAGAGGACAAGCACATCACAAGCTCTTTAAAATATAAATGGCTTGCCCGCAGGATTAAGAAGTTTCTATCAAAGTATTCCAGGTAGCATATCCATGTTTCTGAATCCTGGATAAGATGTTCACAAGCAGATCATAAAATGGAAAACTTCAAAAGCACAGTCGTACTCAGGATAAAGCTGCACATGTAGCTCTCTGATGGTTGTTGTTTTTGAAGGACTACTGAAATACACTTGTGCCTGTAGTGAGAAATAACACTAAGATGAGAAGTCAGAAGACTAATGTGATAGGAATAGAATAACTGTTATTTAACTTAGAGACCAAGATCGCTGTCTAATTGGCGATACTCCTGTAAGCACACAAGCATGTAGAACACTGTGTGCCAGATGTACTGACTTGCTTGTGAGAGAATTTCCCAAGGTAGTGTCAAGATATTTTGACTGTTATTAGTCGACCATGAGTCCTTACAATCTACTGCATTATGCTGTAATAATCAGTGTCAATTATGTACTCAAAATAAAAGATGGGAGGACATGAACTGAGACACAGAGATAGTGTAGAGCTTCAGTGATTCCTCCTCTGACGGACAGAGATCACCTTGCCTCTTCTTGGATGAGTGAAAATGAGCTTCTTGAATAATCCCCAGCACTGAAACCCTTTTAAACAAACATGGGGTTTGACAAACACATTTAACCACGGATGATAGAGTGACCACTGACCTTCTGCGGATGGCAGCGTCTAGCACCCAGGGGATGTTTGTGGCTCCCAACACCAAGATCCCATCGTTGTTGTTTCCCACACCTGCAGAAGCATACAGCCTCAGTTAACTCTACATGGAGACTTCTTGTGGTATGTTAAGGGTCTTCTATTCAAATATTTACTCTGACGCTTTCTTTTTTTCTCCTGTACAGTACATTCTGCATATTTATCACTCTGCATCAGTCTGAACGCTCTCATTAGACTCACCTTGCATCTGCACCAGGAACTCTGTCTTGATGCGGCGGGCAGCCTCGCTCTCGTTCTCATTCCTGGAGCCGCACAGCGAGTCCACCTCATCGATGAAGATGATTGAAGGTTTATGCTGGCGAGCCAGGTCAAATAAGTTCTTCACCAGCCTGGGAGACACAGAGACAGAGAATGTCAAAATACTGACAAGTGAAATCATGAATGTGATATCTGGAAAAACTGATACCTCTTATTAATGTACTCCATTCACCACCAACTCTCTTACTGCATGTGGCTGTTAGCTCAGCCGTTTGCTCTCAAAGGCTCATTTTACAATTAGCTGTTTTTATTTGGCAATACTCAAGTATTTCAAATGGCTTGTTCATAAATTAGACTGATTTTAAAAGTTTCAAAAGATTGTTGATAATTATCAAAAGGGATGAAGTGGGGGAGATTCAAAAAGAATGTAATAACAAAACAAAAAAGATGTAAAACACATTATGGAATATTTCTGCACTAGATTAAAGTCTCCCTGTGTAGTTTACACTTCAGACCAGAGACGTACTTCTCACTCTCTCCGAGCCACTTGGACATGAGGTCTGAAGAGGAAACTGAGAAGAAGGTGGAGTTGTTGGCCTCAGTAGCCACGGCCTTAGCTAGGTATGACTTCCCCGTCCCTGGAGGACCGAACAGCAGGATGCCTCTCCACGGAGTCCGCTTACCTGAGAACAACGAGCAGAGGTCGTGTTAGTCACATGATGTCCAATGACCGGTTCTAGATGTCAAGCCTAAGAAATATTTTAACAATGTGCATGTACTCAGTGCAAACTGAAGGTGTAACTGTGGGGGGAGAGATTTTAACAAGGAGTGGGAATAGAAAATCTATTTTAGTGCTAGTGGTGGTGATAATAAGGAAAACTTTGCTTGACAGTTTCAATAAAAATAGGAGAATCATGATAATGAAGCCATGGATCAAACTTTTTTAAGGCAGTTTTAAAGTTACATGAATAAGAGTTGAAAACAAAACAATAAGCAGTTTAAATTCAAGTCTCCTGCTCTCTTTTAAAGTGTCTTCCTGTTAAAACAAAGTATGTACTTAAAACCAGTAGCATCACAGAAGAAGTTTTGTATCAACAGCGAGTGTTTCTTAGATCGTTTTCAAAACTTTCGAGGGACCACAGTTTTACTTTCACTGTCTCTTTTGTGCCGTGGGGTTTCTCTAGTTTGTCACTCAAAAGGACTTATACATTTACTAACTCCAACAAAACTTTGAAGAAGAAACGAAGCCTGTACTTTGAAGTGAACGCTCAAAACTGACAGGCTGTTGTTGCATTATGCATGCTGTGTAATGTGCTGTTTGATAATACACTGTGAGTTAATCATGTAGAATAGTTCTCAACATTTTATCCTGACAGGTTATTAGGTACTTAAGCAATAGCTGCAAATAATACTTATTCAAATTGATAAATCTTTACAATCAGGCCTGGGCGATAAAACGATAAGGAACATTATCGCAATATAATTTATTCAATGTAAATATAACAAATGTTTGATAGATTTAAACCTATAATTACACCAGAAGACACGTGAGGTTTAAACGGGCAACTCTACAAACCTTTTCCACCATTTGAAACAATATCACTCGTTAGAACAAACAGAAAGAAAGAAAAGATCAGACTTTCAGTTTGAAAGGAATAATGATATGAGACATTTATTGTGATATTATCATTTTTTGTCTCATCGCCCAGCCAACAAAATGACATCTTTTTCATAATATTTTGTCCCACCCACAGTCCAAAATCAAAAGAAGTTAACAGTAAGTTAGTATACACAACTCTCCAAATGGTTTGCTTAATGAATGATTAAGTGGAAAATGAAAATGATATCTGAATGTGGTGCTGGGT
Organism: Tautogolabrus adspersus; assembly: GCA_020745685.1. NCBI lineage: Eukaryota > Metazoa > Chordata > Actinopteri > Labriformes > Labridae > Tautogolabrus > Tautogolabrus adspersus. The sequence continues at coordinate 12,052,357 of CM036539.1, forward strand.
GTGTGTGCTTGTGAAGCTCCCGCACTTTGTTTACATGTATTACATCTTGCACTTCCCCGACTCCTTATATGTAAAATCGCAGTTTGACACCAATATTATGCCATTGTGGATTTAATGTATAAGTACGAAGGCATAATGACAGTGGAACTAACCCCCCACCCCCCATGACGGAAAATGTACATTTTAAACTTTTGATTTATTATATCATCAAAATGATGAAGAACTGTAAAAGAAAGATCCCACAGTACCAGTGAAGAGGTGAGGAAATTTGATGGGGAGGATGACTGCTTCCTTCAGAGCTTCTTTTGCCCCCTCCAGTCCAGCCACATCGTTCCACCTGACATTGGGCTTCTCCATTACAATAGCACCTGGACACACAGGCACAGCATGATTAAGACTTTCAATTAAGAAGGAGACATCTTTAAGGGGATTGTACACCTTTAACAAAGACACCTCATAATGCTAATCATTTCTTTTCCATTCTAGCATTCATCCAAGTTAACTCACCCATAAGTTGCTCTTGCAGTTTCTTCTTCTCAGGATTTTCACCCTCGCTGTCACTGTCACTCCTAAAGGAGAAACAAACACACAGAGGGGTTGACACAAATAAAGTAAAGCTCACAGACTTGCACATGTGTGCTGAGAGGTCAGCGTATAAGCAGCATACTTGTCATTGCTCTGTGCCTCCTTGACAGGCTTTTTGCCCTGTTTGTCTTTGTTTTTCAGATAGTCCTTCAGTTTCTCTGCTCGGTCGAGGTATTGCATACACTTTGCTCGTATACTCTCCTTCGCTTTGTCGCTATGGGCCTCATCTGAAGAAGAGATCAAATTCAAAGTGACAACGTCAACGATATTACCCATCATTGTTAGCAGCAACAGAATGATGTAAAGATAGTCCAACTGCCTGTCAGGCAGCAGTACTTACATTTGATGGCATGTAGGAAATACTCAACAGCATGCTGGTATAGTCGCAAGGCCTCCTCATAGTTTTTTGCCTTGTCTTCCTCTGTTGCTTTGGTCACAAGATCAATCGCTTTCTGTAACAGATGCAAACAAACACAATCAAGAGGACAGATGTGACTAAAATGTACCTTATTTAATCAAACTTAGTGGCAGGTCACTTCTACCAGCATTATTTTCTTTGATCAATGCAGTACAAGTTAAAACACTGAACCATAGGCTCCTGACATTTAGCAATGTTATCAAATGTAACCTAAATCCTAAGATCTTCTTACCCTTTGAATATCTTTATGAAAAGATAATTAAAAAACAAAAATAATCTGTCATGTTGGCTGTGACTTTAAATTGTACCTCCCACGGCCATCATACTATAATCATTCTGTTACATACAGTTTAAAATGATACAACATGATTCTTTAAGATCAAAAATCTGTTGTTACTCAAGTAAATAAATAGATAATAACGTTAATATTTGTCCTTTATGTAAAAGACGTCTTGAATCCAAGTTATTATTATGATTATTATTATCATTATTAATATTAACAGTGGCCACAGCCCAGCTAACGGAGCTGAGATGCTTTACGTTAGCTCAGTTTACGTTGGCAATGCACACATTCATATCCCACTGCACATTTACTAAAAAATTAAAACATAGTTTTTGATTGTGCACTATCCACTAAACTCAGTTTAAGTTAGTTTTAACGTTTATTTGTTCAAGAAAATGTAATGAAAGAATAGTTCGTATGGTCGGTTAGCTTCAGTTGCTTGCTAACAACATCAGCTGTTAGCTTGGAGCAAGCTAACGTTAGCTAGCTAATAGCAGCCTACCTGTAATGTTGACGTTGTCATTTCATATCCCTCTTTTGCTCTCCGCCCAGATTACTATCCTCTGACCCTCCCCGAAAGTGGATTTTTCAAGAACTCGTTAGTGGCCCTGTGTAGTGAGGGGGCAGATTGATCTTGACATGACAAACTAGTTTGTTATTACGGTAGCTTGCAAATATGACAGCTCTGCTTCGACCTAACAATACCACAGCAACAACACTGCGGCTAACGACCAGCTAGCTCACATGACGACACTTCCGGTTCACACTTTCAAAATATAAAAGCGTTTGCAAAATCATTTGCCCTAATAGCTCCGAATATACACATTTACCATAATTATAAATGACATTGTATGTATAGGATCTTCACTTAGTTAAAACTGAAGCCATTTTGTTTTGATTTTATGGTTTTATTTTTATATATACTTTCCGGTCGTATGGCTAACATTCACAACTTGACGAATGGTTATACAGTGACACTGTATACTATACTATACTTCAAGCCTCCTGCCGCCACCTAGTGGACCGATAAGTAATAACTGTGCTCATAACTCCTTTCATATCACATATCTTCAAAATGTTACAACGTGCTTTACAAAACATAACAATAACAATAAATAATACAGCCAGCCAAGGTAGATAAAATGACTAATGAAAAAGTAGAGCACACAGATAAGACTATAAAATAGATAGGGTCAAGTGAGTACTCAAACAACTAATGCTTTTACAATTAAATGGATATTACCCCCATTTTAGCACCCCTAATTCAGTTTGAGGATTGATTTTTCAGATGTTTTAATAATTTTTAAGGCTAGACATAGGCTGGTCCCCCCTATATCTCTGAACTCTTATTACCCTTTGAGACAGGAGACAGTCTGAGATCCTCTGTTAGTGTTTTGCAAAACCATTCCCAACTCTCTTCACATTCCAAGAGCCTCCAGACTTTGGAAGAACCAATGCCCGAAGAGATCAGACTTGCAGAGTCAGTCTCTTATTACATTTCACTTCTCAAGATATACCTTTAAACTTTCACTTTGTCACTTTTATTTTTTTCTATATTTTTTCAATCTATTTGTCTGTTTCTTTTTGTGTCTGTTGTGAAGCACTTTGCTAGCTGTATTGAAAAGTGCTTTAATAATCAAAAATGTTTTTATCAAATAAAAGTGCAATTACCCTGTTTTACAAACAGTGACCAAGGAATTACCAGCAGGGCTTCTTGGGCAGATCGTTGCAGTAATAAAACCACTATTAGTATGAATATATAGTCACAGAAAAGGTAAGATTTAAAAGGGCACTACAACACTTTCAGGCTATAATAAAGAAATGTAGTAAATACAATCTTTATTAAGACTTTTAATATTGAGAACAAACCACACATCAACTGCTGTTATGTGTAACAGTTTTATTTATAGGTATTTACATTTGAGACTATTACATTGCTATCATACATTGCAAACTGCATCTTGGAAGGAAGTCTAAAATACTTTGCATATGACAGATTTTTGCAGCAGAAGCACTGTTTTTTGACTTTTCAGTTCAACGATTGTGTTGGACGCAAGCTGCCAGATATTTTACCTTTGGTTTCAAACCCCTTCTTTGAAGCATTGCTTTGCATAGACAGGATAGTTGAGTTTTCAGAACATTAAGAGAAATAAGAATAAAAAAGAGGAGATGCATTGGAAGTATACATTTACAGGTGTGAAGGGGTTTGAAAGGTTAGTGCATCGAGCTCAAAGAGGGACGGCCTGCAGCTTGTAGGAGGCTGACCAACTTCAAAGAAATCACATCTGTGCAGCAGGTTTGAGAAACATGATTGACATGAAATGAAAAGTTTGGTAATAATGATGATGGTGTTTAACACTTAAGTATTGCTCCAAAAGTTGCAGGAAGCAGACTTTAAGGGAAGCCAAGTATAACTCAAACCTTCCACATACACATTTTAAGATAAGCAAAACAAAAACCTGCTTCTCCTTTAACACAACCACTCATTAAATGTAGCTTTAAGACCTATATAGATATAGGAAATATATTGTTATACTTTTTTCTTTCATAAAAAGCCCAACATTTTTAATTCAAACATCACAAGGACATCCGAGTCCGTAATATGGGTCATTGAGACGGGCGACTTTGTCTGTTACTGGAGGACAGAAGGGTTATCTGGTTTTCCGCTGTTACACAATGCTACTTTGTTTGAGGCCCAAAAGAAAACAAAGACACTACTGAGGGGTCACTTTAGCAACATGCACCAGCTGAAGGTTATGAAAACAGTTTCACTACTGTCATGTTGATCTCATCAATGAGTAAAGTCTCAACATAGGCACTGACTGAACAAATGAGTTGAGGGGATGATGACACAATTAGTTTAGCTAATTTAATCTCACCACGACTTCAGTGAAACAAGCACACCTTATGTACGAAAAATGAACTTACTGGCGTCAAATTTAGTTCCTAATAAAAAAAAAAATTCTAAGGGAGGTCACGTTAATTCTTGAACTCTGGAAGAGAAGTTTGAAAAATAACTTGACACTAGGTCCATTAACAAGCATTTTGTTCAGGTTCTGTGACTTAATTTAACAGTCTTCTGAGGCTCTTATGTAAGAAAAACATCTTTATTGAGTTTAAATACATGAAGTGGGCTGTAATTTCAGGGGTAGAGGAGGTGAAACATCTTTAAATTTTACAGTTGTGATTATTAAAATACATTGGTACCCCTGTCATTTGATGACCTAACTTGAAAGAAGCCTGTTAATCAGTCTGTAGCCAGAGAAAGCTGCTGTAAGTATGAATAGTAACAGGAGACGAGTAATCTCGTGCTGAGTGGAATGTGATGATAGCGACATTGAGACGGCGATGTGGTAGTGTGAGTCAATAAAAGGAAGTAACACACAGTCATGTCATATATCATCATCTGATACAGAGGTCAGTGTCATGAAGTCATGCTATCACAAGATATACACTTATAAAAAACAAACATAAAAACGGAGTAATACAGTTTACACTATAATACTATTGCTTACGTATATTCAAAAGGTTGAAATGATCTTCCTGTGTGAAAATAAAAAGAGGAAACGTTACAAAGAGTGTCTTTGACTATGTGGAAAAAGGCACAGTTGGCAATCCTGATTACAACAGTATTTTAGGATAATGTGCTAAAAGTTGAGTCAATTAGGCACACTATCGAGCCAACAGAAGCGTGTAGTATAAAGACACACACACAAACACACACTTCTCTTCATACACACAATCTCGGTTCATTGAACTGCATTCTGTCTTTAAAACTGCTTCTTTCTCTCGCATGTCAACACACACAAATACATTAAAAAGTACATTGGAAGGCTGTCATGGAATGATAGGCATCGAGTAACATCAGGAAATATTCACCAATCTGAGCTTGGCGTCGTATTGAAGTAATCCTTTCTTTTAAACATGTCCGTAACACTTTGCTGCTCATAGGAACAACACAGCATCTCAGGTTGTTTTTCTCCTAACATGATATCAGATTTTTTTTTAAACATTATCGGATGGAAAGTGATGTGATTGTTAACAGCTATTATTTGCATTTTTTTAACTGTCTCCTTACACTTTGTGACTTCAAGCAAAGCAACATGTCCCTTCACCTGACCCTGCAATGCAGAGTTGAAAGAGAAGGCACAAATTTGAGACAATCAACAATACGACTTGTGGGTTTAATCTCCCCCCGGCAACCCCACCGGAGGCATACATCTGCAGCGAAGGGAAGAACGGAAATTATTTTTAGAAAAAAATCCACCAATATCATAATTTTGGGAGCGTCTCCCACCCTCCCTCACTGTGCCTTGGGCCTGTCCTTTAGTCCATGCTGCTGCAGGTGGCTACTTCACGTCAGTAGGCCCATACGAGTGAGCTTGGCCGACAGGAAGGAGTGGAGGACAAACACCACCGGCTTTGGACCAGAGTGGAGGTCAAAGACCTGGAGGATTAAAGGAGGGAGGAAGTGAGGGGGGAAATGGAAAAGAAACATAGCAGTAAAACTGTAAAACATATTTGTAATAATATATTCTGAGATACCTGAGCCAAGCATATACTCACTTTTGAAATGTGCACGCATAATCCCTCTGTTTATCTCTTAACAACTTGTTGTGATTTCAAACTTATCCCAGTTTTGTAACTTAGTTCATTATCTGTACAGTCTCATTATTTATATTGTTTTTTATTCCAGTATGCATTCTTCATTGTGAAAAAGAAAAAAGTTGTTCCATACTATTGACAAAAACAAAAATTCCCCGGTGTTGCTTCGTACTCAATATTGACGTTGCATATGTCACTGGGACATCACCTTTGTGTTACACTTCATCTAAGCCACTTACCAAGCTAACATATCAAAGACCTATATTAAAGGTCACATATTATCCTCCTTTTCAACCAGTTTAAATAAGTCTCAGAGGTCCCCAAAACATGTCTGTGAAGTTTATTGTTTTAACGCCACTCTGATCCTGTATTTGATCATGCCTATAAACCCCTCTATTTCAGCTCTGCACAGAACAGGCTGTTTCTGTGTCTGTAGCTTTAAATGCCAGTGAGCTGTGTCTGAACACGCCCCCTCTCTGGAAGGGCTTTGGGTGGCTCAGACTTTCTTGCACAATGCCTGATTGTTTACGGTGAGAAGGCAGACTCAGAGGGCAGAACAAACACCTAGCTGTGGGAGTGTCACCCACCTGGTGGAGGGGTTACTGCCCTTTGTGATGTCACAAAGGGAAAATCTCCACAAACAGCCTGTTTGAGCACACATTTTCTGAAAAGTGGAGCAGGCAAAAGACGGACAGGACGGACGTATCTCATAATTATGGAGGGGTTTGAGACAGAGTAGGGACACATTAGTGTTAGAAAAACATGGTGAAGTGTATTTTGCATTATGTGGGACCTTGAAATATTGTGTACTTTGCACTGCAGGTAATTAGAGAACATCACCTGAGACTTCCTTTAAAAAGTCTTGGTATTTTTGAGACCAAACACATGATCACAAAAAAACAATGTTAAATGTAAAATGAAAAGCCACAGTACGATTCTTTCACATGCTGAAGTGGCCAAAATTAAACAATATTAAGTTGTGATTTTTGTCTTTATCATCTTAACATACCATTTCTCCCTCTGGACCTCCAAAGTCAAGGTAAAGGTTGCGTATTCCATCGTCGGCTGACATTTTAAGCTTTTCGTAGGGGTATCTGTACAGCACAGCGCCCCCTGTTGGTTCTACGGGCTCCCTGGTCACAGTGAAGCCCTTCTCATAGTGCAGCGTCAGGCGAACATCCTGTCTGTTCAACGTGCAACCTGGAAAGAGGGGGGGAAAGAGAAAGGGGTGAGGAACAGCAGGTGTGTGGGTGAGTGCAGGGTGAGTAATATGTGACCTGCATGTAAACACAACCGCAAACTTTAATAACACTGAAGTAACGGCAGGAAGGCTTGATAGCGCTCTAAATACCTTCCTCTTAGTGTCTGAGAGACATGTTAGTAACTTCCTTTATTAAAAGGGATTTCTGTTTTTTTTAACCAAGGCCCTTAAAAACAAAAAAAAACATGTTTAGCATAAAAAAAATGTTCCAGATAGAATCACTGTTTTTATAAATGAAGTGGCTCGGTGGCTTTGAAGAGAGTGATGTAACAGAGTTATCTGGTTTTAAAAAAGCATCACATGAGGTTATCTCTGTGTGATCCTCTCTGTAATGCTGTGAGGCACCTCGTAGAACAATGTCAATAACTGTTAGTGGCAAAAACAAGCACCTTTAATGGACGGACTTTAATCTGGCACATTTGTCCAAAGGATTATAAATGCATCCATTACAGTCTCAACTGAAGCACATTCAAACCTTTTTGTACCTATTAGTCACTTAGACCCTAAAAGATTGAAAAAATCGGGCCTATGTTAAAAATACTGGACTCCTCTATAACAGTGGTGCTGGTTACTCTACTACATATTATTCTAAATCAGGGCTGGGAGATATATCGTGTTTTTAGGCATAGCGATACATTTTTAAACGAGATAAAGGGTAACATAATATCGTTTATATGGATATAGTTTATGTTGCGTTAAAATATTGTTAATCAGAACATCTGTTCAGCAGCCAGTTTGCCATTTCTCCTCTCACCGTCTGTCCCTTCACCCTGCTTCTCCTCTCTCTCTCTCTCTGAGCACAACTTAAATGAACACCTGCATTACAAAATAAACAGCTGTATGTATTTAGTTACGCAGGAATGTAACTTTTGTATTGATTTTATTTAGCAGTTATATTTCTTTTTTTCAAAAACAGGTTGTTTATTTTACATGCATGTTGACATTGTGCAGCTGGCCGTTAATAAAACTGTGGTGTGACATTTGGCATTGATCTCATGTGGAGTAGAGTTAGAACTGACTTTGTTTTTTTCTTTCTATACAGAAAAAAACATCAAGATATACATATATCATGTATCATCGCTCAGCTACAAAATATTGAGATATGATTTTTGCTCCATATCGCCCGGCATTTATCTGAATGGGATGTTCCTCCATGCTGCAGCCCAAAGACAACTGTATCTTCTATATAAAATTCCCGCCTGCTGCAACTATGAGGTAATGTGATCTGAAAGCATTTCCATGTGTCTTACTGTTGCTCGACTGGCCTGAATGTTTCTGCACAACTGTGCGTTTGTGTACCAGCAGGACAGGGAAGAAGGGGGGGGAAAAAAGGCTGAGGCTTTCCAGTGCTGTTCCGGCAGCCAACTATTGTTGTGCACAGAGTGAAAACATTCCCCTCTGCTGGCTCCAACTTCTGCTTTTTCTACACCGAGCTGCTCTTTCTGAGCTGCTGCACACTGCTAGTCTGCCAGTTGCTAAACGTAGCCTTGTGAAAAAATCTAAGAACTTTAATGTGTATATGCATTCAAAGACCTTTATATTTGATTTATCTTTACTTGGGAAGTGTCACATATTAACTTGTTAGCATAATGATTCCATGCTGAAAGGAGAACCCACATCTTCTGGTTAAAGCTTTTTAATGATTCTATCACACTGTTGCCAACCTGTGTAAACCATAGGCAGTATAAAAAGATGGACAACAGATCAGCTCTCCTAAAAAAGAAGCCAAAGCATTTGGAGCTCTATTGCCAGGCTGCACTATAGGTCATAAGCTACGCCTCTTTCATGTTGGGGCGGCAGTAGCTCAGTCTGTAGGGACTTGGGTAGAGAACCGGAGGGTAGCCAGTTCAAGACCGGGTTCGGACCAGTTATGAAAATTGGGACTGGTTGCTGCAGAGGTGCCAGCTCACTCCTGAGCACTACAGAGGTGCCCTATAGCCATCCCGAGCAGTTGCCTGGGTGGCTATAGGTAATGCATGTCCATTGGTCCAGTTTGTCCCTTCGGACCAATGCGTGTGAAACGTTTGTCGTAGTAGAGGAGGGACGGTGAGAGGTAACGTTACAACAACTAACACAAGAGTCGTTTATCGTTCTATAACCATGGGTGCACGCTTCAAAGAGATACTAGAATCTGTTCTGCTGTGGCCCTAACCTGAGTTTTTGTTAGCAGAATAGGCAATACAGCGGCTCCACCAGCTTATCTCTACTGCTCAGATTGTAACTCCAAACAAAGTCACCAGCACAATATGTCAGCGCCCGTCACATGGGTATTTGGCACAGCAACAGGAGAAGGAGAAGCACGGTCTGTGTTTGAAAAGAGTCTTTGGTGTGAACTAACACAAACTGCACAAACTGTGTTTAATACAAGCACACATTCATTTATCTTGTCAGACGCACGTGCCCAAAGGGCCCTCTGATGTCATTTGGAAGTTGTACAACTGGATGAGCTGATGTAATTCACAATTAGATTCAGTTTTTCCTGTGACCTAAAACAACGAGACAAAAACAAAAACCCAACCCAACACAAGAGGTGCCCTGAATTCTATTATTAGCAGAAAAAGGAGATTTACTGGAAGCTGCTTTTAGCTTCCTAATCGTTACTCGTTCGAACTTTTTTTAACTTGTTACTTGATTGATTGATTGAACTTTGTATGATCAGTGGTGGATTTTTTTTCATCTGGTTCCATATTTACTCATTCAGCAGATACAAAGTGACAGTGGCATTTATTTGGAGTCACATTTTTGTTGACTTTTGTTTCTGCTTCGTCTTCATCAACAGACAAGGAAATGATGTCGCTACTTAACAGCCTGATTCTTCACTTTGTTCACTAGTTAGTTCGTCTATGTGCTGTTTGGTACTGGGCAAAGGGTAAAGGGTAACGTTTCTTGCTTGCTGCTGGTTGAAACTGTGCTTATAAGATCAGGTTAGGTTAAACCAAAGCAGTGCAGTTCATTGAAGGAAAAGCAAAAAGTTTCAGCTAAAAGATTTTTAGCTTTTACTAAAATTATAATACAAGCAAACATGTAGTCAAAGTAAAAAAAACTACCAGAAGTATTATCATGCACTGGTGTTGTCCTGTTAGTACCATATCATTGTTTTACTAAATGAAGAACTGTCTAAGAGGTGTTTAAATCGTGAAGCTAGTTGAGACTGTGCCAAAATACATTTAGAAAAATCAACAACAATGCAGTATTGGTATATAAACCCATCACATGCTTTGTGACTAATGGAACTGAAAGATGAGACAGAAGCAGCACTACTGTTTGCTCCCCGTCTGTTCAGTTCACAATGACTGATCGATGTCTGTCCGTCACTCACCAATGGAGACTTCTTTGATTATCTCAGCAGCAGCGTGCCCCCCCTGCACCAGTGCCCGTGTCCACGAAGACAGATCCCAGTGGGTTTCCACTCGGAAGATGTGGGACTCGATGCCCCGCCCTGTGCCCGTTCGAGTGGCAAACACCAGGTCTGCACCCTGGGCGGGGGAACCTCGGGCGTTACCAGAATGAACCAGTCTGGAAGAAGAGAGAGACAAATATACACACACACACATTTGACCTTTCCCAAAGACAACTCACACAATGATCTACATTGGCAACACTTCTTGTTTAGCTGGTCAGCTGTTTTTGAAGATGTCGAGGTGTGCTGGTCTCTGAAGTGGCCCTATATTGACTTGTCTAGCAATATAACATCTCTTAATTTGAAGTACCTTTTTTTGGAAGTACATTTTATTTTGCTGTACAGTATTTTCCTCTCACTACATTGTGCTTTACTAGCCAAATTATAGTTTCATCATTAATCTGCGTGGTGGGGCTCACTAACCAACAGTTACTTATTTTTCTGTGTTTTAGCCATTTGAGGGGCTTACACGCTGAGAAAGGTTGCTGTGAAAGACCACATATGCTTCTGTTATCATCAGAATCTGTGATATGTCGGGGGCTAAAGTGAATGTTAGTTCCTTGTTCATCACACAAAACTGCTAACGAGTTATTAGTTATACGAACAAGTTATCAAATGTGCACACAAGAAAAAAAATGATCACCTATTAAGAACATTAGGGGCTCTGTATGTTTCACTAATGGAGACCTGAAAGGCAAAATGATTCAAGTAATATATACATAGTATGAAAAATACTGAAGATCTGTTTTTTGGGTTCATTTTGATGTCAGACCTGATATTGTTATTCTTCTGGGTTTAGGATTTTAAAACAAGTTAAACACAAGTGTTGCCAGTATAACTTTCAAGATTCCTTCTGTAAAAAAAAGAAGTCTTGCCAAATGGAAAAAAAAAAGTTTTTTCTTTGCTCATTTTTTTTTTTACGTTAGTGACATGTTTCTTTTTCATAATTATGTGAAAACCCGTTTGGCAGCTAAAAAAACAAACATGCTAATTTTATTATCACTTTTGTGCAGACAACACCACATGTTCTAAATAGGACTGGAAGATTTTTAGTTTTTTCTTTTCCTCACTTTCCTGTCAGGGCTTCCGTAGTGACATATGTGTAGTTGTTGTTATTTCCACACGTGGGGGTTCCCAGCTGAAGTTTCCCACAAATGAAAACATGACTCACATAAGCTCTGTGAAAATCTCTCTGCACTACGGACCTAACAATAACCTCGCACTTTTTTTCACTTCTATAGTGATGTTTAAACTTCCAGGTACTCCCCACACGTTACTGTTTGTTGAACACTTATTGGCAGTACTGTGGAGGGAAACTGATCTACAGCTGACATGAAAACATGTCCCACTCAATGCAGCATACAAACACCTATGGCATGAAGCAAGGAAATGGATAAACCCATATTATAATCATGATGACACTGAAGTTTTCCAAGCAACAGTGAAGTTTGAAAAGGAGTCAGGACAGACCAGTGAACTTTAAGATTTGAATTCTCTGACAGTGTGAGGGTCAAGCTAGGTCACCCTGCTGTGGGTTTTCTTTACCTTGTGGCGAGCAGCGGGTGTGTTAGTAGAGGCATGGACCAGGACTCTCTGCTCCACGGCACTGATTCGAACAGCAGGATGTCCTTCTCTGTCAGGGCCATGACCACTGGTTTGTACTGCTGCCGGCCACCTTCTAACTGAACCTGAAGAAGAAAGGAAAAGGTGGATGTTGGTATTTTGAGCTTAAACTCATAAATCGATACAATTAAAAACTTCAGAATGAAATTCATTACAACACATTTTGTTCTTTAATTTGCAACTCTTACACAGGTTTCCTGCAAATAAACCATTTAAAGGCAGCAAAGACTCACAAGCCACCCCAAGATATGAGCTACAGATAAGTACTTTCATGGTGCATAGGTATAGTGATGTACTTTCACAGTGTACAACGATGTGTCTTGACATTGTACAGCAGCTATCTCACCCTGATAGTCTGACCTGAATTTTTAACACTGTTGTAAAAACAGACCAAAGTGTGTTTGTCTGAGTCATGGCTGAGTGACTGGAGTACTGGTGGAGTTACACCAAACAAGTGATGACATTAAACCGGAGCGTGTGCCTGTTAGCTGAACTGTCATGAGTAGGTGGGCTCTACAGGAAACAGTGCAATGCAACGGAAACTAGCATTGGTGTTTCCTGCGTTAACCCAGTCCAGATAAACAGAGCCAGACATGCATGCATTCAACAGGACCCTGAATGAACACTTGATCAAAGTGAGGTGATAACATTTACAGTAAGTGTCCTGTTCCTGGCCCTGGCTCAAGTAATTTAAAAAAACACACTCTTCCTGTGTGCAGCTGCTTTAAAAAAAGAATGTGAGTGTGTGTGTTTGAGGTCTGAGTATGTGCAGTGACGTAGGTGGGATGAAACTACTACTACTGAGGTACTGAAGCAAACTAAGCTGAGAAACCTACTAATACAACGTTTCTTAAGAGAGCTGTGTTGCAACTGGAACTGAATATGCACACTTAAAACACTCTCAAGTGGGGCAGATATTCAAAGTTGTCTGACATATCCTTGATATAAATTGAATCTTAAAATTTAAATGAGTTGTACCAAGTTAATCAAAACCTTCCTTTGAATCGGATTTTAATGTGAAAAGCTTTATTTAAAAATGAGACGCGACAATTTGTAACCCACGTGTCGGTTTAGGATTCACATTTTATACAGATAAATGTAAACTTGCGGTTTTAGAAAAGTCTTTGTTCCTTATTCTGTCATTTTTTAACCAAAAGATAAGAAGAAGAGTAAAGCTGTGAAGGGCAGAAAAAGAAGTGTGTCATTCAAGTATTGCTGCACATGGGATAAGTTTTAAGCCGTAAAGTGAACGTGCCAGCAGTAAGGCAAGGCTCCTTTCAATGGTCGACAGTACTCCTGTCATTCTTTTGGTTGGGGGATTTCGCACAAAAAAAATCCAAAGCAGAGCTGAAATCTTGGAGCAGAAGTGTTTTATGTGTGCAGAGAAGCAGTCTGTGTAAGTGTGAGAAAAAAGGGCTGAAGGAGGAGCGCAGGAAATCTGTGAAAGCAATACAAGCAGGGACTCTTTGAGTGAAGGGCACAGATTTGAGGAAAAGCTAAATAAACTGGGTCCTTATAATGACAGCCTTAGCAAACTGTCAGACTTTATTCATTTCTCTCAAGGTGTAAACAAACCTACTCACCGTTTTAAACTTACATTAAAACATTAAAACTCTACTCTGGCATATGGTATTGAATATTGAATCTGAACATTTAATCATTTCTTAACAGGATCATTTTTTGACCATTTTTAATGAACTTCAATTTTCTATTGCTGAAGTTCTCACTTGATGTCTGTCTGATATCACATGTTTGAAAGCAATTTTAGCAACATTTAAATCAAACATCACGTCTCAGTATAATAAAGGATTCTTATGCTAGCATTAGTCTGTGAATCATTCCTGCTGACAGTCGACACTCTTAACTCTTAATGGCATTTGATTCTTTTACATTGAAACTTGAAAGGATATGGCGTTCCAGCAAACACAAGAACTCTTGTTTAGTCTGGCAAGATATTGTCAAAGACATGGGTAGAACAGTGTAACACTTGTAGACATGAGAGACTAAATTAGATTTTCATTTTGAAACAGCTTTAAAACCTGTTCTAAACCTAAACTATTTCTAATAGATTTTCATTTTGAAACAGCTTTAAAACCTGTTCTAAACCTAAACTATTTCTAATAGACCTTTCTAAACTAACTTCAATGATTTCTTTACCGAAACCATCAACCTGTCTCTGAAACCTGGATTTATCGACCCCTATTTCACACTTTTACTGGATGGGATGACTCTGTCTTTGTCATCAGGCTGTGTACTACACTCTTTTCAAAGACTAGTGTTATGCAGTAATGGACTCTTCATAACAATAGTTTGTTCAAGAGACGGCACTGCTGCATATACACATACTACAAGCCTCTGACAGAGGGCTTTCTCTGATCTGATCTCAGTGCTGCGTTTGACACAACTGGACTGACCATCACATCCTATTACAGAGAGGGTCAAACTGAATCATCATTACAGGAACCACATTAAGCTTGTTTAAATCCTGTTTCTTAGATTGATCTCAGTTTTTACAAATCAGACAACATACACTTTTCAGTGTCACGTGGATGATACCCAGTGTTACATATCAACATGAAACTAAACCAAAGGGAGGCTTTGAGGACATCAAGATCAGACATCTTCAGCTATTTCACTGATACAAAAACTGAAGATATTGTGCTTGTCCAACACATCAATATCAAATAATAATACAGCTTCTTAGATGGCTTCACCCTAGCCCAAAATCATTGTTAGTCTTATGAATATTTAATGAGGGTAGGCTCAGTTTACCTGTGTAACGACTCTCAGAACACAGCAGAACTCGTCATTGTGCTACTATTGTTATTTTTCTTTAATCGTGATAACAGTTTTTATTGCTTATATCAATTATGTTTCAATTATTATTATGATGATAAAGGGATATTTAATTAGAAGTCTTTGTTACAACAGGGCCGTAAAGAAGCTCTCGCCCCTGTTACGACTGTTACTTCCTTCAAAGCTTGTTGGCTTTTCTATTATTGGCCTGAGCAAAACAAGCAGTCCTTCTTCTCGTCTTATTTTATCCACAAAAAAAAGACAAAAATGGAATGTATCAAATGTTAAACCTATTCCTTAAACTCGACATGCTGGTCACCTGCTTCTGGAAAGTTTTGTTCATTTCTCATTGCAGGTCAAAAATAACCTTCAAGGAAAAAGTGAAAAAAGTGAAGAATCAATATTCTATTCTGCACCATCCACAATCTCCGTTCACAGCAGAAGCTCCCACTACAGTATGTGATGACTTTGTTACATCGGATCGAAGAAGTCATTTAAATCACTTATTAAACATCTTTGACATGATTTCTGGGAGGCAAGTTTTCCAATCCTGTTCAAAATGTAAACAATTATTCACATAGCTCATTAGGTCAGTATATTAAGCTTAATTTTGGGCCACCAAAAATTTACTTTGGCCACCAAATATGGGGGCCTGATGGTCCTGTTGGATGGCTGCTTAAAAATATGTCTGCTAGCCCCTGTTAGCTCTAAAACTAATATAAAACACATTCCCAAAGCTTATATGTAAATAGATATATCGAAGTCTGACTGAGTTAACTGTCTATTTCTGGAATTATTAGCTGTATTAACTTTAATATGTTTGAGTAATTGGAGATTCCCCGTTTGTGTTATTGTTGTCTTTATCCTGTACTGTGAAGGTGCACAGAATGTAATATCTAAAGATTAGCAGTAAGCCCTGAGCAACTAAAAAGGATTATCACCTGCATAAGATAGCACGCAGCTGTTAAATCAATCAACGCTTAAGATACCTGTTCAGCCAACCAGCCGATGTGTTTTAGATGGGGGTGTGTGGAGGCTGAAGAAGAGGCTCCAAGGTAGGCGTTGATGTGAGCCAGCGTCTGTGGCAGCAGGGCGGCGATGTTAGTGTGGATGGCAGTGAACCAGGAGTTGGCAGAGGGGCCGTCCTTACAGCGCAGCACCACCGTGTGCTGGCCGTCTGGGGAATGGAGCTCCAACAGTCTGCAGAAGACAAATGAAGTTTATTAACTGATTTAGACTCAAACACAAGCAGCAGACAAGATTTTGTAAAGACTTCAAGAAAAACATCTCATCACCATCGCATGAGTGGACCACAACACTTTCTTTGGCCTGATTATCTTTGTACTTATTTTAACTGAAAATACATTTTGTTTGTTAGTATACTACAGAGGCCTAACATCATGCTTTTGCTTGTTTTGTTTAGAGTAACCTAGCAACCATAAAGTCAAATGATCTGTGTTCAAGCTGCATCTGCATTAATCCCAATGGTATTCATTTATTTTACATGAAAAAAACAAAACACATTTTGAATAATTCAGCAGCATATGAAAATTGGGCGGCTGTAGCTCAGTTGGTAGAATTGGTCGTCTCTCCACTGGAAGGTCGGGGTTCGATCCCCAGCTCCTGCACCCACATGTCGATTTGCCTTGAGCAAGACACTTAACCCCAAATTGCTCCCGCTGCTTCGCTGGCTGCATATGAATGTGTATGAATGGGATTAGTTACTTCTGATGGTTACTTTAATAGCAACCTCTGTCATCAGGGTGTGAATGTGTAGGTGTGACATGCGGTGTAAAGCGCTTTGAGTAGTCAGAAGACTTGAAAAGCGCGATACAAACTCAAGTCCATTTACCATTTAAATATTAAAGTATGGTGACAAAGAAGAACATACCTGTGAGTTAAACTTACCAACAGAGATCTGAGAGATAGATTTAAAAAACATCGGTCCTAAATATTGGAAAATAACCCCACAGTGTAACATGACCAACATGTTTTACAAATCTTACAACAGTGATTTAATTCAAAATGAGAACATTTATGTCAATGTTCTTTTTTTTCACTCATATGTATCGCTGGCTTTGGTCCATTTACAATTATTGATATCTTTCTGGGGGGATTACAATCCATTTAATCCCAATCATTATCTCATACAGACAAAAAAACTTCAATGTAAGTAACAGAATATGAATAAAAAACTTACACACACCAAGTGTGAAAACACACACATCCCCAGAAGTCCCTCCTGCTAAGCTTTTTCTCTCTGTCGCACACAGACATTGAGTAGTCACGTATCCTACCTGTTCTCCAGATCTGGCATAGTGAGGTTCCTGCTGATGAAGCACATCTTCAGGCTAATGACCTTTCTGTCTTTGGAGGAGGAACTGCTGTGTTTGGGTGACCCGGAGTCCTCGCTGCCGCTGTAGCTGGGTGACTGTGGGCGGGCACCATCCCACGGTAGGTCGGCTACTAGAGATGGCTTCTTAAAGAGGGGCGAAACCTCACGGATGTACTTCACTGTAGAGAACAACAGAGAGGAAACATATATATAAACAGATGTACAACGATTACAAAGAACAAACTAAGTCATATGTCTGAGTGGCCCCCCCGTCGGCTGTTAGAGTCTTGCTATAAGATAGTACCATAGTTAAGATTCTAATTTAGAGGCTTTTACTGCAAATCTCTGGAGATTTCAAAATGTTATAAAATGTTTTTTTCCTGTGTGTTTGTTATTGGAAACTATTGGTTTGCAAATTCAAAGTGGCACCTTCAAGTCCTTTAACATGAAAGCTTAAATTTGAAAGCAGCACTATACGACTTTTTCAATCAGGGGGGCAAAAAAAAGTTGAATACACCTTAAGACCACCCACTATGGGATATCTGACCCCTGCTGTACCTAAACGGATTTTGAGGGAGGAAAAGATTATTACCTGTAAGGCGGCTGATGAAGTTAATTAAATGATAATACACTTTTTTGATGTGGATTTATCCGTTATGCTTTGACTCATGCTGCAGACAGTGTCGAGAGTAATGGAAACTATGAAGACGAGTGCATAGAATCTATGTGTTGACAACAGTACACACTGGAAAACATATTCTGAGATTTCTCTGATAGGCCTTTCTGTGCATAAATAATGGAAGTCAAGCTGATGTATCTGGCTAATGCTTTCGATAACTGATAGTGATAGTGTAAGTATAGCTCTGGTGTGGTCTTTGCTATAGTGCTCTAACTCTGTTAAGCACTTTGAATTGCTCTATATACTGTATGAATGGTGCTTTATAAATAAACTTGCCTTGCCTTCACCATGTCCTGAAAGAAGCTGGTTCTCAATCTCTTTAACACTCAAATCTCTTGTGGGCCTTAAACCAAGACAATGAGCCAAAAGACAATCCCACTGTGAGGCTGTGAGGGGGTACATTTCTTTCTTTCAGGTTTGGCACCATGATACACATTTCAAAGATTTCACATCATACTAAGTCATTTGATAAATATTGATAACTACACTTTAAAAAAAGAAATCTGTCTGTCAAACCTCCTTATGGTGAATCCTGTAACATTACTAGAGGAATCTGGCAAACATTTAAATGTTTTGTTATTGAAAATGCTAAAGATTTCTAGCTACAGATTATGAAATGAACAGACTTTTAGCTTTCCTTTGTTCTGTATCGTTGTAAAGTTAACATCTCTGGGTGTCTGAATGATGCCTGAACAAAACAAAGATACATAAAATTTAGCATCAAAGGTGCCATAATCTTTAAATCTTTACAAAGAGAAACAACAATGGCAGAAAAAAGTCCTTTTCACAAATGTCCCTATATTCCAACAATCCTCCTCTTAACTCGCCCAATCAATCTATCTTATACAAATAAGTGAGAGTCCCGAATTTCCCCCTGGCCCGAATTTCCCCCTGGGATTAATAAAGTATTTCTGATTCTGATTCTGATTCTGAGAGCCACTGGTACTTGATAACATAAAAGAAAAACAACATGTCTGCTTCCTATACTTTGTTAGGATAAAGCAAACCGTGTACCGACACGAGACAGCTGTTGAATATCTACAGATCTCGAGCATATAGTGTGTTGATAGTTTGACCATGTGTGGGTCTCAACTCAATAACAACCAGTCACTCAGGATATATTGTGCGGCCAGTCATGAACCAAGCCATAAGGAAACACTCTGGGATGGTTTCTGTAAGAAGTCATCATTTAATCTGCTTTTCAAAACACTTAAGGGCCTAGTTAGGGGAAGACTGTTTGAATATAGTGGGAGGAAACTATGGTTTGATTCTCTCAACTAAATGCCTGTTACTTTATGTTGGATGGAAAATAGATTTTGTGCTGCGTTGTTCATACCTAATTATTCATACGGAGAGGAATTCTAATGGAAAAACACCGATCATATTCAGGGCCAAACACTTGGAATGTAAACAGTTCCTGCTTTCTTCCAGCATGTCTTAAAAGGACATAGTGGTCCCCTGTGTGAAATTATATTAGAAAAACAAGAGTTGACTCTGCCGTACAGCTGTGAGCTCTGCGGGGCGGCTGTTTGGAAAAGAAAGGCTTTTGCTATGATGGGATGGATTGGCTTTCCAAATTTGGTGCAGCAACCTTGCACATCGCCCAGAACACGGTCATGTTCCCTCACTCCCTCATGCATGTTTTCATCCTCTCTTGTACTCTAAATGTTCATTTTGTCTCCTCAGTTTATTCTTGAATGCATGCTGCCTTAGTCTATTTCAGTGCACAGTAAGGGTGAGTGTGAATACTAGCTTCTTGGTGTGTGGTTGTGTGTTTGTGTTGGCCCATTGGGTCATGCTGCTCTATATGAAACCTGAGACCAGACTCTTTAGAGATGAGGTCATTGTTGGACGTGGACTGAGATATTAGATAGTAAGGATGTGTGTGTGTGTGTGTGTGTGTGTGTGTGTGTGTGTGTGTGTGTGTGTGCGTGCGTGCATGCGTGCGTGCGTGTGTGCGTAGAGCAGTGTGCTTGTGAATAACTCTAAAACAAGCACGATAAAAGATACATGTTTATGACTAAATGAGAGCAGCAGCACAGTGCAAAGGTCTGTGCATTATTGTGTGTACATTACTCCATGTGTGACTCAGAATGAAGGGAGGGGCTGGTAGTAATGCTGGGGCAACAAGTCAAGAAATGGAGCCTCGTTTCACCGGCCCTCTTAACCACACCACCCATACCAACAAGGTCGAGGATGATTTCTGCAAACGTAAGTAGTTTTGAGAGAGTAAGTAAGTGAGTGTGAGAGCATTCCTGAACACCATGTTTGTGTCTAGTTCATGTGGGAGAGGATTTCTCTATACTGCATCTTTCAGCCTAATAAGATCTGATGCAGAGATGTTCAGCTGAGATATTTTCCATCTGCAGAGCCAGTGGGCTCTCTGTGGTCCTACATGTTTACATCTTCAAATACTGCATGAAGAGCTCACTGAGGAGAACTGTACTGCAGTTATCAGCATTTCAGTCAACTGCTAGCAGATTTACATTTGATATGAGAGTTTTTTTCTAAATGTGGATACAAAATTATTGAAATGTAACACCTTGATTACAACATATCACAATCTCGTGACAAAACAGTTTTCATGCTAGCTACCTCTGCACATTGTCTAGTTGCACAAATAAATTATATTGATAAAGTTTCGAAACATTGATTAAGTGCTCTCACTCTTTCTCTTTTGGCTTTGAGTTAAGATGACTAAGAATTAGGTATGTAACGATTCATTAAACTCACAATACTGGGTTCACACTGGGACTGGGATTTTAAAAAATTTAAATTTAAAAGATTTCTTTAGGGGCTGTTAACCCGCTTGTCAGAGTGGTTTGGCCTTTTAATGTTTTTTTTCTCTCAACAAGGGGAGGTGATTGGAGCTTCTCATTGTGGTGTCGATTAAATGCTGCATCATGTTGGTTGTGCTGTTTGTGTAGTTCCCTGTCTTGTTGCAATATTTGCACACAGTTTTCATCTAGTCTGTTATCTTCTCACCTCTTTCATTTTCTGTCTTGGGGAAGCCAAAATGCTTCCACACCTCCGATTTATAAGACGGTGGTGCGTCGTCAATTTCAAAATCTTGCTCTGCAGCTGCTGACGCTCACAATGTTACTGTGATTAATTTTTCAGAGTACCTTGACACCTTTGAATCGATTTATCACAATTTCACAATTATTCTTTACATCCCTACTAAACAGTTCCACAGTTTTCATGCTAGCTATCTCTGCACACTGTCTGGTTGCAGAAATACATTGGTAACGTTTCGAAACATTGAGTAAGTGCTCTCACTCTTTCTCTTGCGGCTTTGAGTTACGATGACTAAGGATCTACTGTATAGTTTTTTAAGCTGCTGTACTTTTCGATTGTATCCATCGTTAGAATAACGCAGGTTGTAATGTTTGATGTGGTAGTATTAAAACCTCAGATTGAGTAAGGAACCTGCCTTATCTAGAATGTAGCCCCTTATATCATGCAGTGTGCATAATTATCCTCCTGTTATTTATTGTGTAAGGCCTCCATGCAATCAATCATTTTAAAAAACGTATTTATTGTATATCTTATATGGTTTTGTTTTAACACTCTGTACCCTGCAGGAATACATGGTTCCACAGTGTTTATAGCATTGTATTATGTAGCTTAAGAACTTTGTGTTGTCAGGTGTGTTTCTTTATTGTCCTCTGTTGAGTGGAGCGTCACCTTTATGTGGGACTACAGAGGGAAATTAGAAACTCGCTTATTGTGGTGCAACCATCTTTTCACTTTTCTTTGTATAAATGATCAACGTCATTACACACTGTCCACTGATAAATGGAAGAAATGAAACATTATACACAAATGAGAAACAGTAAACTGTAGTACAATATTTAAAAAAAACAGTAAAGAAAAAAAGAAATACAAAAGATACATGTGTAATAAGCAAATGGGTACATGTTAAAGGAATAGGCTTTGAAAAGTGATAATAAGGCAAAAATTCTAGTGTACAGAGAAAAGAAAAGGATACAAAATGTAGCCTTGAGGGACCCCAAAACCACCTCTCCTTACAGCCTGGGAAGTGAAAGTAAAAACCTTAAAAGTAAAACTTAATGAAATCGGGTGTGTTAAATCTTAGCATCATATCTCTGCTTTGAAAATGATTTCTTGAAATGTTTACAGTTACACATCACACAAAACAAAACTTAACTGATATGTCTAAACTTTTTGAAGCTTGTATGTTAAATATCATTTGGCTTAAGCAAAACTGAAAAAACTGATCGCACACAAAAGACTTACTGCTGTATGTATGTCAGTGACATGTTGGTGTTCTGCAAGATCAAGCCTTTTACTAAGAGGGGCAGAAAAAAGAGGATATGGGAGCTATTTATTTCCCAGCATTGTCGGGGAGTTTTTGCAATGATGGCTGTTCTTAGGAAAGGGGAAAGTGAAAGCACTAATTTATCAGAAGCTTATCATCATTATTAGTAACATATATTTCAGTTTCATATCCTCGGTCCTCCTGAATAGGTTAGACGACCTCCAGCTGATTATGCTGCTGCAATAACAACAAATTGGAAGAATTTGACACCATATTCAAGGTCAAAATCTTTCAACACTTTGCCAAGAATTCAGAAAGGATGGTGACTGTGCGTTGGCAATTTTAACTGACAGAAAAATAAAAAATCTAAAGACTGATACTATGTAACATGTAACTTACGTCATACACCAGGTGAGTGTCGTGTCTTAGCATCACTGAAACGCCTTAAATTGTAACTGAAGAAGACAACAAAGCAGCCAATAAGTTGGAATTTAAATCCACACACAGCTGTTATAAACAAGCTTCTTGAGCACCTTAAGTACTATCACTTTAAATGTCTTGAATGTTTGCTGCTTTGTTGCAAATGAATTTTCTGATGTGTCATATGTTGGCAGGGTCGACCATTGTACATCTGCTTTTATTCACTTTCTTTCTTGCTTTTGTTCGGAGTAAATAAAAGGGTTGGCAGCAGATGCACTCTTTGATGTAGTAATCAAATCCATCCTGTGGGATGTAGCAACTTTTTAACAGCTGAGATCCTGCAAGCAGCTTACAGTCGCTTTTTCATCCATTGTGCTGCCTCTGTCTACTGCACTGTTAACTCCTTCTTACTTTTGACTACAGGAAAGCTGCGACAAGCTGATTTATGCGTCATCCTGTCTGCGGATAAATACCACTTAAAGCACTTTATATCTGAAGACGAAGAATGATAGAGCAGGAGATTGTTTTTGAATTTTGTAAACTTTGTTGGTGATAGGATACGCTTTTTGTTTCTACAGAATGTAACCCTACATCACTCAGGTAGTGTTATAGTGTAAAATCTCTGGCCAATGATTTACTGATACAATAATTCCCTAACAAGAGCTAGAGTGTACAAAGGAGCTACAGACAGTGTCCATGCTAGCAGCTCTGGGAGAGTGTACATTAGCACAGCAGAGCTTTGAGCTTAGTGATAATTTAATTGTTCACAATGACAATTCTAACGAGAAAAAGGAATTACATCAGCAGCGCCCACCTTAACTTTTGGGCCTGATTCCCAAATCATAGTCCACATTACAGCAGCATTTGAAACTCATATTTTTGAAGACAAGCACCAGAAAAGAGGTTTGTTTTTGGTTGAAAACTGAACATGAAAACAGATTAAGTTGATGCTAATGGATGTCTCAGAAGCTTTGCAGGTATTTGGTCATAAACAACAAACATTTTGTTTTGTTGATTGTGTAATGATGTCAAGGGACACTACAATTATTGCAGTTATTTCTAGGGCATCCTAAACTTCAATCCATCACACAGCTGGCACAACAAAACTGTCAATGTCAAGATAGAGCCAAATTAAAGGATCCATATTGTGCTAAATCCTCTGAACCCATGAAAATCTGAACTGTTCAGTGATCTCTACAATCTGTTATCAGGACGTAAACATGAATTTATCAAAATAAATTAAATAGGTGTATAAGCCCAAAGCTTAGGATAAAAAATATGTCTTTGTTTTGGCAGTATGGCTCATTCCTTTTCAGTCGTTGACATCAATTGTGGGAATATTTGAGATGTCAGCAGATCTTCATATGTTTATAGCTGCATTCAGACTTTTCCTCATGTTACAAATTTTCCTAGTTTATTCTGCCAGAACTAATACCTCTCCCTCTTCACAGCCTGCCTCTCTCTGGTAAAGTTTTTTTTTGTCTGTCTCACGCTCTCTCCTTTCTTTGGTGCTTTTGCATGAACTCATTAGTTCTGTCAGGCCTGTCGCTCAGCTCCACTTGGCTAATTAGGCCTGTGCACAGTGGACTGTCACTGTGCACGTCGCACTTGTGAGTGCTCAACACATTTTTGCCCTCTTTGTATGTATTTATCTATATGTAAGTGTGTAATGGAGAATCCCGCCAGAGCAACATCCCATGAGGCCAGCTCATCTGCCTCCTTCACACCTCACTGCCTGCACACACACAGAGGGAAAGTGGAAAACAGGGAAGAGGCTGGGCAAAAAGAAAACATGTAAAAGAAGAAAAGTGCAAAGAGCAGAAGAAACTGACTCGACACATATTTGATTGTGGCGTTATTTGTGGCAAAAGCTATAAACTGCCTTCCTCTCTTCTTTGTCATAACATCCACACAAGTAATAATCCTTTGGTATGGCCTAAATAACAAAATAATAGCTTACAGAGCTGCAAGTCATGCAGTCAGACCCTAGTCTCTGTATTTTCCCCCCAAAACTGGCCAGAAATTCCCCTGTGGTTTGGACTTCTACTCTCTCGTAATTCTCCTCTCTCATTCCTCTCTCTTACTCTCCTCCCTTAATCCTCCTTCTACTTCCTTTCTTCGATCCAGTGTCCAGCTCTCCTTCTCCCCCTTGTTGCCCCCCCCCCCACCCCCACCCTTATGTCCATCCTTTTCTCCGGTTCCCACACCTCTGATTAAGTCCTTCCTCCCTACCTCCGTCTTTGCCTTCTAAGTCTTTGTGTCCACTGCTCCACACATTTGCCCCCCGCCTTCCAAAAACCATTTCTGCCAGAAACCTAATGAGAACAATGTGTCTGCGTGTGTGTCTGTGTGTGTGTGTGTGTGTTCGTGTGTGTGTGTGTGTGTGTGTGTGTGTGTGTGTGTGTGTGTGAGGTCTCTTGTAACGCACATTTCAGCAGATACTGTACATTAACAATCTTTTTTTCCAATGTTAGTGTCTCTTTGTTATATAGTCCAGTCGATATAGTGCTCATTCTTTGTTTACATGCAGATATTAAAAAGGTATAAAAGGTCAATTCTTATTATTTGACAGGAATTTCAATCTTCATCTTCCTGCTTTTGAAAATGTTATACACGTACTTGAGTTCTTAAAAATCCTGGAACACATCCACAAGCGTTTGGGGTTTGTAGGGGGTGAAGGGGGTGTTCCAGTGAAACCAGTTGTCTGATTCAACCAGAGATAAATTTATGTGAAGTCCCTTGATTAGTCTTTTACATTTTTAACACTGAATTTACCTAAAACAGACGTTCCATCAGCTTACTTGACCTTTGATTTTTTTTTAATGTATTTTCCATGAATATTCTCTTATTACAGGAAAACCCTGTCGACCTCTTAGTATGTGTACCATATTTCTGCAACACTTGAGATGGTTAAGGCATGTCAAGCATCTCTCTCTCTCTCCCAATATGTGTCTGTATCTTGACAGTAGGACTCATTTATATAGGTTAATATATCAAATACAGCATACGGCTTTTGCAGACACAAAAATTATATTAGCATACCCAGTGACTATCGGTATCGGCTAATTTCATTGCAGATTTATTCACCAGTCAAATCAAAAAACAAGTATCATCACTCTCCACAGTGTCAAGCGGTGATACAGCGCATTTACTTTCCAGTTCAGCGACCATCTTGTCTTCCTTATTCTGTACATCTTTTCCACAAGTGTTTGATAACTGCTTTTGAGGGATCAACGCAATAAATGTGTATCTATATCTATATTTATCTCTGCTGATCGAACATAGATCTAAGAAAGATATCGGCCGATATTTTGGTATCAGATTTTTTCTCTCCCCATTATTGATATCGGTGTCAGCCCCAAAAATCCCATATCTGTCGGGCCCTAATGCTAACTACTGACAAATTAACTAAACTGATTCATTAAACTCATGATACGATTCACATTACTGGGTTCACGATACGATTCTGTCACGATTTAATTCACAAAATGAGACTGTAGACACATTATGACTGAAAAAGATTCCTTTAGGGGCTGCTAACCCGCTTGTCAGAGTGGTTTGGCCTTTTAATGTTTTTTTTCTCTCAACCAGGGGAGGTGATTGGAGCTTCTCATTGTGGTGTTGATTAAATGCTGCATCATGTTTGTTGTTCTATTTGTGTAGTTCTCTGTCTTCTTGCAATATTTGCACACAGTTTTCATCTTGTCTGTTATCTTCTCACCTCTTTCATTTTCTGTCTTGAGGAAGCCAAAATGCTTCCACACCTCCGATTTAAAAGACGCTGGTGCGTCCTCAATTTCAAAATCTTGCTCTGCAGCTGCCAACCGCCTCTGCTCTACAGCTGCTGACGCTCACGATGTTATTGTGATTCATTTTTCAGAGTACCGATGTGGACCTTGAAATTGAGAGAGTACATGAGTATACATATCTTGGCATGTGGCTCGATGAGGAATTTACTTTTAAGTTCCATGTAAAAACTCTTGTCTCCAAGTTGCGACAGAAAGTTGGCTTTTTGTACAGAAACAAATCAAACTTTCCATTATTGTGCAGAAAAAGAATTGTTGAAGCTGTGTTCTTGTCAGTTCTGGATTACGGCGATGTCATTTATAGACATGCTGCAGCTTCAACACTGAAGCCTCTGGATGCCGTCTATCACTCCGCCCTCAGGTTTATAACTGGTGATCAACTTTGCACTCATCATTGTGACCTGTATGAGTTGGCCTTCTCTTGAAGAGAGGCGCAACAAACATTGTTTTTTATATATTTTCAAGGCACTTATTGGTAAACTTCCACCCTACATAACAGACCTGTTGGAGTGGAATTTGGGCACCTACATGACTCGTTCTTCTGAGTGGCTCGTTCTTAAAGTCCCTCGAGCTTTTACTGAACTCGGTAAATCTGCCTTTTCTTTTGATGCCCCAAACTCGTGGAATGCCCTCCAGCAAACTCTAAGGATCAGAGTTCTTCCCTCTCTTCCAGAGTTTAGGAATTCGATTTCGAGCCACTATGTCTCCACTTGTAACTGTTTTTAATGGATCACAGTGGTTTTTCACTGATTTAGTGTTTGTTGTGTTTTTTGCTTGTTTTACTGTGCTTGTAATCTCGACGGCATTGGAAACGAAGGAAACCTCAGTGTCCTTTCGAGAATAAATAAAGGTTTGAAATGAAATGAAATGAAACACCTTTGAATCGATTTATCACGATTTCACGATTAATCTTTACATCCCTAGCATTAAGACAACTTTCAGGAATTGATTTAGTTGAGAATCAGGACAACGTGTGAGGGAGCTCACACTGGTCTTTTACGGAGTGTGGGGAGGTAATCATCTCAGAGCAAGGTCAGGTGTGTGTGTGACTGACTGGCCCTGATTTGGTCCAGGTGTGTTAAGGTTATATATACCCTTGAGTTGCAGCACTCTGTGCTGGCTCATTGTCTCACCTTCAGAGATAGTGAGAGGTTCTCTGTGTTTCTTGTGTCCTGTAGAAGTGTGTGATTTTGCATAAGCACCACTTGACTAGTGTGTTTACTTACTATTTCCAACTGATCTAGTGTAGTTTGTTGGTGCTGGGAATTTCTGACCCAGCCTGTTCGTTTCAGCTGTTTCTGGGGTCTCCCCTTTAATCTAGTTTCTCGTCAGCTGCTCGGCAGCGGTGGTTTGGTTCTTAGTCTTGGTTTTATTTAGAAACGAGAGCCTTGTTGGTTGGCTAGTAACTTTTTGTTCTTTTTGTCCCCTCCAATTAATCGCTTGCAATTTTAGTGGTTATCCCTCTGGGATAACTTTCAGATACCCGGGGTCCGCATTTGCATCCCACTTTCCCAAACCCTTACACAACGACTGATTGTTGATGACGTCTTGCTCTGGATCAATCTTAAGAAGTAACGTAAGACTAAAGCCCCAATGACCAAAATGACCATCTGAAGCCTGTGCAAATGAACATGACTAAAACACAGGACTGTATGGCATCACACTCTGTTAGGTATCTCTCACACACAGATCAGAACAAGAAAGTGTTCTCTCGATTCCTCAAACACAGCCACACCTGCTCCTTCCTCTTTGTTGTCCTCTAACCTGGTCAGAGGAAAAGCTTTTAGGAAATCATGCTGTAAAAATAAAACACGCGTGTTGTTATCTAAATTGCCACACTAACATTTACAAAATTAGTCATTTTTTCTAACCGTCAGACTCTTCACTGTATGACCTGAAAGTGTGTTTGAATATGTGTGCCAACTGTCTACAAAGGATAAAGCAGATTATGGACAAAAATAATCACATTCATCATTCTCTACTGTCAAAAGATTACAAATGTCTATCCATCATATGAGGGCACAGATTGATGCTGGTTTATCCACAGTGTCTCCCAGAGCACGACCACTAAGCAACACCACAGTAACAAACACTAAATACATGTCACAATCACATTTCCTGCTCAGCGTAAGCAGCATTGGAAAACAACTCTGTTCAATGTGCCTCTGGAAGGTAAAACACCAGACTCACTTTGGCTGACATGTTTGTTCTCGAGCTGAAAAAACTAACAAATACATTTAAACCTATGTACTGAACTGCCAAATCTGATGCCACAACATTTCAGGCTGGGGGTCAGCCCTACAAACAGGCCATAAAAACATACAAAGATCTGGAGTGTGTTTTCCTCTGGTGCTTTTTACCCAAAAGAGACTTTGCTTCAATTAAACACAGTCACTTTGTTATAAAAGTATCAGCGTGGCTTTAATAGTTACTCCAAATCCTAAACCAACTTCAAAGTAAGATTAAGATGCAGATATTTTTTGCGTTAAAGATCCCATATTATGCCCTTTTTGGGGTTCATATATCTAATTTATGTGCCTACTAAAGTACGTTCACAATCGCTAATGTTCGAAAAAAGTGTCTGTTTTCATGTACTGACGATCGATGCAGCCCGTCTCATCTGCCTGTGTTTGCAACGCTCTGAATCCCCCCCGAGCAGGGTCTCCACGTGTGCCAAGTCTGACCTGATTGGTCGGCCTATCTGCTCTGTTGTAATTGGTCAGTCGTTCGGACAGTTCTCGGAAATGTGACGCCCCTTTTACCATATTTGGAATTCAGCTAATGTGCAGCATGAGCTTGTGCTTGCCACAACAAGCCAATGGGCTTGGATCAGTGACATCATCGCAGTGTGATATCACACTGCACTTTTCAACGAGGGGGGCTAGAACCGAGCCTTACATGCAGCTAGTGCTACTGCTAACAGGAGGAGGTAGGAGAAGCCGCGTTTCCGCGGACTTTGAATTTTTGCACATAGATGTGCCTAAACATGCACAAGACACCTGGAAACACACTAAAGAGCATATAAAACCAGAAAAGGCATAATATAGGACCTTTATGGGCCAAAATGTTTAGTATTCCACTTCTGCATGTAATTGAGAGTTTGATGTTGGAGCCCCAACCAGAAAAAGTGCCATCTCAAAACATAAACAGCATCTTTTACTTACAGAAACAATTATATAATAATAATTGTCAGGATATTTTCATTCAGTTTCCTCATACAGTAATTTGTTGAACTTAAAAAAGGAAGGAGGACCCCATTTTCCTGCCCAATACCAATTCCGATACCTAAGAATTAGTATCACAGAAATGAGTATCCGTCCGATACCAGAATTATATAAAAATACACATCATTGGTAGAAAAGCCCTGAATGCTGGTAATGGCTTAATTAACATGACACCCTCTGCTAGCACTGCACTGTTATTGTTAACATTGTTGTATACGATGCACTGCTCGGTCCACAGGGGTCACTTAAACAGCCACAAGAAACGTAAAGTTCCTTACTGGAGTTTTTAAGAATTCTTTTTTTGTTACATTTACAGGCAGGCGAAGTGTCAACAACTGGTCTGACATGATCACCCTTTTTGTTTGGAATTCATACTTTTAAAGCTAACTGTTTAAGCATCCACACCAGCATATCCAAGGTAAAGGAGTTCATCCTGACAAAGAACTGACAAATGTGGCCTAGTTCAGCTTGTGCAGACTCATGCTCTGAGGCACATCTCGCCCCATGAGGACAGCATACAGCCCTGTGCAGTGACGGCCGGCTAGTTTTGGCCTCCGAACAAAAGAAAAGTCTCATCAATAGCCTGTGTGTCTGGTATGTGCTCTTTCTCTTCCTCCAATTACTCCCCACAAAGAGATCAACCTCCATCTCCTTCCACTGACCAGCGGGATAACCCAATAAGACACGAGCTGCTGCTGCAGCAAGCTTCAACTAATCATTGGAACATATGGGTTGTTATGTCTATCAGTCAGCTAGCGTGTGGAGGGGATTAACCAGTGGCATGTCTGGGATGTATGTCACGTGTTAATGGGCAAAAACAGAACTCATTATTTCATTCCTGTGAGCTGGGAGAGTAAGACAGGCCTCATAAAGCAATATGCTTAACTCTGACAGGCGACATCAAGATGACGGTGTACCTGTGATTTCCTTTGATTCACAAAATGACACCAGTTCATTTGAGGTTGGGTTGTTTTCTGACCAATATCAGTATGATGAATACAATGAATCACTGCACTGGAATAAAGAAAATCACATTCAGATTGGAAGATCATTTCATATGTTGCGGAGAATTCATAATAAATCTTGTTTCAGTAACTGTAGACTAAATGACATGTCTTATAAGTCGTTGTTGGCGGTCAGCAGATGCTCCGACTTCCTTTTGCATCTTTAATTTTTTTCAAACCAAGAAATGAAAGAGCTAATATATTACAAAAGCAGACAAAACAAATAAAATACAGTTTAGGAAAGAGAAACTGGCAATTAAAAAAACCGATGAGGGGGAAAAACCCATTTCATATTTCTTGAATTAGACTCTGGCTGCTACAGACATAATGCAAGGAAACTTCAAGATAGTTAAAGGTTCCTGATAAAACAGAATTATTTTTAATTATCCTAGGAGGTGAAAATAAGACATAGAAAGACAAAAGAACAATATTTCCGCCTTGGTTTTAAGAACATTATTGCGTTTCAGTAACACAAGCTGTAAGCCCAACACTTCTGAACAGTGTGTTTGAAGTACTTTCTGCCTCTAACATGCTGCAGATACTGAGTAACATTAGCATTAATGTGCAGCTTTATTTCTGTTCACCTGATGTTAGTTATTTAAATATTTTCTCTTCTTTCCACTCAGGTGTGTTCTCAATGCACTTTTATAAAACAAAAGTGGATTGTCCTCTTCAAATTGATCCTCATAAGCAGACTTTTATCAGAACCTTTGTCCTTGCATATTTAGATCTACCGGTAACTGATATTTGATCATATATTAATAGTGATGTGCAATACTAACAAAATCAGGCATCTTAACTTTTCATGTATTTTGTCATGTATGAAGAGACCCAAGTGAACACTATAAGCACGCATTCGCTTTATTTGAGCAGCATTTTTAAAGGAACAGTCAGTCTCTTTTGAAGACACAGAGTTTTACTGAAAACATCTGCCTGCTGGAAACCAGCCTACAAGCAGTCTGGCTCGACAGAAAACGTTGAGATGAAAGAAACTGCAGAGTTGCTTTGACAGTTATTATAAGTCGTTTGCTTCACGGTTACTAAATTGTTGAAAATGCAGCTCAAAATCAGTCTAATTTCCAAAGGTGTTTAAGTCGTGACACAACCCTGCAACCAACTTTCCCAACCTGTTAGGATGGACAGGAAATCTTAAAATAGGTTTAATTCTCAAATGTAAACAGTGCTTGACAAGACTGGATCGTCTTGATAAGCACTGTTTACATTTGAAATAAATAGAAATGACAATGAATTGTTTTATAGAAGACAATGAATTTCCAGAATGTGCCTGATTAAGACCAGTTAGTTAAAGGGATACTTCACCCGTTGAAACATGAATCTGTAGTGACATTGGGTCATATATGTAGTAGAAAAGTGAAATACATTTTGAAGTTGGTGCCTTCTTGACCGAGAAAAGGCAGAAAGTGTTTTTTTGGCTCATGTGGATGAAAGACAACAACTCCCAGAATGCACAGCACCGCAGGTCACTCCCACTGAAGCTACGGTGCTCTATTTACAGTCTGTCTACAACACAAACTGCCGTTTCCTCTACTGATTCCGAGATTTCAGAAGGAATTGGCATCTTAGAAATTCCTGGCAGCAAACGGACTCTATGTCTGTGTCCATATAGCAACCAGTGAGAGCACCGACACCACCAGTCCGCCCCGGCTCGAGCCGGCCCGGGCTCCTCGTTCTCACCGCCGCCGACAGGCAGGTCTTGTGCCTAGGCTGCTGCAGGCACTAGACCTGCCTGTCGGCAGCAGCGTGTCCTGTTCCTCCATCAGCCTCAACTGCTCGTCGCTATATTGCGGCTCGTAGAGATAGCCACGAACATCCAATTCGAGCGCAAGACCTTCAAAATCCCCTTCATCCATATCAGTTTGAGTTGAAACATACTTTTTTCGCCATTGTCGGTTCTTCTCAGCTTTCTCCACAGAACCTGTTAGCAATTAGCATAGCTTCCTAGCAAGATGGCGGACGTTGCTTTTAGATTCTGGCAGTGAGGTCCCACTCACTGATCTGTAATAGGTCTGTAGCTTCAGTGGGTCGAAAACATGAGGAACTAGCGATGTAGTTTCACCCCCTCTAACCACTACAGCCTCCGATGACGCAAAATGATGATTTTTGCGTCATCGGAGGCTCCTTTTCAGAAAAGAAATAAGGAGCTTTCCCGTCTCAGGGGAAAATGAGGGCGTGATCCATGACCATTCAAAAATACTACCAGGTTTCTAATGATACAAAGCTTAATGCAAATGGGTGAAGTATCCCTTTAAGTGGCAGAGTACAATTATTCTCATATAAGTGCTTATGTAGAGCATTTTTAACTATGTATTGAACATGGTCTAAACTGGATTGAAGATCTATAGTCATCAACATGCAGTTTTTACTCAAATGTTTTTGAAGAATGTTTAAAAAAACCTCAAACTCTCCCTCCATCACCTTCTCAGATGAGTCACTCTCCTCACTCATCCAACACCAGCAATAAAAGTCAGTGTAAGTGTGCTGCAAGTGTGGAGCAGCATGATTTATCCCAGCCAGAGCCACCAGTGTTGACCTTTGGCCTAAATACGCACATGCAAGCGGAGGTCAGGAATGTGGGGCACCTAAGCTAATTGTGAGAATATCAGGGGGTTTATGTATTGTTTGAACGGCACGGCGCTCTGGAAACTCAGCCTCGTTCTGTGTGACAGCCATTTCTTTTCTCAGAGTGGTGGGAGACGGGCAGAGACCGAGGGGTCCACAAACAACACAGCTCACTGCCTGTCAAACTGACAAACAGTGACAGGCAACTGACACATTCTTCCAAACAGAGGCCCATGTGTGGAGTGTGTGTGTGTTGAGGCAGGAGGCAGCACATCCTCTTGTCTGTGCCTTAGGGTTCACTGGAAATCATTTAGTTCCAGTGTCATGCAACAGGCCGAATTCCATCTCTTTTTTTTTTTTAATTGATACGTGTTTCAAAAACACTTTACAGGGTTACAATCTGTGCAAGGTCTATATATGTCTTTTGTAATGCTTCACCGAAAAGGATTTTGATTGTTTTGTTTGTTAAAGATTTATTTTTTGCTTTTTTATGCCTTTATATGAGAAACAGAAGAGTGAATAGAGTTGGAAATCAGAGAGAGAGAGTGGAGAATAAAGTGTGGGAAAGGAGCCACAGGAAGGATTCGAATGTGCGCTGGCTGCTTCAAGGTATACCTCTGTACATGGGGCGCGCAAACTAACCACTAGGCCACGGGAACCCCGGAAATGTTTTATTGTCCAGCCAACCATCTGGTGCTTTTTTGAAAAACGTGAGACATTAACTGAAAACAAAAGGGACAGATTTTGCAGCTTCATATTGAAAAGCAGAATAGGAGATCTCATCAACCAGCTGAAAAACACAAACTGACAGTAACAACAAAACGTGAGGGAGATTATTCCTGAGAAGAGAAACAAGTTAAATTGATAGTTAAGATGATTTTCTATTTGATAAGCTTGAAAAAGTTGATTTGTTTATTGTGTTCTTTAAAACAGGTCTACCTCTGCCTTGAGTGCAAATGTGTAACACATTGATTACTTCCTACAATTCAAGCTCGTCAGTATTCATCCAGCGTCCATTCCAAACCATTAAACACTGTATTTAGCTGTTCCTGGCCTGAAGTTTCCAAACCCTGGGGGCTCCGTTGCCTCACTCCCTCCAATTCACTCTTTTTCAACCTTCCACACAGTGAACATTTCAACATCAGCAAAGAACTGAACTCATCCCCATGGATTTGAGTTCACTCCCAAAATGAGATAGGACATATCTCCCAATGTCTTACGATGTATTATCATTATTACATCTGAAGTTCAGTCAGCTTTGTGCTATGTGCATAATGCATATCCTCACAGCTTACCTTAAGTAACCTCTGCTGAGCAGCTAATGTGAATACAATGCAACACACAAGCACAGAAGTGCTGTATCGTTGAATTTTTGTGATTACAAAAGAGCAACAGAGCAATATTCATTTGGAGTTATGCTTATGACGTTTGGATGATGGTGTAGATGAAATATTCACGCTTCTTTTAGCTCTGTTTTGGTCTCCACCAACCCCTGAGAGGAATATCAGACTCTATAGCACAATGATGTCTGACTTTCTTCACCTACAGCTTCAGCTAGCTTTGTTTGTTAGCCATTTAGCGCTGGCAGGTGGAGGGAGCATAATGACTAGGGGTTAATGAAAGCTACATTCATGGATTGATGAGAGCTTGGAGACTAAGAAAGCTGAATCACTAAAACTATAAAATGCTCTGTGAAGCTAAAATGATACATTCACATGACACCTGTTCATTTAATTCAGGTTGATGGTGTTTGATCCTCGTAAGAAATCATTCATAGATGTCGGCTAAAAGAATATAATGTTGACATTTCTTCATTTGTATATACAAAAGAATGACACGTTGTGTAATTTGGTGTTTTTCCTTCGCATTGGTCAACATGTTCCCCTGCTGGTGTTAAGAATGTGTTCATCAAGTAGCACCTTTATACACTTCCTATTTTATTTTCCCATAAGTCATAACTGGTTATGTTCCGTTTCCCCACCGATCATTTACATGTTTTCCTCTTTCTCTCTCGCCTGGACTGCATCAGTGCAGTCACACAGACAAATCTCTTCCACTATGTTTACAGTGACCTCTTATCTTTAGCAACCCACAGCCATTCAAATACAGAGAGTACAATGTATCTAACTCTGACTGTGACCACAACTGTGGTTACTTTCCTGTTTACACTAATCAAAGGCTTTCTGTTTTGTTGATATTATTTGAGCCCTGCTCCTCCTATTCCTCCTCCTTCTTCAGAGATCAACCTTGTTTGTGAGCCTGTTTGTTTGTGTAAAATTGCTCTGCTGTTCTGTAACATGGCGAACTACGAAATACTATTATTTGGGTTTTAAAGGTACACCCAGAAAAAAATACACCAAGTGTGAGTTATCTCTTGCTGACATGATGTCTTGTTAGGATATTTAGGAAGGACATTAGTCTTTTTTAAAGGTTTAATTTGTTTTACAACTTAAATTTTAGGAATGAATAGACTGAAAATGTTGGTATTATTTTAGAGCCTGGCCAGAATAGTACAAAAAAAAACATTACCTAATCTTTTATTGACAGAGATAAAAGGTATTTTATGGGGCTGTCATGAAACGTGGATTCTTTTGTCAAAACAGTAGTAATATTTTTTTTTTTCTGAAAAAGATTTGCACATAAAGATTTGTTTTTCAAGTTAAAAAAAAATCAGCATTTGAATTATATCCATCTAAATATTGTGCTAAAATATTCATATGGGGATTTAATGACTTCGTTGGTTGCATGCTCTGTTCTTCCAGACTGCATTTCTACAGTTTAGTTTATGTCTGATAAAACTGCAACTAAACTTCACAGTGACAGGGGCATTGTAAAATGTACCCAACCCAACTCAGTTGTTGTGGAGTTGTTGTAGACCCCATATGAATAAGGAGTAACGCTAGAGGTGTGTAGCCCGACAACATGAGTCTTATCTCGGCCTCGGTAAATCCCCGCTCTCGAGTTGGTCAACTTACCCTCTAACGTCACTTCTTTTCCTGCCTTCTTGAGCGCCTGCACCGCCAGGTCATGCGTTGCCTCCCGGAGGTCGTTACCGTTCACCGAAAGAATCGCGTCCCCCACCCGGAGCGCCCGGCTCTGGTCGGCAGCGAGCCCTGGAAAGATCTTGGAGATGAGGATAGGCATCCGGTTCTCGCGTCCCCCCTTGATACTGATCCCCAGCCCGCCAGACTCCTGTTTGACAACTCGCACTTTCCGCACCGCTTCTGAAGTGCCGTCAACACTGACGGGAAGGTCGCCCTGCCTCGACCCGAAGCTGGACCCGGGACTGCCATAGCTGGAGCCGGGACTTCCAAACTCAGAGTTTGTGCCGTTATTTGCGTACTTTCCGGGGCTGTTTAGACCGTAGTTCCCGTCGAACTGACCCCGACTGGAAGCTCCGCGACCTGGGCTGCTGCTGCGCCCCCGAACCCCGTGGTTCTGGTTTTGAAGTTGGTCTTGACCCGAGGATGTACCGCGGCCAGGGTTCCCCGGACTCGTTCCCGGGTCGTTTCCGTTCGACATACCATTTCGCAGGCCCGCCGAAGAGTTGTTGTAGTCCCAGTGGTTACCCCCCTGTCCGGTTGCCTCTGCTTCGGCCGTTAAAGTCAGCGTTTCTCGGGTGAGTTCGGCGGCCACTCGGATCCAGCGGTCGCGGAGCAGAAGGTCCAGTTGCCCGTTCTTGTCCGCTCGGGTCCAAACTGCCATCCTGGACGGTGAGCCTGCTCCGTGGCGGGCCGCTCTCACTCTAAACTCATCATCAACTTTTTCCTCTTTTCAGAGTGCGCACAAGCAGCGACGAGGCTACACTGGCCCGCGTCGACACACCCACTCCTACACTGTGGCTTCAGGCGGAGGGCGAGAAAAAACAGAGGGACTCCCGAAAAAGAGAGGGAGAGGGAAAAGAAAAGAACAACTGGCTGTGATGGGCCAGCCCAACAGGGCTTGTTTTTGAGTTCAGGTTGTAAAGCTGTCCGACTTCCAGTACAAAGGTGGCAGCAACAAATACAGACATCCGTTCATATCTTTCAAAATAAAAGTGACCACGATCCTCTGTTGTTTTTGAGCCAGTCTGGTGTAAGAAAGAAATTATAAATGTTGAAGGTATTATGAAGGGATTCTTGTTATGAAGGGAATTTTTTTCATTATGCCTATTCAGAATTTCAAGAGTAATGCCAATATTTTAGAATAAAGTTGAATAAACCTTAAACATATTAATTCCCACATGACACCATGGTAGCCTATGTACTCGCAAAACCAAGATTTTGTATGACCTAATAAAAATATTAAATAACACAAGTGCTGGCTTATTGTTCAAACACAGGCAAGAAGTAAACAGTTCATTTACAAAACTGTTTTAATTAAAACTCATATATGGTATTATATAGACTAGGCCCATTACTTCTTTCTTTTGAAAATTATTTGTAGCAGGATTAACAAAAAAAAAGATGCTGGTTTGCGTCAGCAGATTTATTTTAAATGTTGGCTGAAATAAAAAGCTGTCTAGCCTTACCTACAAGGCCAGTCCCAACTCCCAACCATAAAGTTATGGCATTTTTGGCAAGTTCAACCCCCTAAGCTTGGGACTGATAGTTTAAAAACTCTACAGTAACTTCCACGAAAAAAAATCCCTTTAGTTCAGTGGTGGATGCAGCTTTCTAGACCAGTTTGATATTTACGATTTATACTGAAAGTTTAATCCTCTGATTTCCTGTTTCATTCTATCTTACGGCCTGTAACTTGACGAAGTTTATGTGTTTGAAGAGAGTGAACTAAGAGCCGGATGAGAGACGCAGGCGGCCAATAGACATGTAGACCTGTAGATTATTTATTAATGATGATAGAGGCGGGGCGTCCATGTAGCATTATGGACTCACTGACTGCGTTCAAAGCCTGCTCACATTCACTCACTGTTTTTCTCTATTAATGGATACAGATGGCTAAACGTTTGTTTTTACCTACTGCAGGTTTTAATGTCATCTCTATCAGTAGTACGCTGCTCCGATAGGCCTTGTAAATTTAATGAAGGCAACATATGAATGTGTAGGTGTGGTATAGTAAAAAAATAAAATAAAATAAAAAACTGATTAAATTCCACACAGGATATCTAAATCTTACATTCCTAGGGTTCAGACTCTTTCAAAACATTCAACAAACTCATTTGAGATGATGTCCTCTTACTTTGAGTTAGACCTGAAACATTTATTCAGGTAGCCTGAAGAAAGAAAAGAACATCTTTTAAATATGCAGGCTTACCTTATCAAAGTACATAAAAGAGAAATGTCTTCTCTCTTTGACGAACAAAGTGTTTACCTATATTGTCTGTTATTATGTCAATTATTTGAATTTTAATTGTATTAAATGTATTAAAATGCTTTTAAATCCATTAACAGCTCTATGATTTTAATCACGTTGATTTGAAAACCTTATTTCACAACAGCTTCACTTAGTCTATAAAACACCTAAGCATTATCTTTGCTGTCATACCTTTAATCTGAACCAGGTAAGGATTGAAATTATAATCCAGTTTTGAAAACAATTCATTGTCATACAACAACCATTTAAATCACAGCAAAAGTAACTTGTGATGCTGAAATGAAAAATAGTTCCATAAAATAGGTCAAAGGTAATTATGAAAAATATTTCATCTCTGGCCTTTTAGTAGCTGACTACAAGTTCACAAAGCCAGAGGCGCTGCTTGTCAACAGGCAAGGCAGGCAACTGCTTGGGGCCCCCGGCCAGTAAGGGGCCCCAAAGGGCTGACAAACCTAAAACTGCAGCAGTAGCTCAAAATGTGACACATTTTTGCAATGACAGTAGGAAACCTACCTAATAGGGCCCCATTTGACACCACTCACTGGTGTTGCCCTGCTTAGCATCTCATGTATTATTCCTTCATTATAATAAAACACTAAAGGAAAATGAAGAGAAGTATTATCTGTCTGGGAGTGAAAAAAGAAAGAGGAAGAGCGTCGTAACACTGGCAGACATAAAGGTGGTTGGAGGGGCTCTCGAATTTTTGCCTAGGGCCCCAACAGACTGTAGAATCGCCACTGCACAAAGCTATCCCTTGGGCCATGGGTTGGGCTATAGCTTTAAATGGTCATTTTCCTGAGATCCAAAAAATGTGTGTAACAAAGTTGCAGTCAAAAATTAATGATGTGATTACAAGATTAGCTCATTCATCAAATCACTTTTATCAAACAACTAAATATGTTCCCGTCTCTTCAGGGGTCTGATGCAGAAAAGTGATTTCTTGAAACAACAGATTTCTTCACTGATATGATTCTTTATGTGCAGGCATTGTTGGCAGTGGTGTCATGCAGATTATATGCAGGTATACAGAGTATACCCACTTATTTTTCAGTCTCCATAGGGTATACCCTCTTCTAAATCTCCTCTGATTTACACCATTGATTGACAATATTCAGTAGTATGCTGCTTTTTTTTTAGGATGGTGAAGGGATGACCCTCACTACTCTGTCTCTAATTGGCTAATACGCACTAACTAAATTTGCAAGAGTCTTACATGTAACTGTTTATAACAGAGGCTGTTTATCCTCTGCCGGATGGGACACTTAAAGAAAAACATTATGGGCAAAATGAAGAGTATACCTACTACTTTAGGCACCACTACCGCTGATTGTTGGCAAAGAACTCCTGCATTTTCTTCTCCTGGATTTTCTCTTCTGCACACTGAGTAAATAAAACAATTTCTACACATTATACCTACATACATTTTAACAGTGACAAAAAGCTGCAGTGCAGTGGTACACATCGCCCTCAAGAGAGGTTACAACATGGCTTAGTCTTCCTGTGTCTTCGTTCACCACCAGCTGAGACGTGGAAGAGTCACATCTGTGAACCTTTTACTAATTGGGCATTTTACCTCCATTCAGTTTTCTAAAGAGCTCAACCATTGTGGCCTGTGTGTTCAAAGAGCTCTTCTCTACATATACTGTAAAGGGAAGAAGTGTTGCAGAAATGTCAAGCCGTTTGAAACATACCTTTAAAAATTAGTCAAATTCAAAAGCATCAAAAAGTAAAGCTTTCAAACGACCTCACATTTGAATCCCCATCTCTTCTCACAGCTACAGGAACAGAATGGATTTACTTTTGTTTATATCCTGCATTAGTTTGAACCGTTTGAACAGGGTGGATATAAAATTAAGCAGAACTTTACTTGTATCCTTGTTTTAGGGGGGAATAAAGATGACCCTACCATGTGTATTGTGGCCGCTAAAATTGGAGAATGCCACACAGAGACTAAGTGGGCCTGTAACTGTGACTTGTTCGTCTAAAAATACAATTCAAAGTCCAGATATGTTTGCTGATTTATTAAACAAAATAGTGATAACAGAAGTCCAAAAGATGATGATAATGGATGACAATGAAGATGAAGATAACGTGACAGTAAACAAAACATATGCAAACTCACTCACCCTCTATGTCTAGCTAAACAGGTCAAATCTGGTAAAACTGCACTGCCCACTCCACTATAGGCCTCCACATTTATATCAAGATAGTGGGATTGTACAGAAAGTGTATTTAGGTTAAAACAGTCAAATGTTTGTTTTGTTCTTTTTATACAAAATTCTAAACTTTCTCTGTGCAGCAGAGCACTAAACCAAATACCATGCAGTATTATACTAAGACTGAACGTAGCTATAGGAGGCTTTGGGATGACAAGAGACCTGGAGCATAAAGCTTACTGTACATTGAAGATTTTTTGTTGGCGGTAGAGGCTGGATGCATATAATCATTCTATAGCATTATGGCATTAGATTGAGGGACTGCACTACTAAAACAACATAAAATAACACACACAATTATCAGGCGTGTGGGGGGTGTATTGGTTTTGTGCTGTGGCCTTACAGCAAGAAGATTCCTGGTTCATTTCCCCGGTCGGACAGTGTTCTTGACTCTCCGGCTTCCTCCCACAATCCCAAGACAAACTTATTGGGTTAATTGGTGACTCTACATTGACTGTGAGTTTGAATCGTTGTTGTTTGTCTCTATGTGTAAGCTATGTGATTGACTGTCAACTTGCCCAGGTGGAACCCTGCCTCTCCCCCTATGTTAGCTGAGATCTGTTCCAACGCCCCACAATGCCTAAGAGGGTAAGCAGTATAGATAATGCATTGATATAATCTTTTAAGTTTTTATCAAATTGACATTGTAACAGCTTCTTTCATGGTGGAACAGGTGTGCTATCAACCATATTCACCAAGGACCTAATTTCATCTGAAGTCATTCATCTGTTTAAGGTTATCAGTCATTTTCTGTTCCCAATTGATCAGCGTCTCCATGAACAGAGAAAATCTACAGAAAAACTACTAAAAATACTTTGCATAGTTCAAGCAAATGTGAACACATTTGATAACCCATAAGCTACAGTCAGCTCACGTTACCATTCAGCTGTTTAGCAGACAATATAACTGATAGCTAGGAAGGGGATGACAGCTAATATCATTGTTTGGTTGTGTTACAAACAGCAAAAGGCGTGAAGTGGTTAAATTTTAGCATTATCTGTTGTCAAGCTAACAGGCCGTCAAATATGTAGTTTTGACTTGATACATGGCCAGATTTCACAGGATCTTTACTGTTCATGTCTCTTGAGAGTGATGCAATTATAACCAATTTCTGATGCCCCTAATTTAAACAAACACAGCAGTATGCATTTTACCTTTAGCTTTCCAACCTGAGCACGACATCAGAGGAAAATTGCCACTGTGTGAACATAGAGAGTTGCAAAACTGTGCATAATTGCCCTGCAGAGTTCTGTTTTACACCAGCTTCCTCAGTTGGTTAAACACTTTGGTTCATTGCTTTGTTTAAAAGAAAATATTAGCCACCCGTAAATTGTAGATTTAGTTGCTGGTAGTTTTACGTTTTTTTGCACGAATAAATCAATCAATCTACAAAATTATTTCTGCATCTATGTACAAAGTGCAACAGTTTGACCTCATAGGCTGCACATAGCACAGCATGCAGAGTGAACAGCAAAACTCACAGACGCAGTACTGTTTGTGTTTGTCGTTAGAATTTATTGCAGTTGGGTTTTACTTTTTGTTTACAAATCCAGAGCAGATGGCAAGCGTCTATGGGGAGTAAGAGGCGGGAGTTTGATCTGCTCACTTCAAACCAGCATCATCATGCTGCAGCAGTTAAAGGTGCAACTTCACCCCTTTACATTCACAGTGTCGCCGCTTTCAAACCCCATCCAGCTGTACCTGGGACTATACAAGCATTTCTAAAATGCAAAAGAGGCTTCATTATGCAGCAGCCACGTTACAAATCCCTTTTTGGATAATTAAAAATAAATGTTCCTGTGTTGTGTACAAGCTTCTAACTTTACAATTCTGTTTCTGTGTCTCTAATTTACATTCATAACAAAACAAGGCAACAAGAGGGAGCTAAAATGCTAAGGGTTACATGTTGACTCTATGCTGCACAGCTTTATTCTCGTCAAACTACCACCACCACCTAACACTCCCTCCACCTTCTCTCTCACAGTGTTTAGTCCCCCCCTCACTAGTGCTTTCTCATCCACCCTCTATCTCCTACTGCTGCCTTCCAGCAGCTGTGAGCAGTAAGTACAGCACTCAAAACTTTTAAGTGAATGGGGGGTTCAGTGCATGTGCATTATGTGTGCGTGTGTGAT
This sequence comes from Tautogolabrus adspersus, assembly GCA_020745685.1. Taxonomy (NCBI): domain Eukaryota; kingdom Metazoa; phylum Chordata; class Actinopteri; order Labriformes; family Labridae; genus Tautogolabrus; species Tautogolabrus adspersus. The sequence continues at coordinate 12,095,319 of CM036539.1, forward strand.
GAAGTTGGAAAGTAGATGATGGGTGAGGCGGTGGTGGTTTAGAATCCCTAGCTTTTTTTTAAACTAAAAAGTATTCTATATATCATCATAAAAGCTTTATACATCAAAGCACAACCATTAACAATGCATTTAATGCTCCAACCAAGCAATCGTTAAAGGATGACCTTTATTGGATTAAATGTTTTCATTCATTCTCTAATTAATCTGATGTGTCAGCACGAGAACCCTTGAAGAATTGTACCTTTCCTGTGCATGTGGGTGTGCACAGTGTAGTGCACAGTGTAGTGCAGAAGAACTACTCATTAAAAGTTGTGTGTGTGTGTGTGTGTGTGTGTGTGTGTGTGTGTGTGTGTGTGTGTGTGTGTGTGTGTGTGTGTGTGTGTGTGTGTGTGTGTGTGTGTGTGTGTGTGTGTGCGTGTGAGCAGAAAGGGATAAAACCTCGGCCCGACAGTTCATTGGTTCACATTGTTCGTGGTCTTGGTGTGGAGCTGAGGCGAAGGAGACGATGATGACACGAGAAGCTGTTGATGATGGTGCTGGGGAGTGAGCTGGGGGTAACACTGAGGGGGAGGTGGAGGACAAGTCTCAAGCTTGGACTGTCGCTGCAGCTGTGGTCTCAGGGGAGCAGCAAGAGCAGCAGCAGCAGCTTTGGCCTCCCTCTTGGGAGTGTTGTTGAGGATGTCCAGGCTCCGTCGGCTGGAGGAAATTACATCAGCCACGAATTTGGTGCACTCAGCGCAGATGTCGCGCAGCGTGCAGCCATGTGCGTATAGGTGGGGGAACTCCTCCTCCACTGAGCGGCGGGTTAAACTGCGCAGAGACCTGCAAAGGAACAGGGAGGATTGGAAGTGAATTTTATATACATTCAGATAAGTAGCAGTAGGTAGAGCTACCTCTTGATGCTATTCATTTTGTATTATTTCTGACTTAACTCATATCTTAAAATCATTTCCTGAAATGAGCTATACTGAGCTATTTTGTTTTAGTCTGAGGATATAAGGTATAATTGCAAGATCATAATCGTTTTTAAAACAGAAAAGGTTTGTAGCCAAACCAGCTTTAACAATTGAATAACTGCTCACAGGCGGACAAGCGAGACATGTGTACAAGTCTTCCATATTTCAGTTTTGGTGTACAAAATGACTTCCTACCAATGTTTAAACTTGATTTTACAGCTTTACATTCAACAGCTTTGTTGTCGTGGCATTATAAACAGAAATATTGACTGTTCAAAGTATAAATGTGATCATATCCTGTCTGCTAATTTCAGCTTATTTAATTAAATACAACAAGATAAATGCTTTTTCTTAAAAAATAACATACTGGATAGGTCATTATAGGCACAACCAAAAGATTAAAGGTCATCAGCTTTGATTAAATTATTGCTTTCGTCAAACCTTCTAGATCTGTCATTATTGCTGCATGTGGTAATGACAGGTACGAAACAGTATATTAGCACGATAACTCCGAACAACAATTCTTCTTTTTCGTTTGTCTTCTCACGGGTATGAGGAGTGAGGACATTAATGACAGCTGAGTAATTATTACATAATGGCTGCTTAGAGGCCTCAGAGGAGGCACAAACTGATTATATAACAATGGAAAGGGGGGTGAGTGATTGGATGGGTAGGCAATCTGTGATTGGTTGAGGTAAGCACACGACTGTATCTTCTTAGGTTGGAGAAGGTTAGCAGTCAGTGGCTTGAGGGAGGGGCAGGCAGACTTAAATAGATCTAACCCGTGTTCTTAACCTGGCGTGAGCAGTTGTCCTTGGCTTGGACAACTGCCACGATTGGCTGCAAGAACTGTTAGGAAACTGGGCCTGAGCGTCACGAGCAAGGAGTCCATCCAAATGTCAAGATAACTTTACCTCAACCTTGGACATTACAAAGAAAATCCTTGGACTAGCTCAACAACTGCAATATGGATTGCCATGACATTCTTCATTGACATTATTGTTCCTTTACCAAATATATACTTTTTTTCAATAAAAATATTGCGACAACAATTGGATGTGTTGCCATTATGTTTGGAACACAGATTCAAGCCCTACCTAGGGATTCAATGTGTAAACTATAGTCATCCCCTGATGTTTCTTCTGATGTGATCATCAGGTCAGGGTTTAACTCTTCAATTAGGTTAATGACCAAATGCTTACAATAGTAATGACATTAATATCAGCCTATTTTGTGTTAATCACTGGATCTAATCATAGACTTTATATAGGAATGGGATGTAGAAAACAATGTTATCACTCATTGTTTAGTTAAATGGTTTTTGAAGGCTCCAGCTTGGCATTTTTTCCATCACTTTGTTGACTACTCACGTTGACCAAAGTGCTGTACAACCAAGAGAAACAATACAATTGAAATACAATCCCAATAAAGAGAGTCCACAAACAAAGATACTGCATAAAATGCAACAAGGTCAAGGTCAACTAGAACTGACTGCCAATCGAAAAGAGATACGTCTTCAGCAGTGACTTAAAAATGTCAATTGACTGAGCTTATGTAGATAGGAGCCGCCACCACTCCTAAGTTTAGGAACCGCCACCACAAAGGCTCGATCCCCTCTATTTTGATTTTGGGATTAAGAGCAGTTGGGTTGTTGACCTAAGTGGTCTTACTGGATTAAGAAAGTGCAAGAGAGATCAACAAGATAGGAAGGGGCTAATCCATTTGAAACCTTAAAAACAATCAAAAGAAATCTTAAAACCAACCCTGTAGCAGATAATGAAGAGAGGCTAAAATGGGTGAAACTCTGTCTTATTTCTTTTACCCTGTTAGCAGACAGCTGCAGTGTTTTGTATGATTTGGAGACGACGCAGGGATGATTGTTTTAAACCAACAGAATTACAGTAATCCAGCCTAGATGTGATGAAGGCGTCGATCACTTTCTCATGACTCTCAACAAGGATACAAGTGTAAATCATGCCACAGCACTGAAACAGTTTTGCTGACGGGTCAGCATCATAAGGACTTACTGGTCACATGTATCCATAACCTTAAGCATACCCTACCCTATCATCTATTTTACTCCAAATGGGACCATTGTTTACAAATAGAACATCATGCTCTATTGCAGAAGACTTGATACTAGTGATTGAGACTGTGGCGTTAAGTCATTAGGGAGATGAGGACAGAAATCAATGGCGGAGTGATTTTTTTTTCCTGTAGACATCTTAACATTCACACTTCTATTTGCCATCTGTGAAGTTGCTCTCTACTGACCTCAGATGGCTCTAATGACAGACTCAGACTCACTTATAGACTTGGCTTTTGTGCCCATGGCTCTTTGGAGTGCTGTGGAAGCCGACAGTGTAGACAGGAATATGGGCCATCTTCTTTGAGGGGATCTTCATCTGGAGAAAGGGGAAGTGACATCATAAGAGGAAAATAATAAGATAGAAAAAAAAGGAGAAAGTGTTATTAAAGCATACGCAGGGGACAAAGATTCTTTAAAACAGTATTTATAAAGTCTAAACAGATACAAACACAAAAACACTAAGGACTCCACACTTAAACACCACATAACCTTGACCATTAAATGTCACACACAACATAGACAAACTCAATTAATGTTACACCAATGTACTGTAACAACACCCCGACAAACAACAACAAAACACAAATTATTTAGAAATCACACACGCACACAAAAAATGCACAAAATCCAGACAGCCTAAACGTCAAACCTACAGAGCACAGACCCAAACATCCAACACAGCCTGGGACCGCGGCAACAAATCAAAACCAACAAAAGAACAACAGAAGAGGACGTTAACAGGGATACCAGCCGCAGAGGTTGGTTAACTTCCCAAACAAAATTATCTGTGAATGGGAGTTTCAACATCCACATCCAAATACATTCTTGGGATCATTTTGCAAAGCAATAAAAAGTAAAATAAACAACAATGACACATACTTAATCATAACGTAAAGTAAAATAAGCACTGAAACCTACTTAATCATAACACAATTGCTTTGGATGAATTATTTTTAACTCAAAATATTGTTTATTTACCTTTGCACTGCAGGAACTGCAGACAGATCTGGAAGAGAAATTAATGTAGATTTATTTTTGGGCTTTTTGTGCCTTTATTGTGGAGACAGGACAGTGGATAGAGTTGGAAATCAGGGACAGAGAGAGTGGGGAATGACATGCGTGAAAGGAGCCACAGATTGGATTTGAACCCGGGCCGCCCACTTGGATGACTACAGCCTCCGTGCATAGGGCATTACAGATACATTTGGGGGGACTAATCAGGATGGAGTGTGTGTGAGTTTGACTAGTAACTACTAAAATTCAAATAAAGCCATAAAGTAGTTTGCTTCAAGGGAAATGTTTCTTTCTGGGTTTAAACTTTACAGTTTTGGCTGCCATTTTTATGGAGACAGTAGCAGTAATATTTGTAATTACACTGAACTCACAAAGTTAAAAGGGACACAAGGGCTCAATTTGTTCATAGTTTAGGGTCTACATGATGAAAACTTACAAAACAGTTTAGAATTTCTCTAGTAAAATGACTTCAGTCAGCAGCAGGTCAAGAGGTATGAGATCATTTTTGTCGGCAAATGGAGTCAACCAAAGAACTTTCACTGATTATTCTCTATAAGGGATTATTACGACATAACCGCTAGGCTATCCAGCAGACCATTAAATAGGTGGTGAATGTAAGCATTTCCTTTAAAAGAAATGTAATCTTTCCAAATAACAAAATTCTGTGATACCTTTTACACAATAAGCAGGTAGATGGCCATGAGAAGAGAGGGAATTTCACCCTGCAGCAGCAGCAAACCTGACAAAAAAAACACACAAACCTGGTGAATAAATGTATTTACAGTAAACATAGCACAGAAAGCAGCAATGAGGGAAGATCCGCTATGTCACCTTTCCCTTCTTTAGGTTATTGTAGAGTTCTTTGTTCTGAAGGAACTTCTCCATCTCTGCTTTGACCAACACTCGGCGCACATTGATGACCTCATCCACCGTTAAGGCAAGACTCTCCACAGGGTGGCTGAACTCCTCCTGAACATAGCAGACAGCAGGAGAAGAGAACATCTCCAAACTGTCAGTCAGTCCACTCATTGTTTACTGTAGACTCTGCAGTTTGCCTCAGTTCCTCTGACCATTTAGCATCTTTCATTTCATTGTTTCATTGCCATAATGTTTCTGTTTGAGTTGAATATTTGGATACATACACTGGTTTTTCTGTATTTTTCAAAAGTCTTTGTGGAAAAGATGAAGTGATGTGATTGAAAATAGCAGTCAACAATCATTGTAACTTTTTAAGAGCTTTCAAAGTTGTTTTTAAGCCAACATAGAGACAGTCTTAGAATGCCCTGAAAAAAAAGAAAACTCGATAATGCAATTTAAATCCAAACTTAAATTGAAGGGATGACCTGGATGATTGGGAACCTACGTAGACATAAGTCTAAAATTGTAAAGCAAAGCACATGTACTGAAAATGATCATGTAACTTGATTGAAAACTCCAGAACACACACTTAGTAAACCTTGGGAGGATAAAAGACAATCATTTAAATTAGGTGACTTACTTGTTTAAATGTTTTCTAATATTAAGAATAAGTGTTTCTTATTTCTGTCTTCTGACAAATGTGTCTGGAAATATAAAGTAATTATTTGTATCAAATGAAATTGAAATAGTCTTACTTAACCGGCAAAATCTTTTATGTGTTTAGGGAAACTTCATCCTTAAAGACTCATTCATTGATGAAACTGACTTAATGAGGAGAATGTTTTAGCTGCATTATTAGCAGGACCGTGGATATTTCACATTGAGCTAAGCCCCAACACGAACTCACCATCCACTGCTTCTTGTCTTCAGCTCTGGAGCCTGACCTTGTTTCTGACGGCTCAGTGGTCTCATCGACTGAACTCAGAGACAGACGGGCCGGAGAGGGAGGCACCCAGCCGTAAACTGGGAGGGAAGCTGGGGAGAAGGAGAAGTGGTTGAAAATGGAGAAAAAATTTGAGTTTAATAGAAGCACCAAACACAATCAAATCAAAGAAGGACAGAATCAGAAAGTGAACGAGAGAAATCCACAAATCCCAGTCTAACAAGTCCATAAATTACACATCAGACTCTTTCATTCAGCTGTCTCAGATCTCAGAGTGCCTGTCAATCGACCCTCACACTGCCATGTATTATTCATCTGTTTTCAGTGGAGAGATTGAGCCCATGCTGCTCCATCTGTAACTTAGATCACAGTGAGAGGTAGATCTAAAAGAGGAACTCAGCAGAGGCTCTGACGGTGGTGGTGGTGGTGGTGGTGGTGGTGGGGGGGTTAAAAGAGAACACACACTGGGTGCCTCTTCCATCCTGCAAATGGAAGGTGTCAATTTGGCTCTAATGGAAAGTAAACAGACTGAGAGGAAGGTGGGTAAACATCATCAGCACATATCATTTGGATCAGCTGTTGATGGCAGCTTACAGGCTTACGCCCTCACAATGAAGATAAGGGAGCTCCCTGTAGGCAAAGTCCTGAACTACAACATAAATCTCCATCAAGATATGACTGCGCCTGGGCTAAAGCTTGTGGTGTGCAGCAGGAATGGATTGAAGTTTGCATTGTTTCTCAAACATTTATCTCTGGATATGGATGGCTGGGCTGCTAAAGCAAGAATCGTGGCCATCAGACAATTTACCTCTCCCCGTGGCTAACCCATTAGCTTTACTGGGTTACACTTTATCAGCACATCTTTGTATTTGATTAGAATCCATCACAACACTCCCAACAGCTTGATGGCAGATAAAGCTCCTGCCAAGTCCCTGTCAGCAAGGTTGTTAGGATTTGATCACAGTGGACTCTTATTTCAGCACGTTAACAGTAATTTAATGAGGTTAGTGCTGAAATGTACCTGAGGTTTGAGATTGAATCAGTGGGGACATAAAGTCTTAACAACAAATTAATCAGTCAGTGCCTTGAAGGTAGAACTTAAACCCTGAAAAATATTATATTTCAACAAAATCAAAAATCTATTGGTAAAAGTGGTACAGAAGATTACAGTATGTGTTACCTTTTTATTTCCTAGTCAATTCCCTAATTCTTTCCCTTCAATTAAACCACCTAGAAAAGCAGAGAACTAAAGATCATTGATACAGCCGCTACCTGCTTAATACGGTTATTTTAAACTGTTTCTTGGACCACGAGTATGATTTTACACTAAAAATATCCAACTCTCCAGCTCACTAATCCATAAATGAGGACAAAAATAGTGCCTGTGGAGACTGCAGAAAATAGTTAAACTGGCACTCTGTCTCCCTCTGTGGGAGGACAGTTAAAACTGCAAGCAGTGTAAATCATCTGCCACAGAGGGTGACCGACTGTCTGCAGCTTTCCATTGCAAAATAAAATATGACAGCAGCTGATCCCAATGAATGGTTATTTCAGCCAAATATGAACATCTATTAAGATCAGCGGTCCAAAAGCAGTCTATAAAGGCCATCTTTGGATTTAGCCTTAACTATAATGGAGACTACAACTACAAATAAAAGGATCCATAAAGAATTTCATTTAGATAAAATCATACAGAACACAAACTGCATTTCTTGACTGAAGTTAACTCTCTCATTGCTAGATGAGCTTCACGTGTTTGTATTTAACATGTGAGCTTGATGAGCACCAGTGGTATCCATGGATCTAGACCATATGTCGTTATGAAACACTGAGCAGGATATGATCAAATGCAGATGACATGCACTCAGCTTGTCTGCCGCATCCTACGAATACATAAGCAAAAGTGAGCCCTTGGTGTTGCTATGACAACATGGTACTTTTAAACGACCACAACAAACTCAATCAGTCAAATTAATTTAGATGAAATTGTAGTCTCAGTAGTTGTTTTAGAAAGGTTGACAATATATTGATAAGTCATCAACCAGCATCAAATCAATGTGTAGAGCAATCTATAGTTCTTTCACACATGCACTACGCATACGGTTTCTCAGGACGTGACATAGAAAAAACACTGCAGAAATTCAAGAAGGCTGGCAAAGCCACAGACTCTGATACTATAATGACAGATTTTTGCCTTCATACCTATGCTATGTGTAATTGGACATATTCACGTGATCAATGAAAGAGTGAAGAGTATGAAGTGGCTTCATTAAGTGGAGAATCAGTAGTACAATCATGTACAAACTGACCTCTGTAATAAGGAGGCGGCCCAGCTCCAGTCAGAGTCCTGGACCGAGGCCTTTCGCCCCTCAGCATGACCCCACCACCTGGCTGGGCCGACTCAGAGAGCGAGGGAAGCATCTCACCACGGAGCAGGGCAAGGTCGTGCTCTGAGAAGGAGCGATCTCTTTTTAGAGGTGTGGGCGAGCTCTCAGCCCTCCTCAAGTCGCTGTTGTCTGGAGACTCCTCCTCCTACAAGGGGGGGGGGAAGGAGGGAAATGGGATGTCAAAATAAAGAAGAATTAAATATTGTGTGTATATTGTCATATTGCTCATGTTTGTCTTGAACAACTTCCTCCAAGCAAGGCAAAGAAAGCTGCCAAACAACGTGACGTCAGGTTCTGAATGGATGTCTATGATTAGTCTTTTCTGCCTCAGTAGCTTCAAAACAAATACAGTCATCCCAAACTACCTTCAAAGGACACCTTTCATATGACTGAACACCCTTAAGGTATTCATTTACAATTAAAAAAATATTTTAATAGGTGTATTTTGTAATGGCCAATAATGATACCACAGTAAAGAAGCATCTTGTTTAAAGTTAAAGCCCACCAGTTACTATTTTAATTAAAAACCTTAAAGTCCCTGAAGGTATATAATTATATACCATCAGTATATAACTGTAATGGAACTATTTTGCAGCTGTTCATGTGCAGTGACCATAGTGGAGACATAAACAGCCTCACAGAAAAACATTTGTTTAAAGGTAATCAAAAGGTAGTAGGGAATAAAGGGGAGAACACGAGCTGTACCCATGCTGCGACTTTATAACCCAGTTTTCACTCATTATGCTCAAAATGAGAACAAGATATTGAAACTAAGTTGGAAAGACCCCAGAAAACTCTGAAAAAAAGTAAACATGTTGTCCCCCTGGACTGAGCAGGAGTTAGTTTTGATAGGTGACTTGCTGCCCCTATTATACAGCATAAGGAGAGAAACATCACGTTTTGATTTCCCAAGTTATTGAGTGCAAAATAGAGAAGAGGATTCACTCAATCAATGTTCCTGTTCCAGCACTGTACTATCCTCCATCAGCATACAGGCATCTCAAACCTCTTAAACTGGAGCACTGAGTCTCTGCTGCTGCTACGGATCAGCCCTGTGAGACAGGTACAATGAGTCCAATGATTCCTCTTCTAATATCTCAGCGTCTGGCCTCACCTCAGATATGTTCATCTCTTCCATCTCAGCCAGAGTGGGAGCCTTGAGCAGTACGCGAGGGCGGGATGGCGGGCGGGACCCAAGTTCAGACACAGACAGGTCGATGCATGAGGTGGATTTGACATCACAAGAACAAGTTTGAGCCAGGCAGGGCAGGGAGCCAAATGCTGAGGGAGGAGAAACCAAACACAACGAGAACAGAAAAACTCAGAGAGGGCAGTGATTCCATGATGTACCATGTGAAGCATTGAACCATCAACAAGATATAACCACACCTTTGTTCACAATAATTGTACTCAAGCAAGCAACTTTTGACTGCAGTTCCCTTACAGCTTTACCACTGCATTAAATGTTGTTTTGAGTCGTACTGGGATGGACACAATAACTGTAGCTCTGAAAGAAGCATGTGTACTTATAGCATCTGAAGCTACAAGATGAAACGAATGTTTGCACCTACTCATTTTGTAAAGGGCAGCCAATGAGAAAAACTTCTACACTTGACGGAAAAACGGTGCATCTCCATCACTCACATACTAAGTGACATGTGGCCTGGCGCAAAGCACATATACACTTCATCCATTAATGTACTTTTAGATTAATCAAGAAAAGTTGTGCCTTATAGACTGACAGATGTAATCCTTTCTTTTACAGTAATAGTTCTTTTAAGAATTATCTTGAGAAACAGTGGTGATTGATCGTCCACTCACGTCTGGAGCCAGAGGGGTCCACAGGCCGGAGTTTTCTTTCCTGCTTTATTCCAGCCAGGACCAGATCATGGAGGGACTGCTTCTGTGGGGGAGGAGGAGGGAGGCTGCGCTCTGAAACCTAATGAGGAGAATAATAAAAACACATCCATATTTCAGAGAAATCTGAAAGAGATGAAAAAACTATGTTCATGGTCCCATTTTTAAATCCTCTCCAGTGTTTTTAGGCTGGGTCTCTATGACAGAGATTAAAACATCAACAGGGACCCTATGTAGCAATAAATCAGTGAAAAAAAAACATTAATTAATTGAGTGACCAATAGGATACCCCGTGCACAGTCTATACATTCTCAGGTGCACACGGCTGAAGAAACATACCATGACAAATGTATCAATATTCTGTAGCACACTGATGTGACACTTTCCTGTAACTTTGTTGTGAGAGAACAACGCGTTCCGCCTGTAGCTTTCTCAGGTTCGCCCAGCACAATCACAGGGCATACACAGGTGTGATAAATACAAATGGTCAGATGACCCATCATCACAATTTAAACATTATTCCGAGTCACAGACTTAAAACTATAGTGTGCAAACCTAACATTTTCATCCACATCCACAAAAGTATATCAAAAAGTACATAGTACAACTGCTATTAGTTAGCACGCTCACAGCTATCTATGCTAATGCTGTACGATATGTTATACTGAGGTTCAGTCAGGGAACAACTGTGCCAAAGTCAAAGAGGTAGTTACATTCTGATTAACTCAATTTATTTACATTTACAGACAACATCTTATTTTACGCTATTTCATTTTATGGTTTGTTTGTTTCTAAGCCTTTTGTTTACAGTCTTGTCTTCTCCTTCTGTATAAAACTCACAAATCACACCAGTGATTTTCTGTTTATACTGAAACAAATACTTCCGCACCTGTATGTCCATTCAGCGCACTGCTGTAGTGAACATACAGTAAAGTATGTTAATTAACCACACTTACTGGTTTAAGTGGAGGTCGTGATCTAATGAAATCCAGAATCATTTCATGAGCATTTCTCTTCACTCTGGTGGGAATGTCACCGTCTACCTGCGTAAGGCAAAAAATACAACACTAGCATTGAGTCTGTATCATAGAGCTAGGTGCAGCCACTGTGAGCTGTGGAAACGATTTAGACAAGAGTAAGCACATCATGGGTTTACATATATACTGTACTAGTATATGAGTATACTATAGTAAGAAAGGTATAGGGAAGTTCTGCCAGTCCTGAGCTTTATCTCTGTCTATTTCAGTTGGTTCTATGGAGTTAAAAAAGCCTTTAATTGTTCCAGATGTTTTTCTGTCTTTGGGGTGCAGCTCGTCAAAGCAGCAACATCTTCTGCTCCTCAAGCAAACATTGCTGTCATTTGAAAAAAATGTGTCTTTGGGAACACTATCAAACATGCTAATGATTCATTATCATAGCGTAATACTGAAATATTGTTAACTAGTGTTCATTTTGTTCTACCAAGAATAACTAAAGCATATTTCAGCTTTGATATCAAATCTATTCATTCTCTTGTATTGTAAAGTAGAAACCTTTGGGCAGCGACTTGTAAGACGCTAAAACGTTTAAGTCTTACATAGGGGTATAAGAGATGGGATGGATCGACCACTGCCAGAACAACAGAAGGCTGAGAGAAGCCTTCATTAATAGGGTTCATATTAATTAATAGAGGCTGAATTATGTATCTGGCTTGTGGTGCCACATACAATATGACATTTTTTCTGTAAAAAATCCTGGACTATATGTGGCGCATTAGAGTGCCTAAAAAAAGAGGGCTTCAATGTCTTTCCAACAGGAGCCTCGGTAGACAAAACCACTGTCATGCTCTTTTCAAAGGTCTTCTATAACAATCCATTGATAAATAACAAATATATAAACACAGATATTTCTTTGTTTTATTGTTATGTCTTCCATATTGTATTGTTCTTTTGCCATCCTATGTTTTACATGTTACGTTTAGTACATGTTCTTAGCATAAACCTGTTCTGATGTTTTGTTGTTGTTCTGTTTTCTAAACATTAACACATTAATAACAAGTGTTTTGATTTTCACTAGCTGACAATGTCAGCTCCTTAATAACATGGGCATGGACACTTAATACTGATATTATGACAACCACCATGGCAGCAGTTGAAATTTAAACATCCTACTTATGCCTTGGTGTTTAAATCAGACACTTGTGGCTCACCAAAACTTTGCGTAGCTGGAACTTGCGAGCTCGTATGTCCTGCATTAGCATCTCAAAAGGAGTGAGGCTGAACTCTGTGGGCAGTGAGTTGAACGGCTGCTCCTGCACCTTCTTCAGCTTCACTCCCTGCCGGAGCTCCTTCATCAGCTGAACCCACAGCCGGCCCTGGCATGGAAACAACAACAGGCACATCTGCATGAGCCAACATCACAACCCTTCCTTCTTCTGTCGCACACATAGCTGTATTGTTCTTCCTGTCACACTGTGCCCTCACTCTCTTCATCTCACCCAGTCTCGGTGTTTCAGTGCGTCCAGCTCGGCTGTCGGTCCATCCACCAAAACTTCCTTTGTTGTGATTTTCTTCAGCATCTGTGCAACAAAAAGCAAGACACTATGACGTTTAATTAGACTTTTTATGCAACATTTTGTGAAATCCAGCTATGTTATAGCAAAGCACCAATTTTCTTCATGCACAAATGTTAAAAGATAGTTTCTGAAAAGTTTCTACAGTTGTCTAAGGACACAACAGAAGCTGACTTTTAGGAGGTTGAGATCCGGAAAGAAACTGTGGAGGCGGTTGCATTGGTTTTTTATCTGTCTCTGCTGTGTAGCATGTAAACAGGAATATTAATGCAGGACTGTATTAGGATTTCAAGTGCATGCAGTCATTGAGGTGCAGGCCTCGGGAGGCAGAAGTGTACTGAAAAAGATGAAAGCAGGTCATAAATCCTTTTATATTTTTCTTCAAGGTTCAAAGCTACATTAGCCGTTTTCAGACTGCAGGAACTTTTTCATAGTTCTAGGAACTGTTGAAATCCTCCTCCTTTTTTATTGATTCCGCACAGCAGGAACTATGAACTATTTTAGTTCCTAGAACCCCATTTAGAGGAACCTCTTTTTAGCTCCTGCTTCAGGGTAGGTACCATGGCCGAGCGAATGCAGACAGAAAAAAATGGTGTATAGTTCTCAGGGAACTCCCTAGTGGATAGTTCCTCTTCAAAAAGTCCCCAGAACTGTTTGGTCTGAAAACACCTATTGTTATCAGCAGGTGTTCCTGTTTAAGTATTAAAAGTTAAAACAGACATTATAAACAAACGTACCTCCTTAGCATCTCTGATCTTAAAAAGGAAAGTCTGCAGCTCCAGGGTCTCCAAAAACAGAGCCCTGCACACGGCCTGGTAGTGCTCCGGGGCCAAGCTGGGGTTCGCCAGCCGAGACGCACATAGCGTCATCACCTTGCGGAACGTAAACACTGGCCTTATTGCTCCCTCTTGCTCATCCTCCTCCTCTTCCTCCTCTTCTTGGCCGCTGTAGCCCTCATCTGTTGTACTGTTCCCGATGGTGCTGTCACCCTTTTCGGCCTGATCCCCGCCTGCCATGCGTTCGATGAGACGCTCCAGCTGTGGGCTGAGCTCCCGCTCTTCGCTATCGTCCAGCCCCCAGTCCAGAGCTTGGTAGATGGCCACGCCCAGCGACTGCACCACCTGGAGGGAAGACGAACCACAACAACGCAAGGATTGGATTTTGTCAATAAGCCAATGTTTTCTTACTTACTAAGGTCGACTCATGAAGCCAATACCAAATTTATGACAACCTAATTCCAAAGAAAAGTCTCCCATGTCTACTGTCAAAATGATGGCTAACTGTCATCTGCAGACATAAAATACAATGCATTTCAAAATACACACATTTACTGGGAAATGTTAGCCTTCGAACATAATAGGGATTTTTGACCTGGAATGAAAATAACTTTTTCCATATGGTTTATGCACCAATATGGCTGTTAAAGGTTCCCAGAATGCTGCTTTCTTATAACTTCTTAAAAGGAATTTGTGACATTGTTATACCTTGTCATGAGCTCTGGTGTGGAGCTGCACCACCTGCACAACTGTGATGCGTCTCTAAGTTTCTCCAGCATTATTTACTACAGTATAGGTTCCGTTAGAAAGTTCACACGTCAGCCCGCATGGTCATGAATACATCTGTGTTAAACCCACATCGGCTGATAATATTGGCCATCAAATATATCAGTTGGGCTCTACAAAATGAGAAACTTAGAAGTCAAACTCAGATCACGTGCCAATATTATCAGGAGTCACACAACCAGGCGAAAATAAAGGTTGTCATTTACTTAGAATCTGAGTGATGTGGGCCCATAGTCATTTGTATTATGTTATGATTGTACGGTATACATGTGCAGCAGTTTAGAAGTGCTACCTTTATTTGACAATAGTTTGTACTCTAACTATTTGTTTCTCAAGCCAAACAGGAAGTAACACATGATAGCCAATTAACAAGAGGGTTGTGTCTCTACTTTCTTTCTCACCTGACGCTCGGCTGGAGTTGAAGGAGATCCATCAGTGTCATCTGAAGAGACAAACAAATTAAGGGACTTTTTAAATGATATTATAAGATATTTAAATTAAACACCAAAATGCATCTAAAAAAAACCATTCTAACAGAGAAGAGTCTACGATAAGAACTGAAATGATCAATCGCTTTTGAAGCACTTTGGGCTGCATTAATGAATGAAAGGTGCTACATAAATAAAGTTCAGCTGACAATCTAAACATTTATTACGAGCTAATTTGATGCTTGATTATTAATTTGTTTTTTTTTTGTTAGTAGTTTTAACTGATCAACATTAACCCCTGTTAAATTTTTGAAACTTTTATCTTGCCGTCTTAGCCAGGACTCACTTTTTAAGAGATGTTATCTACACGGGAATATTCCTGGTAAAATCATTTTAATTAATACAGTGGGAGACATGAAAAACATTACGCAAATAAATTATAAACAAATAACAAACAAATAATAAAAAGGTGACATTGAGCAAATTATTAAAAGAATGAAAATAAACCCTTTATACTGAAGAATCGATTGTTTCATGTCAAGCAGATCAACATTTCTTTCTGGAGCTGCCTCATAGTTTTGGATATTTTTCACGAAGTACGAAAAAGAGATACCAGTTACTTTTGGGGATATTAAACTGGATTTATCATTTTTAAAACAGTCTTCTTTCCTTGTAGAACTTAATTTGTTATGCAAAATTATGGTGTGAGGCGTTGATTTTAGTATAAATTCACTCTATGTTCAAGTTTTGTACAGTTGCTAAGAAGTTGTGAAATATTTGACAGATTATTGTAACTATACTGTGACGACCCTGCTGCTTGCTTGTTTGCTGGTTGTGCTGTCTGTGTGTTTCAGGTGCCAGTAGGTGCGGCTAGGTCATCATGAAATGAGAACATCTTGGCCGGGTGTTCCCAATCCATAAGAGAAGGCCGCGTCCTCATCGGAGGGAGACATGGAGAGGCTGCTCTCCAATTTAGCAATGCTCCTCTTGCCTTTTGTTTGACTTTCCACACGACACATCACTCATCATTTCATCACTCTCGTATATACACCCTTACACAACTGATTAACTGACTTCCACATCTCCTAATGTTTGTTACACTCATTTTACTTAAGTGTAAATAGTTGTCACATATTTTTGAGAGTAACTCCTTGTTTCCCGTTATTTGTCCCTGGTTTTGAGCCGGTCATGACAATATGAACTGGAAGATTTTACTTCAATAATTTGTGTCTTAATCTGTCATAATATGCTCCAGAGAGGTTATTCTGTCGAGCACTTCCAGCCTTGTAAGATCTCTGATAACATCGGTTTCTTATCAATTTATCCAAGCCCTAAAAAGCCACACCAGCGAGGAGATAAAAACAGGTGCGACTTTACAGGGAACACCCATATTTTTTAAATCTACGGAGAAATACAACACTTTCTCGTTTATTCATAATATCTGAAACAGTGTGAAATAAGGGCCCATATGAAAAAAAGAAAATACTTGATTAATCTTGAGTTGTTTGTGCTTCTCTGATTTTCTTCTAAATTAAACTTTTAACAAACAGATGGCTCCCTCTGCAGTATGTCAGGAATAGAGATTCATGATTCATATTAAATTGGATTCATCGCCTTATGTGTTTGGAGATAAATACAGAGTAGAAATGTTGCCAGAGGCAGCTTTAAACAAGCTGGGTGATTAGTCAGCGATCTGTCTGAAGAAAACTCAATATGTGTCACTAACAGTGATGTTCTCAACTTTATAGCAACAATAAAAACAAAGTAAGTCTGCTTTCAATCTCCTTTATATACAATCTTATGTGTTTTTCCATATGTCCAGCAGTCACAACTTGACATGCATTATTGTTTTGTCTGGTTTGATACGACTTTGTGACTGTGTGTTCATGTGTGTGTTGTGAGAGAGTAAAAAAAGCTCGCTCTCCCAGCTCAGATGTCAGTAATGACACCCGAGAGAACTGAAAGTCCTCGGTCAGCAGCTCTCACTGCAGAGAAATACGAGAGCAGACGGACAAGAGACGCAGACAAAGACAGAGAGAGAGAGAGAGAGAGAGAGAGAGAGAGAGAGAGAGAGAGAGAGAGAGAGAGAGAGAGAGAGAGAGAGAGAGAGAGAGAGAGAGAAAGAGAGCTTGTGGAAACATCGGGGAGAGAGAGAGAGAGATGAAAGAGGGAGAGAGATAAAAAGGGGGGAGTGGAGGTGTGGATATGTGGGGGTCAGCCTGCCACAGCATCCTCTCCTGTCAACAACAAAGTGCTGAGAAGAGGACATGAGCATCACTGCGCTCCCTATGTGAACACAGACGCTGCTTCAGTCGGCAACAAAGGCAGCAACTGACACTGAAGGAGGGCAAAGAAATGCTCTTTTATGATGCCCCACATACACCCCCCCACCCCACCCCCAGGAGTGTGTTAACATGAACCCCTTCAAACCTGTCAGACAGGTTCAAATAATACCTTCGTCAGTTTCCCACAGTTACAGGTCAGTGGACACAAAGGACGCGAGGGATCTGCATCCAAAACTCCTCAGGAAGCCCTCAAGCTTAAATCTTAGAAAACACAATAACAATGTCGTCTGTATGGACAGAGATTTGAAGGCTTTTTTATATACACATATTGCTTTTTATTCATTAGAATCTATGTGTAGGCATAAACACCAATTTTCACCCAAAATAGGAGACAGATTTTTATTTTTTGTGGAATGGTTTTTCCAAACTAATTGCTACAATTTTAACAGAGTACTAAAGAGTACACAGAAGCGAACCCCATATAACCTCTCCTTTTTGTTTTCTAATGGCTAGCAGGGGACAACTTTATTGGTTGCATGAGAAAAAGAAGTCTAACTGTGTATACGTTTAAGAGAAAATGACCTTACTTTGCACATGATCTATTACCTCAGCAAATATTTTCCTAAAACGTTTATGCTCCCAATCAGTAGTTTCAAGTCTTCTTCAAAACAGCACGATGTTGATTTTGTTCATCTTGTTCTTGATTATTGAGTTTAAAAGATGTTTAAGCAGGATATGCTTAAGGGCGGCTCTTCATGTGATTGACACATTACTATCTATTGCTACAAAGTGCTTTACATACAGGAAAGTGTGAACAAGTAAAAACACACAGTACAGACAAGCAGACAAACAAACTTACATACACACATATAGAAATGCATACATCACATATATCAGAACACATTCAAATGCTAACCTGTATAAATTACTTTTTTAGCAACCAACACTCAGAAGGTAGCCAGGCTCTCAAACATGCCCTGCTTTAACATTTATTTGACTCCAAATAGCAACAAAACATGAGATCATGTGATGGGATTTGTCAAGACTGCCTGACGTACTCTGCCCATCACAGTACAGTGTGCCCTCTTGTTCATTAGCTTTAAGACACAAACAGGCAATTTAAGCTGAGCATGTAAAATCTTTACCCAGAATAAGGCGACACAAACAGTAACATGAATACTCTCCCAAGATGGACTAGGCTGGGAAGAGAAAGGTTATAACTGAAGACAAAAACACAAAGAAAGAGAAAAATGGAAAAGCACATAACGGACAATTTCAGTACAGCCATCTTCTGGAACACTTTATCTCAATAACCATATAAGGTGGGAGAGTTGAGCACTCACACGTCAAGTTGACGTTAGCCTTTGCACTTTCAAATGTTATTCAAAGCTTTTATAGCAGGAGAGTAATATTCAATGGGAAAAGATAACAACATTTCTGTTCTTATCATTCAACTTTAGAATAACATAAATATATTTGTATATGTGTGTGTGTGTGTTTGTGATTATGTGTTCTATCTATCTATCATTTCCTGACAATAGGCTTTATGCTGTTCACTTTCTTTTTGCTTTTTATGTCCTATATATGTCAAAACCCCCTAATTTGCACCAAGATGAAAGATGGTGCAAGTCTAAGATTCCAGGTGCAGGTCTAAGACTCTCTGCTTCTTATTTTAAAAAGCAGCTGCTTCTTAGAATAAGAAGCAGAGAGAGGGGTTGGAATCCTTGCAAATCCAATTTTTGGGAGTGTTTCAATGATCGATGGAAAGCTAAATCTGTTTGTTGCTGTTGGCATGTAGGTGATCCAGCTTGTTTTATCTGAGAGGAGAGATAGCAAACTGGACTTTGATCTCCTGTTGGTCTTAAGTGCACTCAGTGAATCACTGTTCATGGTCGTTATTGCACATCTGAAGTTCATCTTCATCTCATTACATACTCACTGTTTACTGTAGTGTGCACAGATTAGCATGCAGCCTGGTTGGTGCAGAGGGTAGAGCCAACGTTAAATCAAGGAAAAATCAGGAGCTTGTATGGTACTGCTACACTACTACTGCCTCAGCTGAGCACCGTGGAATTTGGGACACTGCGGGGTTTTTTTTTTACGAGGGACAATATTATTTCCATTAGACACAGCCCCAGTCATCAATCTATTAATGAGTCTGAAAGTACTTTGTTTTTATAGTGGGTGAGGATCACTAAAATGGCAAACACTGCATTTGCAATAGGATGGGACAAATGTATTGTTTTTGTGCACACTGGGTATCAAACAATATTAGGGTTTTTAAAATCAAAATATATTGAGATAATGTTCTCAGGAATAGGCCGGTAGTTGATTATCCTGCCAGCTGTGTTGTGCTGCACTCGCAGCCAGCAAAATTCTGGAAGTCTCAATAATCAAGATTAAAACACAACCTCTACCTTCCCTACGTTAAATATTGATGTTTCTAAACATAGAGATTAATACAATCTCTGCCTTATTATTGGGTTTCATGAAAAAGCTTGTTGAAGTACCATGAGTCGATATGTATTACAGTATTAGCTCTCAGTGAAGACAGAGTGGGCCAGATAGTCACTCACAGATGACGTCAGTGACGTCAACAATCTGCACACACGCATTCTCAGGCATGGATGGTTTCGTGTGTTTCATATCAAAGGAGACTAAAGACATGAAGGCAAAACTATTTGAGATTAGCTATCTTTTCATGTAATGCTGCTGCTCATTGCTGTTCCTGCAGCTTCTATTGATTCACTTCTTCTTTTTAGCAGACAGCATACTTTCAATTGGTAAACACTGAGTGTGCAGCATGTCAGAGGGGAGGACATGTTTTTCTGTGTTGCAGTGACTCAGGCTCATACATCAGGTGTAGGTTTACATAAAATCGCTGTGCAGTGCAGCTTCAGTGCTGGCTCATATTGGTATTCACATTAATTTCCTCCTCCTCTGCAGACTGATGTGCAACTTGATGAAATTTAGATTCACAGGAAAAATACATGCATTTCAGAATACCAGGTAACCTGCTGTGAATAATACAGATGTTACAATAAACAGTTTTCAGGTATTTTATTTACATTTCCAGGGTTATATCAATCCCCAAGTCTGTGGTCAGGAATGAACTTTGAACCTCGTTGTTGAAGGCAACATAATGAAGAAGGCCTTGAAGGGCTCAGAAATTCTCAAACATATTGCAGCTATTACTTGAGAGACTAAATCACCATCTCAAAAGGGCTAGGATGAAGATTCAGACTAGCAAATCAAGATGCCTTTCAGTGTTCAGAGGAAAGTTAATATACAAGCAGATTTAGATGAGGAAGAAATTCCACCCATAAGGGAAAAGTCAATATAGAGTTTGGTTAGGTGTTATAATGAGGACCTGAATGATAGCAAACAGGACAGCTTAGGAAAGATGTTGCAGAGGGTATAGGAAAGCTTGATAAGTCAGGGCTCCAAGGTAAGTTGAAGTTGGAATGGTTACAGTTCGGACTTTTTCTAAACATATAGAATCTAGGGAAGGCAGGCAGTACAGGAAGCAGAGGCAGTTCTTAGGCATACAGATAGGTTGGGGGGCCTGGGACATGGCTCAGGCAAATCATCATGGAACAAAGCAGGTCCCAAAGAAAGAAGGATGCTAGTAGTGGAGCAGGTAAGTAGAAAGAAAAGGCATACGAAGGCTGTGGCTCAGGCTAAGCAGGGACAGTGGATGAACTGGGAAAGTGTAGAGAACAGGACGCTTAGCTGAAGTGTAGTATGGAGGATAGTCCTGTTAATTTCCTGATAGGGGCTTCTTACGATGAGCTACCATCACCCTAGTACTTAAACAGTAAGACATGCCCATTGTGTTCAGAGATAACTACTTTGCGGCATATTCTGTCAGTATGTAGGATTAGTAGGTCACACGGTTGGTATACTGTACATCGCAACATAACCAGGTGACAGGTGAGTTCAGGATGTAATCAGGAAAAGGGTGGAGCCTTTCAGTTTGTCTCTCAGGTACAATAATGCAAGGCAGCAGTCAAGTTATTTAAAGGGTGCTACTGATTCAGCGATGCAGGTATATTCGGGAGAAAACTTGTTGTACCAAAGGAGATAGTTTGCGCCAAACAAGAGGCCTAACATAGTGAGTGGAGAGTCTGCAAGTCAGTGGATAGTTTATTTTATAGAACTGACAGTTCCCTGGAATTACTCTCTGGAGGAAGCATAAAAAGGAAAAGGCTTAGATATGCAGACTTGGCTGCAGAAGCTGAACATCAAGAAATGAAAAATAACATTTTTATAACACGTCAGGGAGAATCATGGATGTGCAAAAGTAGCCATGTGGCAGGGTAGGAAGTATCGGTTTTGTCACTACTTGGCTAGCTTGCATAAATGGAGCCTTGGTCTGTTGAAGGCATAGACCGTAATGGACGAAGCCTGAGTGACATCAGCCATCTGTTCCGGCAGGGGGCTCCAGAGGCTCATCGGCAGCAGCCGCCATGCTGTTTCTGCTGTCTCAGCCTAACTTTCAGTCAACCTAAGGACAGGCTTAGAGCTGGAGCTGAGGCGGGTTTTAAGCCTCTTGACAACCCATTACATCGCACCCACCTGTCAATCATCTCAGCTAGCCTAGATATGGATAACACATATCTTTTATTAAATCAAAATGTAGCCGTTTAAAAAAAGTCACTGTTCGTTTCTGGTTGTGGAACTTATTAGAAAATGCTTTTTAGGTTGGGTAGAATTAGTTATATCTGAACCAATTCACTTGCCCACTTCCATCGCTGCAAACACATGTTGGTTTGATGTTTGTGTGGCAAACCGAGGGGTGTCCAAAACGGCCATGTGGGGGTGCCTTAAATCCGCCTACCTTCTCTGGTCAAAACAAAAACAAACTATTCCGTGCTGGAATCGAAACTTAGAAGGTGGTCATACCAGCTGCTGCATTGATGTCAAGAGAAGCCCGCACTTCAACGTTTCCTTAATGTCTGATGATATGGTAAGTTAATTGTATGATTTATTCTGTAGATATCTTACATATTGGTCCTTTAACGTGCAATAAATGTGCCGTGGTAGATGCAACTAATGTATATTTTCATGATGGAAGGATCTTCTTTTAATATTAACTTGAAATTGATAGATTTTTTTTTTCCGTTAAATTGTTTCTGTCTATAGGACATTGATATCTCACAGCCCAAAAGCACATGCTGTTTAAAAAGGCAAAAAGCAGAAAAGTCTTACATTTTCAAATGTTTCTAGAAAAAAAATGCACCCACCGTGTCCTATCTGAAAGGCCCTTCATACTGCTATGATGTTTTGGATGGGATGGAACTTAGCCACTGAAAGAATGCAAATGGTCCTCACTCCTCATGCTGCATTAATAATGTATACAGAATCGCTACGAGAGAGTCACTTGATGCTGGTCAAGGGATTTGCTGCTCTGCTAGTGATAAAGACAATGTTTACTCATGGATCCGCAGAGTGTTAACCCACACAGGCTACGAGGATTTAGACAAGCCTGTTAATGAGAGTTAAACATCTCCTCAATGAGAGCTGAGGAATAATGAGCGCAGTGAAGTTAAATAGCAAACTTAGTTCACAAGGATCTTTAGTAGTCCCCTTTGGTCCATGAGGGAGGTCCAGTGGGTCCCCTCCCCAGTTAAATGAAGAACACTTAAATGCTACTACAGTCTGAGTGAGCAGAATACAAAGGCATTATTACAATCAACTCACTACTGTCTCCTCATCATGTAACCAATATGACCTTTTTAAAATCAACTAAACTCTTAAAGAATATTTTGTCAGAGTCTCACAAGAGATCCTTTACAAACTAACAAAAAAAACTCACAAATGTTTGAAGCTAGTTGCCAAGCAAAAAGCTTCAAACATCCCCTGGAGACAGACTGTACACTTCGGTTCTTTAACAGGTGCTACAGTACACACACAGGTGTTATGGGCAAAACAAAAGGATAAAAGCTGCTTGTTTATCTACTCTGGAGGATTTGTTAACCAGAGCTGGATTTTTTTCCAGGGCGTGACATTTTCCAAACCGTATTCCTGCTTTTCTATACTGTTCTTAATGTTTTTTAAACTGTACAACTTTCCTGGCCTTTTGGCAAGGTCTTTCCACAGGGAATTTTAAATGCTTTGGCTGCTCGTTGCTTTATGGTATTATAGGGGACAAGTCATAAAGAATGAGACTCAAGAGCTTTGACAGGTTTATGCTGGAAATAATGGCCAGGACCGTGGGAATAAGGTCAAACGAGTGTTATAGTTTATTTGATTCATAAATAAAGTTGCTCTCAGAGGTCTCCAAGTAGCCTATAGATATTTAATTTCACTAAGCTTGGAAGTATACAGCTCAATTCAAATCTCTCAAAGTTTGGCTGAAGTTGCCTCTATGCTAGTCAGACTTTTTGAGCAGTTTTTGTTCAGCACAGCCTCCTGTGCACAATACCTAGTGAAATATTTATGCGTAATAATTCACATCAAGTAGGCTAGGATTATGTGTGTACAGGCAACATTCAGTAGGGGGAACAACAAAAACTTGTATAACCCTTTGGGCTTCCATTCACCCTTTGAAGTCTCCAAAACAGTCTCTGCAAGAGGGGATGTAAGGAAGAAGCTGTGCTCAATGAATAATTAATAATTTACCGGCAAATACAAGTAATCCCTGTGTGCATGAGGAGTGCGACAAAACACAGATTTGAGAGTCCGAAATAATACAGTGTTTGTTTGTGTAAGGGTTGTTTAAATTAAAAATTAGCCAACCAAATGACTATGTAGAAAATGTCCATTTGTAAGGGATATAATGTTGTTTGGAACAGAGAAGACAGCTTTTAGGTAGGCCTATTCGTTTATCCCATGAACAGGATGTCCCTGCCTGCTAAATTCCAGCTGAAATTTGACAATTTTATGCGTAAATGTGTTCTGCTCCATGTTCCTGCTGATAGGCCTGAACAAAAACATCTCTAAGTCTCTTCACATCTGCACAGATAGCTATCGTTTAAAAAAAGTCTTACATTTGAGAAAAAGGTGATACATTAATATTTGTTAGTGTTGCTGCCGTCTACCGCCTATAATGACAGCAGGAATCAGAATTTAACCCGTTAAATAGACTATTTACTTCAACTGTTTTGATTTGTGGACATAACTTCACGCGGAATTTAAGACGCGGCTTCTTACACGCCAAACACAATGTTGTGTCAAACTCTTTCAACTAGGCTATATTCTTCCGTACAGGATGGAGATGATAGAAATTAACTTTTTTAGGCCTATTCGAGCTCTGTGTCAGAGATTTTACAAACTAGCGACACAGCAGGTGGAAGTTCACCGTAGCCTATAAACGGACAGCTGTCCTACCGTCGTTTCGGGGCTCCTGCTGTAGTGACACGGTTCCGTCTCTTTGCAGGAGGATGGAGGACGGGTCCTTCACACGGCTAACTCTCCTGGCTGGCGGGCGGGGCACCCTCAGCCCGCTGCAGCACTGGTAGCACACCGCCCATGCCTGCTCCTCGTTGATGGGCTGCTCGTAAGACTTCAGCACCTCCTCCAGAGACAGTTCCCGGGGCTCGGCCAGGTCCCGCGCCTCCCCGCGCTCCGTGGGAGCGGTTACCCGTGAGTCCCCGTCCTCGGCACTTCTGTTGGTGGATCTGGCCATGGCTGCGTTACCATGGAGCCCATCCTTCAGTCCGCACCCACCGAGGCCATTTATGCTCTCTGCGTCCGCCGGTCGGCCCAGGCATCGGTTCTTTTTTAACGTCTACCTCTCTCCGACTACCGCAGCTGCACCTCGTTACCACAACACAGTCAAACTCGCCATGTAAATGTCAGTACTTCCGGTCCAGTGATTCAACGTAAAACCCACAAAGCAACCGCTGGTTAGCGTCACGTTGAAATCGTTATTTTTTGATTAAGCGCACATTTTTCGGTCTGACGATGACGCGTTCCCTTGAAGTTGTACAACTGCCTGCCCAAGTTAGGAGGATATTATTCATCATAATAAGACATGACTGTTTGTGAATGTTTTTTTCCATCAAGACTTACACGTAGCCTAAACCTTTAACCTTAAAATAGGGCTGTTAGAAGCCTATAGATGTAGTTTCTAAAGTTTAGAAAGTTAAGCCAATGGAGAAATTATTTACACCTGCATTCTTTTCAATAGCCAGCAGGAAGGGCAAACGAGTCTGATATAGTAGAAGTCTATGAGAAAATTAACCCACTATTCACCTAGTTTACCCATAGACCGAGTTTACCTCAGTAAGCATTCTCCTCATTGGAATAGCCTATTGTGTCAAATTGTAGTTTAAGAAAGATATCAAGTTAAAATAAAAATGAGCAACAGAATTTAAATTTAAAATTGCACCATATAGGAAATGCTCCTTACATAGAACCAGGCAACTGGAGGGAGTTTGGTTGGACAGTCAGTATGAGAAAATGTATTTCACCTTGCCAATATGGCATATATTTCCCCCTAGGGTAATATCTAACATAATAAGATCTAGTCTGAATAACTACATTGACTTAACCAAATACATGCAGTATAGGCTAATATATGATCTTAATTTAGTAAAAAATAACTAGCCTATAATATGTGTCCTCTCCCTCTATTATTTTAAGAGAAATTATAAGTGAGGTGATTAATTTTTTTCAAGGAAACAGAAGCTAGATTTATGCTGACATGCAAACAGACTTCGATATCAGGTTACAATTAGTGCTTTTACTCTGAAAATGATGCCACGACGCTTCCGATCCTGGTCTGGCTGATTGTGGGAGACTTGACAGAGCTTGTTACCTTATCAGCAAATGAGAGAGACGATTGCGGGAATATGTTAGGCAACAGCCCATGAGGGAGAAACCATCCTGCCTAGTAGCAGGCTAGAGGAGGGGAGGTGAAGATAGCCTACATTTGGGGATATTTAATCACGTCAAACAGTTCTGACTTTGTGATGACTTGGTTTGGACTTTATTAT
The DNA here is from genome assembly GCA_020745685.1 of Tautogolabrus adspersus. Classification (NCBI taxonomy): domain Eukaryota; kingdom Metazoa; phylum Chordata; class Actinopteri; order Labriformes; family Labridae; genus Tautogolabrus; species Tautogolabrus adspersus. The sequence continues at coordinate 12,121,191 of CM036539.1, forward strand.
CAATATGAACTGGAAATTGGGAGATGATTACATTTTGGTAGGCTTACCATTTGTCTGCCTACTCATCTATTAACATCAGCGTCAAGAAGAAGGTAACACTTTTGAACTAAATATTGTCATTAGTCCCGGACCAGCATGCGGCCATTAGTGCTCAGGTGGAGAAACATCATCCTTCTCTGCCCTAGCCCTTATTACCATCACTAAACGAACTGCCTGATTTGAGTGTTTGAAGTTCGCTCTACGTTTAACCATGGAGACACGCGACGTAGCCTACCTCTCCAAAACAAAAACAAAAGGAAGAAAAAACACCAGTTAAAAGCAGCTTCATGTTAAAAATCAGTGTTTTACTTTTGCTTTTTTCTGCAGACACCTGACGTCAAGAGGGGCTACTATGGAGCTACAGGTTGTCTGTGGCGTGCTCAGGCTGTTTTTAAGGTCAAGATTCCTTAAGTAGTCATCACACCTAAGGTTTTTTCCTGAGGATCCAAATTATCCACAGCGTTTCATCCTCTACATGAAAAAAATGACCACATTTGTGAATTCTTTGATACAGTCCATCCTGAGATTCATATCTGATTAGATAGATAGATAGATAGATAGATAGATAGATAGATAGATAGATAGATAGATAGATAGATAGATAGATAGATAGATAGATAGATAGATAGATAGATAGATAGATAGATAGATGTACTTTATTGATCCCAAACTGGGAAATTGTGGCGTTACAGCAGCAGGTTATCAAACACACATTGTTAGTAACTAAAACAATATAATATTAAATACAAAGTGAATAAGCACTAGAATATAAGAATAACAAAAAATAGGATTAAGGAGAAATACATACAACCAGGATTTAACTAAACATTACTACTAGTCTGGAGTGTGAAAAATTAGATGCAACATTTGTAAGTCATGTTTAGCTGAATGTAAACATACTTTCCAGGAGGTAGATGAACATGTGTAAAAAACAGTGATAACAGTAGTAAAAGAGCAGTATTGATATAAAGAGCTGTCCAGAGTTGTGCAAATTCTGAGCTGTGCAATCAATTATACCTATATTAAAGTGCAGGAGTGTAGACATGTTATCATCTGAAACTATTGACTATAATGATGAGTAGACTGACAAATGAAGTGAACTTGAGTGCAGGGATAATTTGTAAACTTTACATGAGCAGAACAGGTTACAATATGAAGAGACAGAGATGACCATGAGGACAGTTCTCTGCTCGCAAGAGGTGAGCTGTTGTACAGGGCTATGGCTTTTGGTAGGAAAGACTTCCTGTACCTGTCCTTGTGACAGCGGAGTTGGATCAGTCTGTTAGAGAAGCTGCTCCGCTGTCTGTCCAGTAGGTGGTGCAGAGGGTGATCAGGATTATCCATAATGGATAACAGTTTGTTCAGAGTCCTCCTCTCTGTCACCACTAACTTTCCTGTTGATAAAATGCTACTGGCTACACTGTACTAATATACCACATGATGGAGGCATTGAAGCATTATTAATGATTAAGAGGGTCATTAATAATGCTTCAATGCCTCCATCATGTGGTATATTAGTACAGTGTAGCCAGTAGCATTTTATCAACAGGAAAGTTAGGATATGGATCATACCGATGGTATGATGAAGGCAAAGAAGTAACATGAGGTTTTCGAAAGTCAAATGTAGATATTTTCTCTGTTAAAAACACAATATCAGCTTTAATAGGTTGACCTGGTGGTTTTTCTAAATTTGTATGTATTTTTGTTCATGTGTACAGTGGTGATTCTAGAGTCTGTTGGGGCCCTAGGCAAAAGTTAATGAGGGGTCCCTCCCACAATTGTTCAACAGGGCAACGAGAGTGATGCTGTCAGATGGGGATCTGAGTGAAGTTTCTTATAAAAAATTTGATTATTTAATTTCATAATCATAGACACACATATCCATCACTATGGAACCTCCTTTATTGGTTAGCTTGACAACAGTATCTTTCTCTTGAGAGCAGGCTGCAGATCACAATCAGGAACGATCTGTGATAAATGTGTTTGTGCCTTTATATTGCTTGGCTTGGTTTATGATGTTGACTTGACAATGCCTGAAGAAGATCTGTGAGATTGAAAACGTTGCTTTTGTAATTCAAGTTTTTGGGAGCTTTTCATACAGGGAGCAGATCCTTTTTTGATTCTTGCCTTCATATAGACCTACTACAGTATCAGTTAGGCTGGTTGCCAACTTAAAGCGATCATCCAGAGACCCGTAAAAAGATGAACGAAAAAAACATTTACAGAAAGAACTTAAGTTTAACAACTTTACAGCTTTTACTACAGGGTGGGGATCCTTTCTTGGAATCTTGCCTTCAGTTTGATTTTTGATCCAGCACCTGTGAAAGTTTTTCTTGGGATGTGCATACCCTACACCTTGTTTTGTCAACAAGAAGGTCTATGTCCAAGTTCTTCTTTTTTTTTTTAACTGTTAACTTATTTGTACCCAAGCAGTGTCATGGCCCCTTCACACACTTCCTGGACTTGTTTGACTTTGTTGTGTGACAGCGTGCTATGCAACGCCCGGGAAACATCAGTAGCATTTCGTGATGTAATTTTGAAGGCCCCTTTGCCCTTGCCTTTCCCGTGGGTCATATGGTAGATCCACTCGTCCAGCTCTGGGGTCAGCTCCAGACATACAAACTCATAAATGGCATTTATCTCCTCAAGTGGGTTGAGGGCGACATCCTCATAGCGGACCATTTTGTAGCGGCCTTCAAGAAAAGGAGGAGGTTACTGATCTGGTTGTGTGGCATTAGAGGACAGGCTGGTTGTGAGGACAAGGCTCGACTTTGACGCCATGAAAACAAATTGGACACTTTGGGATGCTTGGGCAGGTAGGTCTCCATCAAAGAAAAGTCACACTGGAATATGCTCTGAGGCAAATCCCTCACGGTTCTCATCCTCATCTGGATCACCTGCATATCTGCTTTCTGAAGACTCTACCACACGTGCAAAGCAGGCTCCAAAAGGTAGGAGACAGACGGGTGCTGACTGAACACCTGACCCAGGAAGGATGAGCCTGATCTCCATGACGACAGCAGCAGAAGGTGAACTTTGCTACTGGAAGGCTCAGGGCGGAAGGGACTCAGCTCCGCGTACCAGCTGCAAAGCAGCACCACTGCTGCCCCATGCAGGATCACCAGAAAAATCCTGATGCTGAGTTTTACTCTGCAGCGCTGCATGATGGCTCTGGATCTTTGAGAGGGGTTACGCTGGAATTTGCTCCGTAACAAATTCCCTACGGGCATCCTGGGCACTGGAGCTGAAGAAGTTTTATGTGGATATTTCTCCTTTTTATCTTTGTCTGAAGGAAAGACATGAAGGGAGGGGAGCGGGGAAGAAACAATGTATACAGTATGTTGAACAGGAAATATAAGTTTGTATATTACAAAAAGTATTAAAATCTCCTTTTAACAAATCTTAAACTGTGCTCTGACCAAAAGTAAAGCACATTTTTGTCCTATGCATCTTATTCAAGTTTACACAACTGAACCATTTGTGTTTATTTGTGTGGGTAGAACATGAATAGTAGAACAAGTGATTTGTTGGAAAAACCAAATGCCATAAATACTCGATATGTAACCTCTTCAGGAGTCACATCCTCGTGGAGCATGAAGGATGATCGTGTAAAATTACTAATGTCGCTTTGGACAAAAGCGTGTGCAAAATAAGTTGTAGAATTGTAGAACAAGATGCAGGTGATTGCCAATTAGGGTGGGGTGAGAGACACAAGGCGGAAAACGCAAGGAGCAGGTCTCCATACTAAATCAAGTCTCTCTCAAGGCTCCTTTATAGGGGTAGCTATGAAACTTTCTTTGAAGAAAAAATAAGTCATAAAACACGTAGGCTTTCAATTTACAAAATTAAATGACATCAGGTTATAGACAGGTAGGCGCTATATATCCTCTGGAGAGATTTCTCTCTCTCTGCCCCCTCTTTTATTCTTCCTCTCTGTCTCTACCTCTGCTTATTCAGTTATTCTTCTGCCTGTATGTAAATTAAAGACCAGTTTGAATGCAAATATGATCGCTTTCTGATAAGATGATCACATTTAGAGAAATATCAGTGAACTTATTGGCAAATATAAATGTTAAATATTATATCTAAATGTTGAATGTTTTATCTAAATGTTACATTTTATATATAAATGTTAAAAATACATGTCCTGATTCTAAATATTTAGCAACGATTTCTAAATCTTTAGTTAAGATTTCTAAATCTTTAGTTAAGATTTCTAAATCTTTAGTTAAGATTTTAAATATTGAGTTAAGATTTATAAATATTGAGTTAAGATTTGAACAGCAACACTTAGTGTCTGTATGTCTCTGCTTATTTTAGAATGATGTATTTGTATTCTTGTGCTGCCGCTAATATTTCCTTTATTACTGAAAAAAAGGTTGAACTTTTGAAAAGTTATTTTAGTTTGGGTTGAAAATGATTCTGATCAGATAATCAGGACAGGAGAGAGGGTTTTATTTCATGAAAGACAGTCAGATATACATAGGGCCACTTCGAACAAGGGAGTTTGGCTTATCCGTGACTTGTTTCATGTGGGCATTCATGGTTTGGTAAAAGAGTATCTATCGAAGTATCTATGTGTGTTTATTCTCTTCATGCAAGCACAAACTGGAATGTCTAGGCTGCTCCTGTTGCTGCTCTGCTCTGCTGCATGGAGTCCTTGAGCTTTATAAAGTCCGAGCTTGTTAACTCTTGGCAGGCTTTCTCACAATTACTATTGGTTTTGAGGTATGAGAGGGTGTCAGGGCAACATGCATGTTATCACACTGACTGTAAACTGTACTTTTCAGTGAATACAACCCTTACATTTACTTCAAGAAAGTGATGGGTTCTGTGGAAAACAAACACTTTCTGTTTAACTTCTACTACATGAAACCGTAACACGATGCTGCCACCTGCTGGAGGAGTTACACCTGCTTACAGCTTTCATGTTTTATCCACGTTAGCAGTGGCGATTCTAGAGTCCGTTGGGGCCAAAGGCAAAATTCAGTTGGGGGGGGCCCCTCCAACCAGCTTTCAGCAGGACAATGAGAGTGAATGCTGTAAGAAGGGCCCTCTTAGGGAGGTTTCCTACTGTCATAGCATTTGAAAGTGATGGGTTGCTGCTATGACAATGTGAAATGGATTTTAAACGATTTAGGTATTTTATGGTCTACAAAAACCAAATCAGTTTTGCTCTTCCATCAATATAGAAGCCCGAAGTGGACATGTATCCGTGCTTTTTCTTTAACTTTGTTTTCCCTGATAACAATGATTCTTCATTTCAGTTGTTTTTGACTCATTATCACAGGATACCCAGCTTTGTTTTCTGGAACAAAGGATTTCAATAAACAACTTATACACATTTTAACAGGGTCTATTACACATCAGAAATTGACCTTCTAGTAAGTAGCACACCATGATGAATCCGTTTCTATTTCAACCTTCCTTAAATCTTGATTTCACATCATTGCATGAAGGCAAAGCTTTCAATTTACGGGTTGATCTTTGTTCCAACCCTCATCTGTGGCCATGAACTATTGGTAGTGGCCAAAAGAAAAAGATATTGGATACAAGCGACAGAAATGAGTTTTCTCCGGAGGGTGTCTGGGCTCAGAGAGGGTGAGGAGCAGTAGGGTCGCTACTCCTTTTCATGGAAAGGAGCCAGTTGAGTTGGTCCGGGCATCTGATTAGGATGCCTCCTGGACGCCTCTTTTTGGAGGTTTTCCAGGCATGCCCAATGTATGGATCATTGTTATTTTACAGTTTTTTTTGTATGTAGGCTGTAGTTGTGCACAGAGATTATTAGTGCAGATGGATGGATGGATGTTTGTTCCCCCTACATAGCTCTGCATCCTAAAGTGATGCTATCTGTCTTTCCTACCCACCTACCCACCTAACTACCCACCCATCTACCTACCTAACCCCCTACCCAACTAGCATGTCTTTGGACTGTGGGAGGAAGCCGGAGACCCCACACCTGCACTGGGGGGAACATGCAAACTCCACACAGACAGGCCCTGATCCCTGGAACTATAGGCCTACAGGTCCCAGGGTGCTTCGCGCTTTCCACGTCTCTTTGAATGGAGAGTGGAAGCTACTCTTATGGTCTCAGCCTCCCTTTAAAACCTCGGTTTGGATAAATCTGGCACGTCTTAAATGACGTCATTGATGACACATTCCATACTCTTTGATACGTCACGAAACAACTCAAACCGAGGTTATATAGGGAGTTCGTTTCGGCCAGAAAAGTTACTTCACTCTCTCCTAAAGAGACGTGTAAGTGCTCTGTGACCCAGGACTCCGGTCCCCGGTGGAGGCAGGAACACCACCCCTCCGGTGCAGGTTTATAAACACCACGTGCATTGCACAACCGCTCGTGGTGGGCCTGTACCAACCTGCCAGTGCCCGACAGTGTGAGCATGGCCATTCGCTCTAGGGGGGCCTGGTCTCAGAACCTCGCTGGCAGGACAAGACTCCCTGATGAGGGGAGCCACAGAAACTAGACTACACTAGGTAGTGCCTTAGTTAGTTAGTTAGTTAGTTAGTTAGTTAGTTAGTTAGTTAGTTAGTTGGTTGGTTAGCTCTATATAGATAGATAGATAGATAGATAGATAGATAGATAGATAGATAGATAGATAGATAGATAGATAGATAGATAGATAGATAGATAGATAGATAGATAGATAGATAGATAGATAGATAGATAGATAGATAGATAGATAGATAGATAGATAGATAGATCAGACATACACACAAACACACATGCATATACACACGAATCCTACACACACACACACACACACACACACACACACACATGCATCATACTGTACATACACACACACATGCATCATACACACATGCATCATACACACACACACACACACACACACACACACACACACACACACACACACATGCATCATACTGTACATACACACACACATGCATCATACACACATGCATCATACACACACACACACACACACACACACACACACACACACACACAGAAAATAACCAGCGTAAGAAATGCAAGTTTTCTTTTGTGAAGTAGGTTTTGTTGTTTGGGACATAAAACCTACTTCTCTTGACATCTTTGTGTACTTAGTTAGCTCTCACCATAAAATGTTTATTTTCCCCCTCCTGTTTTCATTAATAGTTTTAAGCTCTTTCCTTTAGAGTATTGATGTCTAAGAGCATGAATGTATTTTGTGCTCACTGATAGATATGTGTGCATGCTGCAGGTCTGGTTGTAATGAAAACGTTTTGGCTCACCTGAAAAACTCTGCTGAGGTTTCTGTACTGCTTTGAAGAGAAAATAATACTTTGTTCACACTATATTATAAAATTTCCATTGTTTCACAAATGCTCATCTTTTCTCTCCAGATGCAATTTTAAAACATTTAAAACCGTCCCCTGCTGTCCCTGGGCCGTCTGTGACCACTTCTGCTCCCTGCACCGGCTTGTTTGATATTGTTTGTTCTGTTACACTAGGGATTTGAATTTATTTATTTTGTATATATCTATAAGAATTATTACCATTTTGTTCATGTTTGTTTTGAAGTATTTATTATTTTAAAATAAAGAAATTCTGTTAAAGCTGAATGCCAGTTTTCTTTAAGTGTATGAATATTGTCTTTGGTGGTCAAATTGGCTGCAATATAAGGGGCGACCGCTGAAATCTTGCCTAGGGCACCAAAATGGTTAGGGCTGGCTCTGGTTAGTAGAGTCATATTGACTAAAATATTTGTAGACGTGAAACTTGCAGGAGACTTCTGGTAACATTGTCATGAGGTAATATGAGAAGAGTGCGGTCTGTTGTGTATTTGAAACAGGTACACATATTCATCATGGTCAACAAAGACCTCTTCCTCCTCAGACAGGCCATCAGATACAGAGTCACAGCTGCTCTCATGATGGCAGTCATCATCATCATCATCATCATCATCATCATCATCATCATCATTACTTTACGACCATCTTCCCTCAGGCTAACCCTAATCATCAAGGAAGTCTGGGGCGATGCCTTCCTCTCCTTCATCAAAAAGATGATGTTTGGTGTGAATTATTCGATCCTGATCACCTCAGGGTGGCAATCATCTGCTGGAGTTGCAGTGGTGAAGATTACACCAACTGATGGGATAAAAAAACAAGTCTGACAGTGTTCTGTAGTGAAAAAAAGGGGAAATTGACCCACGATTTTTTGGGGTATTTTTACTTTGTAATTTGTTGTTACTTTAGTGAAATGATGGGGGCTGAAGGCTAAACAAACCAATACATTGCTAATACATGGCAAAGCATGGCAAATTTGGTGAGACTGACAATAAATCTAGACCAGACGTCAAAACTACTGAAACAAAGACATGAAAATCTGATAAGTCATATTCCACCCACAGATTCACCTGTACAACAGTATAATGAGGAGAGCTACACTCCTTCTTTTTCCCCCACATCCTATCTGTGCGGGTGAGGCTTTTCTGTTTGCCCACACTATTCATTGAAATTACTGTATTTCAGGACTGAAAGTATAAACCTTAAAAGAAGATTTTCATCATTTTATTTTATTTTAAGGGAGTTGTTCATCTTTAGAGAATCAGGTCAAATAAAAATCTGATTAAAGCTGTGACTGTTTGTGAAGAAAAGAAGGGGCCCAGCAGAAAAAAAAGTTTGTCTACCAGTGCTTTAGGGATATATGACTTTTGCTATTTAAATATATTTTGGATTTAAAAGAGATGATCTCAAATCCAGCTGACCTTCATGTGAGCACTTTTATCCACATTGTACACTCAATGTGGATAAAAGTGCTATTTTTTGCATCACTTCTGTTCTGATCATTTTTCAGTTTGTAGACAGTGGCAACAATTTGGCTCATAAGATGTGAATCTGGGAAAAATTCATGGCACAATAAACAACAGTTGAGTCATTTGTTACATTTCACGAGCTTAATAATAATCCCTTTAACATTTGTTATCCATTTAAGGTATGACAGATAAACTGCATCAATAAGAAAACTGATGCATATGTAGTTTATTTTTATCCAATTTATTTGTTTGTTTCTTTCAAGTACTTTAATTCATATCGCCACCAAGTACCAAATTCAAGTTTAAACTGTTTAAAAAAAATGTATGTTTGAGACTAAAGGGGAAACCACTTTTTTAATCAAGCCTTAGCTTTAACGGCTCATCATTTTCAGGACATATTCCAGATCGTTTTGACTGCTTTAAAATAAATTATAACATGACTGAGTTTACATGTGATATTACCGAGAAGATTTTATACTGTTAGATGTAAGCTCAGATCAGATTCATGCCTGTGTAACACAGTCAAATGGAGTCTGTCTCCCTCTAGAGGCCAAACTTGGAACAACAATGCAGATCAGGCTGTGATTATAGTATCTATAATATTCAGTGTGTGGTTTCAGGTGATTCAGCAAACCATACCTGAAACTGAAGTCACAGTGGCCAGATGGTTCTTATATTAATGTATGTTCATTGTTTGTGTCTGGCTACATGAAAGAATTCACACGACAATAAACTGAGAGAAACCTGTCCTAAGATTACTCATCTGAATGAACAAATGAGCAGGTGCATTTAGACTGATAAATAGTTCAGGGCTTTATTGCTGAGTTTAGAGGCAGCTGTTCTTTTCATGGAGTTGTCATAACTTTTTTATTTTGCTATCACTGAAAATTGACACCTGAATTTAATGGGCCTGCAGGATGTAAACCTTTTGCTATAACAGAGCTTTGGAGAATATTAGACTTCAAAACAATATCTATTCAAAATATCATACTATACATAACAAGATGGATGGATTATGTTGTGCTCTTAGGCTTTATTTGCACTGTTCCATTATTTGTACAGATTGCTCCATTTCAACATTAAGGACAACACTCCAAACTTTATCTTCTCTTAAAATGTGCTAACCACTTTTCTCGGTGTTAACCCTTCAAATACATAAACATATAACACAGTTTTTTTTCCAGTTAGAATACATTTGTTTGAAATGTATGCTGATTGACACAAAACTATTTTTGAGACCTTTTTACAAGGTGCCGTGACACTGGGATAATTTTTATTTTTTAATTTAAATAAATACTAAATCAATCGAAACATTATAGCAACGAAATAAGACAATTAAAAAATACCTTTTGATAAAATTGGGCTGAACATCCTGCCCATCAAATGAAAGGTCAAGGAAACCTAAATTCTGATTTGGTGGGCAACCCATAACCCGCTTCAAAAGCACCAAACTGCCTCACATATCTTATGTCACATGTCTTTACAAACATTAAAAATGAATCCCCTTGTGGTGAACTGTGACACTGTACATATCATGCTTGGTTCTGTAAATACCATAAATAAAAGTAAATAAATATTTCATCAAAAGGATATGGAATTCAAGTGTTAAAGCAGTAAACAGAATTATCTCAAGTATTATTTGTGTAACATTAAACTAACTTAGTTTTAAAAAACTAAGTTAAAAAAGAAATATAAAGTCTTGAACGTGAGCAAAAGTTTTGAAATAGTATTTTTTTCTGTTAAATAATATTTTTCTTTTTACAGAACAGAATTTCTACAACGAACTATTCACCAAATTGCAGAGAATTGAGAGTCAGGTGCTTAAAATTTCCTGAGGGGGGACCCCCCCTTCATTACTCATGCCAATGCCTCACTATTAACCCCATACTGAGATTGGGGATCAGGGATTTGAAACATCTCTGGGTTTACTACTGCCGAGGTTGTCCACCTGAAAAAATGAACAGCTCGCTCTTAATTGAGAGGCTACAACCAGCCCTGGGTTTAAGACTGAGCAAAAGATGAATGCAATGTATGACTTTTAGCATTTCAAGTGGACTATGGATATGCTTTTGGTGCATGCTGGTGTCATCATTCGATAAACGAGTGTGACCGGATATAAAGTGTATTAGTTTTACGTTTTGATTAAGCGTCGTTTTACTTTGAAAGCGCAGACCGGAAGTTATCGTAATTACAGTCGCGTTCTTGACGCAAGTTTGAAGAGCTCTCAGCTCTGCATTGCTGACTCTCTGCGTGGAAGAAAGCTGCCCAAAGAAGTAATGTAGCGGGTACTTTTATTCAATAAATTGGACTGCGCTTTCAACAACAACAACACTGAGAGAAGAATCGTGCTCGGAATAATTCTGACCTGGTGGTTTCGCGGCAGGTTTTCTCATTTGGATAAAGATTTACAGATTTGTGTCACTTGGGAGAGGAGAGGAGCCAGAACATCGCAGCAAACATGTATGTTGGTTTAAAACTGTCTAATTTCAACACCTATCCCCCTGTCTAGCTCCCTGTTTCTCCATTTGTTTATCTCTGTTAGTTAGCCTCCTGTTTTGGTTGGGGGCTTAGCTTACATTAGCTCAGGACATCTTCTGTGTCTGCCAAGACGCTTTTCTCGTAAGCTACTGCTTCAGCCTGCTCCTGTCACATCGTCATGTCCCGATGTCTGCTCAATCTATGGAGAAACCAGCGTGCCAAACCGCATTAACAAACCTTCAAATTCTGCATTTCTTGTAGTTTGAACTCCAGCATAGGTCTGTCTCGTTGATTTGCTTTCTGCAGAGCATTCCGCAGTGTTCTTCACAGCATGCCATGAAGTAACAGTGAGTGCTGTAAGGCTAAAGCATGGTGGAGCACCATAAGTTGCAAAAAGAGTTCATTAAAATACATGTTGTTTGGAATAGTGTATCCAGAATATCTGCAAACGTGTATGGTCGAGTTTTTTTTTTTTGAAGGTCCTAGTTGTCAGCCTTGTAATGACAGTCGTCATTGACCGTCACATTGGGATGAACATTTGTTGTGAGTGGATTCAGTTCGTAGTTAGTAAGTCTGTGTTTTGCATGCTAGAGACAGAAGCTATGAAAGCTTCTTTGGATTAAACATTTGGAGGTGAAAGACATTTCAAAAAACTGAAAACAACATTTGGATCTCTTTGTTTGTAAGATCATTAAAGTGTAGTTTGTGTAAACCAATAACATAAAGATTGTTGTTGTTACCATGTCAACTATATGCTACTCTCATTATAGTAGATAAACCTGTAGTCTCCGTTTACTCACTCGGATTCATCTTTGTAATTGTATAACACACCCACTAACAGTGTACCATCCAACCATTTATCCTGTCAATCTTAATACAGTCAAAAAGTAGAGTACATCAAATCTGTTGACTTCCATTCACTCTGTTAAAATGTGTTGAGACAAAAAGCCAAGGAACATTTTTAGCGTGACCTCGTGAGGCAAACCCAGGCTAAATCTAGTTATATGCAAAATTGCATGCTTGAGTTGGGACATTTCAACTCATGACCTGACCAGGACAGAATCCTGACTTTCTAAAAACCTGCAGGAGGAGTTATTTCAGCATCTGTTTTACTTGTTTATTAAGATGTAAATCAAAGCAAAATCTCATTTCAAACAGTCGTAGTGCTGTGCCACTCATCTGATTCAGATGAAAAAGGTGCTCTTCCATCTGACAAACCCTCGTACTGAGCTGAGCCTGACCGAGCTAACAGGTCTTTAAACTGAAATAAAAATAAAACACGAACCATAAAGACTGCCAAATTGAATACAAATTACACACACACACACACACACACACACACACACACACACACACACACACACACACACACACACACACATGATTTGACAATGATTGATTAACAGATAATGAAAATAACAGTAATTTCAAGCACCTCACACATTTATTATGCAAGCTTTCTGTCTGCAGATGGAGTGACAACATTCCTGTCATAGCTGTGAAATTCAGCGCATGCTGTAGTAGTACTCTGACTGCACAAATAAAAACACAGCTCTGTTTGATTTTGTTCCAAGTGGGGTCAAGGCCATTGGCTCCAAATGTTGCTGTAATAGGTGACAAAAACAATCTGGTTCAGGATGAGTGTGGGAATCCTCTCTCCAGACCACAAACACACCGTGTCTCTGTAACTCTCCCAGAGGGAAGTGAACAGTGAGTCCTTTGTGCCGGTGTGGGACTCTCACTGTTAGAAGACCTAATTCAGCTAATAATCCGGCCTGTGCTAACAAGCTGCATGAAACAGATACAGAGCAGGGGGCAGACACTGTACTCACTCGTCTGTCGCTCATTTCATTCAACATTAATTACCCATAAAGCGTCAAATATGGAACATATATATAAGGATCGTCACATTTTCAGTCTTATCTATGTACCTGATATCCGCAGTGAACTCATTACTTATTCAGGTATGTGTTTCTTTGGGTCTGAATTGCGATGAAAATGTGCAAATTCTGAACATAGTTACTAGTGTTAGGGCGGCTTTCTAGAAGTGAAAGTAATTATCATCAGACGAGAACACCCTGATTTCACTTCCTTTTTTTGAGTCACTCTCTGCACTTTTTTTTTTTTTAAATGCATCATTTTTCATCGAGCAGTGTAGCAAAAGCATAGCAGCCTGTATGCTTCACTGTCAACAGCTCAGTGACCCGTCAGCTCCCACTGTTCACAATGTCTTTATGGAACTAACTGCAGAGATCCAGTAATGACATGCAGTGAAAACACAGAAGAAAGCATGTTTCAAGTCAATCTGCTGCCAAGATGATCCTCTGCAGGGCTTCAGTTCACCAGCTGACTGGTTACCTGCTATACAGAAGTTTACAACAGTAAAGTGCCTTGAAACTTCTAGAAAGTAGTAATTGAAAATGATTTCATGTCAAAGGGCTTATGCTAGCTCTTAAAGATGTGTTACAGTTAAATCACGAGGCTCATTCTGGCAGATATAGTAGTTTGAAGAGGCATTTAACTGACAGAAAATATATAATAATCAAACCTTCATGTTTAATGGCAACATCTGATGAATCCAACAGAATTCTGGGTGACGTAAAGGCCTTAAAGATGGACAAGTTGTAATAACCGTGTGTGCATGTCATCTTTGTAGTCTGCTTTTTTTTCCTGGAGGCTCATCCTGTGGACGAGCAGCAGATGAGACTGCAGTTTTTTAATGCTTCAGAGTCTTATAGGTTCACTTATTTTATTTATTTTTAAAGATTTTTTTGGGGCTCTTTGGGCCTTTGTTGTAAAGATAGGACAGTGGATAGAGTTGGAAATCAGGGAGAGAGAGATCTGGGAACAACATGGGGAAAAGGAGCCACAGGTGGGATTCAAACCCGGGCCGCCTGCTTGAAGAACTATAGCCTCCGTACACGCACCAACCACTATGCCACCGGCGCCCCATAAGTTCACTTTTCAAACACTCTGGCGATGCAAATGATTGAAGCTAAATGTGAGAATGAAAAGTAAGAATCACAGATGATCTATTGATCTTATGGATAGGACTCAGTGTAAGATTTGACCTTAAAAACAAATGTTTATCAGTTTTCAACTTAAACACAACTTTGGTTAAAGGGATACTTCACCCATTGAAACATGAATCTGTAGTGAAATTGGGTCATATATGTAGTAGAAATGTGAAATAAATTTTGAAGTTGGTGCCTTCTTGACCGAGAAAAGGCAGAAAGTGTCTTTTTGCCTTATGTAGATTAGAGACAACAACTCCCAGAATGCACAGCACCGCAGGACACTCCCGCTGAAGGAGAGGTGCATTCACGTGGTATCGGAAAAATGAGATTTCGAGTTGTAAAATGCACATGAAACACCTGCTCAAGTCGGTTTTGTGTTTTGTTAACATACTTTTTATTCATGCACGTATTGCACATCAACTTTTTGCTCAAATATAACTTTTGACAATAAGATTTCTCTAAGAAACTTGGACCACCCGAGCAGCACCTGAATGCAGCATTACTCACGGACATTTACTACAATAATACAGCAGTTTCCTCAACTGAATCAGAGATTTCTTTCAGAAGGAATTGGCATCTTGGAAATTCCTGGCAGAAAACAGACTCTATGTCAGTGTCCATAGGCAAACAGTCACAGCACCGACAACACAAGTCTGCCCCGGCTCCTTCTTCCTTGTCACAGCCACGGACCTAGCCAGCTAGGCTAGGCTAGCTAGCCTGCCTGTCGGCACCAGCAGCCAGCTCGCTGCTACATTGCGGCTCGTAGAAAGAGCCACGAACATCCGATTCGAGCACAAAACCTTTAAAATCCCCTCCATCCATATCAGTTTGAAGTTGAAACATACTTTTTTCGCCATTCTTGTCCTTCAGCTTTATCCATAGAGACACCCAGCTTGAGCCGGCTCAGGCTCCCTGTCTCACAGCAGCTGTCTGTCTGCAGAAGGCACCTGGCAGCAATATTGCGGGTGGCTCGTAGAAAGAGCCACGAACATCCGTTTCGAGCACAAAACCTTCAAAATTCCCTTCATTCATATCAGTTTGTAGTTGACTTTCTGCCATTGTCGGCTTTACTCAGCTTTCTCCACAGAGCCTGTTAGCACAGCTTCCAACTAAGCAATATGGCGGATGTTAAGTTTCGTTTTTGGGAGTGAGGTCCCGCCCACTGATCTGTGATAGGTCTGTAGCTTCAGTGGTTGAAAACATGAGGAACTAGCAATGTAGTTTCACCCCTGCTAACCACAACAGACGCCAGTGATGCAATATGACGATTTTTGCATCACTGGAGGCTGTTTGTCAGAAAAGAAATTACAGATATTTCTCATCTTAGGGGGAAATGAGGGCTGGATGCAAGACCATTCAATAAAAACACAAGTTTACTACTGATACAAAGCTTAATGCAAATGGGTGAAGTATCCCTTTAACTTCTTTTCTTTTTTTATTTAAGTCACTTTACTATTGTTGTATTATATCATGGAACAGGAAGAATGATTATGTCATCAGTCATCTGGATTTTAAGTCAAGTTGTGCTGAGCTGAAGTAAAGCTGCACTGAAATACATCACAACTGAATTTGAATATGAAACTGCTTAAAGCTGCTGTGATGAACTTCCTGCAAGTCTTGATTTTGGTGCCTTCTGCAGATAGTGGTACCTCTGATCTGTTTGCCCATTTTTTCCTGTACATGTTAGGACTGGGCAATCAATGGATTATAATTACAATTTTAGCTTCCTATGATCATGAAAACAGGATCATCGAGGTTAAGACTGTGCCGCCATGCTGTGCTCGTTTTGTCCCCAGGTGTTGTCATGTGTGGGAAATCTTTTCAAGTGTTTGATGTTAAATTTTGGCCAAAAGAGTTCATCACCACTATCTCAGAAACATAGTTAATTTATTATTATTCATTATTATTTTCTATAGTTGTGTTTTTTCCCTTATTTGTTACTTACACCGTGTCGCATTGCGCATGATCGCACGCTGGCTGTCTGTTACATCTTTCATTCTTTGCTCTGTGTATTTCAGTTTCTCCTGCTAAGCAGTATGACATCTCGTGCTTTTATACTGAAGGTGGACAAACTGAAGTGTGGTGCTTTGTGTTGTCAATAAACAGCTCGCGGTGAGCCAAAAAAAGGTTTTTCTCCATTGTTGTTGACACAAGTCAAAGGTCAACATTTCAATCACTGATGTGGATATTAATGAATACCCCGTTATCTCCCCTTTGTACAACAAGCTAACGAGCTCTGTTGAGTGAGAAAAGAGAGTGACAGGGCCTTACAGAGCCTCCTCCTCTCTCATTCCTCGTCCGTCTACGAGAGCGACAGAGAGGAAATTAGAAATGGGGAGTCGGGGTTAAAACGGCACGTGCGTTGCGCTGGGTCGCTAGCGGGCAGTTAGAACATCCCAACAGGAAACAATTGATTCAAGCTGATTTTGCGGCTGACTCTTGCTTGCATTGCATGCTGTTAGGACAGACTGTTACTTATAAAAGTTTTCAGAAAGTTAAGTGTTAAGAGTGTTTAACTTTGATAAATGATTTGATGCAGAAAATGTAAAATCAATGAGTAATCATGTTTAATGAACGTGATCTCAATATGAGTGAAAACAACGGGATTATGATTTTTTTCTCGTCCATGTGTAAGTGATTATCAACAAAACAACTCATACTAATTCCTTTAAAAGTCTTATATCACTAATCAAGAATCTATGCCATGAAATATGTCAAACTAAATAAATAAGGCTAAATAAATTATCACTGCCATCATCTGTCACCTACCCTGTGCAGCGATTTCAAGCTTTGAAAATGACTTTGAGCGATCAATCTTGTAGCTGATGGTCTGGTTTGCTGTTGTAGGTCACAAAGAAGCCTCTGTTTCGTTTCAGTCTGTTTCATAACCAGCGTAGAATTTCTCACAGGAAATGTAATGATTGTTTTTCTTGTTTTTATCACCAGACCTGTTTGTTTGGTCGAGGAGGCCTTTGAGGATTATTCAGTACCTGCTACAACATGAACATTCATTTTAAAATTCTGTTTTCAAAGTTTCGAGAGAGAGAGAGAGCGAGAGAGAGCGAGCCGTAGTGAAAACTGACGCACCACATGGAGTGGAGCACTTTAAAGCGTCTTTGGGGCCCCGAAAGCAACCTCACATGGTTTACCGTGCATGGATTTTAGAAACAGCGTCAGGAATCTCTCTCGCATGGGCACACACACACACGCACGCTCGCACACACACGCACGTACACACACACTTGGTCCTTTGAAGATAATGACTTCCTCTGGTGGAGTAGACTTCCTCGAAAAACTGGACAAACAGCCAATTAACACACAAACTCTCAAACTGGGTTATATACACACTTATATAGACACGTGCACACGTGGCAGTCTGAACTCTGAAAGTTATAATGAGAGGGAAAGACTTTGACTCTTCCGTTAACTTGGCTGTGGAAGTATCCACTGAAGGTTTGGGTTTAGCAGAATACTTTGGTCAGAAACAGTTTTTAAGTACTCAGTCAATGTTTCCAATTCTGGATGAACTCCTGGACAGTTTCATGCAACAGCTAAGAGACCTCAACAAAGAAGCAAGCAGTTAAGTGATGAAGGAACCTCTACGACTAAAGATGCATGGATAGATCGGCATGTGACCGGAATCTGCCGATGTTCAGCCTGCTCGGCCCTGTCTGTTGACCGCCTGGTTCTCACAAGTATAGCTGATTTTGTGCAGATCTCCGACTCACAAACACGAGCCGTTTATGCCGTGCGCACAGCTACAAAAACGCTAACGCATGGCCACACCCACACCCACAACAAGCTTACATGTGGGCAGTGTGGTGCCCATCAGCAGAGGAGATAAAGGTCTGAAATACAGGAGGACAAACACAGAACGTTTCTCTGCATTTGCTTCCCTCTCACCTCTCTGCTCATGGTGGATCAGGGATTTTAACAAGCGCTGGCTTTCAGCCAAACAGCCAACTACTCACTTTGTGACAGCCGGCTACTTTTTCAATTTGTTGATTCTGACACACAGGTTGCTTTCCCTGTTCATTTAAGAGGCACTCGCCTTCGCTAAACTCATCTTAAGAAAGACGTCAGCGCTCAGCTGTGAGGAGATTTTAGTGTTGGATAAATTAGGGCAAAATAATTGAGAAGAAGAAGAAGAAGAAGAAGAAGAATATCACAGAGACGGTAATCATAATTATCATATTATTGGTTGCTTTCAAAAAACACTGGAAAACATTTGTAGCAACGTGATGCCTGCACAGTAAGAATAAAAGTTCTCCCCTTTTTCCTCCATACGCTTCTCTGTGCACCCCCCTGCAACCCTTCTATCTCGATTCGAGTGGAAAGCCTGTTATTAAATGAATAATCAGCACCTTGATGTGTTGACTTAAGTAAAATGACATTCATGGTCACATCAGCGTTTAAAGATGCATTATTATTATTCTTTATTATTTATTATTCATTATTATTTTTTTGGTTGTATTTCCCTGTTAACTGTTTTTGAACCAATACACCAAGACAAATTCCTTGTATGTGTAAATGTACTTGGCAATAAACCCGATTCTGATTCTGATTCTGAAGTGCTAGAAAAGCTCCAATGATGCGAGACGCATTGTTATAAACTTTACATATTGATAATTAAAGGGTAACAACAGACTGCTCAACATGTCAATGAGGCAGGGAGAGAGCGCACGACTACAGGTAACAGAGTTTCTACGATTATTTCTTTTCCTTTTACATCTTTAAATTTCAACCACAAAGTGTTGAGTAAATATTCACCAGAATGCAGAGAAATAAATGTTGGTTATTCAGAATGTCCTGGTGAAGAACACCATAATATTATTTGGTTACGGAAGGACACTTACATTCAGTATTTTTTATGAACATAAAATGTATTTTCAATTTAAAATTTTTGTTTTTGTTTTTGTTTTTTGTTTTTGCTGACAATTAGGCCTATAGTGCTTTAAAGACAGATCATCAGCAGGTCAGGCCAGGTAATGATAGTATCAATATCTACAACCAAGTTGTAGAGTCACATAAACAAGCAGCCATCACTTCTAAAGCTGCACATAACACTGTACAAAATGCAAAGAATTCCAGAGATCCTGTAGAACCTGCTTCATGATGGACAACGCTCTCAGCTTAAGAAGAGTTCCTATATATTTGTGTTCTCTTTTAATTTCCAGCAGAGAACCTTAAAGACTCTGCAGCATCACAAAGTTCAGCCTCTGAAACGATCCGTTTAATAATCAACACCACTGAGCATTATCAACGCAAACTGAACATAAGGATATTCATAAAAGAAGGATCTTTAAGAAGGAGCTGAGAAACTGTGGAAACAAATAGACATCAAGGTTGCTTTTAAAAACTTAGCATTTAGCTTAGCAGTTTGTAACTCTTGGAAGTGGCCTCCCATTGGTTGGCATGGTGATTGATTGCAGTATCCTGGTTAACTCCATCTAAACTAAAAACAATAATAGTTACAGCCTTTCTTCTTTTTGTAGTAGAAGTTTAAGTCTGCCATCTTTCTTGTCATACTTGTTGATGATGTCATCGGTAAAACTAAACTAGGTGCAATGTAAGTCAAAAAGATTCATAACCTAATGTAACATCTAAATGAAACTACATTTATATACTGCTCAAGAAATGAACATATCAAAAAAATGTTTTCAAACAATGTATGTAGTGTGAGGAAATATGTTTTCATGTTTCTACCTTCAGACCAGTTAGGGCACTGATGGACCATTATAGCTGCAGAGAATTAGAGACACTACGACATCTGCTGTAAATCTCAAACAGTCCCCGGCTCCAACACTGCACTGCAGTTTAAGGTATAGAGGCAAAGCAATTCTACCAATCTTTGCTTCACAGAGTGATATCAGCACTTCTAAAATGGGCAACACATAACTCGGAGCAGCGTTTCACATAAAATAAAAGCTCTTGTTTTCAAGGTGAACCATTTTAATGCAGCATTTTTTTTTTACCCTTAGGAATTAGTGCTCTAGGTTTTGTCGGTTTATGAAGGTTAGATCTTTGCTATCGTCTCATGAAGATATATGCCTACTTAAATGATGGCCGACTTCTCAGTAATCCAGGTGTAGGCAGGAGCGCCGCAGTCCGTCTCCGGAGAGTGCCAGCAGCGCCACTACGCTCTGCTCCGATTAGAGCAACCCGGACAGGAAGTCAGACTAGGAAACGCACTGTGCGTCCGGTCAATTTCAAAATAAAACAAAATATACGGACACAAGACCGTCTTTTCCTTTACTGTATTAACATTAAGTCAAAACAGGCAGCGATTGAACAACGAAGCAACCTCAGAAAGACAAAGCAACATGTTGTTTGCACATTTTTGTCTTCATTCTCGCGTGGTCTTGTAGTTCTCCTGTGATGTGTGTACAGCTGCTCATGGTTGGCTCCACTGCGCTCACATTCCAAGAAACGGATCTAGTGGGGCTGGGTGCGCGCCGTCTGAAGGAGCAAATCGGTGGCGCTGACGGACCGCAGCGCGCAATGAGTATGTGGAAATTAACTCTTGGACACTCAATGAACTGCAGGATTTTGTACTTCCGCATTGGCTACATTTTTCAAAACCGGAGTTTGCTGTTTGGTCATATGTTGAAGTGTTCATTTTTCAGTAGAATCTTTAAAAAGACATAGAGCTGTTTTTTTTTTACTAACAAGCAATTATTTCAGGACAAGTCAGCTCGTAAGATATTTTTATGGCAGGAACCAGAGCGGATTGAGAGAAGACTTTAGATCAAATAGATCAAAAGTAAGGACGCTCAAATGGAGCCTTAAAAAAACACTAAGAGCTGTACCTGCACTGACCTCTGACTCAGCTGAACTCACAGTGTGTGCGTGTGTGTGTGCGTGTGTCTGTGAAGCAGTCCATCTCTGAGACTTATGCACTGTCTGTCCTTAATAACAGGGTCGTGCAGTAATCACATGTTATACTGACTGCAACTGGCATTTACAGTCTTTTTACTTTGAAATGTCGGTGTGTATGCTGACGGAGGTTTGGTCATTGGTGGGTCAGTTGTGTTTTTTTTTCAGAGCTGGTCCTGTGTCGCAACAAGAGAGAGGGAAGCTAAGGAGGCACACAAAAACAAAAAATGTGTGTCCTCCTCATAAAACATGGACAAAGCCTCAGTGACATCACCCTCTGGTTACTGAGGAGGGACGTTTTTAAGCCTGTCATTGGCAATTGCCATATTGGAAATGTTATCCTCACCTAACTTTTGGTCAGTCAAGAAATAGGCAAGGAGCTGGAGATGATGTGGGCCATCGATCCTTGCCAAAAAGCTAAATTGTGCCCACCTGCATTGATGTTGGTTGGTACGCATCCCATCCATGAAGTTAAACCATCAAAATCTGAAAAGACTCACTTAGCCAACCAGCCATGCGTCCCAAGGATGCACCTCATCTTTCCCATACAGAACAATACACTGTAAATGAAAAACTTGTAGTAAAACAGGGTTTTGTCTCCATCAAATTTCAAACCATCCCACAGCACTCCTCAAAGTCCGCCGGGTATTTCCATGAAGAAATTACTGTTTTCTTAGGAGAGTCACTGAATGAATTTGTCAATTCTAACTGCAATTACTGCTTTACGCTGATTTGGTGGCAGCGTTTTATCATAATCAAAATGAAAAAGGTTTCCAGGGAGAGCAGAGAGGCTGCAGGCACAGGGTGGCCCTACTAATTGTTTTGTTTAAAAAAAAAAGAATGAACTAAGATATCAGAACTCTGAATGAGACAGCTGTCACCTTTTTTCTCAGAGACTACATATTGCAGTGACTGGATTTATAAGCTGATAACAGTCAGAGTTTTACAGAGCAACAAGTTTCCATGATTAAATGTCCTGTTTTTCTTTTTGCGTTTGCAGCTCCGTCCATATAAAGGTGCTCCCTCACTGCAACACCGTCAAATGAGATGTGTTATATGTCCACATGTAACCGCTCTTTTCTATATGTGTAGATCCTTGAAAATAAACTGTGTCAGTAAACAGTGGTTACTTACTGCAGAGGCCCGGATACAACATGACACTTGATAAAAGACTTCTGGGAAGGATACACCTTTGTTTTCTTGCTCTAAGCTCCTTTAGTTGCTCCTGAAGGTGAATTTAAGGGGCTTGAAGGTTTGGGGAACGATATTCAGTTCACGGGAGGAGAGAGGAAGTAAGGTAGCATAAGTTGGTGTAATGAAAAGCTTCCATTGTCTCTCTCTCCATGTCCTCCTCTTCACCTCTCTTGGTGTCTGCACATGCAGATGGTCCAGGTGAAAGAGATTATAAAAGGATTACCCACTAGGCCTTTTGCCTGCAAGAAAAGGCCACATGGCCACAGATAGTGAGAGGGAGATATACCGTGTATCTATGAATCCTTATGTTACAATCAATCAACCTTTATTTGTATAGCACCAATTCATAACAAATGTTATCTGAAGACACTTTACAAAAGAGCAGGTGAAAGACCTTACTCATTGCTATATTACAAAGACCCAACGTTAATCCATCATGAGCAACACCAGACTAGTGATGAACAGCCATCTGACTAAACTGTCTGGGCTTGAAAAACGGGATAGAGGGAGATGCAGGAAGAAGGATATAGGGACAAACAAGGGTAGGGGGGTCCATACTGTAGCAGCAGACCGTCCCCACCAACGATCCAGAGGAATCTATAGGACATGAGAGCTCGGAAGCTCCCAGGAAAATATGCGGTTAGTAACTTACATAGCACATGAAGATTTACAGATAGTGACATGCAGTAATATGATGTGAATGCACAGAGAGAGAGAGAGAGAGAGAGAGAGAGAGAGAGAGAGAGAGAGAGAGAGAGAGAGAGAGAGAGAGAGAGAGAGAGAGAGAGAGAGAGAGAGAGAGAGAGAGAGAGAGAGAGAGAGAGAGAGAGAGAGAGAGAGAGAGAGAGAGAGAGAGAGAGAGAGAGAGAGAGAGAGAGAGAGAGAGAGAGAGAGAGAGAGAGAGAGAGAGAGAATTAAGTAAGTTGTCTGTCAAAGGTGTTATGGATTTTAAAATCCTGTATTTTAGAGTTGAAGTTAGGGCTGCAGTTTAAAAATATATATATTAAACTAATCTACCATTTTAATCTATATATTTACATTTTGGTATTTTAAACGTCAAAAAATTCACATTTTAATGTAATTCCAAGTTAAAAGATCTTGAGCAAAGAAAGACAGGAAATGGAAGTATTTGAGACAACCATTCTTGTTAAAAAAATCTTCTTGTAGAAGTGCGTTAACGAGTGTGACTGAAGTGTCACACATGAGCCTGGGCTCCAGGGAGCTTCAGAGAAAGGGAATCACTCACACTTGTGCCAGCACAGGCTTTTATTAGTTCCTTACTGCTTCTACATGCCTAATAGACCCAAAACCACTGATTACATATATTATGTATCTAATACAGAGAATGTAATAGTAAATGCAGCACTGTTGTGCAAATGTTAATATTTTAATTTTGATAAATGAAGGCAAAGTAAGAGGTATTTTTTTCTGATTCATGCCTTCTTTTTTTACTATGCCACCGAATAATAAAATTGCAATAATCTGGCCAGATGAGTCTTGAGTTTTATACAGACAGGACGCTAATTAGTGCCACGCATTTACATCCAAAGACGGTAGAGAAATGCAAAGACACTCAAACTAATGTTGATTGATGCAGCTTGTAGATGGTGTCAGGTGTCAACAGCTTAACCTTCCACGAAGGGTTAACCTAATGACAGAGTTTCCCTGCAGGCAGATCCGACTCGCAGGCCCAACAGAGAGACAGAGTAACAGACATCAATCAGAACTTTCTCATAGCAGGGACTCTTTATGCAATTCATGAAGAAACTAATATACAAATTCTGAAGTTAAACTATTACTGTAATTAAACAGTCACAACATGTTCTCATACACAGTTTGATTTATGGACATTAAACAAAAACACAGACTAGAAAAGTGCACTTCTTCAAACATTGAAGAATAAAGAGCTTTCATTTGAAGTGAAACCAGAAGGCATGGCTGTAGTCGTTCCATCTATTTCAGCCTGAGTATTAATATAGGAGTTATTTTCAGTAAAGATATCTGTGACTTGGTACCCTATTAGCAGGCTACAAACGAGTAATTAGCCTGCTGCACTCCAGTGACAGTTAAGCTGATTATTGGCCAGCTGGAGATTAACCAGAAAGTCCCACTTCACAGGGGTCCACAACCACACCCACACACTCAAGTCATGTGGTGCTTACTGAAGCAGGAACCGCCTGTCAGTTTATTTCTAAGCTCATTCTACTTCACCACAATATAGCATGACTAAAATGATCTGTCTTTATCTCTTCAGTACAGTTCAGGATCTACATCAACGGTCTGACTGCCTGATTATTTCTTGCGAGCATGGACAAGAATATCTTTCCTGATCGTAGTATCTTTTGCTGAAGCCCAATCAACATTTCCTGTTTCTGCTACAAAATAAAGGTTGAAATAGGAAATAATGTAAGGTGAAGTAGCTAAGCAAATATGTAACATATTTTGGTCATTTTACCCTGCAGGGCTCAGGAATAACAACAATTACAAATATAAATCCGTGCAGCAGTAGACCAGCAGCTCCTGAGTTCTGCAAATAAAAGAAGATCAGTTTCTATTTTTGTCAATGGAGTCTGTAGGTCTTGAAGAGAGCTGTAACCATGGTTTCTGGTTCATAACTGAGGTCAGCCTCTTTAGGGATCCTGTTTTTTAAATGTTGTCAGACATTGACAGTTACAATCTGAGACCGTCAGAGGCAAGAACATGCTCTTTCGCTTGATGGACTTATATTTGGAGCATTTTCCCAGGGAGATTACGTTGTAGCCATTGCAGCTAATTCCAAGGCTGTAGGCTGAAGGAATCTACTGGAGCTTTTTTAACATTAGTAATTTAAACCCCCAAAATGTAGAAATTGGGCCCAGGTTTGAAAATGAAAAAGGTACAAAGAGCAGGTGACTTTCTAGAACCTTGATAGTAGTTTCTTTATAGGTTCTTGCTATTATAAAAGTGGTCACAGATTTATAGTAGAAACTATTCAGCTTTGATCACTGACAGATTCTTGCAAAAGACGTACTCTTTTTTTTTGTTTTTTTGTTTACTGAAATGAAGACTTATTATTCTCAACCAGAAAGTGTTAGTCAAGAAGAACAAGAATCCAGGAAAAGCAACACAGTGCATGATTGGGTGCTCAATAAGCCTTATTATTAGGCGTCTACCCACTTTGGTTTGTATGTGTTTGTGCAGCTTGCCCTTCAAAAATAGAAACAGCTTTGAGAATGAGGGCAAACTCAAGTAATAAGTTTGATTGCATGTAGACTTCCCCTAATCCAATAAAGCCGAGGAAAAGAGTCCCTCACTTTAGCTTAAACTCTGTTATAGTACCACTTCTGGACGAGCTCCAGCAAAGAAGGTACTTTACACTGGGTTACCACTGTAGCTAGTAAACATGGCATGTTAGCAGCTTATGTTAGAGGAGATAATGTAATGCATTCCTTTAAGTCCTTGTTAAGTTCTTGTATTTGAACTTTTGGAACACAAAGAAAATGCCCCAAACCATTGTAATCATAATGCTTACTGGGATCTTATGTATTACCTCAGGATGTTGGGACACCTAAAAAAAGAGCCTTGACCAACTGAACACTTTTGGGAGAAGATGCTGTTTGTTGGCCAATCCTCGTCATCAAACGTCAGCGCCTGACCTCACAAATACTCTCCAAATCTTAATGTATTATCCACTGGCTTTAGAATGGGATGTCCAAAGGGCTCATATACGTGATGGTCCACTCCAAGGACTTGTGTCGATAAAGTGTATAATTAGCTTTAGAGGGCTTGGTATGAAATTCTAAAAATACGAGGCAGGAAATTGAGCAGCTTTGTTAACATTCCCTGTGCAGGGTTAAATATAACCACTCCAAGGGAAAAGGAAAGAGGTCACACAGACAGCCAGATAGAAAAGCGTCAGCACTGTACTGGATTCATCTGACCTTTAGTTACAATCAGGACCTGTATTTGTTATACTTTTAACATGTAAATTCTAAGAACTGCTGTAGGTCCCCCCACCAAACATCTTTCCATAACATTTAAATTCACTGAATGAAGAAGTTCACTTTTTATATTTAGTTTTTTTGCTCAATGCTTATTTAGTAAAACAAGTAAAGATGTAAATTTAAGAGTTTGCAGGTGGATGGATTTAGTTTCCTTCAAACAGAGCCAGGCCACAGCTCATTGTCCCTATTTCCAGTTTGTATGCTTAGCTTTATTTAAAGGCACAGGCATATTTCTTAAAAAAACAGTCATACAATTAACCACTTAAAATATGTTTTTTAAAACCTTTCAAGAACGTCTGCATATTTGTGAGAAGTCATACCCATTGTTATCATTCTCTACTGTCAAGTGCTGATGCTTTGTCTTGGACCCAATGGATGTCTCATACCGTTGCACATTAGAGCGTCTGTCAAGGTTTGTTTCACATCTTTTTTATTCCTTTACAAACCATTGGGAACATAAAAAAGTCAGATTGATTTGGTTTATGCACATGCTTGGTTAAGTTTAGAAAACACATCATGATGTAAGTTAACTGGTTTATTGGGGGGAATTCTGCATTGTTTGACTCATCCATAGTCTCCATTATTAAAAAGAGCAGCGATAAAGGAAGTCATCTCCAACCAATCAAGTAAATAAAGTTTACATATATCAGTATCACATTTGGTGTTTTTCAGTTATTCAGTCACAACAAGAAGTCAGCTAAGTTTATAGTCCTGCAGAAGTCCTTGAGTGGGGTAATTTGGTATGAAATTTGCATATGACTATGCCCAGAACGAGGAAATAGATGTAAACAAATTAGTTGGGTGGAACCCATTTTATCAGTGTCATTGTAAACAGAGCAACCTGTCAAGATCCCAGAGAGCATTCTGTTCAATGACTGACTGCACTAAATAGATTTGTATACATATCAGATTATGATAAATACTCTGTGGAGAACTGCACGAACCACAATAATTACAGAAACAAATTGTAAACTCATGGCATTCATTCCAGCTTGTGGTTTTGTGATTAAAGACGCCAGACAGGTGCCTCCACCGATGAAGATAGTCCAATCAGAGAATGTTAACGTCATTAAGGTTTTACATATTAGACAACAAAATCATGGAGAGATATTTACCATCCGCCACATGTTTGTGATAAAGTGCTCTGTAAAATATAATTCTACTGGCTGGTTAGCCTAATCCACTAACAGCTGCATTTAATCACCTCAGACTAGCTGCATTGTGAAATACGTTTTTATAGATATTCATGAAGCACATACTTTCCTTTTTATTGCTGATGCAACTGATGATGATTACATGCAGCTCTTACTACAGGATCATTTTATCATTAGCCTTTTTACAGGTCATGCCACCTACTTAAAGAGGGCCAAAATTAACGCAACAATAATTGAGTGATAATAATATAATGATAATTAGTTTTGATCCATAACTTAAGTTTATCTAACACCTTTGCCAGTGAATTTTGTCAAGTGTCTGAACTGACACAGGGGGACTCTTCACAAAGTAAAGGCTTGTGTATTGTGCCCCCTTTTCCAACGTTTGTCACCTCTGTTAGGTCCCGTGTCCACCTAGCGTTGTTTTGGGGCAGGAAAGCGCTGGCTGTGCGCTCGGGAGCTCTTGTATGAAGCGTTTCTGCGTTGACAATAAAAGCGCTGCATGTCCCTCCTGTCTCTATGACAACGGCTGCTGTATGACCGACTCTGCTCCATGACTTTTTACTTCATGTTTTATATTTTAGATGGTTTATTTCCTGATCAAAGAGGATGACGGTACATGTCACGATCCTTAGGCGGCGGAACTACTAATGTCATACATTTTGAAAAGAGCGCCGGTGACGACAACAGCACCTTTCTGAAAAGTTGAAAGATATTTAACTTGAGTGCTCGGAAAAAAAGACGCTGGGCACTGTTTCTCCAGGCAGCAGCTTTCTGCTGCGAACGCTCTCTACTCAAAACAATTTAAAAAAGACGCTGGCAATCAGAAATAAAACGCTAGGTGGACACGGGGCCTTAGAGCATCTGAGAACTCCACAGGTTCTTCCAGATGTCCTTTGCATCGTTGTCAAAAGTAAAGTTACTAAGACGATAATAGTAAAAGTAGAAAATTGTTCCCTTCCTAGTACAGCCTGCGTTCAAACACACAGATGTAATAAGGGTCGCAACCCTGAATTTTCAAGGATTGGTCCATGTGCCTCTGTATCAACCTCACTTATTCAAAGGTTTACCCCTCTTGTAATATGAGCAACCACTTTTTTCAGGTGGAAATGTTTCAAACACAAGTCTAAATAGGAATAGAATATATGGATCATGGTTGATAGATAAAGGAAAATAAATTAACCAATGTGTAAATCTGTAAAACTATTTGATAGACAACTGAGATAATTTGCAGTATCTATGTATGTGACATACATATGATACACATGATTACAGCTGTGTGTGTGTGTGTGTGTGTGTGTGTGTGTGTTTGTACAGTATTCTCTCTTTAGTGTGGACAGTCTGTGTTATCTCAGTCTCAAGCTGTGCCAGCCTCCATGTTCATCACTATGAACTTATCTGGATTCTTCTGTTTATGAAATCCTCCCCTTTTTTTACTCACTCGCCTGCTGCTGACAGCATGCACTGTAGATAACAACCAAGGGAATCATGTACACTTTGGATTACATTGATTATTGATGTATTAACTGTGAATGAAGTGATTGTATGAAATTACAGTTGGGCTTGACTTGGAGGTTCAGACTGTGTCAGGGTTCAGATTAGAGATGCACCGATCCACTTTTTCAGTTCTGATTTGATTCCGTATATGTACCGATACATTATAACTAATATTGTTGTTGTTGTTGGTAGTATGTGTAAGTCTACTCAAAGCTGTAAACCTGGTATTTCATTGTGCTGACTTTGCATACAAACAGGAAGCAGGAACACCTGTCAGGTTTTCAAATTAAATCTTTTAAAGTGTAAGAATTGTACTTTTTAACATATAGAAGGAGCTGTTCCATTTCATCTGAACGTTGTCATGGAGACGAGTTCTTACAATTCAGTCTGAATGTCTTCAAAGCGAGACTGTGTGAGTTGAGAATGTTTTAAGGGCCCAACCACATTTCTTAATCAGTGACGTGGATTGAGGCTGTCAGTCCGATATCCGATACATAAATAACGTCAATATTGGACCCGATACCGATATAAGATCGAATCAATCCCGTCTCTAGTTCAGATATCGGCATGTACTTTTCTAAAAGTCTGATTAAATAAGAGGGCTTTCATACTTGCAGCAAACTCCTGAAAAACTCCTGATATTTGCAGGATTTTGTCGACATTGTGATTCCGTTGAACTGTGCATAGCATTGATATAAAGGCAGATATTCTCATTATAGCCTCTCATATGGCCGACTCTGTTGCTTCGTCCGCTACTCCCGCATCATTCTTTCTACGTCATGTCTTGCCTCAGGAGACCCCCCATACCCCCCCCTCCTGTCCGACAGGGATAGTCACCCGCTGTGAGGTGAATATGTGAACAGCCAGGTCAGGAGAATATCAGGAGCAGCCGTCCTGAAATGATCTAGACATTTCCAGGAGTGCTCCAGAGAAAGGACAGAGTCAATTGTTTTTCTTCCAGCACTTTGTGTTAAACCACGTGTACTTCCCTTTACAGTGTTTGGTACATGAATGTCATGTTGCACATTCATAAATTCATTCAGACATCAAATACAGATTAACCATTTATTAATGGTCGACTGCTCCCACATTGGACTAATGATCACATTTTTAACTGTTACTGACGGCAGTTAAGAGTTTGTCGTCAAAAACACTAAACTCGCGTACAGTACCAAACAATTAACAAATCTTTTAGTTGGAAAGCAGTGTGTAGATGTTTTTTTTTAATTTAGAAGACTGCTGGGGAACTGAAGTGACCTGAAACATACCAGCAGAGGGAGGACTCAGCCTCTGTAAGCTGAAGGAACTGATAGAAAGGAGGTCAATTTAATGTCAGAGCTTGCATAAATTGTGGTCTATGGTTACTAAGTACACCTGATTAAAGTACATCCACTCAAAGGGTTTCTTTTTGTCACTGGAAGGCTTGGATTGTTATAGTTAGTTTGACAACATAAAGAATCAGAGAAAACAAGTGATATGCTTTCTGTTACATCGCTCTCTGAAGCCCCCCAGACTCCAGTTTCTACCTTTTCCATGAATAATTCAGAAAACAAAAGTAAAAAAGACAACACAGACAAACTAATAGTTATTGTTGGTGGAGTTGGGCAGCTTTGAAGACATTTAATAAATAGAAGCTACAGCTTACTTCTAAAGCTCAAGGATTGTCAGAAGATTGAAAGACTGAGGTTCAATAAAAACAAGCATGCTTTAGAAATGTGATGATAGAATAAACATTGAAAGGAACAAAAGAGGATTACAGTGAGCCATTTGTTTGAAACATTTATTAATGCATTCCTTGTATTCATAGACAAACTTTGGCCAGCCTTTGGGCTTTTGTATATATCTTTGAAAGTCAGAGATAAAATGTACAATTTTGGAATACTCAGATACACATTTGATGAAGTGTATCTGAGTTTAAAGTCGTTTAAATATCATGTTGATGAATACGTTTGATGGGGCACACTTGGTGACAGAACATAACTGCTGAATGTTAATTTATGTCATGTTTCTGAGAGGCAGCATAATATCCTTGATGAGACTAAATATTGATTTTCTTGGGAGGAGAGAATTTATTTGTAACATCTTTTAATGTCACAGGGACAACAAGTTGTAGGCAGATTTGATCCTTTTTTTGGTGATACGAGGAGCCCAAGGATCATCTGTATAACTTAGTGTTTATATGCACAGTTCATATTCAAGATGTCATTCTTGTTGCGAACCAGTTTAAGTGTTGCTGCATTTACTGATTTGAAAATGTTTATGAAAAAAGGAAATGAATTGAATTCTTGATTTTAGATCTCTGGGATACACGTGATTCTTTCAGTAAGTTTATTTAACCAGGTTGGTCCCATTGAGATTAAGAACCTCTTTTTCAAGGGAGTAAGTAACACTTGAGTCGATGCTTTTGTTTGTTTACAAGAAAACTTCACGGACACCTCTGAATTATGGAAAAAAGAACGAACTAATGCAGCCATTCTTTAAGATCTACAAACAATTAGAGAGGAAAAACAATTTAATCAACGTTGAAGGAAAGTGTAGAAAAAACAGAGGAGGAACAAGCATACCTAGACTGTTGGGGTATTAAAGATATGACAGGAATGTGAGGAATGGGGTTTCATTTCAGGAGGAGCGTGTGTGTGCAGATGACTCAGCTGAAAAACTGTTGAAGTTTATTGAGTGAGTGGAGACAGATTTAATTTAAAGCAGCAGGTGTGTGTGTGTGTGTGTGTGTGTGTGTTTTAGAAAGAATTGAGAAGATGTGAGGATAAAGTCCAACCGCGCCAAAGACTCTAAAGGAGGTGTTAACCTAACCTACGTGTTAGGTTAGGTAGTAGCATAGAGAGAGAGATGTTATACTGGGACTTGTTTACAAGGTCCAGCTGGTGCAATCATTTCATTTACTCAAAGGGACTTCTACTGGAGGTCATTTGACCCATCTCATACCCCGTCTCAATGTTCAACCATTGATTAAAAAATGATGTATTCTGTAAGTCTTTCTTTTCTTTTTTTTTAATATCTCAGTAAATATCGTACCGTGGACGTGTTGTTGTCATAATATCGTATCGTGAGATTTCAATATTGTTACATCCTTAATGGCCAAAATACAAATCCTGTGTTAAAATAAAAGTCAAGGATAAAAGTACGAGGTTTTTACTTCTGATATTATGAAGACTACTCCCCCCCCCCACCCCCCCCCCCCCCAACTGCCGAAGCTTTTAATTGAATTCTAATTTTCTAATTTTTAATTTGAATTGAATTTTTCTTTTTTATAATATATACTCTATCAATCCCCGAGCGGAAATTGGGGTTTACACTCTGTTATTGAGAGACCTGTTACTCACACACATGCACAAACAGGACCTGTGGAGATGCATTAATGGAGAGAGGTCAGAGTTGGGCTGCTTCACAGAGAGCGCTCCAGAGCTGTTCAGGGTTGGGTACCTTGCTCAAAGGCACATCGGCAGTACTTGGGTAGTGACCTGGTACCTCTCCAGCAACCAGACCAACTTCCGTACCCAAGTCCATATGACTGAGCTTCTCCCACCCCTAGGATGTCTCATTTTATTTAGATCTATTCACACATTTTTCTACCGTATATTAACATGCTCTAAAGCCTCTAAAGCCCTAAGTCCACAAAAGCGTTCTATAAATGTAACACAGCTTCTCATGTTTACAGTAGAAACCTTATAAAAAAGAATCAGAAATTAGTTTCAATCCAATTAACTTTTCTGACATGGTTTTACCTCGATTGTGATTACATCTTTAATTCTGAAAGCGGATCATAAAAAAATGTCACATGTCAGAAAAGGTAACCCTGTTTCACTAAGAAGCCTGTGTTAAGTTTTTAGTTCAATAATAACAGTATGCATACAACTATTTAGCATGCATTGCTTTGAGAACACATATTGGCATATCCACAGATGTTGCATGAGTTTGCTAACTGAGATATGTAAAGCATTTTGTCACTTACATTTCAGTAATGACACTGAATGAATGCTTTCAGACGGCAGGGCTTCAGTTTCTCTGACTCTGACTCAGTCGACGCAGCATCAATGTTTTCACTGCAGTGATGGACACATCACTGTCACTGTAAATGTGATGGCCACTTATGAGATGGTCTAAACAGCATAATGGACTGTTTATAAAAAAAAAACATTGTATTATATTTTTAAGTTTTGTTTTAACTCAGTTTCTAACGACTGCTTATTGAGACTCTGAACTTTGATCTAATACACTCAATTGTACTATTTCAAGCCGAATTGCAGAATCTAAGCTGTAAATGATGAATCAGCTGGCCATCAGATGATGTTTACAAAGTGTCACTAGTGTCAATGCTGTCATCTTTTCTATTCTCCTGACTGGTGTCAAGAACATCCTAATGACAGCCTTGTGCAAGGGTGTGTACTTGATGGGAGAACATGTTATTTGTGTGTGTCAGCTGCTTCTATTGTATGCATGCAGGTTAAATAGCAGCTGCCCTCCTGTTCTTTACAGATAAACACTATCTCTCCTGTCCACAGCAGGCGGTTTTACACACGGTGGATATGTGGCAGTGCTGGGCTCCTGGAGAAATAAAGATTCAAGGCTCCTAGGAACAAAAATCCTCTAAATTGTAAAGATTTGAACATAGGAAAAGGGAAAATATAAAGCTACTGTGACATTATCTCTTAAGGTACAGTATGTAGAATTGCATGCTAATGTTTACATTCAAATATCTAACTTAAATTAAAAATGGACTAAACCCATGTGATATATATTTTTTAGTTGAGTACTTACATCACCTCAAATATTTCCAAAAGTTATCAAAGCCAGAGAAATCCGTAATTTTATAGTTGTAACGGGAAGTGTCTTGTAGGCGGCCGCCATGATGAGCCGCCATGACAGACACGAAATGTTGATCGTTGTCAAAGAAACACCGGATGTTACGTCAAAGACCGTGGCATAAGCTAGCGCTAGCTGCTACTGAAAGCTGCCGTTCTGTCGCTGTATGTGCTGCTGTGATAAAAAACATCATGTAAATTATTAATGGATACATCGTCAGTACACATATTGTCTTTCTCAGGTCGGTTTTGCCCGTTCGTATTGATTCAACACGGAGTTGGTTCGTTTTCTCCCATAATACCCTGCGAATCTCGACGTCATCTTTTGTTATTGTTTTGATTGTGAGAGCCCCCTAGCGGCCGATTTTACATACTGTACGTTTAGGAACATGTTTGTGCTATATTTGTAAAATTATGTTTACATCCTGTATGCTCTGGAAAAAAAAACACAAAACAAAACTGCTATCTGGGTCCGATACAGGCCTGTAATAACTCCACCAAGTCATTTAAATTTTCACGTAAAAAAGGGATTAGTTTGCATACCTACCGGCCTACCTGCCCAACTTTGCATGAGTGTAGTCAAGCTAGAGATAGGGAGCTAGTTGTACAAAATAAGAGTAGCTTGGT
This sequence comes from Tautogolabrus adspersus, assembly GCA_020745685.1. Taxonomy (NCBI): domain Eukaryota; kingdom Metazoa; phylum Chordata; class Actinopteri; order Labriformes; family Labridae; genus Tautogolabrus; species Tautogolabrus adspersus. Next base: position 12,155,662 of record CM036539.1, read on the forward strand.
ATCATAAACAAAGACAACAGTGCTTGTCTCCTGCGTTCCATGAGATCTCTGCAGGAGTGTTTGTTAATATTTTGTTTGGATACTTTCAAAGTGTAGCTTACTTTAGTTGCTCTCTTCAATGTAAGCCTGGGAAACCACTGTAGGACTGAAATGAGTCCAGGTGAAGACTAACTTGGTGTGGTCAGAAACATTATGTTCAGCAGGGAGAAGGAGGAGCAGGAAAAGCAGTGATGTCATCAGGGAAGAAGAGGAGGCAGCACTGCTTGAGTTTTTCCTCCTCCTCCCTCTTACGCCTCCTCCCCCTCCTCCTCTTATCAGTAAGTGTGCGGTGAAGAGACAGAGAGGGGATCAGTGGGCGAGTGGACGAAGGATTAACAACTTTGACAGTGGATATGGGGGGAGAGGAAAAAGGAAATAGACCAGGAACGAGAGAAAAGAAGTGAAGGAGCTGCCCAAAAAAGAGCAAAAGAATAAAAGAGAGAAGTTAGGATCTGAAAAAAAGGACTAAGAGAGCTCCTGGAGCGAGGGCTGAGTGAGCACTTGTTCCTTGATTTGGGTGGACTCTAAGACTTGACCAGCACAGCCATCATGTACAGTGGATATGGAGGTATGAATCATTAACTCTGCGTTTGTCAGGATGAACTAACTGTTGCTGGTTCACAGGTTCATTACTTATTATGAGCTGATGGCAGGAAAGTTTGGAACAAATACCCAAAACAAACAACAAAACCAGTAACTCACACTGCAGCAACATCAAGTCAATGTCAAACATTCTTTACTGTCACTTTACATCACTGTATTCATTTACCAAGGCTCCCACATGAAGGATTCCTCCTCCTGGGACTGATTGATTATTACTGTCAATGATTAAAATGCCCATTATTTTAAGGGTTAATATTTAGTTAAAAATAATTATCGACCTTTGTCAACACTTTGAAAACTTCAATCCATTTTTGAGTTTTATTGGCGTACATAACCTCTCAGTCTGTGTTCAATAATTGTTCTTTAGATCAACTATTAATTTAATCAACTAAGTAACTCCGCTCTGCCCCAGTTTAAGAACAGATACCTGGTGTCAGTCCACGTGTAAGGATGCCACTGTACTGTGTGAAGTAGAGACATGGTTTACCTAACTTTCTCGTTTTCTCTGATCTTGAAGGTATTCAGACTTTTTTTGAGAGACTTCAGTTTTCAAATTCCATTAACGATCTTTGATAAGACACATTCTGTTATGTTGCCATGCTTGATATTACACGCTGAACTGACAACAGACTAAATTCAAACTTTAAATGGACACACTGCTCTGAGGGGGAGCTAGACATTCCTCAGTTTCAGGGCTGTCTGTGTCGGCGATACTGACGCACTTTTAAACTTCTGGTATATTTTTCATTTTGACAAAAGGAGCCACGGTTGAATTTAAAAAAGACCACGATCTAACTTTAGAACTCTTCTGAAGCTAAAGCTGTAAAACATAATAAAAAACGAGTGACAGTGGTCAAGACAGACAAAGAAAGGTCACTCCATTGTGAAGGCAGGTTAAAAATTATCTGTGTGTGTGTGTGTGTGTGTGTGTGTGTGTGTGTGTGTGTGTGTTTGTGTTTGTTACCTTAATGGGATTAATGGACACGCACATTATGCTGAGCTTGCTGTTCAGATGGAGGAAGTGCTGAGTGTCAAAACTGCAAATAGAAATAAACTTTAAAAAGGAAGTTAGTGACGCAGACTGACAGTGTGGACTTTGTTACATGAGCTGTTTGTTAATGCATCTATAAGTTAGTGTGTTAACTCTACCCTACTTCTTTTTGACCAGTTTGAAACTGGTGTTTTTATGAATCAGATTGTACCTTTAACACTTAAGGACCTGAGTCATGTATAAATAGTTTGTTGGGAAACATCTGTATTTCCATGTCAACAGGAAGTCACTGCATCAACACAAGCTCAACATAGCAACAGTTAAAAGAAACCGTTGATACATGAAAACGGGACAGTCGATCTTTTTTAAATGCATACGTTCAATCAATAATCATTTTATTGAAAACAGCGTTCATAGAGTTGTTTATGTCTTCGAGGATGTTTTGGAGGATTTGTAGTTTAGAGTAAGTATACCTGCTTCAGCATCTTTATGACAATATGGACATCTGGAAAGTCTGGTGTCATTAAGATAATAAACATCAGTAAGATAACAATGCATCTTCTAATGCTCTGTAACCTCTAATGTTACAGTATCTATAAACTTCATCTTAAACCAACGTTAATGCAGACACCTGTCATATTGATACTGCCTGCATCAAGTAACTATCATCATAAAGAAAACATGATGAAACAACATTTGGATTAAGTGTCAAATATGTTCAACATATTTCATGTTGTCATGCACCGTGTATAAAAAACTCTTTAAAAAAGTCCTTTGAGTGGTGCGACTGGTTCTGATTGAGATTTCTGGTCCCTTCAGTCCCTGCACACTGTAGCTGTTTAAAACTGTCATCAATCAGATCTAACGACAATAAATAACATCCATTCAGTGTTCATGAATTCATGTCAGTGATTTTTGGTTGACACTTTATGAGAAGTCAGCTGTTGGTTTAGGAGAAAAAAAATATTTATGAATTGAAAACAGTACAGCAAGCCTTCTAAAAATAACAGGTCAGGACACGTAAAAACGTCTTTCTTTTAAAAGCTGTCAGATATTTATTTCAGTGTTTCTATTGTTATAGAAGTTTAGAGTCCTGTCATGATCTGAATCTTGTCACCAGGGTTTCTCTTAAAGCTCATCAAGTATTAAATAGGAGGAATTATGAATTCATTTATTTTTAATCTGCATGGCAATTTAAGAGCTTTATATTTGTTCAAGAGATGTAATAGTATCAGTACACAGCTGCATTAGATATGAATTATCAACATTAAATCGGCTTTTCTTATGAGGAACACAGATTTAGAAGAGAGTTAGCAGCTTTCCTTTGCCAGCGACTGTGATCCTTTTTAAATGCATACAAATATTTAACTGTACTTTCCTTAGTGCAGTTTAAGAGCAAAGAGTTAATCAATCTTTTCAACCAGGACTCGTAAACCCTCATTATTATTATACACAGCTGATTAGTTAAAAGATGAATTTGTACAGTTTCAGTGTGATGATAAAACTTGATTTCCCTACATGTCGTATCTGATGGCCTTAGAGCAACTTTCTGTCATTAAATAGTTGAGGTGGATTTACAGCCAGGTTCTGTGGTCAAAGTTACATATTTGTTACATGATCATACTGTCATTGGTGCAGATTAATTATGTACATGTGTGCTGTATAACTACACAACAATAACACAAACTGCTCCGGCCCCTTCAGCTAGACAATAGCATTAGTATCCTTTTCCTGAAGCGAGCAGGCAGCGCTGTAGTGTTAAACTGGAGGGTTATTCCTGTGACTAAGTTCAGCCATCATTTGCTGGAGTCTTTTCCCGGCCCTGCCCTCTCTTCAGGATGTGACTCCATCCTGAGTTTCCTTTTCCTCAAGGAGTCGCATGAAGGAGGGGCGGGAGGGGACGGGACGAGCCTGGCGTGAAACTATGTTTTCTGTGCTTGGTGTCTGTGTTATTGTCAACATCAGATGGCTTCAGACTTTTGATGAATCAAAGAGGACTACACAGGACTGACCCTTTGTAAACCTTCAGTGCTTCTTTTACCAGGAAAACCCATGAGTCAGTTGGGCTTTCACAGGAGGCTAATTCATTCTGGTCACATGTCTCAGTTCTTACTGGAAGACACAATTGTCCTTATGATAACATAAAACAACTCCTTAACCTTTATATTACTATAAAACTCTTAATAGTACTGGTTTGCTCGACCCTTAAAGCCTACCACACTACAGTTATGGTACTAACCAGAGCTTGCTTCATTCACTACAGAAATGTATGTCATACTTAAAGATTGTTGTGGCTAGAATAAAAAAACAAAACAATCAGCACATGCACATAAAAAGCTCTCATTCAGTTTATCTTTATAAAATCTACCCCCCCCCCCCCCCTCTAAATATTGCTTTTGTTATCTGAGATAAATTACCACAAGTGTTTGTGGTGACAAAAAACCTGAGAAATATAAGACATGGGATTATCGTTTTAGTGAAAGGAATGTTTTGTAAAAAGTTGCCTCTGGTTTCCCTTGATTAAAGTTAATACTCTAATCTTAAAATCCTCGATTATCATGAACATTTTGACTCAATTCTTGGTTGATTCATTATATAGAAAAGAAAGTTTTTGGCTAACTCATCCACAGTTTGTTCAGCTTGCTAACTCACTGTTACAGTAGCTGCTCTGTTGGGTTTAGCAGATTCTTTATTATTCTTGACTCGAGTGTGTTTTCCCCTGTTTCCCACTGTGTGTGTTCTCGGATCTGCCGGTCGTTCTGGGTTTTACATTCCTTAACGTGATGGAGACACACACACCCAATTCTCCCAGGGGTGCATAAACACACAAGCACACCCACAAAATGTGATTGTGATAGATCATTAAGAGTAATGACCCAGTGTTGCTCAGTAGTTAGGCGTGCTTGGTGTATTTACTGGTAATCCTCCTTTTGAACAATGACGGAGGCTGACAGATTAAAACCGATGGAAAAAACACTTCAAGAAAACTCCTATGCATTTTGTCTTGTGCTAGATTTTTCAGTTTTTGTCCACCTGGGAATATTTCAGTTATTTTGTGAGACTGAATTAATGTTCAGTTCAGGCGTAAATGTATTTGTTTTGATTAAGGCAAAGAAAATGGTGATGGTCAAAGGAAGTCAATAGCTTTTTTTTTCAAGCATGCTGCCTCTGAAAATGTCCTGGAATCTTCCTGGTTGTGCGCCGATTGCAGGTTGTAAACGTCTTCATCCTCTCCCACTCACCACTACATTTTTCTGCATATTTCCTGATGTGCTCTCACATCAGCTCACCCAACATAACGTGGAAAATGAATTAGGGGGCTGGCAGGAAAAAATCCAGGTAAAGTCAGAGTGAAAAATGTGGCGGTCTGCAGACACACACGTGGCTCAGCCTGAACATTTCACAAAGTTTTCAGGAGTTAATGGATGTGTGAATAGGGCTAGTGTTGGCTTTTGGTTTAATGCGGGACATGTAACCCAGTCTCCTGGACTTATTCTTTTGTTGGACGCATTTATTCATCCAAACCAACTTCCTACAATGATTTTTTCTTATATCTCAACTGGTGGTATCAAATCATAATTTCACCTAGGGCGTCAAAATGGCTAGAGCCAGCCCTGTCATGTAGGGACCTCGATTGTGCAAAACAGTTTATATAAGTCTGCCTTTTATTTGATTAGACAATCTCGTGCTGACTAAGTGACATCGCCATCCGCAGGTCATCACACTAGTGGTGAAAAAACAGAGTAAAGGAAACATGGACTAAGTGGTGTGCTGTGTTTGTTCATGTGTGTGTGTGCATGTGTGTGTGTTTGGGTACCAGGCAGAGTTTTTCCAGAATGGTCTGGGAGAGACAGACCAGGGAGCATCAAACAATAGGTGTGGTGTCACACAGTGGCTCACCACAGAGGTGTATGGAGGTCTGTTTGTGTTTGTTTGTGTGTTAATGGTTGGGTGGGTGTGTGTGTGGCATAGAGCCACAGTGATTATATGAGAACATCAATAGCAGAGGAGATGGTGTGACTGGGATCTGTTGTTGTCATTGGGCAGGACTGGACCACTGTTTGGATCAGGTAGGACAAACTCAACACTGCACAGTTTGACGGACTTTTTCAGTTTGATGGATTTAACTGGCGGACTTCTGGATGAGCTTGTTGGAGTTTGAATGGATCTTTGAACTGAATTTAACACTGGCTGATAAGATCACAACACTTTAATAACAAGGTTGATCACAAGGGGACAGTGGGGTGTGTCAGGGAAAAATGTGCCGACTACCACTGCCCTGTCTGAACACGGATGACTCTGACAGAGACATGGAGCCCCATCGCGGTTAGTGTTTGGTTTGATTTGGATTGAGGGGTGTACAGCTGCTCAGAAACACTTTTCTAGTCCAGTGCATTTTTGAAAACAAGAGAAATGCAGCAGATGACACTCTTGACATGTTTCATGAAATGATGTAAATCAAAAAGTGTTCTTTGCCATCATTCTTCTGTAAAATAGATGATTTTTTTCTACCATTTAATGAATGTGCTGGGCTCATTAATAGTATCTATTAAGTTCAAATAACTGGTCTTACTTTTTTCAGTACTTTACTCACCCAAGTTTGACCACAGGATTATTTGGGTTTGGTAAACACAGCCCATGATTATCAGCCAATAATAAGGAAACATTTTCTGAAAACCAAACATCATCTTGTTTGGGTTCATAACATCACCCAGACAGCTTGTTTAATTTCACTGCCTTCTCCAGTAACTGTGTCATCATTATCTTTAGTACCACTTCCAGCTTCTTGAGGCTGACCGGTGCCTGGTTTGTCGACATGTTAGCTAGGTCACGCACAGATCAGCTACGATCGATGCCAGGGCATCTCAGACTGAAAAAAAGCTAGTGGTAGTCTGTGTCAGATGCTCTCCGTCTCTGCTTTCTCTGATATCAACAGTATGCATGGTGGCTATAGTTTTGACTCTGAGAAGAAGCTGAGAAGTTTGTGTTGTATGTTGAGTCAACAAAAGCTTAATTCAGTAATGGGGAGACCTAAGGGGGTGAAGTGTAACAATTCATACAACTGTTAGGCTTGGGCAGCAGTTGCTCAGTCTGTATGGACTTGGCTTGAGAGTTGGCGGGTCCCCTGTCCAAGTCCTGGTACGGACCATATATGGAAGTTAAGACTTGTTTCTGGAGAGGTGCCAGTTCACTTCCTTGATGCTGCCATGGTGCCACTGAGCAAAGCACTAAATCAACAACTGCTTGGGTTGCTTGTCAATGTTCAGCCCCCTATAGCCTGTTTGTGTGTGTGGCATGTGTCCATAACAGAGAGGAAAAATGTAATCACCCCTCTGGAATTAATGAAGTGTAACATGATCGCAATTGTATTGAAAGTCTTAGATGGCTGGGATATAAATCAAATGTGTTTTTAACAGCTATTCTTCCTGGGGTCCATACAAAAGAAAACAAGACAAAACGTACAAGATCAATCAAATACACAACATCAGTGTCATGAGCACATAGATGGTTAAATTGTTACCTTATTACTTATAACTTGACATTTTATATAGTCAATCAAATATCATGTACATCCACATACAAGATGTTACATGTTTACCAAACTGGTTATGGTATTGAATGTTGCATTGGGGTCGTCATGTGCTCAGTCTTTTATTACTACAATCCCACTGTCCCACACAAGGGACTATATTGTGTATTAGATCAATAACATAAGAGAAACACTTATTTATCCCACAACACAACAATTTCAGCAGTATAGCAGTGTGAACACAAAAATTACGAATCCAACTAACTAAATCAGGTTCACTGTTACGCTGTGGTTCCATCATTTGGTGCCTGACTCCATTAAAGTATCCCAAGTCTCTTCATCTGTCTCTGTTAACTGAGATAAAGACAATAACTCATTGATATAAGATAAAACAGTTTTGTACGGACTTTTATCTGAGCAGAAACAATTGACTGTAGTCATGTTTCGACTTCAAAGTCATCACTTCTTACCTGGAAGTCCACATGGAGACGGAGAACTGTTGTGACAACACAACAAGACGATTTATCGGGAACTGAAAGAGGAAAGTGTCTGAATGAGATGGAGCCAGTATTCGTCAACTTTTCCACTTGCTCTCCATGTCCACTCTGCTCCTCTGGCAGGCTACGTTTCTTTGTTGTCTTCCTTTATCTCTCACTGCCTGTTAGCTCCTCTGTAATCTGTGAGAAGACTTTAACTAGGTTAAGCCAACAAGGGCTTGACCGCACAGTCCAACAGCAACACACACACGCACACACACATACACACACACGCACATTCCCAATGATTTTCAAGGGTTGAACTTAACCCTCTCTTAGTATTTTGAAAACTTAGCTATTTTAAAATAATCCTTTTCTTCATTGAGTCCATGTTTAAATATATTTTACTTGTAATTTGATTTCACTAAAAAAACTTCTGCTTAAAGTTCTTTTTCCATCCATTGTGCCCTAGCTGAACTCGGGTAGAGCTGACCTTTTCTCTTCAGCCCGATGACTACAGCCTTCAGGACTATCTGCCTTTGTTAAATTTCCTGTCAGGAGAGGCAGTTGCTTCTGACTTCCTGTAGGATTGTGACATTTCCTGTGCTGTGGGGGGAGGGAGGGGAGAGGGTGGGTTGGCAGTCATCTCACAAAGGTCTTTCAGCTGTTTGAAGAAACAGGATACAGGACAGTGGATATTCCAGAGTAGGAAAACACACTGCCTCAGCTGACAGAAATTAACCGCTGACATAAGCCACAACAACAAATCACAGCCTCAGGCCACAGACTTCACATGTTTGTCAAAAGTCAGAGAGACCAAATTGATTTTACAAGAGCTGAATAGTCCCTTAACTGAAGAATCTACTCTGAGGATTCATACAGAGTTTATGGAGCCTCCAGGTCTGCTAAAGTAAAAGTGCCGTAAACCTGTTTTCTTTCAAATGGTCAGCAGGGGTTGACTTCACTAAAGTAATAACCTCAGTAAATATTTTCCTTTCCAGTCTTAATAAAGCCTTAAAGTCTTCTAAATGCAGCATGACGATATTTAGTAAAATATGGTCCTATAGCTACAGTAAAATACTCAATAAAGTAGGGTATGCTTTTAAGGCCTGGCTCCTTGTGACTGACAGGTTGCTACAAAGGAAACTTGTCAACCAGGCTAGAGGGGGCAGTTTGGTTTTCAACATTTTGATTATTTAATGTTTCATGATGAGTTTTTCCTTTGAGTATGTTACCAGTCAACAAAGAAAATACTTAATTTGGTGATTGCATGATGTGTTTGTGTCTTAGCTCGCCATACTGTGCTGTGATGAGCTTGTATTACAGTGCTCTGATTTTCTTCTACTACTGAGCTGTGATTGGCTTGTATTTGTATGACAGGAAGCTCTTCAAGCAGGTATTAGAGGACAATTCTGTTATAGTTCCCTGTAAAAGTTAATGTTAAATTATTTTTGACCAAAAAAACAGAAAAACAAATCCATGCCCACAGCTTGAATAACTGTGCACAAAGTTTACAAATCTGTGCGCACATATTATAAAACCATTACAACTGATTTGTAAACTGTGGGAAGGGATTTACAAACAGCTTTTTGTTTTTGAGTACCTGGGCCTTCAGGTGCTCAGTAGATTTGGGTACCAAAACAACTTGGATAGGCTTTTGTAAAATATCATTGTTTGTGTTACATGTTGGGTCAAGATTAACAGCTTGTTTCGTACGCGACATGAACACAGTTTTTTGGTGGAAGCTATGTGTTGGACCTCTGGGCTCTCCTAGCCCATAACCACACAGTAGGTCTGAACTGTTGCAAACTTTTTTCAGGATAAAGGAATGTGTGGTCATTTCCCAACACTCGTTATCCTCACAGCAGAGCTGCCTGTAGAAACTGATCAGTTGATGAGTAAACAGAGGAGCATTAGTATTTATGACATTTTTGAAAAACTTTATTTCTAGGATTTTGTAGTGCCCAGTTATACTGTCTGCTACATCATATAATGAGCATATGACAATTTCTCTATTTGAAATCCAGAGTCATTCATGATTTTTTACAATAGAAATATAACAACTAACTGACTAGAAAGCCTTATAACTTTAATCAGCTTATTTTATGACATCTGCATGCAGCCTTTACTGGAGCTCCTGATTGAGATGTATAAATATCTTGTGTTTAAATTCCTGACATGAAGTGATAGAGGATTGGCAAAGACATCACTTCACCTAAGCAAACGCGATACTACATCGCTGAGCTTCAAACGTAAAACAGAGTGTAGCCTGTACGTAATGAGTTTGACAGCACATCAGTTATTTAAACTGGTGAATGTGAAACTGAAAAGCTACAAAAACGTGCTGTTTTCTCACACTTGATAAGCCATTTAACCTTGAGTAAACTAGGAACACACACAGTCAGATAGGCTGAATCTGTATGTGCTGTTCAGTACTAAACAGCTGCTACAGAGTACAGAGAAGGGGCTTATCATTGGGGAGACGTTTAGTGACACATCATTGTAACACGATAAGATAAATCACAGTAGTCATCTTTCAGTGTTTCGGTTGGAAAGGAGTCATAGATTAACATAGAAAGCACGAGTCATTCTGGTGGATATATCAAGAAGTTTGTCAAATTATTTATGAGCTAAAACATATGGAGGGAAAACAAGGCTTACGATGAAGTTTTGCATTTACTAAACTGCTTAAAGTGAAACTTGTGACTTCTCAAAGAATAAAAGAAGATAGTTTTAACTTTGACTCTTACTTACAAAATTAAAAAATAAAAGATATTCTCTGTGTGAGAATGCTTGCATGTTTATACGTTCAATGATAGTTCTGGTATTTCTAAACATGGGCCTTATTTTTCATATTTTATTGAAAGAAGGAAATGGAACTAAAGGAAATTACAATGATTGATATGTTCTGTATATCCACTAAAAGAGCTTCTTTTTACCACTTAGACAAAGGCACTGAGGCACGTAGGCATCAGGTTGTTATTGTGTCTCCTAGCATTACAGGGAGGAGCCCCAAGAGTACGATGCATGTTGATTTCTACTCGGGGATATTTATCTCGTCACACCAATGAAAATAACTTATCACAGATACAGAAGCATCTTAGCAGCATCTTGTAGTTTAAGGTACATTCTCAATCCTACACTGGAAGGTCCCTCAGGGAAAAAAATCCTTCAGAAAGATGTCCTTAATAACATCGAGGCACAGAAGGTATTTTATAACCTGAAGGTAAAGCAATGCCTGTATCTTTAGGTGTGAGTTGGATGACAGACAAACATGGCTGATAGTTCCGTCCATCGATAGTTCTTGTCTTGTTCTCTGAACAGGGAGTCCATCCCGAACCCTCTCCACCATGTCGCTGTCTGTTCGCCCCACAAGGCGCCTCACCTCCAGATCCATCACTAGGAGCCAGAGCTTCACTGGAGTCAACACTTACGACAAGGCCTACAGGTACACACCCACACTACCCCACACACACACACACACACACACACACTCTCATATACATGCTGTGGGGAATTTAACAGGACATCCTGTCAGGTGGAGCTCCAAAGACAGACAGTCTGACTGAAAAAAGTCAGCCTGGTTCATTATTACTAAGCCTTTAAAAAAATCAGACATCAGTACGTCAGCTGAAATACATTTAGCGTGTTTCTTCCCCTTTCCTTGTTATTTTCCACTTTTGATTGCTGACTTCCTCAGTCTACTTGCTATATAGAAGCTTTAATAAGATTACACCAAAATATTAAATTATAGTATTATAGTTTTCTTTAGTTTAGCTTATTCTTTAATTTGTCAGGAACCAAATACAAACATTAATCTCAATTAATTAGAGGAGATGCATTTACCAGATTTAGCTGATCAGCTAGATTTCATCTGCAGTCCCTGGGCAGGTATAGACACACAAACGATACAAAATACACAATAAATCACAAAATAGGATTAAGAACTAATAAAACCAGATAACATTATAGCGACAGTCCCTAAAATAAAACCTACCAACCTCCCTTTACGCCCACAAAGAGCATGCCTATAACAAACATAGCAGATTATCCACACACACACACACACACACACACACACACACACACATACTGAGCATACACACGCACTGTTGCATTTATTTTGGAGTTTTTTTAATTTAATTTTTTTTTGTATTTGTTCTGTCTTATTATTAGTATTTTTTAGACAGTAACCCCCCCTGCTGTTTTAAATGCAGTCTTCATGTGCCAGTAATAACAAAACAATATGCTCATATAAAATGAAAATATGTTGCTTTAGATTAAGAGGTATTCTGTTCTAAAGTGAATATGTTGTATCGGAGACAATGTGCTGAAAGCATCTTTGTTTTGTAGAATTGTCTTTATAATACCACAGAGTTATTAGAGTTTGCTGAGGAAAACTGGGATATATAACGATCTTTGAAGAAGATTTTCTCTGATGTTGCAGGAACCTCTCAGTGTTCAGCACTCCAGGTCTGAGCAGGAAACCCAGCAGAGCCAGCAGGATGTTCAACACGTCCAACAAGTCCAACCCACCGCCCAAAGTTCCTCAACCAGAGCGACTAGACCAGGTCTACGAGGCGCTGAAGAAGGGCCTTCAGTGAGTACACTCACAACACACCGTTCTAAACAGACACACATAGCAACTCTAATCTTTCAGCTAAGGGCTCATGTCTTTTATGCTGCACTCGTGAACTCAAAGGCTTTATTGGCATGACGTTTCAGGAACAATTGCAAAAGCATCAACATGAAGCAGTTACGTTTATTTCAGCAATACATAAGTTCCATGCTCTGGGATCCTACAATTTTTCCTGATGCAGTGGAGAAAATCCTTTTCATTATAACAGTCCTCTTCAAGGAATTAGTTTATTATTTAAATCAATCAACGATGGAGACTCTGAAATGTAAACATTGGTAAATACTGTATATAACAAACATATTTGCATTGAGAAAAGTTACACGTTTTTTAATTACTTTTCTCAACAAGTGCTGTGCTCTTGTCAGGGTCAGCACTACTTGATCATAGTTGTGTGTTCATCCTCTTTCAACTGAAAATAAATCTTCCTGTGAAAATAACAGAACATTGGCCTTGAATTGGTTGTCTGTGAGTCTGTCTGACAAAAAAGCAAAAGGAAATCAAGAAAAGTGGTGACAAGTGTAGTCAATGCTTACAAAAGGCTTGAAGATCCCCAGAACTGGGCACTTAAACTTCTTTGGTAACGGGAATGTTTAGTTTTCTAAATGTCAGTCTTCTAATAATTCCTGTCTGTGCCCAATTCTTCATATATGACATCTCTACAACAATGGTTCTCAACGGGTCTAGCCCCAGGACCCTTCACCAAACCCCTTAATGAGAAATTGCAACACAATTTTCTGGATATTTTTTAACCAATAATCAGTATTTGATTAGAAAAAGTGCAGTTTGGACCTCAGTACTGTCACAAAAGATAGAACAAAGAAATGGAACAAGCCAAACGTTTAAAGACCACATCAGAGACTTTTTGACACCATTTACTGATCCAGGCACATATTTACGACCCACAGAAAAAAGGCTCCGCGACCCACTTTTGGGTCCCGACCCACCAGTTGACAACCACTGCTCTACAGCACTCTGGTATCTGTGATATTCAATAAAGACAGCATTTGATTAACTTAGCTTAGAATAATGTCAAAGAATTGGAGGAAGGGCCACTGACTTGGCTCTGATGAAATCTCTAAAAGTGGTGACTCTGTGGTGAGCAGCAGCGTGGGGGCCTTCAGGGGTCGTCAAGTAATGCAAAGGAATATTCTGAGATAATTTTTCTAAGACCTTTGTTTGTTAAGCCAAATGTATGTGTGTGGTTAGATACTACAAAGGACATACTTAAACAGATCTTTAAAACCTGATGTCGTTATTAGCATGTGTGCTTTTTTGTATAATGTAGGTGTGGTCTGTGATATAATCAACTCTGGATTGTACTGTCTCTTGTCTATTTGTTTATTTTTTTATATTTCTATGGCCCATGTAGGGATAACCATTGCAAAATAGCTTAGGCTGTCAATGTGTGTTGTGTGGTATTCATGCTAACACTTGTCCATGCATGTACACATATAAATGAAATCAATACATGTTCTCTCAGGTCTTACCTCCAGGTTTATCAAACGGACCTGGACGGCCTCAGCAGACAGATGAAAGAATCGAAGAGGAACTCCAGACTGGTACGTTGTATGTTTTGATATCCTACAGGAGCTGCACAACATGCAATCATTGTGACTGATGCTATGATTGTGATATTAGTCAGAATTAGTGGAAATGGTTGGTTTTTTTTATCACATTTTTTTATTTCACTGAAATGATTAACGTCTTGATATATTCCATAATATTACGACTTGATTTGAAATGATTTTAGAAAAGGGCGTCTCTGCAGCATTATATTTCTGCTTGGCCAGAAGTTTCTTCCTTCTAAAATGAAACCCTTATTATGGGGATATTTCACTTATTCCTAATTAAATGTATATCCTTGACAAAAAAGCATTCATTTAATCACTTCCTTGAATAAAACTCTGTCCTCCTGAACCAAACGTTTTCAGAAAAGTTCCTTTTAAAATGTTTGAATTGTCTAAATTATTAACCAGCAAATGAGTCTCCAGTTCTGTCATCATCTCTGGTGTACGTATCTCTTACTGATAAATAACAAACTAAATACATCTAGCATGAGGAGTGTATGCCACATTTTTTATTGAAATCCTAGACAGATGTTACTGACTTCTGTTTTCTTCATCCTCAGGGTTTTCTGTATGAACTGGACAAGGTAAGCCACTGTTATTTCTTAAAGGGGAAGGTCAAATATAATTGGGTGACGCTACATCAGGCTGCATGCAAAATATTTCAGTTTGTTTTGACAGCTACAATTCTATGTGACTTTGTTCTCCCTCTAACAGCAAGTGAAGGTGACTGAGAGGTACATTCGACGCCTGGAGTTTCATCTCAGCAAGGTCAGACTGCCAGCAACGCTGTCAAACAAAGTCTTTCACATCACTGAGGGAGATTTACATTCAAATTTGTTGGAAGTGTTGCAGAAATGTGAACCCTTTTACAATCTTACTCCCATTAGCAAGTAGTGAAGGAACTCTTGCTTAGTTAAAAAGCTTGCCTTTTTTAGCTTTCATACAAAAATTGCATGACTGCATGACTGCACAAATCTACCTTATGAACTCCCTTAACATTTATCCCTTAACTCAAGAACAAAAAAGCCTCTGACTGCACTCGGGGCAGCCATTCTCTGTCCTGCTTCTTTCTTCACTAGTTTAAAAGACACAGAGAAGCAATTCTGACGATTCAACCTCAGAGATGATCAAAGTTGAAACTGGTTACAGCTCAACTTGTTTAATATAGATTTCTGGTTGAAATGGGCACTGCACGCAAACGTTCTGTTTCTTGTTTCTTGTCTCTTGTACTTGGAATTTAAATGTTTCATCAAGAATACAGCCCTACTTAACCAAAGGCAAGAAGTCACCTCAGTACAAAGACCAATGACTGCCATAAGTGGTTTATAGAGAAAGCTAAGGTGGAGCAGGAATCAAATATTTAGAAAATGACAGTTCCAAAAAAGGCTTCAGCCTATTGCAAAGAACATACAATATTATAAACACATATTAACATTGTTTGCCTTCCTGTACCTTTAACCAAATGGTTAAATAAACACAATAACAATGATAACCAGCATTTGGATCATTATAAGCATAAGCAGTTATACTATAGGCCAGATCAAACAGTGAGGATGTGTTTCTAACAATGAACTTCATACAGTTATAAATGTGCTGTTTTCAAAGTTAGGTGTCGAGCTCAGTTGTCTGCAGACTGTGGAGGGTTACAGTTGTTGCCATAGGCTGCAATTTAAACAGCAATTGTTCTCCTAAACATAAAAATGCATCTACGTATGTGTTTTAGAACAGAAGGACGGCTTGCACACTGCAGGGCTCCAATATTCCAGAAATGTATTTCACCAGGTTGATGTTTCTGGAGTATTGGAGCCCTGCGGTGTGCGAGCCGTCTTTCTCTTTGTTTTAAGTGATTTTTTTGCCCAACTCTGCACCTGCTCTATTTGGTTTGGATGTGCGTGTTTTATCGAGTGTTGTGTTTTAGAACATGGCATATCCCGAGCAGCCAGCTCTAGCAGTGGTGTGATATCCAAACATTATTCCGACATGGCTTCCGGGGTCGCTGATTGACTGGCTTCCTGTCCAGTTCCTGTCTAGTACTAACTTACATTTTCTCCGTTGCTCTTGCTATGAGGCTCTTTTTTTTATTGGCTGACAAGAGAGATGAAGTAGGAAACCTTTTTCCTCCTGTTTCTCCCAGATTGAGGAGCTATATGAAGCGTACTGCCTGCAGAGGAGACTCAGGGATGGAGCCAACAAGATGGTGAAGGCGTACACCTCACCGGTCAGCAAGGAGGCCAAGGAGAGTTTAACAGAAGCCAACAAAGGATACAAAGAGTACACAGAGGTAAAAAGAAGGAGACAGAGGGAGAGGTGGGCTGGGGTGAGAAATGGATTTAGATTGAGTAGAGAAAAATGGTTAACATATTCTGACCGTTGTGGGAGAACAGAGCCGATGCATGACCAAGTACAGATACATTAAAGGCAGGGTTGGTAATTTTCGAAAACTAGCACGATTTTGAAAGTAGCATCCCCTCAGTGCTCCATCTGCACCCACCCCCTCCCCTCTGTTCTCCCTCACAAGCCACACCCCTCACTTACATGCACATGCGCCATTGGTCCAGAAGTGGACCTCAGCTCATGCTTTGAGTGTGGGCTTGTGCTTGCATGGGGTAGAGTACGAGCAGGGAGACAGGGAGGCATGATTGGTTCATCAGATTGGTACCTCATCGACATTGGTCCAAGTTTTAACAGGCTTACAACTGCTACAGATGACGGATTTTCTTCCAAAATTTCAACCAAAATCTTAAAAAGTGTATCTGGAGAAAATTACCAACCCTACTTTTAACCATTAAAGCCCTAGGATAGTTACATTGTATCTGCGCCTCTTTGATATCTGTGCTTATGGTGATGTATTTTCTGGATGTATGTCCAAATGCTTCTTATCCTTAAAATCTGTATAACCTGAGCCAAATGGTAATGAATGATACTAAACCCTAATAAATGATTTAATCATTGAAATATTTTCATAATTAAAACAAAAAACACCAGACATGATTTGTACTAGGTGCATTTTAAGGTTTTGAGATATGCTCACTTTGATTTGGGGTTTTATTTGGATATGTTCCTCTGCAGTTGAAATACATCTACTTGGTGTTTTTTGCCTGCTTTGATTACATTTCTTGGAGTACATTCAAATTCTTCGCGGCCCTTAAAATTGTTCGGCCATTTTGCTAGAATGTAAAGCTTTTTATTTAAAATCCGATTAAAAGGATGATGCAAACAACAATCCCTCGTGGCCTGATAGTGTTCATCCCCTGCCACCTGCATGTCTTCACCACATCGTACATTTGGTGGATCTCATTGTGCTGATTACAAATTCTTTGAAAGACTGAAGTCTGAGCTCTCAGATGCAAAACTCTTGTAGGAGTTTTTTATTGTATTTTTTTTTGGTCTATTTTCATATGGATGTAGACAATCAGGATATAACAATTAATAACTAACGGGACAATGTGTACAGGTCTGTAGCTCAGACCTGTTTGGTAAACTGTCCCTCTCTCGTCTTCTCTGCAGAACATGTGTGTGTTGGAGAATGAGTTGGAGAACCAGCTGGGGGAGTTCCATATTAAGATGAAAGGTAAGAATGAAATGTCCCTTTGCGGATGTGATTTAAATTTCTTCTATTCCTTAATCTGTTTTTGCCTTTTTAAGCATGCAACACAAAAACACATACTACATGGGACAATATCCAGGAGTAAATAATCTCATTAAATAAAAGTTGTTTCATAAATTCTTGCCATGCCATAATTGAATCGTATGATTTAGCTATTATTACTTCTGGGGTGAGGGAAAGAATAATCCAAACACCTGCACAATAAGAAAGTTACAGGCAGTCCTGGTGGGGGTTTCGTGACACTGATCAACTGCATCCGTTTCAATCTGATTTTCAGGTCTGGCTGGATTTGCAAGACTGTGTTCTGGTGACCAGTATGAGGTTAGTCAGTAAAAAAGAAGTCTGTATGTTTGTTACTGGGTGTAAGAGTGTGCATCTCTGTTCATTGCAAGTGAAGCTTCATAAGGAATTTAAAAAAAAGAAAGGAGAAAAACATGAGACGACTGTCGAACACAAAGTATACACTCATATAGCTCAGCTGACCATCAGAACTGAGGCTGATGCTGCATATGTGTGTGTTTGTTTGTGTGCAGATCTTTATGAGGTACGGTCGGCAGCGGTGGAAGCTCCGGGGCAGAATAGAAATCAATGGCAAACAGGTGTGGGACAGTGAAGAGATGGTGTTCATGCCTCTCATCAGCGAGTTCCTCTGTGTGAAGGTCAGTCCTCCTCATGTACACCATACACACGCACGCACACACGCACACACACACACACACACAGACCTACCACCACATGGTTCAGTTTGGATATTCATATTATCACAAATACTGATGTAGTTTAACAGTGTGATTAAACTACATTTATGTTGTCTCCAAGGTGACAGAGCTGAAGAGCTTAGCCAATCACGTGGTAGTAGGAAATGTTTCCTGTGAGACGAAGGACCTTTTTGCTGCACTGCCGCAGACTGTTGCTGTGGACATAAACGACCTTGGGACTATCAAGCTGAGCCTGGAAGTCATCTGGAAGTACGTTGTGTCAATCATGCTGTCAAGAGAGTAGCGATGTAAAGTTCAATATTGCTGACGGTTAAAAGAGTATCCTTAACTGACCAAAGCCTTTAAAAAAAACAGGTGTTTTATCAGTTGAAATAAGAATCCAGTTTGCATTTTTATAGTTAATTCTTATTTTTCTTTAAGTAAAGATAAGCAGTTAGAAACAAGCAGTGTTCATTGTTCTCAAGGTTTTTTTAGGGACCAAAATCACCTGCAGGAGTTTTCTCCTCTCAATGTTGGGGAATAACACGAGTTCACTTTTGTGCCCCTTGGATCCTTTTCCTCTCTTTTCAAGAGGACACAACGTTCTTCACTGGTTGTTCAAACTATTCTTTATGGTGGGAATGGGTGTGTACTTTAATGTGCAAGCTAATAAACAATAGACTGACCAGCTGTCCTCACCTTAATTTCCCCTTTTTGATAGTCTTAAATCAATTTGTAACAAGTAAAAATGTCAAGTTTATCATCAATATTGACATATATTTATTCACAACACTGCATCTACAAATCTGTCACCCAGCTTTAAAAACCGTCAGTGTAATTAAGCTGATCATGATCTGTATGAGTAATGTTCTGTTTGTTGATTTAATCGCTAAAGTTTTATCAAAGGACATTAATTCAATGTTGCATTGAATTATAATGTTGTCCCGCTCTTCCTCCATTCCTCTTGTTCCTCTATTCAGTCCGTTTGATAAAGACGACCAGGGCTCAGTGGCCAGCAGCGTCAACAAAGCTCCAAGCGTCAATAAGAGATTCTCCACAATCTTCAACCAGAGTCCTCCTGACACGCCGTCCTTACGAGAACAAGCCTTCTATGTAAGTGCTGCTTCTTATTTCCTCCAGATGAATCTTTGACTTATTCTTTTTTCAAAAGACTGATACTGGAACACTTGGGCTTAAGTCACTGGTGCAGATATTTTGAGTGGATATTTACTATCCTTATCTACATGTAGGTGTATAGGTAAGGGAAATATATGATAGTATATAGAGTTATACTCCTATCATATAACTAAATGAGAACATTTCAGACCACAAAGTACTGACCAGACCTCTTTGAATAAACACATTAGTGCATGAAATTTGTGCAAATATTATAAACAAAGTTATTAGTTTGAAAAGTACAGGAGAAGCATATATTTTTACACACATTTTCTTTGTGGCGTCTATGTTGTTTCCACATCATGATTAAGGCTCTTGAATACACTAAAGTAAGAAGAAAACACTTTCTAACTCTGGAAGCGGGGCCATCAAGGAGGCATGACAGCAGAGATGTTTGAGATTTCATATAGTTTGGAAAACTTCTATACAGGACACATTAGAGTTAGACAGAAAACCACAGCTTCCCAACTCCCCAGTAACCTTTTGTTTCACCTGCTGCCACTCTGACGTGCAGTCTCTGCCTCGGAGTCTGACCAGGCGGCAGCACTGGCCGCTTCTGGAGATCTTCAGAGACACACTTAGCCAGAGCTGTTCCTGTAGTGACAACTCACCAGCAAGGCAGCCTACTGCAGTAAGTCAATACGCAGGAAAAAAAAACCCAGAGCCCACTGGATTGTGTACTAGTGACAGTAGTGATAGTGTAGCACTTCTAGAGCAGTCTCCTTTTTTTGTGTCTTGCTTCATGAAGCTGTGAAAGTTGTATGCAGGGTTTCTTAACAGCCCTACAGGTGTTAATCATCTCCTCCTGTTTCAGAGCAGGATCTAGAAATTAGCTGTTGTAGTGTTTGGTCGTCTACAAAAACTGCACACATATGACTCTACACTGACCTCACACTTAAGACCCTGCACTGGCATTCTGGTCCAGTTGTTGCAGCAATGCTTTCAGAGGAAGCTTCTTTTCTGATAACTGCACTTTCACATAAGAGACTCTATTTAACCAAACCTTTGTTTCTGTTCATATCTTATTCATCTTTCCTGAGTCCAGCTTCTTTAAACATTGCTGCTCTCTTTTAGAACATGCTCCGCCGTCATGAAGAGTTGGAGAACGGAACAGCCTGGTCAAATTCCTCGGAGTCCTCTGATGACTCCTCCAGTCCTCAGCTAACTGTAGGAGAGCTACGCAACAACACACATCACAAGGTAACACACAAAACACACAATACTTTATCTAAGGTATGTGCATTTGTGCTCTTATGATTGTGAGGTAATTACTTTCTCTGGCTATCTTTCATTATCTTTGCTACTGATTGGTTATGTTTGCTAAGCTGGTTCTCTCAGTGTAAACATGCTCATTGTTATGTCTCTGCATGCTGCTTAATCATGGTTCTCAATGCAGGTATTCATATGAACACGTATAAATGAGCTTCGCCGCTGTAAGTTCTGTGATAATAAAACTGGTCATCCGTGATGTAAAAGAACAATTGAATATGGTGGACCACAGGTGGAAGTTGATTCACCCTGGTGTAGTTTTTCCTTTCATGAGGCATACAAGTAAAATAGTAAAGGGACTTGAGCTCTTTTCTGGTCTTCTGACTACTCAAAGCACGTTTACACCACAGGTCCCACCCGTTCACACACTGATGGCAGAGGCTGCTATGTAAAGTGGCCATCAGTACAAGCTAATCCCATTCATACACGCTGCAACGAAGCAGCGGGAGCAATTTTGTGTTTTTCCCAAGGACACGTCGGAATGTGGCAGCAGAAGCTGGAGATCGAACCCCCAACCTTCCGGTTGAGAGATGACTGACTCTACTACTGAGCCACAGCCGCCCTGCCTCAAGTCCTGACTCCATAGTAGCTACTTCTAGACTATAACCTTAACCTTACCCATGTCTGCCCAAAACAAGAGTCATTTAACCAATGGCTGTGGATGGCATGTTACACAGAAACTAGGGTGGGATAATTATCCCAGTACAAGTAGAACTGGTAAAATGGTTTCTATATGTAGCTACTATCAGGCCATAAATACAAGAAATATCCTCTAATATTGTTTAACCGCAAAGTGATGTAGGCCTTCCCTTAAACCTGGTGACTTTAATTAATTTTCTGCCACCCCTGCAGTGTAACCAAAGTGTAGCCAAGAAAAAGACAGGAAGCCAAAACTTCAAAGGTTGGGATTATGATTGCTCATCGTTTTGTTTGTTTTTTGTTTTGTTTTTTAAGGCTTTTATGCTTTTATTTCAGAAGACAGTGTTTGGAGTAGGTAATTGGGGAGAGAGAGTGGGGAATGCCATGACTCAGACTTGAACACAGGCTGCCCACTAGGATCACCCTAGCTTCCATAAAAGGGGCAAGGCCTAAGCGCAATGCAACTGGCGTCCTGTTATCGTTCTTTTCAAATTACTTAACACTAGTACTGATGCATTTTTGTCAGTACACCTTAAATATTTCATTGTGTCTGTGTCTGTCATTCTCTAGGGGGTAGTGGTGACACCAGAAGTCCAGCCAGCTGTAACGGGAAGTTCCTACCCACAGCCTGAAATCTCGTTCTGCCTTCGAGACTCCTCCACCACAACTCCAAACTCCACCAACAGAGTTAGTGCAGCTGGCGAGATCTCCAACAAACACCGCAAAGACAGTGACAGGTAGAGTCTGTGTTTTTCCCCCCACAATTGTTTCAGGTGTTAACAGTTTTCTAAATTCTTATGGACTGATTTTTCACTGTGTTGGCATATTATATTAACTTCTATGTATAAACTGCTTTACAGGCGAGAAGAGAAGGTGACAGTCACTGTGAAGACAAAACCTGCCGGCGAGGAGGGCGAGGCAGGACGAGAGTCTCCCATAGAAACAGAGGATGGAGTAGCCACAATAAGCCTAACCTCTCGTAACTACTCACGCTCTCTGAGCCACATTAGTGAGAGCAGTGCTGATGGCATTGTGTTGACCGACAGGTCAGCAGGTGAATCAGGGGAGGCGTTGTCTTTGGCCTCTGTGCTCTCTGTCAATGACATTGAGATGGAGATGAACAGCAGAACTTCAGAGAATCCCAGCTCTTCTGCCACAGACACTGAAACATCACCGCAGAGACTTGTAGCTGTCCATGAAAATAAGTCAGCTGACAATGTAGCAGATCAACATCTGGAAGATGCATCTAGCTCTCTCCTAACACCCTCCTCCCCCGACTCAGGAGGAGAGGACTCTATCACTCCATCGCAAACAAACACAGACTCACACACAAAGTGCAGCACACTGCCAGAGAGCACAGATGTAACATATGTCGCCCGGCGGGTGGCGGTGGAGGAGGAGATACCAGGTGCAGGAGAGAGTCCTGTGGACAGCGGGCTGGAGGAGGCTCTGGCAGCTGTAGTTTCCTCTCTGGATGATTACAGAGGACAGTTCCCCGAGTTACAAATACTGGAACAAGAGCTGAAGCTCCTGCAGGTTACACTGAAGGTAAGGCTGGAGTATGTACTGTATGAGAAAAGAGTAAAAATTGTTCCCAAAGGTAGCAGAAGCCAAAAACAGCAAGAGAAAGAACTTAAACTTTGTCCAAACAAAGATTCACAAAGTGTTTAAATTCAGTGGCAGCCATGAAACAGGCTGTGATGGCTGTGATGTAGTCCTTCAGTCAGGTGCACTCGATCAAAGTACGTCAACTATAAATGTGTGTTTTTGCCAATGACAGACTCTAAAATTTGTTTTGAAGTGTCTGAAAACATTAAAGAAAGGATCCATGTGGATTTTAAAGGGTTATATGCTTTTCTCAAAAACGTTGCTGTTTTTAAGGGCACAGACTCTGTTGACAAAAAAAGACAATTTCTACCTTGAGAAGCACAGAGGTTCTTGTTTTTATACTTTAGTGTTTGAAAGGGTTAGTTTAGTTCTTAGCTAAAGCAGTGGACCAGAATCTCCCAGGAGCTGCACGGATACATTTCTGTTTTGTGTCAATGGACTCGAGTTGCTTTATTGAGAGCAATGAAATGACTGTTTATGGTTGAAAAAGCAACTTGCTCTCAGAAATGAACATCTGATGCCTCAGTGTCTTTAAGAACAAAAAGCTGGTCAAGGCACTTTTCATGTCACCCTGGTTACTACTTGTAGCCTGACCAAAAGCACAACCTGCTTCATCATCTTTTTTATGATACAAGGGATTGGGACCATCATAAACCAAAAGAACATCATGCAGTATTGAAGTAGACTTGAAACTTGTGATTGAGACCATAAACTCATGAGGAAGATGTTTACTGATTGCAGTGTTTCTCAATCGTTCAGCTCATTTTTTGGAAACAGTCTTAACATTCTCTAAACTGTAAGTACAATCGTCACAACTGTTTAATGAGACTTCAAAACTCTATTTGAGTCTGCAAAAGTTCATAACTCACCCAAAATATTTCATTCTTGTTTCAAAACGTAGTCGTTGTGTCAGTTAATCGGTCAGTGAGACCACCAGAAAAGTTATCGTGTGAGCCTTACCGGTGAAATGTTTTAGCTTTTTTTCATCTCTTTGATGTTTTTGTCATAGAGTAAGTCAACCCTGGAAAAAATGTCTTATTTAAAAATCTCACTTTTTTTTCATTTTTCATTTACACTGACTGCTCACTGTTCAATACAAATATTTTTTCATCTTGCTGAATGCTACTTTATTCTGTGTCATGCTGAGAAAGACCCATATTGTATAATTCAGCAGTACACATATAGATCCATACATCTATATGTATGCAGTAAATCTGTTTGTGTAACTATGTGTTACATGGACTGTACACAGAAAATTCACCTTTGGTCTTTTATGTAAAGTCATATACAGAAGATTTATCACAAAATGACACCCACGTTTCTTAGTTCATTATGATCAGTTGGCAGCTCATTTTCCAATTTAGCAGACACACAAACATCCCATGTTATGGATATTTATGGAATATACAGTATGTATATGAATGGACCATTTTGCATTGGAAGAAAGTTTAGAAGTTGTGGAGAGTTGTGACAGTTTCACTGAGAATCAACTGATCAGTGGATCAGTAGGTGCTGTAGGTAGGAATGGTTATTGTGCAAATTTGTAGACATTGTACTTAATCTGTTGCACTCATGTACCAAATCGTGCTGTTAGCCTGAATTAATGAGAAATTCTAATCTGTTGAATCAAACGAACTGTTCAGAGATTTGAACTGAAAAAAAGTAAACCTCCCCATGCTAGACATGAAATCAAATGAAGGTTTAAAACTCTTACTAATTTATTTCAATACACAAATACAGTGGCTATTTCCACTTTTTAAATACTGTCTATGCTTAAATACAGACCTGCATAAACCTGTCTGTATTTAAAGAGTGTTTGTGTCCAGTTTGACGTTTGATCTCTGTGCATGTGCTTGTGTGTGTGTAGGGTGGTAAGCACAGCCGATCCCCAAGCATGGTCAGCCTCACGGTGGAAACAGCTCTGGGAAGCTTTGACTTCCTCAACACGTCTGACTGGGAGGAGGAAGAAGAGGAAAAGAGCGACAAGAGGAATAGGAATGGGAGGTCAGTGCTCACAGACTAAATGTTGGTGAAACACTGAAAGCCAACTAAATCCTTTTACATATTTAGTGAAAGTTCCTCAGGGTGTTTGATTTATCAGAGCCACATACAAGACAAACATCTCCCACACACTCGGAAATGACTTTCACATAACTGTCAGAGAGATTCACATAAAACAATGAAGTTTAGGCATGTACTAGTAATGCTTTAGATGTTGTTGTGATTGTAGTATCACGCTGCCATCTAGTGGAGTGGAGTAGCACTGACACACTGTTTCTGTTGATTATTTGCTGCAGTGAGAAATACTGGCAGCTATTGAAAGATAAAAGACTTGAACAAAATACAGAATGTCATCGGGGAAATATGCAATTAATCCAAGAATTCCTTCCTAGACTGCACAATATTTTTTTTTAATTGTACTTAATCAAATAATTTGCACCATCATTTTTCAAATATGTTTGCATGTTTTTATTGTCATCCGTCATGTGTGTCTGTATTTGCTGTGCTGCTTATCAAAGAACAAATACACTGCGCTGCACTAACTAGACTCATATGAGCTTTCAGAAGCTTCTTCCAGCTAGACACGTGAAGTATTAATTTCTCCTTCTACATATTTCAAGGTCTCTGCAGGACAGAGGCTGGGACAGTCCCTCCTCCCCCTCCACCCCCCTCACAACAAGCTGCATGACTCTAGACTGCTCCCTGGTGGTCCATCTGAAGAACTGCTGCACACAGCTTCTGGTAGGAGACTTTTAACATTGTCCTGTAGTGTTATCTTTACAGCTGTGTTCATAAAAGTTCAATTGAAGCATTCATTCCAACGGTACCAGTAGGGTTAGGTTGGGTTAGATAAAGCTTCAATACAATAAATCAAACTGAATCACAACATTTGAGTTCTGAAGATTATTCACCAGAATTCATCTGTTTTGTTTAAGTGATAAACAATATATATGTCATTCTGTCTGCAGCGTTTGGGTACGTTCGGTCCTCTGCGCTGTGGAGAAATGTACGCCTTAGACCGACTGCTGAGAGAGGCTCGAGTCCTCGAAATCATCCGACGTATCACCAAGGACAACCCGCGGCGCCTGAGTCAGCCCAATGAAGGTGAAGACATGAGTCTCTTTATCTGTGTGCACCTCTGATGTCTGACCATCAGCTCCAGATCGAGAGAAGCATCAGTCATATTTGAAGCAATCCTTTTAAAAGCCATTTATGTGGGCCAAACAGCTGCTGACCATAGAAAGATAAAGTGAAAATGTGTTCAGAGACCTGCATAGAGATCAATGTGTACGACAGGTCATAAACTGGGAATGACTAAAGTACACACTGCAGGTGGCTTGCTATTTAAAACAAACTGAAGTAGGTAGAAGCTCAGCTTACCTAGATTTAAATTATATTAAAGTCATTTTTCATATTTTATTTAATAGTTTAGATTAATTTTTCTTCACCTTTATTTATACTCTTCAAACCTATAAGCATAGCTGACAGAGCTTGCGACAGCTTAGCCTGTAACCCCTTTGAACATGCTGTCAATAGATGATTTAAAAAAACAAAACTGAGGATTGAATTAAAAAGGACACAGTTTATAACTGTGCAATAGAAAGTTTAGGCTCATGTTATGTGCCGTATTCTAAATGAATGCCATCTTTAGTATCTTTGGGTTATCATCATTATCAGAATAATTCCAACTTGCAACATTACCAAATTAAAATACTGTGATAAATGCCATCATCATAGAAAAAAAAATCATTTTGAATACTGTTCATTTTTTCCTAAATGTTTGCGTACAAAGTAAAACAGATGTAAAAGTGTTGGTTCATTTTGTAAGTTGATGTTGGTGTTTCTGACTTAAACTAGCTTTTTTCTCAGCTCTCAGTTTTTTTGTTTTTATATTTAGATCCACATTAGCAAATTTGCATAGCAGCAGCTATTCTCTCTGGGCTCAACATGATAGCCAACATAACAATCCTACAATACAAAGAACATCACAGAACATCCAACAACAACAACACAGAAACAGTCGCATCATTCGCTCAAAGAAGCGGATTTCTAAACCTGTGAGCTGAGAGTTTTTTGACAAAACCAAGTTAATGTCAGCGAGCTTGATCCAAAATAAATTAATAAAAACCAACTTCTCTGATCTTTTCCCTCTCTATCACAGTGATACCACAACTTGACCTGTGTCTGGGCGCTGTATTACTATGGCAACAGTGTGTGGGTCAGGGCAGCATGTACAGGGTCTCTGCGGAGAGCTTCCTCTCTGCATTGTCCACCCTTTACTCCAACAACCTGCCTCAGAGGGCCAGCAGCATGGCAGACACAGGTACGAAAGCATGTGTTTGTAAGAACAGTGCAGTGCATGTCAGTGTTTGTGCATCGAAATAAAACCTGTATTTTTGTGTATGTTCAGTGTTCCTGTGTATGGCTGAGCGGGTGGTGGATCAGAGGTTACCGCGGCGAGAAGGCAACAGAGAAAGTGTGACGGTGACACTGTTCCAGCTGTGGAGTTACCTGGAGGCCAACAGCATCACAGACATGGAGACACACATCAATGAATTGGCAGAAGAAGGTAAAATACACACCAAAACACACACATATACAAAAGCTAGATGAATTCAGAGAATAATCTTA
Source organism: Tautogolabrus adspersus (assembly GCA_020745685.1). NCBI lineage: Eukaryota > Metazoa > Chordata > Actinopteri > Labriformes > Labridae > Tautogolabrus > Tautogolabrus adspersus. The sequence continues at coordinate 12,183,137 of CM036539.1, forward strand.
GAAAATAATCGTTTACAATATCCATCCAACAGTGTGGCTGGTGCAGAGCCTGGCGTCATGTGAGCCAGATGTCATTGTGCACGCTCTGCGGCAGCCTGCACAATGCAGCCTGAGGAGGGAGGGACTTCACGCTGTGGCCAAATTACTGAAAGACCCTCGAGGAAAAGTATCAGCATCTGCCAGCTCTGTGCTGAGAAGCCTGAATACACAGCCCAGACAGAGAGAGCAGGTAGGAATACGACATGTTTTTACAACCACTGACAGGTTCATTGATATCCTGTGACGAATAACGAACATTTTAAGAATGACTGCAGTTATTAATCGACACAACAAGTTGTTTTACTGACACTCTGCTGTAACGTCTGCAATGTAGTTCTTGGGGGGCATAATGCAGCACACAAAATGTGCTGGTTTTGCAGCTGACAGGCTCAGATTGAGGCTTTTCCCAGTAATGTTGTCATACATTTAGAATAACTATCAGTCAGTGGTATAAAAACGAAACATAAAAAGCACTCCTCTAGAAGCACATTTCACCTTAATGAATCTTTGCAGCTCTTACTAGAATTAGAACTAATTATATGTTTAATAATAAAAAAAATTCTGAATGTAAACCAATATAAACACTTTAGGCTTTTCTGCACTGATCTTATTATATTAGTATTGGCCTGCAGACACTGATATTCAGTATATTAAATACAATCGGCTTATGATATTGATTGATCGATTATTATACTAACACATGGCATAAACAGCAGTGTTGACCAGATCTTCATCATGTGATGAGTCATTTTATGTTAGCACTCTGCAGAACTCATACACACAGTAATCTATGAGTGTATTCTCGTCCTCAGGCGCTGGTCATCTGTTTGGAGCTGCTGGAAAATGACAGTGTGGACACCAGAGTCTGTGGATGTAAAGCCTTAGCATGTCTCAAGGTACAAACACAGAATCTTTTCTCACAAGCTGTTACATCCTGTCAGAAAACTCTCATACGTTCAGGAGTAGCGAACGGTTATTTTACCAGAAGTAGCATTGTGTAAAAAATGAGATGGAAGTGTCCTAATGTCCACTCTGTTGTCCTTTCAGGCCAAAGAAAGCATCGATCAGTTAGTGTATCTGTGTCGGACGGACAAGGAGGAAGTCCGAGAAGCTGCCAAACAGACTCTGCTGGTGCTTGGTAAGAATGACAATGAAACGATACATTTCCTTTATAAACTGTTCGGCTGGCTTTAAGACAGTGATGGTGATGATGTCTTACTGCAGAGTCGGCAGGATTTGTGCTTCTTAATCGAATAAATACAGAATTGGGCCTGACATGGATATATTACCTTCCTTAAGTGCCTGTGTTTAAAGTTTCTAACATAAAGTACTTAGTAGTTATTTTAAGGGCCAGGCGACAAACTTTCCATGATGTTTTTTAGCAGATTTTTGTAGACTGTCTTGTGCTACTCGGCTTTATGTCACTGAGATTCTGGAATAAAGTAGTCGAGGGACTACTTCAAGTTGCTTTGTACTTTGAAGAAACTTTACAACAAACTGATTTTTCAAGGTCAGACACTTATAAACAAACCCCTTCCAGCAGCCGAGGACACTTTTTTGGGAATAAACAAACAGACCTATTACCTTACACTAGCTCTAGGGCAGTGTCAACAGACCCGCACCTGAAGTTAAATTAAAGTAAAAATTCTATACTTGATTGCTATTAATGATGTTTTTTGTCTTCATGTTCTCTTTGAGTTAGCACTGGTTGCCTTTGAGGAGTTTTTGAGTTGATCACGCTGTCGCTTTGTCCTTCTAAAATTAATTCAGTTGTTAGTTGAGGCCCTAAATTTGTGTTTGGAAAAAAAATACTGTAAATGACAATTTTTTAAATGAATTCTTACTGTTGCTTATCTATAATTTGTCATCCATCTTTTTTATACCCATCTTTCTGGTACTGTATTTCTGTCATTAACAGATGGTTAAGGCAGAAATCATAAACACCCATCTTTATTGTGGTCTGCTTTTCACTTTGTCGGACATGACCGTCTCTTGAGAAGATTCCTTCATGCATCCATTCATTCTTTTTTTTTTTATTCATTCGTTCCATGTTTTGTTGTTCTTCCATTTGTTTTGTTGAGCAGGCGAGGAGGGGAAGATGGCGCACAGGCATGTGGAGACGTCTCAGGACAGTTTACCCAGACTCTTCGCCCCAGGAAGCATGGCCAGCACAGCTTTCTAACACCACACACACACACACACACACACACACACACACACACACACACACACACACACACACACACACACACACACACACACACACACACACACACAAGCGCTTGCAAACACTGTGTGGGAATAGAACCACTAAGTCTCCAATACATTTTGAATGTTGTGCTTTGGCACATGTTGTGACAATATACACTATGCTGGTCTTCTACCCCATTATCCCCACTGATAGTATACATAAATTCAGAGGGTTTACCTTAATACTGACATGACAGACAGCAACTGTACTTTGGGGTACTTCTGATCTTTTTAAACCTGGGCCTGATTTTTACCGTTTCGGTGTCTAAATTGCACAATTGTACAAAAAGTTTTAGAAGTGCTCCGGTAGATTGAATCAGCTGGCAGCAGTCAAACAGGCCGTGATGGCTGCAACATACTACTTGGGGGAAAATGCACCAGATTAAAGTATGAACACTTCAAGAGTCTAAAAAAACATGGCCAAAATAACCTATTACGCGATAGACCTCTCATGCAAACATTAAAATCATTTTTCTTTCTTTTTTATTAGGAAACACCAGACTTCATGGTTAAAAACAATCAACTAAGTTCACACACACGAGTAACAAATGCCACGATGATCAGTTCGTTTTTTTGTTTTTGGTATTTGTGTATTATCCAGATATTGTGTGTGAAAATTAACATAAACAAACTGGCCCATCGAGACAGTTCTTGACTAGAAACTCCAGTGTTCTGTACGGCAACATTTCTATTTTTGTCACTGAAGTTTGATCACTTTGAAGTGAGTAATGTAAACCAATAAACAACTGAAGAAGCATCTTGCTTTGTAAGATTAAGGAGCAGGTGTTGAGATTACATCGCAGACATTTCAGCCCATTTCAGAGCTGCTGACTGAAGCAATCCACAGGAGCAATACCAGAACATTTTTTACCTGTCAGCATTTATAGAACAAAATATGTAAACATAAAAAAACTGTTTAAAAAAATAGGGCCCAGGATTAAAAAAATCTAAACTCCTTATTAACACTGGGCAAAGATTCCCCATCAATAAGCTATGAACACATGGCATTTATCAGCCTGTGTTAACAAATCAGTTGGATGTATAGGGACGAATGCACAATAGAACAGGCTTTAATTAAACGATGTAAAGAGGAAGCTGCTGGAGGATGAAATGGATACTGAGGGATGACGGGGACAAGGAGGAACATGTCTGTGTGGCTCTGAGGCATTTCGTAAACACATTACCAGACAGACTGTGCTGTTGCAGTTCTGTCTTTTCTTAGACACGGACACATTATTTTGAAGGAAGACAGAAAGCTATGTAAAGTCATTTTGTTAAATAATTTCAATTACACAAAGTTCTAAGTGCCCAAACATGTACAAAATGTTGAGTTTCTTGCAATTTAAATTATTTTCTACCTTTAACTCTCTATGGTTTTGAGTTGTTATGTGGTGAACCAGTTAGCACACACACACTCCTGTCATTCATTCTCTTAGGGGCCACTGTTGTCTCTAGATTAGGATAAAAGATGTTTATCCTGCTGCAGGGTGACATCTTGGTCCGTGAAGTGACATGCCTGACAGACAACTCTGCCTTTACTTCACCTAATGGTTTTTAGATTTGACTTTTTTTTTTAACATATTTAAGCTTTCTATTGTTGTTCATCTGTGTCCAGGCCATGTAGTGAGAAGAGGCTGTAGAATATGCAACACAAAACTGTCAAAACTTTCATCTATAATTGCGATGCAGCCTCGATCAGGGAACACAGAGAAATGGTGCAGAAATAAACTACGTGCAAAGATAAATAAAAGCCAAATCACAGAGATGATTAATTTCCACAGGACTACTTTGGTCACTTATTCGTTAGCGTTGGAACTATCAGGTAGTCTCTTCTCAAAGCGTTCATGTTTGTTAACTTAAAATTGACACATCTCTGATGTTGTAAAAGTGACAAAATTCCCACTCCTCTTTTTGCAGTAACACTTTTTTAGTCAACATGAGGCTTCAGCAGTTTGCCTTCTGGATGTATAGAAAAACAACATTTTATCTGAAAGTATTTTTGTGTAACTTGTGGCTTCACAGAGTGGGTTGTATGATAAAGCTGTGTGTAGCGACTGAGCAGGCAGGGCTTCACTGTGTTACTCAGGAGGATACAGTAGAGGGTATTAAGGGAGGAAACCCTGCAGGATACTGAAGATTCAAACATCTGCTGTCAACGACACACTTACACATAAAGCTGAACCCAAACCAGCAACTCTGCTGCTACTTGCTTGTTAACTGTGAATAGTCTTCCAATCCATTATCTGTCTCGCAGGCCTTTAAGTTAAATGTTGTCAGAGAATTTGGCAACAGATTAAAAATGAAGAGAAGCATGACTCACACTGTAGATCTACATAAAGATTATTTAAAGCTTTTTAAGTTGCGTCTGAACAGAAAATGGATCAATCAATTCAGTGCCATTATTTTACTTATCTTCTTCTTTATGGAAATTCATTTAATATGACTTTATGCCACTGGAATTTATTATTTTCAAATTGTAAATTGTTTTATCTTAGCAGAGTTTTGATTTGTAAATGTATTCTATGTTTTACGAGATGTATTTTTACTATTACAATGATTATTTTTAGCATGATGAACTGATTCAGTGATGACACTACTCTCTGTAACAGTCACGGGTCTGCTGTTAATGGAGGGCGTTCTGTAAAGAGTTACTGAGTAGTTGTGAAGCTGTCACAGACTGAAGCTGATGAATTTATCTTTTGAGAAGGCAACAAAAGATCCCAGAGTACAGATCAATCAGTCGAGGACTTTCATTTAGTTCACTTTCAAATAACAGTTTGATCCTCAAAGCACACAGATTTCAGGCTCGTAGAGAGAATAATGACTACTGTTTTTCTTTGTTGTGTAAGTTTAAGCATTCTTATACAAGAAAAACAGGGACGATACTGTAATACTACTGGATTGAATAACCCATACAGTACATCTGCTCCAGATGTGGAATCATAAATGATTGAAGGACAACACCTCTGTCTTTACAACGCTGCTGACCATTTCCAGAAGTAACCAGCTTGAATCCAATCACATAAAATTAAAGACTCCATTCTGTAATTATTTACCTCATTATTAAAAAGTGTCTATCTTGTAATTTTAACTTAGTCACTAATAATTATAAGAGCTGTGACTTTAAATCCTGATTACAAAATCTCATTACTTTGAGATATTTTACATTTTTATAAGTTGCTACGTAATATTTAAGGCACAAGGAGGCAAACGTTTCAGTTGAGTGAATGAAACTTGTTTTTAAAAAAAGAGTAATAAGGTCAGACATGAAGAAATAAAGCATGCTGATTTCAAGAATAAAGGTTTAGTTTCAGTTTAGTCAAAGAAAGGATTTTGAATATTAAAACTTCACTTTTTGGACACTAACTCTCCTGAATGCTCCTCAGTATGTTTCCACTCTAAAGCTTATTTATTATTTTTCCCAAAACGCAACCACTGGTGTTGATTTCTACCAGGGCAGGATTATTGCAGTCAACTCGAGTCAGATTAATATGTTTCACTCGACGGTGAAACTGTATAAAACCAGAATGTACAATAGTACAAGCATTGGGAAATGGTCAGCATGAAGCTAAGATAGATTTTTTTGTATGGGTGTAAGAGAAAAGATGCAAAAACACAATGTATTGTGTTTAAATCACAGGTATCAAAAAGCATCAAACATTTTGCACTTCTCCAGTCAGAATCTGTAATCATATGGCAAAGTGCCCAGCCCCTTTTGTTTCTGTTTATTATGATGGAGTTTCATCAGATTCACAGAGACACTGCTGACAGTGACGTTGGCCCTCTGCCTTTTTCATTTCCTGAGCACAGTGACTGTCATCTCTCCAGAATTACAGCATATTGTTAGTCCAGGTAGTACCATATACAGTATAGACATGCTTCAGTCTCATTCAGTATACTGATACAGTGCCACCATCAGGCCAAATTTCATCTTTTGTATAAACAAATACCTGCGAGACAAAAGCATGTATGTAAGAAGTGGGCATGGCCACTTTGACCACAGGCACTGGTTTGTGGATTCATTTTTGAAGCCTCCATTTTGGCATTTTAACTGTCGCCATCTTGTTTTTAGTCAGAAGTGATCATATTTGCAAAAAGAGGGGGGGGATTGCTACACCTCTATCTTATTTGACATGTTGTGTTGTTAGCATGGAGACACAAGCATGTATCTAAAAGTGCTGTACCTCACAGCTAGCATGGCTGTAGTTGTTATATCTTACGTTCACCGTCCTTTGTACCACTGACACTCAATTATTTTATGTTACAAGTGTCCTCCAACATCAAACCAAAATGGATCATTTTCAGTCTGACTGCTGATGGTTTTACTGTACCTCATTTGATCTTTTTTTCTACAGCTTATCATGCTACAAACTTAAAACAGTTGTTGTAACCAGTATAGAAATGCAATCACAATGTGCCAAGCCTTTCACGTCCCTTTAACTGACTGAGATGTTCTTGGTAACACTAAACTGTATTGAAGATGGACTTCTGAAAACTAACAAATCAGTGCTTGTAAGGATGTGACCACTCGTACAGAGGATTATTGCTTCAAAAAAGTTTGTGTTATGAGGAAAGGGAATGTTTTAATCAAAGTCACTCTAACAAAAAGTAAGAATATGGGCATAACAAACGTCTATGTATGCAAGTCAGAATTCAGGGGGTGAATCTTTTAACACATAGCCCTTTGCCTCTACAGAAGGCAAAGGTGAAGGGAATTTGTTGAGATGAGGGTTCATCAGACAACTGGTAAATGAAATACTGTGTTCGATTTGGATGTTTAGTTATTTTATACAGCATATAATGAGCAGCAGAAAGCTGCATTGTCACTGGAATCACAATGTTAGACTCATGTCACATGTGGGAACTCACTATTTGTTTCAATAATGGCTATCACTGTATTCATTGCATAGTGTATAGGAAAGCAGAAATCTGCAGCTTTACCTCTGCATCCAATAAGCATCCCAGTGTTTAAGTGCCTCAAGCTTTGATAGTAACATAGATGCAATAAGACATAAATGAGATGCTTTATTTAAGAATGAAGAGAGTGTGAAGCAGTGGAAAACCACTGCAGCACAGTATATTTTTTCCACAATCTTGATCAAGTGTGCAGCATTGGAAACTAAATGTTCTATTCTTTTTTTGTCTTTCTTTTATGATATATTTCCAGGAAATCTGGTGTCAAATATATGCAAACTATTAAAATATGTTTAAAGATTTTCTCATGTGCCAGTGTGTTTTCTTATACTGAAATGCATTCACATTCAAATACCACTACTGGCATCTACCTCATTAACAGTTGTTTGAGGATCTCTGTGGTCTTTTGTGTCCATAACACTTCAGAACATTGATATACACAATTATTTTGCATGGAGAGAACAAAAAATAATGCATGCTGCGTTTAGGGCACTGAATTAAAATTGGAAGAAGAGAACACCTTGACGATCATATGTCACAGTAAACCTCTCAACCATTTCAAAGCTATGATGGCAGTGTTTTTTGTGGACTAAATCTCCCTAGTCCTTTTTGTTTTTAACTGTAAGTATTTGTGAATAGTCACTGACAGATCTGATCTTACCACAGCTAATTAAAACTCTTCCTGGCAATAAATAGATGATGCATATAAAATACTTTTGCTTTTAGAATATACATATCTAGAACAGGACTGAGAGCTGTGGGAGGAACTTTACTGTCTGCCTTTTTCTTGTTTCTCTCCCTAACACCCTGGAGATTTGTGCCATTATAAGAAGCATTTAGGAATATAAAGAATTTTAGTATTTTAATGATCTGTTAAATATCCATGCAGTTTTAAATTAATATTGCTGTGTTGTTTTGTTTTTCACTGTTTGTTCTATTTTTCTAACTTGTGAGCTATTGGACACTCCTGAATTTCTCCCAGGGGATGAATAAAGTATTTATTTATTTATCTATCTATCCAGAAAATGTCCGTTTTATGATTTTCTTTATAATAGCCTTTGACATTTTGAGGTTTATTTTCTATAATAAGTTTCATATCTCCGAGGGTCCTCAAAGCGGCCCTATTCCATATTGTGATAAATGGTCTTCAATGTATTCCAACGGGGCGCCCCTCCTGGCCAATCAGGGTGAGTGCAGCAGCTTCGACACCACCCCCCAGCGGCCGCACAGGCGCACTGAGCGCTCAACTGCCATTTTGTGGCAGAGGCTACTCTGCTAAAGCGGGAGAGGATTAAAACAAACTGCGAAGAAGCCTGCATTTCTTGCCAGCATCTCTAACTTTGTAGCACAGACTCTCTGCTTTCGGCCAAGTTAAACGGGAGGAGAAACACACTAAAAAGAGGTAAAGTATCACTACTTTTCTGATAAGTGGGGAGTTTGCAGGATCTTTAATCGGCCTCTAGGTGTCACGATGGGGCTCTGGGTCCGGGCAACTCGTCGGAGAGTGTTTGTCTCCCTCTATCGTTATCGAAAACCCCGTCTAAATACGTTTTAAAAACGAAGTTTTTACAAATATATACACAGTCTGCTCTATTTTAAGAGAAACTATGGCAATATTGTCGAGGATGAGCAACTAATACTTCGATGTTTTGGTTGGAGAGTTTAGGCCAAGGCGTCCATTTTCTCGCTTCTTTGTTTCCCGTCTTTGCAGCCTTGACGACATGGAAACTGGCGGGTTTAAGTTAGTGCTAACGCTAGCTTGTGTGCAACAGAAGGCAAAGTCCCGAAACAAACACGTCTACATGCACAATGAAATCACTACTTAATTACAAGTGAATACAATAGTCACATTTTAGCTTACAACTATCGAGTTACTTCGACCTTTAGCGCGTTGAATTACCGATAGACCTTTCTGTACAGAAACAATGTTAGCTAACATTAGCATCTAAAGGTAGCTAGGTTAGCAAAGAGAAAAGGCCCTTCCCCACCCAATGCCCTTAGTCACGTTACATCTGAAAGAGACGGAATCCGCAAATGTAAGCAGAGTAGTCTTTGGTTGAATTATCTAATTCAACTGCATCGTTTTTATATCGACTTTAGTCGAAATGCTAGTCAGCTCAGAAAGAGATGCATACAGCAGTGCACGAACGTTTAGGCCAGCGCGGAAAACAGTGACGAAGCATTCAGAGAAAAACGATCCTCGGTAATCACGATCGACACTGATTCACTAACAACAAATACACGGCTTGTGTGGTCCTGAAATCAGCCATCTTCCATTGGGGAGTATCTCATTTTCTTTCCATTTTCCTGCCATAGCTCCGTGGTCGGTATACGAAGCTGTTGTTGCACCCTTCTCCCGCTTGTCTCTTATTCTAAGCCCACCTAGAGCATCATAGCCACAGATATATATTATAGCAGAGAGCTCCCTCTACGATTCGGCTTGGAGAGCTACAAAAATACCGCTATATATCTGCTGTGTAAGGAGGCAACAGCTGCCCGTCTGGTTGCTCAGTATCATTGCCATGTTGTGGTAATTTTATTGCACTTTAAGTAAGAGCATATATGGAGGCCTTTATAACAGCCTCTCTGACTCCTTGACGTTTTGCAACATAAACACCAGTGAACAAACAAACATGTTACGTGCTAACACAAATAATCATCACGCTGTTAAGGCTGATTGTCAGATAATTAATGTACAAGATAACTCGAGTCAAATTGTTGGTATTACAGGGTATTGTATAATATATATCATGTGAGGAACAGCGTCTATCACTTTTGGTACTAAATGTGAAAATCGTTGATTTGATAATTGTTTCTTTTTATCCTTAACATTAAACATTTGCTGGTTCTGAAATGTTTGTAAAACATCTTAAGGTTATCTATGAAATCCTAAAAGCATTACAAAGTTATACAATCCAAGTTTTTCTTTCAGTTCATAGAAATAACACCACAACATTCAAAAACACTTTACTTGAACTACGTGACAAAGAGGCTTCATTTTTGCCATAAATTGCATTATTATTGTTTGTTTCTTGTGTGCCATTATTTGTTGTTTGTCCGATAGGCAGTGCAGGTTAAAACTAAAACACTAAGAAGACTTTTGAAGGTCCTTCATTGAGGCATTTGTCTACCTAATAGAGTGGAAGTTGTCAAATCACACTATGATTGCCTGTTCCCCTTACCCTCTTTAGGTTGACTTTCAGGTAGCAGCCTGAAGCCTCGGGTGAGCAGATATATGTCGAACAGAACAGGTTATAATTTCTACAGTCTGTTACAGTCAATATGTCTGTATGTGGAAGTGTGTAACATGTCCCTCTTCCCTTCCTCAGCTTGGCAGGGACAGTGAGGTAGCAGCAGGCATCTGAGTCAGGAAAGCGCAGGGCTTTCAGCAGCAATTACAACCATGCAGTCTACAGAAATCATGATAACATTCAATTTATCACAGCTGTTCCAGGTAACACGAGTAGAGTTAAGTTGAAATTGTTTTAAACCCTAATGCTGTCCACGGTGGCTCTATAGCAGTGTGCGGTATTATCGCACCACCCCCTTTTTTATTTTGTTAAGCACATTTGTTTGTGAATCAGGGGTCCAAAATTGGCCTGCCAGCAATAATATATAGCCCACAAGATTATGTAGATTGTGACTTTTACTTAGGTGGTCATTTTCTTAACAATAATGCTGTGATAATAAGTGACAGGAACAAACACTCCCGCCGCGGAACAGAGCAGCGCTGTAACAGTCACCTCCTCTTAAGCCTTGAACGAGCAAGACAGTTGGTTCTTTAAAAATCTGTACAGTACAATTTGACAATGGAATATATACGAGAGAGAGAGCTTGCACATGTGCTGATACTCTGTACGGACTTAACTGAGTTCTGGGCCAGTTGAGCCCGTTTTCTCATTTACTAAGTACTCAGCCTGTCGTTATGTATCCTGTAGCCACGTCGTTCTGTACAGGTTTAAAAAACTAATTGTCATGATTATATCTGTTGCTGCCATGACAGTGCAGTATTTCAGCTGTGCTGTGTGTGTGTGTGTGTGTGTGTATAGTGTCGGCTGCGCTCCACTGCTGGCATGCACACTGCTCTGTGGCGTGAAATGTTTGTCTCTGTCGCTGATTGTCACTGCGTTAAGAAAACAATAAAATAAGTAAAAGTCACAATTAAAATAATCTTGCAGGCCATATTATATAGGCCTATTTGTGAGGTGAGAGCTCAAATGAGATATTTCCTCGTTTCACACGGATCTTTATGGCCAGATATGACAAATTGCATCATCTAAATCAGCTTGTTCTCCTTTTTCATTTGACTGAAAGCCAAGATGTTAACAAAGGAGTGAAGTTACAGTTGGTTTAGATACCAGTGCAGCTGCCTGTGTGTCCCTCTAAACATTATGTGGGGTGAGGTGACTCGAAGTGCTGTTATGGCAGTTGCTGCCGTTCACCGCTGTGATCTTGTTTTTACCGTGGTTATTAATTTTTGCGGTAACCGCGACAGCCCTATTTTGTCACAGTCACATTTGGGACTTATTAACCCCCAGTCTTCTTTGACTCAGCTCTTGGGCCAGAAGTCGGCAGTAAAGAGTTACATTGCGTGCAGGGAGCTGCAGACAACCGGAGAGACCAGTCAAAAAGATTGTGATTCAAAGCACCCGATTAATTTTTTACGTGACTTGAGCACAAATTTCAGGCCAGTGTGGTCGCCAGTTACTCAGAAACATGCATAATCCTGCACCGTTCCAAGTTAATGTAATTGCGAGACAGCTGAGGCATAGGACTGCACAATTTTGGACAACATGATAATTAAAATTATTTTGATCAGTACTGAGATCACGATTATTTATTAGTTTAAGGTGCACTATTTCTTATTGTTTTGCTTTTTTTAAACTTAAATATCCTGCTACTCACCTATAGCCACGGCTGGATTGGGACAAAAAACAAATGGCCTGACTTTTTTTGTTCACCTCGGCCCCAAACAATCAGCCTAACATGACCCAGCAGCAGCCCCCTAAATACACCCACTGTTCCACAATATTCATAGTAAAGCAAACATAAGTAAGAAGTAAATGTCAGAGAGATAGATCTAGTGTTATTCATCCTCATCTAGTTCCAATGAAACAGAACTTCAAGAGTACTAAACTGCTGTCTCATTTGTTTTAATTGGTCAAAAAATTGTGTGAGTGCAGGACGAGGTCATCAGACATTCGAAACATTTTACAGGAAGAGAAAATACAGTTATTTTGAGATAAAAATACTCAGTTAATGCTTTATTAACATTTTAAACAGGAACGCTGGATTTAAACCGGGAAACGTTATTTTTTGTTGTTCATGAGGGCTTTAAAATTAATATTCGGGCTTTCACACTTGCAGAAAACTCCTGATATGTCCGGGAGAAGCTGTACGTGTGAATGTACAAAACAACCACATTTTTCGTTCTGACTTCACCCGGAGTTTCTCCTGCCAAACCCCTAGTCTATTTTCCGCAACAAGTCCGAGTGAGCTGATGTAAGAACGTAGCAGAACAGCCGCGATGGAGTGCCTTAAAACTGCCTACTTCCTCTGGTCAAAACAAATACAGACCATTCCAGATCAGAATCAAAACTTAAAGGAGGACATACTGGCTGCTGCATTGTTGTCAAAGAAGCCAGTACTTTAACATAGCATGTTTCCTTAATGTCGAAAGATATAGAATGATCATTGTATGATTTAATTCAGCAGATACCTAACATTTTGCTCCTAACCTGCTCCAAACCTGCTTCCAGTGGACTCAACACAAACCACAAACACTGCTTAATAATATTTTAATCTGCACAATATTTCAGTTCCTACCCAGCATGGACGGAGGGCCAACTGAGGGTGTAGGGGTGGTGGAGGTCCCCTCCAAAGACTTTCCCTCCATCCAGGCCGTTCACAGCCAGGATGCAATGGTGGCGGACCTCCTCCAGCAGGCAGCTGAGGCGGGGGGGCGTTGTAGAGGGACAGGCTGGAGTCGTCCTGGAACAAGGTTATTATCCGTCAACCAATGTGTAAAAGTGTCACACGGTTTTTTTATTTCACATTTCAGGTTTATGTAGAAAGTGGTCAACTCTTTGACTATCAGCAATGTTGTGTTTCAGGTCATGGAGATGGAATGGTAGCGAGCCAGGCCCAACAGCAGCTGATGGAAGCAGCGGTGGGGGTTGGTGTGGATGGGGGAGCAGGGGTTGAAATGATGGTTATGGACTCGCTGGATCCAACCTTGTTACAGATGAAGACAGAGGTAAGCTCACAATTAGAAGCGTTATGATTGATTCGGTATGATTGTTGCCCAGGAGGTTTAGGAATACAATTATTTAGAAGTAAGACACCTTATGTGTGTTGGTTGTTCTTCTCTATTGTAACAGTCAATTAATTCAGAGTAAATCTGCAGGTCATAGAAGCTGCAGTAGGGGGATCAACGACTACAGTGGGTTCTGCGCACCAAGCAACTGTGACAACAGTAGACCAGACTCAAATCATCACACTACAGGTGAGTGGTTCTGAAGTCATTTTACATCATGGTTTTGAGTTTGTCTCAATGACGCACCGTAGTTTCCCCTGCACATGTGTGCTGACCACAGGTCTCTGTCTGTCCTCAGGTGGTAAACATGGAGGAACAGGCGGCTCTGGGTCTTGGTGAGCTCCAGCTAGTCCAGGTACCTGTTTCTGCCTCTACTGTGGAGGCCCTGCAGCAAGGCACTTATGTAGACACCACTGCTATGCCTAAGGATGGAGACCCGGTCATCTGCCACACTCTGCCACTGCCTGAGGGCTTCCAGGTACACAGACCGGCTCGATTTGTAGAGACCTACAGAGTAACTGCACACATTATTTTGTTCATGGTGGTTAACTGACTAAACATTAAGTATATATGTCTTAAAGGTAGTTAAGGTTGGTGCAAATGGGGAAGTTGAGACAGTGGAGCAGGAGGAGGAGGGAGGAGTTGCCCACCCTGAAGAGGAGGAAGATGAGATGGGTAGCCACCATCTGCTGGAAGAAGGGGAGGATGAGCCCATTCAACCTCCAAACGAAGACCCAACCTGGGCAAAAGACCCAGACTATCAGCCTCCAATTGGAGCTGCCAAGAAGACCAAAAAGGTCAGATAGGTGTTTGGTGCCAGTCCCTGTTGTTGTGGATGTGAAACGGTAACAACATGTTGATAGGTAGAACTTTGATGTCAGCTAATTATGGGGTCTAATGGTTGGCTTTGTGTCCAGGGTAAAAAGAGTCGTCTTCGATATGCTGAAGGAGATAAAGACATGGATGTCAGTGTGTATGACTTTGAAGAAGAACAGCAGGAGGGCCTTCTGTCTGAGGTCAACGCTGAGAAGGTGGTGGGCAACATGAAGCCACCGAAACCCACCAAGATCAAGAAGAAAGGTGAGACAAAGACGTGTGCTTGATCGACAGTATGACAGGAAACACACTTTCAGTCATTGTTTGTAAGATTTAATTTGCATTGCCATTTTCAGAAATGAACTTTTATAGGACATTAGTATTGGTTCAACCTTGATCACAACATTTTAGGTACGGTGAATTGAACTGCTCCCATGTTGAAGTTTATATAGTTTAGATGAAATGCAGTGAAGTCACTGCTAACCATGATTATGGGCACAAATTCATATCCTATAAAAAGTACATCTGCACAGAAGGAGGCAACATTTTCAACACCAGCAATAAGGAGGGATGGGATTCTCACTATTTTCTTGTCTGGTGCTAATCACATTCCTAAATACGATATTGGAAATCTGTTAACTGTTTTTATCCAGATTACGTTTTTTGGACTGTGGGACTGTTTCGAAATGAAATATATATATATATATATATTTTTTTTTTTTTACCAAACTCTGTTGTCTACATTATTCGGTTAAAACTATGATTGAAATAGTAGTCTGTTTTAAATGATTTATGATTCTGAGGTGTTGTGGTGTTCAGTGTTTTTTAGTTTTTTGAGACAGTGACTGTTATTAACTTTGTGGTCTGTGTCTCATTTTTGTGTTAAAGGAGTGAAGAAAACATTCCAGTGTGAGCTGTGCAGCTACACCTGCCCTCGGCGCTCCAACCTGGACAGACACATGAAGAGCCACACGGACGAAAGGCCTCACAAGTGTCACCTGTGTGGAAGAGCCTTCAGGACGGTCACCCTGCTGAGGAACCATCTCAACACACACACTGGTACTCCCCTACTGGTACACTTCATACCACTGTAAGACTCCCAACTAGACCATTAGAGTACAAGTATTTTACGTTTGTTGTTTTTGCTTTCCTAAGGAACTCGTCCACACAAGTGCACAGACTGTGACATGGCTTTTGTGACTAGTGGAGAGCTGGTTCGTCATCGTCGCTACAAACACACACATGAGAAACCCTTCAAATGCTCCATGTGTGACTATGCTAGTGTGGAGGTGAGACTCTCTTTATGTTCGTACACTCTTGTATAGTTTTGGCTGTTCTCCGTAAATGCAGTTGCATTTTTTCATTGTAATGACTGTGTTTGTGTGCATCTCGTGCAGGTGAGCAAACTAAAGCGTCACATTCGTTCCCACACCGGCGAGCGTCCTTTCCAGTGCAGCCTTTGCAGCTACGCCAGCAGAGACACATACAAGCTTAAGAGACACATGAGGACACACTCAGGTAAAACTCATCCCTGGACTGCTTCTGTGTTAACGGTGTGTTAAGGCAGGTTAAAGGTCAAAGTGGCATGTTTAACATTATTAGTTTTTTAACCTTTTGTCTATGTATTCTTATTAAAGAGGTCATTTGGTAGCTTCCTTACAAAATAATAAATTCCAATGAAAAAGAAAGGACATTTGGCCTTTTGCTTATCATCACCTTCCATTCACTTTCATCTTACTATCAAGTAAAACCACACTGAACTTATTCATCCCTTTGCATTGTTCATGTTGCCCTGTCAGAATGGAAAAATTAATCAAACAATTACCAGGGTTCAACATTAACCGCCAAATTGCCAAAAGCCAACAAATATACAGCTAAGGGGCTCCTCCTTGGGCTAACAACTGTATCCCAATTCTTTAAACCTTTGCAAATGCATCCCCACAAATCCAAAGACATCCACACTAGCATTAGCATCATCATGGCTGACGCTCAAGCTTGTGAGCTGCGGAGATTTAGAAGCAGTAGCAACATGGTGCAGCTACAGGAAACTGCAGTCTTTTATTGGGTTGCTGTTTTGTTTTGGGGCAGTAGAATATAATATTAGGAGGTTATGAAGGCTGTATAAAGGCTGGTTAAATTGTCTTTAAATACATTTTGTAGCTTTGTTTTATAAAGGAGACACCAACTATGTCATTTGGCCATCTGATTTTGTTGTTTGTGTCTACACCTGATGTAATGGTGATTAACCCTTGTTTTTGTCCAATCCTGTTCTTAGGAGAAAAACCTTACGAGTGTTACATCTGTCACGCCCGCTTCACTCAGAGTGGAACCATGAAGATGCACATCCTGCAGAAACACACCGAGAATGTGGCGAAATTCCACTGTCCACACTGTGACACAGTGATTGCACGCAAGAGTGACCTGGGTAACAAAAAATCAGAAACAGTTTAAACCTACCACACAGATCACATCTTTTTTTCTTTTTTTTTTGAGTACTTACGTATTTCTCTCTGTTCTGCAGGTGTCCATCTCCGAAAGCAGCACTCGTTCATAGAGACGGGGAAGAAGTGTCGTTACTGTGATGCCGTTTTCCACGAGCGCTACGCTCTGATCCAGCATCAGAAGTCTCATAAGAATGAGAAGAGGTTCAAATGTGACATGTGTGACTACTGCTGTCGCCAGGTTTGTGCACCCAATTTAAAAAAAGAAAAGTTATGTTATATGTTGGGTTCCCTGCTGCTAGTTGTAAAATTGTCATTTCATATGAATATATGGGTAAACCAGTTCCAGTTCCACTGTTTTTAAAGACACATGCATTTGAATCCATAGGATTTATTAACATGTATTAAGAATTGCATTACAGCTCTGTCTGTTGTTAACGTTGTTTAACATTCTCTTGTGTTCAGGAGCGCCACATGGTGATGCATCGTCGCACCCACACCGGAGAGAAACCGTACGCCTGCAGTCAATGTGAAAAGACCTTCAGACAGAAGCAGCTGCTCGACATGCACTTCAAGCGCTACCATGACCCCAACTTTGTCCCCACCGCCTTTGTCTGCCCCAAGTGTAACAAGACCTTCACCCGCAGGGTAAGGGCCCTTCCCTTTTCATTTAGCAGATCTGGTGTGAACTCTGAAGTTTGGCACTGATGACTGAAGTTATACAATTCTTCAACAACAATCTAATTTCTCTTCTTCTTTTTTTGCAGAATACCATGGCTCGCCATTCTGAGAACTGCAACGGTGAGGTGGAGGAGGCTGAGAATGGAGCTCAAACCCCGAAGAAAGGAAGGAGGGGTAGAAAGAGGAAGATGAGGAGCAGGAGAGATGATGATGATAGCGGTGAGAATTACACATAGTATACTTATGGGGACTTGAGGTTCTGAGAAGTTGGTCTGACCAGGGTTAAGATTTTTTTCAGAGTAAGAGCAGCTGTTAGCAAGTTTTTCTTACCTTTGCCCGTCGCGTGCCTGCCTGACGCCTGTCTGTGCTTTTCTCTGTGGCATTCAGAGGATGATCATGCTGAACAAGACGACGACGAGGAGGTGGAGGGTGAGGAGGAAGCATCACTGCTACAAGAAGAAGAAGAGGAGGAGGTAGATAGTATGGAACTGGACCAGGCCCCTGCCGCCATCCCAGTGCCGGCTCCTGACGAGCCACCCGTGAAGAGGAAACGAGGACGACCCCCAAAGAACGCCCCAAAACCCCCAACACCCAGCAAGCCCGTCAGAGTGGCTACCAAGACACCTTTAGCTGGTGAGAATATGACAGCATTTATAAAACAAAATGAAACAAGTTACTGTTATTATCCTGATGTTAATGAATACTTAATAGGAAAACTGGGGGGGGGGGGGGGGGGGGGGGGGGGGGGGGGGGTTGGCTTGGGGTTTGGTTTTTTCTTGTGTCATTAAAAAGTGATATGGAAATCTTCATTATTTCCAGAGGCAAAAGTTGTAGCATGTCAACTGTTAAACCTGATCACTTTCTGGCTGCACTTCTCGTTGTCTGGTGGCAGGTCTCTTCTTTTTATAACTATTCCCCCTGAATGCAGCACTGAAATGAGTGATGTTGTGTTGTGTTGTGTTGTGTTGTGTAGCTGCTGCCATCATCCAGGTGGAGGATGAGAGCACTGGAGCAGTGGAGAACATTATAGTGAAGAAGGAGGATGGCGATGCCTCTGCAACAAGTCCCCTGGAGCAGGGTGTGGCTCTCACCGTGGAGGGGGTGGGGCTTGATGGGGAAGGGGTGGAGACTGTGGAGCTGGCAGTAAACGAGGAAACAACCGTGACAGCTGCCAACGGAGACCTGACACCAGAAATGATCCTTAGCATGATGGACCGATGAACATGCCCTCCACACACAGAGATGGACTTTGAGTATAATTGGCAAACACACATTAACATTTTCACATCTTTGGCCTTCACCGGATGTTCCACATGGTGGCCACGTTGCCTCAATTGCAGTGGCTGCACAAATCAACATGCACAAAGAAGGGAAGCCGCATGTAAATACTCTATCATAATACTCCACGTCCATATATTTCATCATGCATTACACACACATATACACACATGATCCCACTGCACACACTTGTGTACTCTCCCATATCATAGTCAGATATCATCGGAGCTAACGACCGACTTCTCTCTGCTCTTTAAAGCTTGTTTCAGTTTGAATGTCTTTTGAATGAATCATTGTGTATTTTGCTACTAATTTGTACCCACAGCCACTTCCTGTGTCAGTTCCCGCCCACACACTCTGCAGCTAATGTTTCTCTCCTCTGCTCTGCCAAAAGGGGACATTATGACATCTACTTTCACTTTTCACCTTGATTTCCTGCTTGCTCTTCTTGCAACTACTTGACTTTGCTAATTCAAGCCTTTATATGTGTATATATAGAAAAAATGTAGTTTATCCTAATGACACTTAGTACCTGCTCTCAGTCAGATGCTCCTTGCATTTTTTCTCCCAAAAGTTAGATTTTCCTTCTTTGCCTGTGTTAAACACACGGTCCTTGTTTTGATTTTATTAGTTTGTAAATGAAAGCCTCTCTCAAGGGAAAGATGGAATTTTTCTTTATACATGAGCTGATGGCTCAGGTAAATGCAGTCAAATTAACGGCAGTCATGACTTCATGTGTGTCTGACATCTAAACTTCCAGCAGCCATCCTTGTTCTTGCCTACACTCAGTCACGCTGTGCAAATTAAATGTTTCGTATAGCTGCTAATTCAGTTTCCCAGCACCAGTGTAGTTAAAGATAAAGTTATATTTCCTGTTTTCTCCTCTTGATAACTGTTGGAAGATATTTGTCATTCATATTAATGTTCTTCCTCTGACTGTCGATTGTTTCCATCTCACAAACTGATTGATCCCTGACTATTAGAGAACACTCATGAACCTATTTAAGTTTTGTACTTAAGGTGCAAATTGTGAACATTCCTTGTCCTTAAATCACAGGGTAAATGTGTCCTTTTGAAACCTAGGCCCTACTATTTTTTTTTTTACATATTATTGCTGGAGTAATGCACCTAAGTGAGTCCACCAATGTGCTGGTTTGTGTCACTGACAGGCTCTTGTCGCTTTGTGCCTATAACACATGTAGACCCCACAATGTGTCAAAGGTAGAGCCCGGGCTTCAAATAACACATGGACCCTTATACATTGAATTATGTTTATTTATTTGAATCATTAAAATGATCAAACATTGCTTTGTAAGATAAAACCAGCAGCCCTTCATCCCCCTTGTAAAAAAAAAAAGAAATCAATATAACCAGCTGTAGCAGGTGGTTTGCATGTACATACAGGTTTTAAACCCTTTTTGCTTATGTGAACCTTTAAAAAATGTTTTTATTGGCAGACTTGGAGATGAATTGGTTCAAAGGGACGTTAAGGTTTTCATGTCTGTGATAAATGTGTTGGTGCCATACCCGGTACTCTCTTCCCATCATGCTTTGCTGCCACACAGAAAACCTTTTAACCACCAAAATCTGAATACACAACCAGTTTGATTCTCCAGTCTGATAAATATTGCTCCTGGCTGTGTTATGTATCTGTTCTGATGCTGTTTTACCCTTCATATTTATGGCCATGTTACAGCTGCCACCATTTTTCTCTGTGGTTGGCTCGATTCAGTTTCAGAAAACAACATTTGGGTCATCTGCTTCTGCTTGAAGTTTGAGATTAATCTGTAAAGGAACAAGATATTTCTGAATATATGATAGAAGACACAAACTGATACTGAGTGAAGTTCAGTGGTAACAAAGCAGCTTTCATGCTTCTTTTCTGACAGGCTTTATAACTGGTATTGAAAGAAGCTGTGTTTTGTTTTGTACGATGTGACTTAATCAGGTTCAGCTCTGTTAGATCAAAAAACGATCTCAGTCCAAATCCAAAGCAATCATCTTATGAAAAAATGTCATCTCTTCAACTTGGCTGAAAGTTCGGAAGTCCAGCTGGTTCAGGCGTTTCCTCCTTTTAATAAAACAAGATGGAACCATTTCTTTTTTTAATAACAGCTGTAGTTATATGCCCAGAATATGCTGTAAAAAAACACTGACGTACAGTACGGTTGTTAGAGGCTGGTTTGAGTCTTAAAAAAATAATGCTCATGCATCAAATTGTCACGAATCATTGTCATGAATCATTCAGAAACAAAATGTGACTGTAAAAACGGAAACTTTGCATTATCATTCTATCATGTTGTTCAGGAGCACGAATGGAAGATGGGTGTTTGACTGCAGTATATTTGTTTTTAGTTTGCACATCCCTTGTTTGATTCAGCAGAACAATTGAGAGAACTGTTAAAGAATGGTGTGAAACGCCCCTGTTTGAAAACCAGACGAAACCTTTGTCCTGTCATTCTGAAACTGAGACTCTGTATAGAAGATGAGAAATAAAAATCAATCTGATGGGCCCATAACTGCGTGCTTCTGTTCTTTCCATCAGGAGTACTGCTGCTGGGGCAGAGGTGTGATGATGGTTGGAGGATTAATCAGTCACAAGCCGACATTTTACAGGTTGAAGCATCATATGATGATGATCAAAATAACACCCTGATGCATTTATTGTTTCAGTAAGCTTACACCAATAACCCCAATGTGCTGATTATTGATTGATCATAAGATGCCAACATTCTTCAAATATCTACCATCTAATGTAGTTCTGTTTGTTTACTGAAAGGTCGTGGGTTAGTTAGAGCCCAGGACGAGGTGTAAAAGCTCGAGGAAAAAGTGAGTGTCTTGTAGGAGTCACCATGTTTGGTTTTGTACCAACATAATAACATCTGCTTCTCCTTCATTGAAAAGAGAGCATGCTACATATTTACAAACGCATTTTATCTAAGTAATTAACAATAAGCTATGTTTAAAAAAACACAGATTTCTTTGTAAAGAATCAAAAGAAATGGCTGAGCAAAGGTCGACAGATAAACACAAATCTGAAGAATTACTCTTGATAAAATGAACAAAAGTACAAACTTGTTGCGTTACAGGAAGAATTACGTAACAGGTAAATACCTATGAAGTATATTTAATGACTTCTCCAGTCAATTTCTACAATGACTTCTAAAAATAACCCAAAATGTCCATTTAGTGTAGAAGGAACAGCCATGTACTGCAGTTAATTGTAAACAATGACAATCCTTGTGTACATTGAAGTCATTATGGTTTTGAATTTAAGACTAATGCTGTATTAGTTTAGCAAAGCTGTGATTGAGGATTTATATCTTAACTTGTACTTGATCACAACATGTCAAGCATCGTCAGCGCCAACAAGGTCAATATTTGAGAAAAATGCATGTCATTTTCCCTACACGTTATAATGCCCCCTGGTGGATAAAGGTGAATGAAACAGCTGTTCACCAGATGTGCTTTTATCACATAGAATGTAAATATTAAGGGTTATCACAATCTGTATTAATTATTTATTCAAACACCGGTTCAGTCTTAAAGATGAGATTTTCTCAGCTGAAGTTTTTCAAAAAATACGATTCTCTTCTCTCTTGCGTTCATGTCTGCCAACATGTGTGATCACATTATGGAGTACATGGACACCTCTTCAAACAGACAACTGTTATTTGTGTGTGAAAGTGCAGATTTCCTGACTGTGGTGATTTTATGTGCGGGGGCGGTTCGACAGTTAAAAGGGTTCCTGCCAGTTTGCTCTTCTCTGTAAGTTGACTACAATAGTGACTCACAACATGGAACAGGATGTAAAAGTTTGAGAGCAAAATATGTGCACAAAAGCAAGTAAAAGTGACGTATGTGTGCAGACATGCACAAGTGGAAAAGAGACAGCAGGTTATATGCAGACGTGCATCTATTAGTGGGACACTTTGATAAGTATTCCTGTTACATAAATTCTTTCTTTATACTTATGTGATGTCAAACTGTGGCTGTGGTCAGCCAGGATAGTTCTCTCAGACTGAATGTGGGACTTTGGTGAACCCAAAGATCATCACAGCTCAACCAGGTGCATTTTTAATTAAAAAACAGGATAGGATGGACTCTGTTTCTCTCAACCTGCAAGGTAAGATGCCTTTCTTTTATCTTAAACATCAGAATTTGTTTTTAAATCTCAATGACAATTTGATTTATGAGAAGAGAGAGCAGCAGCTTATCAACACCGCCTATAACAAATAGCAGTCATTTGTTTGATTTACTGCAAATACTTCTATTTCATGCAGTTACAAAGTTTTGAGGGACCCGTTTAAAAATTGATACAGTCCTTTCCAACAGCCCTGTTCAACATCAGTGGCTATACATTTAGTTTTAACATTGTTTGAAAGCGAGTTCAGTTCCAGTTCAGTTTCCAGTTCAGTTTGTTCGTCTGCTTTAATGCTTTGTGTTATACTGAAGGGTGTTGCTCATAATTCTTTGACTTCAGTTATTGATGATATATACTTTATTAATCCCACAAGGGGAAATTCGGTTTACACTCTGTTATTTTTAGGGACATGCTTCTCACACACAAACCTGAATCACACATAATTAATAATCAATTTAACTGCCAAAACAGATCCCTGTGTACCAATGCTCCTGTGTGTGTGTGTGTGTGTGTGTGTGTGTGTGTGTGTGTGTGTGTGTGTGTGCGCGTGCCTGCGTGCGTGCGTGCGTGCGTGCGCGCGCGTGTGTGTGTGTGTGTGTGTGTGTGTGTGTGTGTGTGTGTGTGTGTGTGTGTGTGTGTGTGTGTGTGTGTGTGTGTGTAGATCAGATCTCAGAGCTGCTGAAACCTCACAGAGTCTGTTTGGTGACCCCTGTTGTTCTGAACTTCAGTCAGCCAGGTGAAAGATCAGCCAACAGGTTTATGGTGAGTGATGGAAAAAATTCCCCCTGGGAAAATAAGGATTTTTATTCTATAATACATTTTAACATAATTTAAATCAAATTGTTTTTGTTGAATAAGATGTCGGATAAACAAATATACAAATCTTGTCCTGTTGAGAGAGTCTTGTCGTCAAACACAAGACCCCACTAGCCCTGAAAGCTCCTAACCAGACACAATTTGACATGATTTTTTTCTCAATGTCAATTAGCCACAAACTAACTAAAGCATAATAATCCTGTTGCAAAGCCTTACATCAAGTGCAACATGTTATAGCCAGGTTACTCCTGCAGAGGGAGCTGCAGGCCTGTCCCATGTTTAATGTCCTGTCTATCCTTGTGTTTAGGTGCTGAGCCTGTGGAGAGGCTACCTGGTTATGAACAAGCACCCTGTCAGGGTAAATCACAAAACAAACACCACAAACATTTGTGGATTTTATGACAGGATTTGAAATGTCTGGGTTAGATACTGTATTTCATCAGCGTTAAAAAATGTATTCTGGCTTTTCCAATTTGACACAAGATAAATGTGAAGGACCACAGGGGTTTGGTAAAGGGTTACAGAGTAAATGTGTATACCTAATTTTTTAGATTTTATTAACTATATTTAGAAATAGAATCACATCAAAACCTCAAAAACTTTTCACCTGACATATGCAGAAAAAGTCAGAGGGGAAGACCTCAAAGTGATCTGGTTTTCATGGAGCTATTTCTATCAACAATGTTCATTTTGTTTTGGTAATTGAATAAAAAATTGTGAAATCAAATGTAGGGACTTTCTACCTACAATGGTTTCAAGAAAGATCATTTCTGAGAGTCAGAGTTAAACAGTGCTACGTGTGTTTTCAAGAAGTGTCCATGCCTGTGTGTGTACAGGTGGAGACCACTTTCAGCTACCTGGAGATTTGCTCCATCAACATTCACAGTCTCACAGAGGTAACTATAATATTCAGTTCAGCTTATTATAGCACTGTGTGCAATTTAAAACAGAAAAGAGAATATATATGTTGTATTTTGTGGTGAAATGTGAAGTAACATTTCTCTACAGTCAATGTTGAGCTGATACAAAGCATCAAACATGTCTGACATGTCATTTGTGCTGCAGATTGTCCTAGAGACGGAGAGGAGGACTCTTTCTTTTAGTGTCTTACATTGTGAAGATCTGGAGTCCATGGTCAGTCACATTACTGCCTCACTCAAGAGGACCTTTCCTGATTCCTCACCACTGTGAGTCTCATGGCACTACCTGCAGCCAGTATACATGCACACCAATAATTAGATAAGTATAGCTAATACTCTACATTCAGAGTTGGAATTTCATACTTTTTGTATTTTTCGGTTCCAAATGCGAATGAAAAGCACTTGATTGAACAATGGGTAGTAAAAAACAACTTCATCAATGCTTTCCTATTTAAAAAAAAATTCAGTTTATTTTTTCTGTTATAATTATAACCCTAACCCTAACCCTAACCCTAACCCTAATTATAATTAGGCCTATTGTTATTATTTAAAATGTGTGAGGCACTTTGTGAACTTGTTCTGTTAAAGGTGCTTTACTAAAGAAACCTAACCTAAACTAACCTAAACTAAACTAACCTATAAGGCCTTTAGGCTTACTATAACTTACTTACTTAGGAATAAAATCCCTGCAAAAAAATGACACTGGTTTAGTTTTTAGTATTAATTGAATAATGTGGAATTGGTATAACTTTAGTATAATTATCAAGACAATTATAAATCATCACAGAAGTAGTATCAATATAATGTAGCCTACTACTATGTTGAACTGATTATTATGATTTGAGGATCTAATTCCTAAATATTCTGCACTCTGTGTACAAAAAGTAAAGACAAAAGTTTATTCTAAAAAAAAGAAGCTATGAAGACATTTTTTCATGAATGCAAAAAATTAATTAATTCCGTTTTAAACAACCTTCTTGGCCATTGAAGTGTTTGTATAACGAGGGGACATTGAATGTGTCATGAAATCACCATCGGTGCCATAAACTAGGGTAATGAACTGAAAGGTTTGTAGGCTACAGTTGTACAGTTTGAACTCTGATAACATGTGTACTTGTGATTAATTGATGTAATAACATGTACATTTGGTTGGTTGGTGTCAGTGGTTTAAAGGTTTTGGTAGGCTATCCGAAATTTCGGCGGCAGCCATCTTTGTTTTTTGGGTTGGCGCGAAAATTCATTCCTGCTTGGATGGTTTGGACATTTATTTATTTATTGAAATAGGGACAGTGCATCTGTAGTCCCTTGGCAGGTTGATGGTAAACCAAAAGGTGAAGCTTGGTAAGAAGAGCATGACAGGTTAGCAAATGCTAAGTTATAAACTAACTCTTGTGCTAGTCAGAAAGCAGCTTCCATAAAACATGTAAACTGTGACTTCATTTGTAGTTAATTTTGAATAGCAAAAAAAGGCTTTGAACTGAATGCACTTCACAAAAAATGATTCCTCCAGTAGCTTAAGGCCTACCTGTTTGTAAAAAGCATAGACATACAGTCTATGGTACAAAGTAAGGATGAACCAGACATTTCCAGTTAGCTGTGGTAAAGCCACAAACTACAGAATACTATTAATCTTCAGTTTTCCTCTGAATAGCACAATCATTTACAAATGAATACCATTTTGTAATAGGTGTTGACATAAGAGATTGAGACTTTAAAATGAGCTTTTTAATGAGGGACAAGTAACACAAAGTAGGCTCACTGTCTCAGACTCCTCTATTTTCTGACACCTTGTTGCACACACCTGCATTTATAACAAAAGGCAGAGTTTCAGGAACTTCTGCAGCATTGACCTCGCTTTAAAGCACTAGACATTAATCCCACTCATTCATGCAGCACTCAATAAAGGAAATGCTTATTTACAGCTAACACACATTTTCCAGTAATTTTCAAGGTTTTTCTTTTTGAATGCAGCATTTCAAGGTTGCTCCATACCACAATGACTGTCGAATGTTTGTCTTGTAACACCATGTCGAGCTAACACATATTTTCCCTTCAATCCCCAGAAATCTGTTGAAGACCGTTCCCCCTGACCTGCAGCAGAGACTTCTTAAGCTGACAGGTGTGATAGAAGAGCAGCTCTACAATCAGCCAGGACCCTGTGGTATGTGCTTTTACTTAGTATAGATAAGTAAAGATAATATCTATAACAGTATAGATAAGGCTATACTGTATGATCAGTGTCAGTGTTAAGATATTGGAGAAACTTTTTGACCTATCATTTCAGTGATAAAACTGAAGGAGACTTTCTCAGCTACCGAACAACAATGTGTTTTAAAAACATTTTTACAGGAGGATTTTCTGAAACCTATGCTGCTCTGTGTGATTTCAATGAGATACCATTTAGAGAAGAGATTCAGTGGGTAAGAAATACTGTAATGATACATAGAACATGTACATATGCAATGTATACCAAATAGGGCTGTCAGGATCAGTGTGTTAATCGCGATTATGCGTTATTTAAAAAAAATCACATTAATCACAGGCCATTTTGTCCCTTTTTGGGCACCATAGTTAATCAACCGTAGCGTCTTCCTGCAGCCAGAGTGATGGAAATAAACGACACAGCGTGTGAATTGCGCATTTCACTTACACAAAGAAAATCCCTCACAGATCAGTAGATTAGTCACAAGTAATATGCACATCCAACATTTTACTTTTTTCCCCTTTAGCTTTTTTCATGAACTTTCCGATCCATAGCAAGTTTCTTTTCCCGGGCTTAAGTTAATGTCAAAACTTTTCTATCTACTGAAAATTCCTTATTATCTTTCAAAACGAAAGCAGGTTTTTATCCAAACAGGAAGTAACACAAACTTAGCTTGAGTAAGTACAAAATGAAAAATAAGAGCATCACAAAAAGTTTTGAAATGCAAAATATTGGAATTTTAAACATGCAATTAAAAATGAAATTACTCGCCATTAACTATTGAAATTCAGCGCGATTCATTTTTTTATCTTTTGACAGCCCTAATACCAAACTTCAAAATGACACTTGATAAACGGTTAACAACAAACAAATGCAAACACTGAAGCTGGCTCTCCTGTCTTGGTAGGATGTCGACAATATCTACTACACAAACCACTTGAGGCAGTTCAAGCTGCAGGACTTCAGCCACTTAGACAGCAGGTGAGATAAAGCACAGTGCTCTTTCATCCAATTTTAGTTTCATTTCTAATTTCTCCTCTCCTCTCCTCTCCTCTCCTCTCCTCTCCTCTCCTCTCCTCTCCTCTCCTCTCCTCTCCTCTCCTCTCCTCTCCTCTCCTCTCCTCTCCTCTCCTCTCCTCTCAGGGACTTGGCATTAGCAGTTGCAGCTCAGTCTTTCAGCCATTGGTTTACTAAGATCTACTGCAAGGAGCTCAAACTGGTAACTCACTTATACCATCTATGATATGTATGTTATTTAGTGAGTTCTAAATCCCATTGAAGGGAAAATTAGTCAATTTATACCATACGCGAGACATGACTCAATGTGAAAAAAAAAGTTTCACTGTTATTACACTGTTATTAGCACAATTTACCTACCCTACCATGTCCATGAACAAAGTGGGACAGACAAACCAACACTATGTCAATGTTTGGTAAAATATAAAAGATCTATTTTTTTTCTCTCTTCCCTGTCCTAGCCCACAAGAAACAGACCTACACCATGATAGATATAAATGCTACTTCCCATGTAAATGCTTACTTACCCCCCTGCAGCATATGCTGGGATTCTGTCATGTTGTTTGCCATTGTTGGTTTGTAGTAGAGTAGTTTCATTGAAAATGCATCTCCATGAATTTGTGAGACCAAAGCTTCTGAAGGAGGACTGAAGGAGGGGGGCTTTATTTGTACACCTATTGTGTTTCAGTATTAAATAAAGTCTCCCTGACATTAATGTCCTTTCTGAAAGTGGAGCAGGTGGTGGCACACTTTACTGTCTACTATCCATCTTGTTAGATTTTTTTGGCAAGCTCTCTTTCAAACAGACAGAACCAAAAAGAAGTTGAGATTTTGATAAAAAATGATGAGATCAAATCAGATGAGATTTCATGAGGATTTATAGAAAAGATGACCTGTCCTCTAAACTAGGAAAGTACCCAGCATATGCGTTAGATTGTGAAGAGCTTGGAAGTACAGCATCAGGGCAAGTTAGATTCTTTCAGCTTTTCCTCGCTAGGCTCTGAAGTAGTGATATTTGAAATTGAATGAGACATGGTACATTCAAAGGAAGATGAAGAGGTCACCCCTGACCGGTCCTTGAATTCATGTATATTAAGAATCTACAGCAGTTGTATTGCAACATTTCTCTGTGGTTCACAGTTTCCACACATTACACTGAACCATAAAAATGAAAATGCATAATATCAGACTTTATCATTCGTTTCAGACTGTGTGTCTCTCTCTCTGTCCTGCTTCAGTCAGTAGAAGTCCAGCAGCAGCTGACTTTCCTGCTGTCCAGATCTTCTGGTCTTGAGGAGCTGTCACTGGAGGCCTGTGGACTCAAACCGTGAGTGTGTGTGGAACTCGGTTCAGAAGGATTGTTCATTTACACAGAAAGGGAAGCGGGCACAGTTAATAAGCGCTTCCCTCAATAAGACTTTTAAAAGTGCATTCCAACCCACACTGAAAGACTGACTGTACTACCTGTTGAAATCTATATGAGTTTATAGTTGTGTACACTTAGATAGAGATAAAGAGATGCTCTTTTTCTGCTCTCAATACTGATCCTCTTTTGTACATGTAGTAGTGTGTTCTGACAAAAACCATCCTCTTCAGCTGACTCGTTTCCTACTTACAAACATGAATATCAATTTAGAAAACAATAATGTTGTGCTTTTTTTGGGCACCAGTCGGTTTTCGAGGATTTGAATGTTTACATTGGAACAAAAGAAACTGAATAACAGGGTGTGTTCCAGGACAGAGAATTAGATGCTATTTTTCACATGACAAATCTGGAAATGTAAGTGGGCCATTTATGAGCCTGAAATTAAGTCTGGCATGTAGGACTGACTGAGATTGAGAAGTATACTTTTATTCTGCTACAGGGACTTTGCAGTTAAAATAGCTGCTGCGCTACGGGAGAACACCTCTTCTAAACTGCAATCCATCAACCTTTCAGGAAATCCAATCGAAGACAAAGGTGACATTTTTAAATACATCATCATGGTAAATGGACTTGAGCTTGTATAGCACTTTTCTAGTCTTCTGACTACTGAAAGCACTTTTTACACTGCGTGTCACACTTACCCATTCACACACTGATGGCAGAGGTTGCTATGTAAAGTGAACCATTAGAAGTAACTAATCCCATTCACATACATGCATACACCGCTGACGAAGCAGCGGGAGCGATTTGGGGTTATCGTAAGTGTCTTTCCCAAGGACACATTGGACATGTTGCTGCAGGAGCTGGGGATCGAACCCCAAACCTTCTGGTTGAGTGACAACCGACTCTACTAACTGAGCCACAGCCGCCCCACACACTCATCACACATGTTTATAAACATATATATAGTGGATTGTTGACACTTTGTGTGTTTATTCTAGGTGTAATAGCTGTCAGTCAGGAGTTTGGGAATCTACCTGAAGGACTGAAGTACCTTTCTCTGTCCCGAGTGTCAGGAACTGCGAGAGGTAAGATATTACATCATGTATATCCTAGAGCAGCCTTTACATACAGATATCTTATTCCATTGAGATCACCATGTGTACCTGCTCTGTTCTCCAGGCATTGGATGTCTCAGTCAGGTGTTATCTTCTACTCAGCTGTTCTCAGCGACTCTGACTCACCTGGATCTCTCTGGTAACCCGGGCAGCCTGGTCACTGAAGATGCCACGGTACTCTCTGCTCTGTGTGTGTTTTCCATCGTAAATTATCTGGATGAACTGCATATAATGTTATTTACAGGAATGCACACAATGATACACATATTGTAGTGTGCAGAGCCGTTCAAAAACAGGGCTGTGTTTCGGAAAGTATGTTCCCCTAGTATAGTATTAATTATAAAAAAGTATTCTTGCTGAGCATGTTTTAGCGACATGTTCTGGAACTCTGCACAGATAATTAATGTAAAGCCATGAATTCACAGCACGCATGTGCGCTGCTTTCCGTCTGTGCCTCACCCTCCTTAGCTGATCGAGGCCAGAGTAGTTAATACCCGTGTTTGCACTAGAGGGGCCACGGTACGTCTCGGAGGCGTCCCAGAGCGCCAGCCTTCTCTGCTTCACTAGAAATACACGCTGAGTCTATGGCTGAAGCTCAATTTCCTCCCTAAACCCTCTGAGCATTTAAGGACTTGAAAGTGATTGAGTGCACGAGGCTGCAAGAGCTCGAAATGGTTTAATATGAATGGGAAAGCACTTTCCGACTTCTCTGTAACCATGACGGCATGATTTTGTGTGGCAAAAGGAATTTTTATTTGACTTTTTTGTCCTTCATTCAAAGCCATGGTGCTTATAAAAGTTCTTACTTTTATATATACATACTGTATATAACGGGACTAATATACTCTCTCTCTTGTTTTTGTTAATAGACTTGCATCAGAGTTCTGAATTAGCTGTAGTTTCCCAATATACTTTTTTAGTTGACCGTAAGTAGATAGTTGTTTCACCTTCCTGCTTGTTTACCGTAATGTGCTTCATGGCGTTTGTTTACCCTTCCATTCTTGCGTGCTTCCCCTGGGAATCATATGTTTCAGGTCACAATGCTATGAACTATGGGTAATTCCCTCATGCTAAGTCTGCAGATATGCCCACTTACGGACAGGGTGCATAAAAAGCTCAAAAAGTCTGCGACAGATCCCTCTTGCACTTGACGATTCGACAGTCAGACAGCCCTAAGCCCTCACAGACTTAGCGGGAACGTGCATCAAAGTCAGTGAGTGTGTGAGGGTGGATATCGAGATTCGGCCCATCTTTGACAGAGGCATGTCCAGCACATGTCAAGCTGAACAGTCTAACCCCTGAACCTCTCAGATCAAAAAACTAAACTGGTGTCAGTTCTGAAAGCTGTTATAAATATGTATCAAACTAAAAGGGACTCTTACATACATTGTTTAACCTCTGAGCTGAGAGTCCAGGTGGATCTGTAGCAGGCCTTTATAAACACAGAAAGTTTATGAAGCATACCTTCATGTTTGTGTGTGTGTGTTTGCAGTTCCTCTTCAAGTTCCTGTCCAGTACTAACTCTCTGTGTCATTTGGACCTGAGTGATACCTCCTGCCCCCTGGACACGGTCAGTCAGATAAACTCTATTTAAACATTATCTTCTAGTGGAACAAGATTTAGGATTGAGTAAACCTAAAAGTTCTTATCACTTCAATCAAAACTGAATTCCAGAGCTTAGCAACATGTCATATAACGTTATTTCAAGAAACGTCCAGAAGAAACATTTTGGGTTTGTGTGCTATTAGCATTGGAGCTAGCAAGCTTTTATACAGTACTGACATAGCTTAACAGACAACCCTTTCAGCACTGTGTACATGCCATGCCAAGAGATCTGGTCTGAGACATTCAGAGAAAACATTAATGTGGGTTTAAAGAATTTTTTAACTTGCTAATGTTATCAGAATAACATACAACGATGGTGAAGAATGCAAAATAATTTATCCTTAGCACTTTAGTATTACCATGTCAACCGCCTGATAGCCTGAAGTTAGTTTTTGTCTGCAATTTGGAAAACTTTTTTTTTGTAACTATTTGTTGACTAAATAGTTTAAAAAACGGTCTATTGTATCCAATATGATTAATTAACAGCAGAACATCACAACTTTTTGTAGTAAATGCTTATTTTTCTGTACATAACACCCACTGATTCTATTTTTCTTCTGAAGTTATTTGTGTCTCTGTCTGCTGGATGTTGTTACAAACTGATGCACCTGAACCTGGCCAGGAATCCTTTCAGCCACAGGTCAGCTCTGGTTTTATTATTAGTCCTCAGGCCGCACTTATAGACACATTACTTCTCCATATCCAGTGTAGTACAACAGTATGAGACCATATTGTTAACACGTGGCACAGGTAACAATTTTGAACATCTTATCACTGAGACTGTTAAGGTGATACAAATACAAAGAGGATACAGAAGAGAGCTTTTCACTAGTCTATTATTTTTGGGCCCCTTTTCACACATCTGTATTCACTAAAAAAACATTGATCCTGTATAAACTCAAAACGTAAAAACCTTTGTATTATTTGATTGTTTTTATAGTTGGTATGTATTAACCACCTTAGTCAAATGGTTATAATTTGCTTGTGCAAAATTGACTACAAACACCATAGAGTAATTTGCTCTTTAATTTAAATTTAAATACCAATTCATCTTTTGTAATTTGAAGGATGTTCTGTCATCAGTTCATATGTTTATTTGATGCAAATTGATCATAGAGCACCACAAGCAGACAGAAGTTGCCTGAACAGCACATTTCCATACTTTAGTCTCATGTGCACAGATGTTTGGTGTGATTCATAAAATAACTCCCAAAGAAAACACAGCTGATGACTCTGTTGTGTGTTTGTGTTTAGAAAGGTGCGTGAGGTGACCAAGAGCATTCGAGAGTTCTTCAGTCAGAGTTGTGAGCTGAAATATGTGAACCTGTCTGCAACCAAACTACCTGCACAAGCTCTCAGGTGCAGTCAACCCTCCACTCAAAACATTTTTGATGAATTTATGAAACTCTGAAATTCCATTTTTAATTTCTTTCCTTTTTTATCAATGTCTGACCTGAATACCTTCTCTGGTTTGTTTCCCAGCTCACAAAGTTTCTGTTTGAGCTTGAATATGACATGATGAACATTTTAATGAAGAGTTCAAGTTCTTTGTAGTCTTACTGTAGTAAGTTTCTGTAGGTCCCTTCAAGAATTGGGAGGACCATTGGAAAATGTAGTTTTCAAACATGTGCATTTGAGATATTATCTAGCACATTATCTGTAGACTTGCATTTTTCCTTCTGCCTGCAAACTCTTTTTGAAGTCTGTAGATTTAGACCCAGGTTTATAACTCACTTCCAGGTTTTGATTATATCATCGTTCAAACAACAGAACCGTGATGTTTATTTTCCATCCATCCGTTTTCCCGTTTAGGGTTGGGGGAGGCTTGGGCAAATCCCAGCTGTTGTTGTATATTTTCCCAAAGTTAAATGTGTTTGATAATGTGGATTTTTATTGCTACATAATAACCAATTTATTTCCCTTTTTTTCTCTTTGTGCACTCCCCCCAAACCTGAAAGATTAAGCTCTCTTGAAATGTATTTGATTGATCAGCAAACCTCTTATCTTTGGTAACTCAGCTAGTTTGGCCACACACAACTAGCTCAATTTTTCTGGACACCTGTTCTTCATGACAGATTTGCAGAAAAAATAGCTACCAGAACAACAGGTAGTGTTGGTTATTGTTAGCCAGCACTGTCAGAAATAGTGTATTAAAGAGTGTCAAAGCAAAGCTGTTTACATGTACAGATTGATCATCAAGACGTTTTGTTTTAGGTTATTACTGCAGGGTCTGGCAACCAACACTTGTCTCATTGGGCTGGAGCTGGACATCAGTAGCTGTGAAGTAAAATACACTCACACACACACAAGGGCAAAAAAGAACTTCATTTTATGTTGTGATGAGTATCAGTAAACTTTAATTTTTTTGTATGCATGATTGTGTTTGTGTGTGTAGCTACGTTCAACAGGGGCCCAGGTCATACAAGAGCACATCTCTGAAGCCACAGTTATAAAAAGTCTGGATATCTCTGACAACGGTATGCTAAACCACACACGCAAAAACATACACACACATTATTACGTTATGTTTCTGGATGATTGCACTGAGCAGAAGCATGTATAGATTAAAGAGTAATGGCCCAAGGACTGATCCTTGTGGGACCCCATATATGATTTTTGGTTCTTTAGATTTAAAATTGCTTAGAGAGATGTAAAACTTTCTGTCTTTTAAATAGGACTTAAACCAGTCAAGAACAGGGCCTGACAGGCCAATTGAATCTTTGTATCAAGTTTTTAAGATCCACGGTGTCAAAGGCAGCCTGAGATCGAGTAACACTAAAATGGTTCTCTGATGGTCACTATTGATCGTAAAGTAATTTATTAATTTATTACTTTATAACAAGTGTTAATTAGTACTGTGATGTGTTCTGAAACCAGACTGGTATCTGTCATATATCTTGTGATCTAAAAGATATTTGTCCAGTTGAATGTAAACAACTTTTCCATTATTTTACTTATGAAAGGGAGATTTGAAATTTGTCTGTAGTTTTTGATTATTGATGGATCTAGGTCATTTTTCTTTAGCAAGGGTATAATAACCCACTCCATGACGTGCTGGTCAAACACAAGAGCACATTCAGTGCTAGACTGATCCCTCCACGATGCACCACAGAACGCCACAGGAGGTCATTCCTGCCTGTGGCCATCAAACTTTATAACTCATCCCTTTAAGAGTCACACACTTGGATACTGGTCTATTAACTTGGACATTTTTATTAAACTCTGAAACTGTGCAATCTGTCTGCAAACCGGTCAATAACTGTGCAATATCTTTATGGTTATACTTACACCGTGCAATATCTGTTTAACAAAGCTTATCTTGTAAATTCATTATGTAAATATTGTTTATCTTGTACATATGTTATTATAGTAGTCTTACTTGGTACTTATTGCTATTTTCATTGCTTATTTTATTATCTCTATTCTATTATATTTCCTACTGCTGTATTGTATGAAGAACAACGGTAACAACCGAATTTCCCCCTGGGATTAATAAAGTATTTCTGATTCTGATTCTGATAACATCACACTTTAGAGAAGAAGGAAAAATGCAGGTAGGTATCAACAATGTTTACAATGTTATCGATAAGGCAGTGAGAGACAGTTTTAAAGAGTCTGGTGGGGATAGGAACAAGAGAACAGGTGCTAGGTTTCAGATGCTGAATTAGTGTCTCCAAACTTATTAGGTGGGGAGAAATTGGACATTGAGCTGAATAGTGAGAAATCATGCTGTAATATTGAAAATCCTACCTGCAGAGCATGAAGTGATCTTTCATGGCACTAGATTGACTGATGGCAGAATGACTGAAATCCTCTGTGTTGTTCTCTCTATCTTTCTCTCTCCCTCTTTGCCTGTAGGTTTTGAGAACGACATGGTGACTCTGGTTCTGTCTGTTGGCAGATGTCGCTGTCTACAACACCTTGCTCTGGGGAGAAACTTTGCCATGAAGTCCAGGTCTGGGGGACATAACACAGCTGTATATGTTTCCTTTCACATGATCTCTTTACTCTAACTAACTCTCATGTAATGTGCATATCTATGTTTATGTATGTGGTGTGTACATCTTTTGCATGAATGACAGTTTCTGTCAGAGCTGGGCACACGTCTGTCTTCTGTTAACCGTTTATTATTGCAGTTAAATGTTTAGTTAATTTTTAACGTAGATGTTAATTTGAAAAAAGGATTATTGGAACATTTCACTTCCGTTAAATTTGGTTTCTGCTAACTTCACTTCGATACTCAAGTTCACCTTCACCAACTCAAGTCAGTTGTTGTCAGTTGCTCCTGACTCTCAGAAGAGACTACCGACCATGTTGTTATCCCTTTTCTTAACGGATACATCGGCATCATGTGCAATGCAGCCATGGAGGGGAGAGAAAGAAAGTCCTGTTACTATTAAGGCTCTCATTGGCTATAGTAGCCTAGGAACAGTGAATGGAAGGACCTGATTGGTCAAATTAGGTGTCATTCAAAAGTTCAGTTCATTAGTTAGTATGGAGAAAACAGATCAACAGTGGAGGGAAAGTTTGAATCAATCCGTGGATCTTAATGGATGTAATGGGTTTGGATTAAATCTTTTACTAGATTTGGATCGTTGAAGACCCTTGTTGATGCAACAGGAATGTTTTTGTTAGAATATAATGACCGCAGGAGTAGCCTAGCCTCCAGTAGACCTTCAGACGGTAAGAAATCAAATCAGTTTGTTGTTTGTTTCTCCGTGCTCTGACAGATGCGTCGATTGTGGCTGCTGTGTTGGTTGGATCTTGAAATGGTTTACACGGTCAGAATCACAAGAATCATAGCTTTCTAGGGATGTGCAGCCTGAGTGATACACACAAACCAGCAGTTGTTTACATGACGGTGATAATGAAAAAAACACACAGACTTGTCAGGGGAGGTGATAAATGAAATAAAAAGTTTTTATTACTGTTTATATTCAACACAGCGGCGAATGTGTGATTTAGAGTTTTCTAAGTTATCATGGCCTCTTTAAATTACCTATCTATTAACATTATAAAAAGCAGATGTTTTTGTTCTTATTAATACGACTGGTTAACGTTACTTTTAACTTCAGATAAATATTAATGGATTAACTGATATCGAATGTATTGCTTTGTTCTGATTTACTGTGCCCACCTCTGGTTTCTGTTTGATATGGTGTACATATGTACCGGTACCTTTTTTTGTATATACCCATAATTTATAAATCTGGCTCCCAAGTTTTCATTGCATACTTTTAACCTCTTTAACCAGACCCCTGCTCTTTAATATACGGTACACATCAACTGAGTCCATGTTCACTTTGAAACCTTCCTTTATGTATCATGTATGTCCTCTTCCCTTCCATCCTTCTTCCCCTTTCTCCTCACTCTTTTCCTTTCTGGTCTGTGTTATGATCATTTTTTTCTGGTTGGTTTAGTATAAATTCTTTCTGTCCACCAGAGCTCTCACTGATGTTCTTCATCGTATAGCCCAGCTCATTCAGGATGAAGAGTGTGTAAGTGACAAAACATTTCATGTTGTTTACTCTTAGATATTTATATAAGCGCACAAATGTATGAAACACCTGAAGTACTCATTTGTAATATGAGCATAATTCATCAATAAAAGGCCATATTTAACTTAATCTTCTGAATGGAAATGTCTTTTTCCAGAGGACGATGACCAGTATAAAATGCTAACATGTCTTATATATTTGTGCGTTTGTGTGTGTGTAGCCCCTGCAGTCTCTCTCGCTGTGTGACTCCAGGCTTAAGACGGGGATAAACATCCTGCTGAGCGCTCTGGGCGGCCATGCTGCTCTGGCTGAGGTCGATATCAGTGGAAACAGCATCGGAGACACTGGAGCCAAAATGTTGGCCAAAGCTCTGATGAGTAACACCAGACTGAGGTGAACACACAGTGTTGTGTCCGCAGCTGTTTCTGTTGTCATGGAAACTGTTTGACTTTATGTCAATACAGCTGAACACAATGAAAAGGTTTTTTTTATCACTAAATGACATTGTTACGTTATCTGAAAATAACAATCAGTTACTACATTCATAACTAAAATGATCAATAACTGCAGCCTTACATGAGTTTAAATGTGACACAACTAAACAGAGACCTCATCATCTATATGGTATACGGCCTATTGAAGCTAGAACCAGTCTTAAGGAATGAGATGTAGTTTCTGTAGAATCCGTCTGATCTGATCTTCCAGGGGGCACTTGAGGGGATAAACAAAGCTGGGACATGCTTGTTGTTTCCATTTCTGACTCATAATGTCATTAATTTTGCCACCTGTATGTTGGGTTCAGAGATAAGCTAAAAATATAATTATTTAATTGAACAACAGTGTTGCCTTTTTCCCAAAAACATGAAGTGAACTCTGTTTCTCTCTTTCAAGACGTCTAGCATGGGACAGAAACAACGTGACTGCCAGAGGCTTCCAGGATGTGGCTGATGCCTTAGAGAGGTAATTTAACACACATTTACTCTCTAGAGTCATTTGTATCTACACATAAGCCAAGGTGTGCTTACATCCACAAAAAGTAAAAGGTTCATTAATCCTGAAAAGCTAGCTAAGAGTTTGCTGCACTTATTTACTAACATGAATGAATGAATCTTTATTTTCCTGTTTTATGGGATTATTCAGACACATGTAAAGAAAAACTTTTCCTTGTGCCATCACACTGACACAAACAGTTAATATACTGTATCAACGCCAAAAACATTTGTATAACTCATCAAATGCCTCATACAAAAAGAGAAAACAAGATGGGCGAGAGCGATGCAAACGTGCTGTAAATATACTTTTTATGTCAGGCTCATTTGCTGACTTAAGTACTTAATGAACACCTTAAAAAATCATCAGTGAGAGCTAATCAGTACAATTTGACAGTATAATTCTTTGCTAACAAACACTTATACGGCCGGCTTTACTAAAAAATAATCTGGGCAAAGGATTAAAACCTCATTGTAGCAACCACTATGAAAGAGTCATATTACAGAGCATCAAATTCACTACATATTTTGCTTTTGATCCTAATTACAAGTAAAAAAAATCTTCAGGACGTCTGGGTCAAAGCCCTTATCAACATCTTTAAATAAAATACTATCTAAAGTTGATACAGGCGGAGTGTCTACAGATGATCAAGCAGCTCAGTGATTGCTTTAACTTAAATGCAAACACAGCTCACAGTGAAAATGGTCGCAACCTGACATTTAGTAGGTTTACATTTGTATTATGTCCACTAGCTTAGTTAGAATGCAAACATTTCCTAAATAGCACTGGGCTCAAAATACAGCTCAGGGATATTTGAATGTCAAGTGAAGTGTGTTGAGTACATTGTTGTGTGTTTTACAGGAACTTCACTCTGCAGCAGGTGTGTCTCCCGCTTGCTGACATCACGCAGAGTTACCGCAGCGACCCTGACAGAACAAGCGAGGCCCTGCACAAGGTCAGAGTTTCTAGCACTTTATCAATGTGCTAAAAAGTAAGATTATCAATAAAGTTTATTTTACTGCAGTGTGGAAAATATTCAAAAAGCTGAATGACAGACTGTGCAAAATATGCATCTGCCATATCTCACATTTTGTTTCCTGTCTCAGTGAGAAGTTGACAAGAAATAACTTTTAGTTTCTCTTGTTTTTCATGCAACTGTTAGAGTTTAATGGTTAGTAATTATGTGTTTGTGTGTGTTTGTGTGCGTGGACAGATTCAGAAGTGTTTAGACAGAAATAACCAGAGACCATGTGAAAGAGTGGAATTTCAGCAAATGTTGAGAGCTCAAAACTCTGAAAAGGTAAGAAGAACAAAAATATGATGTGTTCTATTATATGGTCTTTTTACAATAATAATAAAGAAATTATGCAGCTTTACTTAAAAATATCCAAATAGAAGACACACTGTTGAAAATAATAATAATACAAAAAAAATAGGCCAGGTTTATGCCTTTATTAGAGAGACAGGACAGTGACAAGATGATGGACAGTGGGAAATGACATGCAGCGAAGGATTTGGAGGTCGAATCCGAACCAGTGCTGCCCGCTTCGAGGACCGTAGCCTCTGTTCATGGGGCTTGCAAACTAACCACCAGGCCATCGGTGTCCAAAATGTTTTGAAAATTTGAACAAAAGCATTATGTCATCAACGTGAAACATTCATTTGGATTGAACTTTCTAATATTCTGCACTTGGTTATCCCACAGAAGTTTATTCAGGGGAGACTAAAAGAGGGGGGGCAGTAGCTCAGTCCGTAGGGACTTGGGTTGGGAACCGGAGGGTCGCCGGTTCAAGTCCCGATGCGGACCAAAATATGGAAGTTGGTCTGGTAGCTGGAGAGGTGCCAGACCACTTCTCGAGCACTGCCGAGGTGCCCTTGAGCAAGGCACCGAACCCCCACCAGCTCAGGGGGCGCCTCCCAAGGGGCTGCCACCGCACTCTGACATCTCTCCATTAATGCATGTCCACAGGTCTCGTTGTGCATGTGTGTGATTCAGGCCTGTGTGTGTGAGAAGCATGTCTAAAAATAACAGAGTGCGAACCACAATTTCCCCGTAGGGGATTAATAAAGTATATAAAAAAAAAAAAAAAAAAAAAAAAAAAAAAAAAAGAGAACTATGGATAAGATACAGATGCAGTTTGGCTTAGTGGTACAGTCCCTCTTTTTCACATGCTTTCCTTCTATGGGAAAACTGTTTCGAGTGGAAGAGAGTGAAACAATAAGGATCCAATGCATGGAGCATTGCACATTACACTTTCGAAACTATACTGCCCTGTTACATTTTTTGTTTAGTTCTGTATCTTCAGCTCAGTCTGTTCCCTTATGTTCAATTGGAGTTGGTCCAAGGTTTG
Organism: Tautogolabrus adspersus; assembly: GCA_020745685.1. Lineage (NCBI taxonomy): Eukaryota > Metazoa > Chordata > Actinopteri > Labriformes > Labridae > Tautogolabrus > Tautogolabrus adspersus. The sequence goes on from CM036539.1 coordinate 12,223,900, forward strand.
AGCCGGCAGTTGGAAGACAGCATTCAACATGTAAACTGCGACACTCATCAGGTCCAGGCTGACGTCCTGAATGCATACGAGGTGCTGCACAACGCCAGGGAGGCCATTAAGGTACAGGCTGCTCCGATGGGTTTGATCATCTCTATGATTTATAATATTATTATTATTACTATGTTTATCAATAATAATGTGGTGAAAGGGAAAGGATGATAGAAATATATTTTAATATGATAAAGTCCAGTACAAGGTCACTACCATTATGACCTCAAATAAGAACATGTAGTTCTATTAACACCTCTGTGGTAGGCAGAACATGTGGCAGAGCTGCATTTGATGGATGTACATATAAATAATGTTTTTTGCTACTAATGTTTTGTATTTTTTGTCTTTGTCCAGCTGCTCCCCTCTCTGTATGAGGCTGGGAGGACGTGCACCTCTGATGGAGACATGGTGAACTGCATCCTTAATGATGCTGCTACAGCACTGACTAACGAGTTCAATAGAAGCATACAGGTACATGGCTGACTACCCACTGTGTGACTTAGCATACTGGGCCAATCAAAGGGTTGAATCACTGAACTATATGAAAGTTGAATGTAATCAGGAAGTACAGGGCGTTGAACTCAAAAACAGGATTAAAATCAGGACTGACGTTCTTGTTTAAGTTAAGAAAAGAACATGGTTTAGGTAAATATGTGTAGACTGGCTCAGTTGGTTGTATTTGATTATGAGTTAGCTTGGTGACGTAACAAACTTAAGCTTGACTATTAGTGTCATGCAGGGCTTGAACTCCAGTCAAAAGAACGGCATCCTTTTGTGTGGTTGTGCAAGAATTCTCAAGCAAGTCATGCCAGGTAGTTTAAAGGTCAGGGGTGTGCCACATATACACAAGATTTTCAAACAGGATTCATTTAAAAATTGACAAAACATGTTAGTAATTCAATTTGGTCTTTCCTGTTACACCTTAAAGCAACAATATGTAGAAATTTGATTTGGTATCCTTTGGCGCTCACTGAAGGTCTTTGAGTGAAACTGCACTGTCTTAAGACACACAAAGTGCTGTAACGTATATTCCTCTTCAACAACGTGCATTTGATTACAAACAGAGGGAGCAAAGCCTCAAAAGATGTTGCATGAAGCTAAACAACCATGTCGACTGATAAAGCTAAGTAATATTACCGGATATTGCCAATTATGACTACAAGCATCTTCAGCCTGTTGTTTGCAAACGGGTTGCATGTGGAGCATCTGTATGTGTATTCAAATGTCACCTGATGTCTATAGGCCAGGTCTAAATCGCTACATTGGACAGGGTAATTTATTATGCTAGTTTGGATGAGTTTGTAAGGCTTATATTTACAAACTTATGTCTTGTAAAGTTATACAGCTAACTCCAACATCCACAAGGAAAGATACTTTTTTTGGTGGAAGATTTATATATATATTTATTTGTATGCAAACCTGAGACTTAACTTAGGTTAGATGACTTTCTGCACCTGGTAAAGCTGCTAAACATGAGACAACCATGACACCGATAATGATACAATCTAACGTTACGTCGAAATCTATCATAATTCATATCTGCAGAGATGTACACTCGACTTCTTGCTCAGTCACTCTAACATTCCTCGTCTTAGCTTCATTTGTACCATCCTCTTCTCTTAGCCTCAGCAATAGAGAACAAACCAAATGATGTATTTTTGTAGGCCAACACGGAACTAGCATCGCCATGGGGTCTAATGAGAATTGGATTTTGGATCACAGTAGAAAATAAGCTCTGTGGCTAACACACGTTTCTGATGCGTAGGCGTTTGGTTCAGCAGGATAATCTTCACAAATGAACACCACTTTTATGAAGTTTGAAGCGTTAATGCAGCCGACAGAAGTAAAAAGCTAACATTATGCTACAAGCGAACTACACTATGGTCGGTTGATTTTGACGTCACGACCGTTATGCTTCATCGATCTAATCAGCGGTTTTGACAAGCTAGCAAAACCGTATATTAATAAGTTGTTTATTAACCTAATATTTGCAAGAGCACTGAAAAACACGACAGGAGGCTGTACGGCGGACTAGTGACAGAGTTCCCGGCGTGATGACGTTTAATGTCTCCGACAACCACTGTAGTCCCATTTAGCCACTTGTAAGCCACCGCCTGTTTAAGGATGCGTAAAAACTTCAAAATTCACAAGTGGGGTCTTATCTAACGTAGTTTATCTCGTCTAACATAACGCCATCTCTTAAGCTTGTGTTAACCACAGACCTTATTTCAGGAGTCTAACCACAAACCCATTCAAATTTGCCATTGACTTTTAGAGGATAGACCCCATGCTAACCCACTTCCAGGTTTAAGGAATCATTCCTGTGGCGCCGTATCAAACCATACAGAGATGGTTATATAACTGAAGGCTTGTGTGTGAGTGCCATAAAGCCGCTGCAAAAGTTACATACTACAGTAACCAGGTGATCTGGCCATGCTGAGGCGTGACATGGCGCTGTTTTCCCTTTTCAAAGTTACCGATACTTACTTTAAACAAAACTACTTAAGATTAAGAAAGAGTGAAAAAAACGTGTAGTTTCTTGGCCGTATACACTTCCATGACCTCGGCCCGCTGCCAAAGTTACATAATTCAGTAGACTTGCGATCGGGCCGCCCTAAGGACATGGGAGAGACGCCATTCTCCCTGTTGAATGTTATCGTGTTATTAAATCGACCTTTGAAACAACTATTTGAAGGTGGTAAAGTTACATTTTGCTGCTCCTCCTCTATCACAGGAGGTATTCCTGACTGAACCTCCAAAGAAGCAGAACATTTTAAGTGCTGTTCATTTCCCATTTTGACTTGTGTCATATTTATCAATGCATTTGTCCCCCGCTCTGTGTTGCAGGAGTTGGCTCAAGGCCTGACGAGGAGTGCAGAGGCAGTGTGCCCAAGGGTTGTCCAGCGGTCGAGTGTGTGCGAGAGTCTGTCAGAGTGTGTGTCCAAAAAAGTCAGACAGACGCACACATTCCTGAGAAGTACTCTGCTGAAGCACACTGGGCCAATCATCAGCAACAGACTGAGGTAGTGACATTTATGTAAGACGGTGTCCTTTCAGTCCGTTTAATTAACCTCATTTACACTGTGTAATCACATTAGACACTGTCTGAGCTAACTGTCTGATAAAAAAAGTTGTGAATGAGAGGAGAGTGTGCAGGACATGTAGTGGTAACCATGAAATACTTGTCAGCATAGTATATCAATTTACAGCTCATTTATTCAGGCTTTCAGATTAGGGACCTTTGTTGACCAGCTTAAGGAATTAATTATACACTTAGACAATATGAAAAAATTCCCTTTAACCATGACGTAAGGCTAGCAGAATCCAGCTTCCCTTTGAAACGTAGCAAACATAAAGCGAGGCAGTCTTTCATTCTTTCCTAGATTAATGTGATATTATCTAAAGACATGCTGCTGCTTCATCCCTCAACCCACAGGTGTATACCTCTGCCCTCAGAAATATCACTAAGGATCACTATGACACTAACCATTGTAATCTGAATAACATGGCTGGTTGGTCTTCTCTGGCCCACAACTGTATCTTTTCATCTATAAAAACCTTATTGATTATTCACCTCTCTACATAATACCTTTCCTTGATTAGACCCCAGACCCTATAAAGACACTTAACTTACTGCCTTATGATGATGTGTAACTTGGAAAATCTGTCTTTGTATAATGTCTTGGAGTGGAACAATTTAAACCTTAGAACCGTATTTATATCAATTATCCAATATTATGAAACTAATAGATTCTCTCAAACTGCTGCCAGCACTCTCCAATTTGCTGTAATCACTCTGCTGTATTTCTTGTGTTCTCTGTTCATCCAGTGAACTGAAAAAAACTCTGAGTGTCTCTCTGGCTGAAAGCATCATTGAACAGGTTCTGCAGGATCTGACAACAACACAGGAAAAAATGGTAAATGTGTGGTAAATGGAAAATAGGCAAACTTCAAACATTGACATTTTGCTGCACTTCCACCTCCTGTTTGTCCCTGTTTGTCCCTGCCCCAATCAGCTGTCAATGTTAAAATCTTTTTTTTTTTTATATCTCTGCGAGTCTTGAGCCGAGATTGGAACAGGATGTGTTTAGCCTAGCTTAGCACGAGAACCGAGAACAAGGGAAACTGCAGCAGTAGCTCCCTAAATATTAAAACTATAAATCCTTTTAAAGATGTATTCATAGCTTTTATGTGACGTTGCACACTTATGGAACCGCCCACCTAGCGGGCAAGAAAGGCTTCCTACTGCTCTACAGTACGGAGAAATGATCAGTCTCAGTTGCCACCTACCGTTACGTGTTTTACATAGCTTTATTTTTCTGTTTTAAAATGTTATACAGACAGTTGTTATTCAGTTTGATGCACTAACAGACGGGGAGACAAGCCTAGGGTGTACTTCTACAAAATTTGATCTGAGAGAGAAAATCAGGAGGGGAAGATTTTGTGAATTAATGTTACTAGACGCTCCGCTATGAGGGAATAAAAAAACAAAACTTCTCCTATTCTGCCATTCAATATTGTGTTACTTGATCCAAATAGCTCAGACATTACTGCCCCAGAGCACTGACTGAAAGTCACAGCTGACAGGGATCCTGATACTGCCGTTAGCTAACATGAACTAGCTAATGTTAGCTAATTAGCACTCACCTAAGCTTTGATGATGAATTTCTTGCCCTGCCAGCTGTCACTTTTAGCCCTTCACTTTCCAAACGGCAGCATTACTGACCCAGCCACATTGAAAATACACTAAGCTGTACGTTTGTTGACGTTCAGGGTAAGCGGAAGGATTCTTCACTAAATATAAGTCAACTTCAACTAAATTAAGTTATATTAAATAGTGATCCACGTGCTGTATAAGAGTCGCAAGTGCCCAAAATGTGTGGTTTTTCTCAATATTTCAGTTTTCTGTGGTTGTCAGTTGATGTAAACATGCGTCTCTTTGAAGAGAAGGAACATTTAAAAGCCCGTGCTGCAGCTGTGGTAGCCGCTACTTTTTAAAGCTATTTTTGCCCTCAAAGCCTCCACGCTGGTCAGATGACTGAAAGCTTTGAATTGCTTTAAATTTAATGCTGTCTATCTTCTTAAGTATTGGACTATGACATTTTACATAGAATAATGTTTGTATTCTTATCATGCAGCCTTTTTGGTATTATCTTGATTATTTTTACCACTTATCATTTTATCTTACCCTTTGTGTATATTTAAAATGCTGTGCTCATAATACATTTGTCTTTATTTACCGTTTAGGATTGCTTCATAAAAGACAACTCATGTCATACTCAGAGTTTCAATATCCCAGAGCTGCGACTGGTTGAAAGTGATTTCCCAACTGATGATGTAAGTCACTTACACCCATCTATGCATCAGTCCTTTTTGTTATTAACTCCTTGATTCATATTTTGGATTTTCTATTTTTGTTATTCCTCTGACTATGTTCATCATCAGTACAGTCCAGCAACTTGGAGAAACAACCTGAGGCCTGCACCTTCAATTAAGAGTAAGACAAAACCAATATAACAATGAGATGCAATCATTTCTCTCTTTCTCTCTCCCTCTTTCTAAATCGAACCTCACTCCACTTCAGATCAGATCAGTTTTATATATGTGCCTCTGCTTTCCTTGTAAGAGCCATCAGATGACAAACGTATCGACTAATACTTGCCCTGTTGACAGGAAATAGCTTGCCACGCACATGTCAGTAGCTGATGTGTATCTTTTGTGTCACAACAATTTAATACTGGCAGGCTGCACTTGAAGAATTATTAAGACATGATGACATACCGTTAGCATTGTTATTAGAATCCCCAATGGGCTACACTGTTACTTAAACATTGGTATTGGTTCTGATTTCACAATCACAATCTGTTCTCTCCTAATATTTCTGTTTTGAATTCAAGTAGCTCATGTACTTGTAGATTGATTCCCCTATTCTCTGACAACTGTTACTGTATATTCTGCATTAAGTTACACATTCTGTTAGTTCGAACATATCTACTGAAGATGGAGAAATACGATAATGGGCTTTATTAGCTACTTACAAAGCTGGGCGTCGGGCCTGAAAATTTCAAATGCATCTTTTAGAAACCAGGAAGGACTGTTGCACTGTGTCATGTGAGATAGGGCAACGCTTATTACATACATTAACAAAAATATAATGATACAATATTATTGCTGAAACAATTTGACATATCAATTCTTTAAAGTTCTTGATATTTAATGTTATACCTTTGTACATAGAGAGCATAGTCTACCGAAGTTAAATTCCTTGTGTGTTAAGCATACCTAGCCAATAAAGCTGATTCTGATTCCGAAATTCAGTATATCCTCTGAAAATATCTCTCTGAGTCATGACTGCCTACAATGAGTGGGACACCTGAGTCCCGCTGTCTGAGCCGTATCTACACCGTGTTTACATGGACGGGACGGCCAGCCGGGTCATCTCCTTGGGTATAAAGTTGTTTAATTGAGGGACTAGAGAAAAGAAGAATAACATACTGTACTCACTGCTTATTTGAATGTCACGTTAGCGTTTTAGATCATGGTCATTTCGTGTAAATGTACATGCAGTGTGAAGCTATGAGCAAACTAAAGAACGCTACCATTAGCCTGCTAGCACAACAATGCAGCTCGAGTTGTTTTGGTTTCATGCTGGTGCTCAAGGGCGACATCTACTGGACCAAAAAGTCGCACAGATTCTTCCTTTAAATATCTTGCTTTTTTAAACCTAACACATTTGATTTATACTAAAACTGAAATGGTATTTTATTATGAAGTATCACAATAGCTGTGTGTCCTTATTTTTGAAAAGTAGCCTGTGTATGAAATAGTATTCATGATTTCATAAATGAATTATACTCAAATCTGTTCTGCTACTACATGTCTGAGGGCAGATATAGGTCCTAACCTGCTGGCATCTATTTTGTCGTGTTCCTTTGTGCTCTGCATGTGTGCTGTGCCATTATGAACCACTTTATGGCAGACAGCTCTGTTTGGCTAATTGGAGCATGGCCCGTTTACTTTCACACCAGTGACTTCCACCATGGAGGAGATGGGGAGAAGATGGAGGAGGGGAGGATGAGGGAAGAGGGGGGAAACACAGGGGGGATTTGGGGGTGGCCCAGCTAAAACACCCAACCCCCTCTCCCATTGTTTGATATAGAGTATTTAGCTTTGAAAGAAGACATGATAGAACGAAATACGAAATACAATAATGATTGTGTGCTCCTGTTTGCATGTGTTTGGCAGATGTAGGTCAAAAAAAGAATTAGGTCAGAGTTTTATGAAACATCTTTATAAACACTAAAATGTATTAATCTCTCAAAATATACCATCAGCTGTAAGTTACATAATTAAAAAGGTTGAACCCTGTCAGATTCTACCTTGTGTGTATGACTGACTTAACTTCATGTGGCAGGCTGAAAAGTGTGCAGCACAGTGCAACTGCAGCATCCATCTGCTGCTCTGCCTCTTCTCTGCATTTCTGTGCTTAACTCATTACTTTTCTCTTGTATGCTCTGTCCTCCTTTATTCTCCCTCTTTATTTCTCTCTACTTACCTCCCTTCTCTCCATCCCACCATGTCTTCCCTTTACTGTACAGGTCTCAATGCCCTACATATATACAGTATATACCTAGAGTACAGTACATGCCATCATAAATGATGCTCTCTGCAGGTGCTTGATTCCCAAGATTTCCCATCCCTCCTCTGTCCTTCCTTCTTTCATCCTCCCTGTTTGTGCCTCCCCTCTCATCAGTCATGTTATTCATTCTCAGGTCTCCTGGATGTAGACTGGGAGCAGCAAATGAGGGACAGAGCAGGAGAGCGGGAGGAAGGGGGAGGAGGAAGGGGTGGCCTCCCTAGGTTACCCACAGCAACCACCCTGTCAGTCACAGACTCAAGACCCTCCCCTTCCACCTCCCCGCCCCCATCCCCCTCAGGATGGAGGGGGAGGAGGCGGGGAGAGGGGGAGGTGGCGGCAGTGGATGCTGCAGCAGGAATATCAGGAGCGAGAGGAGCATCGTTGATTCCCTCTCGCGGTCTTCCCCTCTTTTACTCCATCTCCGCTCGAGCTCCAGAGGAGGAGGCTGCCGGCCGAGGAGGCTTACCTAGAAGAGAGGCTTCCAGCCCAGGCCCTCTTCTCGGCTCTGGATCCCCTGCTTCTCCCATGGAGCCTCTACCCACCCAGGGCCAGACTCTAAGGCACTACACCGCCTCCCGACCGCGGCCACGACGCACACACACACAGCCCCCCCTCCTTCAGGCCTCAGGTAAGAACACATACATGAACACCAAGCACCAATGACCATACACACATAGACACACACAAACACACAAACATACATTTATGGTCATACAGAAATGACCTCAATTTGCATTTTTGCATACCACACTCATTTGCATACAAAATGTGCTTTATAACGACATCGCTCTCAGTGACATACGGCCACTGTGAAAGGTACAAACAGGATGCAGGGATAGAAAGATGAGAGACCAAAGGGAAGGACAGATGGACGTATAGCGAGAAGACAGATGAAGCAGGAAGCTAATTGCATGACTACGAAGGGATCCCCGAGGAAAGAACGATGGAAAAGGAGAGTACAAAATAATACAATAAGAAAAAAAAGAAGGCAGAGTAAAGACAGGAGGAGGGAATAAATGCATCAAAATAGGTCTATCTATCTATCTATCTATCTATCTATCTATCTATCTATCTATCTATCTATCTATCTATCTATCTATCTATCTATCTATCTATCTATCTATCTATCTATCTATCTATCTATCTATCTATCTATCTATCTATCTATCTATCTATCTAAATGTGTTTTCTATAATGCTGTAGTACTAATGGTAGCCATCTTTATCTTTGCATTCTATTTCTACATAAAGTCGTGCTCAGTGTGTGTGCGTGTGTGCGTGTGTGCGTGTGTGCGTGTGTGTGTGTGTGTGAGAGAGAGAGAGAGAGAGAGAGAGAGAGATAGAATAGGCACATGCATTTTGGGAGTGGTGTTCCCTGGGTTGTTCCTCGTGCTGATTTCTCTCTCTCTTTCTCTCTCTCCTGGGAATGCTTTCACTAACTCAATTATTCATGTTTTCCCATTAATGGGGGTCTCTTTCTCCGTGCTGTCAGTGTGTTAATGGAAACAGAGGATTTCTCATCATAAGTACTGACCTTGTATAGGTGTAAATTGTGTGACTTCTCTTTTTGATAGTGACACATTTGCTGTTTGCGGGTGTCACTTTAAGGTTGTCATATTTTTTAGGTTAAGCTACAGTACTTTAGTAGATGACGTGTTGAACAGTATGGAATAGATCGGTCAATCCTGATTTAGCAGTAAGAGAACGTGGGTCATGGGTCGTTTGATTTTAATCATGTGTTCAGCAATTACCAGAAATACTTTACTTTTTTTTCCTTTATTCGTGGGATAACAAAACAAGTGAAAAACAGTGACACAAAAGACAAAATGGGGAGAACAATTTTACAGGCACATAAAAAGCAAAACATACTAACATCAAGCTCCCCGCACACACACTCACACACTCACTCACACACACACACACACACACACACACACACACACACACACACACACACACACACACACACACACACACACACACACACGCATTCACACTGCACAGGGATCATACCCCAGGGCAAACACTAAAAGATAATGAGAGACAGATGCAATGATCACAGGTCCATTTGGATGTACAAACGATTATAAGGCAAAAGTACAGTTGCCACCCACAACTTAGGCCACAGAATACAACCATGAAAACAATGATATACATATATATATATATATATATATATATATATATATTCAATTCTTATACAATACTGCACAGAGATTATACAACAAAGGTGCTGTAATGAAAAATTGACCAAGAGCATTCACAGCAATGAAGTGCGGGGCCAGAGAAGGCCATCAGGGAGGCACGCAACCAGCCCCCCACCAAGCCGCCCCCAGCAGCACAGCCCTGACAAGACCAGTGCCTTTTCCCAAAGTTGTCAACTACTAGACGGTATGGAGGCAGTTTGACCATTGAGGGGTGACACCTTAATTTCTCTCTGAATTGGTTTGTTTTATTTGGTTTTAGTTAGTTCTTTGTTTAACTTTCCTTTCTATTCTGTTTTTTTGTATTTTTGTTTTCCTCATCTGAGAGTCAGGGGGGGTTAGTATTGTGGGTCCTTGTAAATGAAATATTGTTAAAATAATATTTTGATAAAGGTTAAACGCACAGTAGGCTATGTAAAATCTGCCGCCAGGAGGCTCTCAATCAAAACAATAACAAAAGATGATGTTGAGGCTGGCGGGGAATCATGGGAGTGATTCTCTCTGCAACAAATCAAATTCCTACAGAGGAGCTAGCATAATCATGTTTGCATGCTTTATAAGAAAGACTAATATAGTAACCTTGTAGAATTCAAGTTTGTTTGTCTGATAAGCGGACAGCCTCATTTTTTTTTAGCTGGTTTGATTTAAGAAGGATTAACGTTCCCATGTTGACGATGCTAATATTAGCCAAGTAGCCTACAAGTTTCTTACCAGTAAACCCACTAGCTTTTATCTTTTGTTTATATTGTTTATATTATTATATGTTCTAATTATTAGCTTGTGTATTTAAACAGGGTTAGCATTACAATCTTAGCTGGAAGCTTCAGTTTGGAGGAGCTAGCATTAGCCTGGTGTTCGTGCGTGAATCTTCACATGCCTTTCCAAAGCCTCCATATATAGTGTATCTGTTACATAACACCATATAGCTTGTACAGCTGCTTTTGCTTTCTCAGCATAGGTTTTAAAATAATAATAATAATAAAGAACCAAAATATTGTGGTAAGCATTATAGACATAAAATGAATATGCAGACCCAAGACTGCTGAAAAGATGGTTTCAGCAGCCTTCAGGTCTTAGCAACAGCTACCAAGCAGTGCCATAAAAAAGTTGAGAAACTGCATGCGTATACTTTTACTTACGTATATGTTAACACGTCAGCCCAGCCGGCATTTTTTGGCCGTATTGATTTAAGAAGGTTTTCAGCATTACCATGTAAGCATATTAGTTAGTTAATGTTAGTGAATCTTTTAACTGAAGGACTCATTTATGTGAATAAGGGCTTTTTCAAATTGTATAACGTTAAGGGCAGGTGTGTAAGTTAACTGACGAAGTTGAACAACATTGTTTAGCCACTTAGTCAGACTGGATTTAAAGCCAGAACACTTTGAACCTTGAACTTTCTCTGCAATTTACCCATGGACACTTCCAGTCCCCAGTCATCCTGAAAACATATTTAATTTGATCTCTCATTATAAAAGAGTGACATTAGTAAAAGTGTGAACAATCACTTTAACAGGCAGGCGTACAGTAATCATAATAGGAGAGACACAGGGAAGGTGACAGATGGTCCGAACACGAGGCAACATGTTAGGATCTGGCAGTGCATGAGAAAACCTTCACACTCCACTGTGTACAATGGACCTATGAGCAAATACACAGGAGCCATAAGGAAATGCACTGATTAGAACAGAAATCAGATGATTCTCAGGGGTAGAAGACTCAGCGAGGTTATGTGTTGGACTAGTTTGTTACCACAAGCTGTTTAAATCTACATAAGCCACACGAAGAAGGACAGAACACAGTCTTTCTGTCCTGATGGTAATGGTTACGACAGATGTATCAGTTACCTCGTTGAGATCGTTGGAACCCATGTGTTCGCTGTAGGGCTGGGAATCTTTGGGTGTCTCACGATTCGATTGGATTTCGATTCTTGGGGTAACGATTCGATTCAGAATCGATTTTCGATTCAAAACGATTCATGGATCCATGGATTCAAAGTCTATTTTTTTTTTTTTCAAGTCATTTGTGAGACTGGCTGAATTTCTTGTTGCTCTATTTGGCATTCTACTGATTTAAAGAGCAGGGAGTGACTGATTAGCCCCCCCCGAATTTTTATTTTATTTTTATTTGAATCGAAAATTATGAATCGATTTTAAATCTTAGAAGAGAAGAATCTCGATTTTTAAATGAATCGATTTTTTTTAACCACCTCTAGTTCGCTGAGTAACAATTCAATACAAGACAGCAGCAGTACACAGCAACAAAAATAACAACAGATAAACCACTTACAGCAATGCCACCAACAACTTTAACAACTATAAGAAAAGTGAAATAATAATATAAGTAGGACAGATGTTGAATAGCAGTCGGAGTCAAGCAGGTCCACAACAGCAGGCTGTTCACAAAAATGATTCCACAAGATCCTGTGAGACAAGGGCGCACAAAATCTCCTGGGAATATGTTAAGTTTGTATTGATGGGAAAAAATTGCATACAGATAAACAGAGAGAGGAGTCAGGAGTGCGGTGTACAAGTATATCAAGTCCCTGGTCAAGTTTATAGCAGCCCGAGCCAACCTAATTATTAGCTTAATTAAAAAGGACAGTTATAATCTGAGTAGAGAGGGTGTCTGGACCGTCATGGACCTGATGAAGGCTCTACCACTCATACTACTTTTAGAGAGTTTAGTGTCTGAAAGCAGGCCTGCATACTGAAAGCTCATTGTTCTCGGGGGTTGATAGTGCACTATGAGCTCTCCTGATGGGGCTGGACCATCAAGAGCTTTTTAGGTGAGAAGGATTTTTGAAATCTTTTCTAGATTTTATTTGCAGCCAATGCGGAGAAGCTAATATAGGAGAAATATGATCTGTTATTCTAGTTCTTTTCAGTACATAGGCTGCAGCACTTTGGACGAGCTGAAGTACAGGAGATTTTTTTAATAACAAGAAAGTCTGTTATGATGAAAAATCCTTCCTCCACTTCTTGCAAAAACTACGTCTCCCACCCATCTGCTGCCTGGTAAAGCTTCTCTTCCACTCACTCCACTCTGCCCAGTCAGGCCTGCAGTGTGCTGACTTTGGCTCTTCGGCCTGTACACCCATGGGGGGAACTGAGTGTTGCATGCTTGTTGTCTAAGCAAAGAATAGCTTAATCTAGAGTCAACCTAACTGTAACTGCTGCTTTTAAACATTTAAAACTGTGACAAAAACTTTGACACACAGTGATTGTCACAAAGTGTGTGGATGTTGTTTTGTACCAGCCTGCTGTATGTATGACTATCCACATCCACATGTTCATTAGGTACAGACTGATCTGCTGCCCCTTAGTAACAAGTGTATGAGTAATGTGTGAGTGTGTTTGCATGTGAGGGAGAGAGAGTGTGTATGCCAACACTTGTGAGCCATGCTGGCATGTAGCACACAGAGACAGGTGGCTATAAAGGAGGTGGCAGAGAATGAAAGAGAGGCACAGTATTTCCACTGGATAATAGATGGAACAGCCTGAGAGATGGAGACAAACACTGCATTCACGAGGAGGAATTCTGGATCCTTATTTTTAGTCAGTTTTTGTCTTTTCACCTTGGCAAACAATTGGATTCGTTTTTTGCAAATATTAGCCATTTGGTTATTGTTAGTTTTAGTCAAAAAATCAAATCTACTAGCAGAAATTTTAGTCTTTGACACATTTGTCATAGGTATTCTGGGCCTTTTTAATGCCTTTATTAGGAAGTCTGACAGGTTAAAGGCTATAAGGGAAGAGAGATGGGAATCACATGCATATTTATATTTATGGCTGCTCCGAACGCTTTGAGTTGAAAATCTTTCATTTTTCAAGAAAGGCGCTGTTAACATGACCAGGGCTCTTTTCCAAATGTATGATTTTCCCCGTATTTTTGCCACCTACAGATCGTATCTTGTACCCATATCGTCATTGCTCCCTGTCTGCTGGGGTAAAAACGATCTCAAATAAAAAACATACAGTAAAAAGCAACGAAACAGTATTGATCATATATCAGCCGTTGTCAACAGACTGTTGTCATAGAGACAGGACAGCGCTTTTCTTCTCAGCGCACAAACGCTTCATGCAAGCGCTCCCTAGTGCGAGGCCAGTGCTTTTCTGCCCTTCAAAAAGGTAGACTAGGTGGACACTCCCTATAGTAACCATGGTAACTAGTGTTGTTTTTATGAAAGATTGTTCTACCAATTAAAGGTTTTAAAACACAATTTCATATTTGAACCAAGCCGCTGGGAAGTGTGCTGGATTATGAAGCCAATTTGACATAGTGGCAAACCGTGTAACTACAACCGACAGGCTGTCTTTAAAATGTTCATCTACTTTTACTGCAGTAGAGAGTAGTACTGTAGAATACGTTTCAATAATTGGTCAAGCAGCTGTATCAATGTCTGGAGAAGATATATTTACCACCAGGGGGAACAATAAGGGTTGATGAAGATGTTTGATATTTATTAGTACGTGCTAAGGTAACTGTTCAGTTTGTTTATTTGTCACATTTGCTTTTTTTTGTTTTCTTGCAACATGGTTTTTGTCCATGTTTGTTGTAAAAGTCGTACTTTTCAAAGCAAAACTAACACTGTTTCCAGGATGGTTACTCCAGTTGCTTGCCCTCAAACTGCTTGTTTAGCACAACTTACAGCCCGAAGTTAAAGACATCCAGATTACTATTCCTTCAAAATGAAGAGCGGTAAATCATCACAATTCAGAGGCTAAAAGCAGTTATTATTTAAAATGAGACTATATTAGTTTAGTGCTCTTTACTTAGCTCCAATACTGCTTTGAAGAGTTCATTTGAGACAAAGTGTGCACATGAATTTGTGGACAGAGCTTTTCAATGCTGGATCTTTCTCCCACAATAAAGACTCAGAGGTTGTCACAAACTGTTTAGTCCTCTCCACTGCTCATATTTAGCAGCAATCTGATCTGTGAAGACTGAAGGTTGTTCCTTTGAAAGGTGATGCAGTTGTCCTTCTGTGTGTTTAACTGTCTCGTCTCAGTTCGTCCCTTACCGTTTTTCAACAAAGTTATCTTTGATTATATAACAGAAATGTTCAGTATGCAGTGGATGGATTACAAGTAGAACCGTCACAAAATAGCCACAATGGATCACGTTAGACAAAAATATTACAGAACAGAAATAAAGAGTCTTCATAACCTTTTTGTTTGTTGAATTGTCGAGTAGTTTCACATATCACTCGATCTCCTAAAGAAAACAAACAAAAACAAAATGAAACAGACTGTTCTGCTTCTTTTAAGAGTGAAACATTTTGACAACAAAATGATCAACCTTTTGTAAATGGTGTTATTATTAAACAGAATAGAATAGATCTTTATTGTCATTGCTAACAAAACAACAAAAGGCAGTTTAGCTCAGATGTAAAATCACATTTGTCCCTTATTAATGTAAAAATCCTTCACAAATATTATATAATTTAAAAAGTTTGCCAAAATCTCTGGATGAGTTGTCTGTACTTCTTTTTCTTGAACTGCTATCAGCACAGACTGCTTATGATGACATGTTTCTGTGTGTTGCTACATATACAAACAGACAGAAGAGTGTACAATGACATTATGTAAACGGTAAGCAGAAGGCCGTGTAATAGCAGCTCCAGTAGGCTAATGTGTGTTTTCTGCAGACTATGCTTGACCCAGTTAAAATAATGCTTACACATGACAACTGTCCTGAACATGAGCTCCTTATTGCTCAGTTCACAGCAGCTTGAGCATCATTTCAGAACTCACCACCATGCTTTTAATCTTCAGTCCACTGGAGTGCATAAGGTGACTTATTACCTGAATACAGTAAATGTACAGAGTCTCACAGGTTAGTAATTATGTGAAAATGCTAAGTGTATTAAATAACTCAAAAGAAGTTGCTATGTAAGAGATATTCAATTCATTCAGTGTTCCACGTTAAAGCTTTTTTAAAGATCTTGAAAAAATGTCGACAAAGAGATACTCAGTCTAGTTTCTGAAAGTCGTGTTTGCTTTATTTTCTCAATTAGAGAAATAACCATCTATAAAGTGCTGAGAGGAGCTTTAAGTTTAAATGACTGATTACTTCTTTTGCACCTTTAGACTTGAACAGGTTTCGCTTTAATCTCCTGAAAAGCAACAAAGTTTTGGGATGTTTTCTAACCTGGTGGTTCTTGGATGTTTTCAAGTCAAGAAACCCCAAACCTACACAAATCATACCACAAACTCCAATTTCATAAAATGTTGCCCCCAATCTATAAACAGATGTTTTATCAGACAAAGTTGTGGCACTGAACGCCCTGTGTTTTTTACGATCTGTGTCCTGTAGTGACGTTCATGTTAAGTAAAATACATTTCCTTCAATTCCCTCCCTGATGCACTTGGGTCTAAAGTGTTCATTACCTTTACACTTTAATTCTGTCTGACCCATATTTGTGAACGCGATATCAAAGGAATGCCTGAAGGGTATATCTTCAAATTTGGCTCAAACATCCACATTAACTCAAGGATGAACCTATTACATCATGGGGTCAAAGGGTCACCATATGCCTTTAATCAGGTTTATGAAGCATCCTGAGAATATGTCAGGAGGATTTCAGGGGCAGTCCTCCTGAAATTCTCTAGAACTACTCACAAAGCTCTTACCAACGTGTAAGAGCCTGTCCAATATTTACTCTCGTCCGGCTCCTTACCTGGCCACTCTCTCTTCTTCCCCTCTTAGCTTCATCTGTCACTGTCCTCTTACATCTCTCAGCCTCTGGGGTGCTCTGTGGAAATGTTTTAGAGGCCCTGTTGAAAGTTATTGTACTATTATATCAACTATGAAACTACTGTTTTAAGGTGGAAAAGTTACATATTGGTCTTAGCTGCAGTTCTTTGCTTGTGCAGGGCAAGCGCAGGGAAACTTCTTGAGGTGTAATAGGCATCAGTAGCGGTGAATGTTTCGGCCATACTAAAGGGAGGATATTTATTTAAGGAGAGTGAACCGCGACTGTGCTTCCCTGTGAGTCTAATGGTCGGAGTGGAAGTCTGTTATGAACTCATTTATGTATTACCATCTTTCTCATGTGTAAATTGCAGAAACAAACTGCGTGACAGACTTAAGACCAGGTTTTAGGTGATCCAAGGCACAGTTACTATCTGCGTCGTGAAGATAGGAACATGTCAGCTGTTCGCCTGACTACACTTCATTTAAATGACCAACACACCCCTGGGCGCTTACGTGGGCACAAGTTTGCTTGCTGTTTACCCAACATGGGAGCTGGGCATAAAAATGAAAACTACATCAGGTGAAAAAATAGGAAAGGCGTCTGCGCCTGGAGTATGATAGTGGCCTTAAACAGTTACCTTTCAGGACTAGATATTTGGTGGTCTACAACTGTGAAGACTTGTTCGGTTTTTTTTATGTGTAATTGTGTTTTAACAAATATTTTGTTGGTTCCAAACTGACCATTTAAAATGCTAAAAACACACAATCACATAAATAAAGAACCAACTGAGACAGAGATAGAGCAGCAACCCCGGTATTCTTCGAGGTAAATTTAGAGTTTTTGTTCTACTATCACTGTAGGGATCATTTATGTTACAGTATGTTGTCAATCAAACTCTCACACTTGTTTGTTTAACTTCAAAATGACACAGTTATATTTGCATTAATACAAGATGTTCACATTAAAGGTCGTATTGTGTTTTCTGTTTCAGGAGCCGGTTTCAAAGGTAGAAAATGAGCCGACTGAGGGTATGGGCCGTGTGGACGAAGGAGTAGAAGAGTTCTTCACCAAGAAAATCATCCCTGACTATGCACTGTGAGTTGCATTAACGCATGCACGTACACACACACACACACACACACACATGCAAAAAATACACATTAGGGGAGAAGTTTACTGGGAAGCCCCCTTAGAGAGGAAGACACCAAACAATGAAATCGATGATAAAGAACAATACTATATAAAAGATCAAATAGAGGAGCACAATAACATGTTGACCTGTAACATTTGGTCATGTGAATTGACTTATCTCATCATTTGTGACTCCCATATGAACCCAGATACTTCACACCTTGTTACATCCTGGCAGCTTTAAAGTGAATGTTTGTATTTACCCTGAAAATTACACAATCAATTGTTTTTTTCCCTTAATGTGTGCCAAGGGAGCTGTAGGGATTTGTTTATGATTGGTTTATTGTGCTTTTATAATAATGGTTCACTTCATTTACAAAACCTGCACATTTATATCACAGGTTATATTTATGTATTTACTTTAGATTTCAAACATATATTAACAGAAGAGCAATAAACCCCAAAATCACCTTCTTAAAAACTCATATTTAATGAATCTAAAACTCAATATTCTGCAGCTTGCGACAGGGGCCTCACAGGTGCTGGCTGCCAAACACTGACAGGTTTGGCAGTGAAAGAGCAGGCGACCCTCACTGAGACCATTATGAACTCTGATTGTTAAAGTTTACACCACTTTCCTAACTTGTGTTGCTCTTTGTCTGATTAGTTAAGCCCTTTATGTGTCTGTGTTGACTGCATGGTGAATGTTTTTGTGGTGTTTGACAAACCCTCCTATTCAGTTTTCCACAACATAAACACATATTCCTCCTCTTCCTTCTCTTCTATCCGAGTTTGCTGTTTCAGGAACCTGAACCAAAATGTAAAGCCCTGTTTCCACCAAGCGGTCCGGTTCAGTTCGGTTCGGTATGGTACGGCGTTTCCACCGTCAAAAGTTGGGAATGGTACCAAAATAAGGGATCCATACCGTCCTACTTTTTTGGTGCCCTTCTGTTGGGCTGCCAAGTAGTGTTAATTTCGTTAACGAAAACTATGACGAAATATATTCGTCAACAACCTTTTTTTCAATGACTAAGAGGAGACGAGGACGAGACGGCACCGTCGTCATCTTACACTAACTGTGACGATTACCAACATGCATTATCGTTGACGAAAAAAGACGAGACGAAAACGCAGTTTACAAAATAAAAACTTTTAAAACCAGTTTTAAAATTGTGCGGTATTCATCAGCGTATGTAAACAAGCCAAGTTTTTTTTCTTTTAGTTGTTTCATAAGTGAAGATAGTAAACATCTTTCCTGTGCTCCACCAAGGGACTTGATTCTACTGCTCAACGGTTTTCGTTTCGGACATGTGGTTGGGTCTTCGGGTCATAGAGCCCAGGTAGCCTTCAGAAGAGCTCGATTAAGCCTTTAGGACTCACTCAAGGACATTTTTGGAAGTTTAACTCTTAATTTTGAGGTACTTGTTGACTGTATGATGGTGCTATACAAATATCAGCAGGGAACCAAAGAAGTTAAAGGACAACAAACACCTTTTTTTATTTTGATGCTAATCTGGCCAGTGGATGGATTGGCACCATCATCATGCTGGGCCTAGAGTTGCAATCATTGAGTTGTTGTTTTTTTTCTCTGTGTTGTTTGCATGATCTTTTTTGTTGTGAACCTGAACTGAGCATGTGTCTTGAGTTCTGTAGTGGTAGTTGTAGTACTGAGTGTCTCTTCTTGTGTGTTGCTCTTTCTGCTGTCTCCTTGCTGCAGAAAAGGCCGGTGGGAGGAGTCATACCCTGCCCAAGCCACTCCCTCAGAGTCAAGCTCCACTCCCTCAGCCTCAACCCCTTTTTCTTCTTCGTCTGATAATATCACCCCCTCTACCACCACCACCACCACCACTACTAGCACCACTGTCACCTCCCCCTCTGTACCATCTATTGACACATCCTTTATACCCACCGATGTACCCCCCCCTCTCTTCATCCTCCCCCACTCCCCCTACCCCTGCTTCTGACACGACCACCAACCCCACCACACTTCCCACCAAAAACATCAAGAAAAAGTTTGGCGACTTCTTTGCCTTCAAGAGAGCTCGAGCCGGCCGAGCAGCCAAGGCAGGAGGGGGAGAGGGAGGGGGAGAGGGGGTGAAGGTCAAAAGGACCTCCATCGCAGACCTCATCCGACCCCTCCGAGAGGCCAAAGAAAGGGAGAGAGAGAGGGAGAGAGAGAAGGGGAGAGGGTCAAGGTCAGTGGAGGATGCTAACGTTTCTAATGATGCCGCCATCACAGAAGGAACCGCTGCCGTCGGCGAGCGTCTTGCGGGCGATGCGAGGGGAATGATGGCGCCTGCCAAGACTTTACCCACGATGACGCCTCCCAGTGAGACCACACCCTCTTACCCCACCATCACCACAAGCCCCGACCTCACCAACCTGGAAGAAGATGTAGCTCCTGCTTTGCCACATCACTCCCCCAGCTCTGTGGTCATCCCCCCTTTAACAGAGCAGGAGATGAAGATGGGAGGTTCTCCGTTTGGAGAGAGGAGACTGAAGGTGACCAAGAGATCTCTGAGGGAGGGAAAGAGTCAGAGTCTCATTCTGTTGACAGGACTAGAGCCTGAGGACAAGGAGGATGCAAACATTAAGGTCAGTCTGACAGAACACTGAACACACAAAAACATCATCTCAAAGGAGAAGGGAAACATCAGCAAACATCAGCTTATTCTGACATACCGCTGACAACCGGACCTCACATTAAAGACAGGCCTAAGATGCAGACTGTCTATATTTTCACTCTTAATGTAGGCCAACAGCTTAATCAATGAATGCTTTGCATACAGCACGTGATCAGCTTGTTAGGGTGTCAGCTCTCTGGTGAACAAGTTGCCAAATATGATTGAAGCATGTTTTGGTTCTATAGATGTCCAGTTAATCTTTAAAAAAGCTGCCAGAAAGCCTAAAATCGCCCACAGTATGTCTGAATGTCAAAAGGCTGGGCCCTAACTGGACCAATATTAAAAGAAAATGGTAAATAACATGGCAACTTGTTATTTACTTGGGCCCAGTAGATATTGGATAAACAACCCATTAGGTCCCACCATTGTTATGTCTTGAAAACCTGAAGAGGCGTTTTTATTAAATTAAAGTTAAGTGATATATTTGTAATAAAAATGTCTCAAACATGTTGAGACTTTAGTGTGTACTGCTCTTAGAGTCCAGATTTATATCTAAACAGATGTCATGTGAGTCTCTGTAAATACGAATAGTTGCTTCTCTCAGCAGTTCTAATCTTGTATTTAAACAATCCGAGGGTTAGAGAAGCTTAATATATTTTTTCTGTTTTAACATTCATGTTTTCTATTCCAAACATTCTCCAACCTCTTGTAGAAGCATGCGTCTGAGAGTACGTCTAGTTTTGAACAGAGGCTGCAGGTGATGCTGCATAGAATGGGCGTGGTCAAAACTCCACCTGCTGACACCAAGACCAGCCAGGTAGGATGTGTCAGTGTTTAATGTGTGTGTATAGATGAGTATCCCAGTTTGTTTTTAACACCTACAGACCATGTTATTTTGCTTTTTTTATTGAATGGTCATTGTATATTTCTCAGATTTATTTGTTGATTAGGCCAACAAAATAGGTGAGACAAATATCAAAGAGTCCATTAAGTCTTATGTTGCAGTTGATGTGAGTCAGTTTTACCTCCGAGAACTGTTTGTTATATGGATAAACAACAGTAGTGAACAAATATTTCCAAAAATAATTTTGTCAAACAATTTTTTTTTTCATTTCATATGAAGGATCACATCAGAAAAAAATCTAAAATATTAAAGAGGACATATTATCCCCCTTTTCCACCTTTTCAAACAGTCCCCTGTGGTCTAAATAAAACATCTGTGTTGTGCTTTGGTAAAAATATAACATGAATCAAGAATCAGAGGAGGTTTGTGACCTTTATAAACCAGCTCTCTCTGAACGCTCCGTTTTGGTGTGTGTGTCTCTTTAAATGCAATGAGACCCCCATGAGTTTTCCCAGTAAACATCACTCCTCTGTAGCGAATAAAAATGGCGGACCTGTGCAAAAGTTTTGCTCTAGGCTGGGGGTGGAGTCCATGGGTGGAGATACCAGGGGAGAGGAGGGTATTTATTTGCCACAATCCAACTTGTGATGTCACAAGTTGAGAAAATTTGAAACAGAACAATTTTCTCTGTGTTGTAAGACTTAAGCAGACCACAAACAAAGGACTGGATGGGTTTATTTCACATTTTGTGGGTCGATAGACACTCAGGTTACCCAAATATATGTTCAAAAACAATGTAAAAGTGGATTTTTCATAATATGTCCCCTTTAAGACATCATTAAAACCTTCCTGATGTACCAGTTGGTACATTAATTCCCTGGATTGTTTATAAGAGCCTTGATTACTCGTTTTTATTTATGCAAATAATGAAACACTATACTGCCCTGATGTCATTTTTAAAGATTCTGAATGACCTCGGGCAGATCACAAAGTATTAAAAGTAGTATACAACCAAACACACATCCAACCGCGCTTACTAATCTGGGCAATTAAAGATCAAATATGAGCCTCTGGTGTTGTCCTAGATTTGCATAGTTTACAGACCAGAACTATCATTTATGACATGTGAAGCTATACTCACCGGCAGAGAACAGTTACATGCACATGACAATGTTGAGTTAAGATGCACAACATACAAACATGACTTTATACACTTAAAAAACCTCTTGATCTTATTTTTTTACTTTACTTCTGCTTTACTGGTTTTTCAGTCACTCAGGGTTTCATGCTGAGTTTTCGGAGAGAGAAAAAGTGCCGTAACTTAGCTCATTACGTCTTTGCGTTTCAGCACTGTGGAAGCAGGGCATAAGGGGAGCTCCAGAAACACACAGACAGATATACAAACACACACACCACTGCACTCCCCCGCTGGCTCAGCTGATGCCCTCTCGCCCCTGTAACGCCTCTGATACTACCTCCGAAGATTGTACAGAGATCACTTCATTCCCCCCATTACGCCTCAGCAACACTCATATTGAAGGAGTTTTTCAAATATTACCTTTAAACTGTTGATTTTATTTTCTCAATGTTTTCACATTTTGTTAGGAAAAAACCTTTAATGAATCATCACAAAGGTTAACAGTATTTAAAAAAAAACATTGTATAATATTGTCCAATATGTCTGTTGTAGAATAAGGATGAGGAGCTGAGAAAAGCCAACTCTGAAGGTAAGTTCACATGTTGATCCAAATATCAGAACTCATTTTGTATCACTCTACAAATCTCAACACTTCATATTTATAAATCTTTACAAACTTGAGTTATTAACTGGTTATGACATTCTTTATGCCTATAGTTGTTTGTTTCATAAAAGTCTGTATAATCATTATGAACCTGACGAATCTCATGAGTAGTGTGTATTGAAAGATAGATGAGTTCCAAACAGTCTGCTGTAAGTCAGCGTGTCAGGAGCGGTTCAGGGCTGAATTAAACCATCTTCAGCACATGAAGTGTTTATGACACAGTCTTACTTTTATGGCAACAAGATGAATAATTAATTTGTTTTCATTGGCTTTTCTGTTGCAAAACAAGGTCCTGCACAGACATGAAAGTGCTTTCAGATTTGCCAGCAGGTGCGATAAACGCTTAAACACATTAAGGAGGTAATTTCTGTTCCATACATCGGAGTTTTTTTTAAGTTCAAAGAGACCAAACCAACAGTGTATGAATACATGTATTATCTGAACATCATTTGCATTATAATCACACACTTACAGAAGCATTCACTGTTCAGTCTGTATGAAGTCCTGTTGGTTTTCATGGTCAGTTTTCTTACTTTCTGACTCTATCCAGTCTTTTTTTCCACACAGTCACAGGTCCAGCTATGCTTCCTTTAACTTTATTAAGGTTTTTTTTCTGGGCTTTGTATTCCTTTATTTAGAGATAGAACAGTGGATAGAGTCAGAAATTGGGGACAAAGAGAGTGGTGAATGAGATGCGGGAAAGGAGCCACAAGTTGGATTCAAGCCCCGGCCGCCTGCTGGGAGGACTACAGTCTCTGTACATGGGGCACACACACTAACCACTAGGCTGCCAGCACACCCAGATCTTCAACTTTTTTAAGACCTACTACTTAAATGTTCTGTAACTTAATTAGTTATGCTTCAGTGGAGCCAGGTGCTCAGATTTAGGGAATGACTTGTACATCTTGGATTCCTCGGCTGTATTACTGTCTGCTGTCTCTGTCCCTCAGGTACTATCCTGGAAAAACCTGAACCTCCTCCTACCTTCCTGAAGCCCAGAACAATGTCTACGTCATCGGGTAATAATTCTATCAGTGTTGAACCAAGTTGAGCTCTTATTGTAATGACTCGTGACTCAACTTGGACTGGAGCATTCACTGCATTAGAAGACGGAAGATGGAGTCAAGTGCTGTCACTTATTTATTGATAAAATAATTGTTATTGTTTATTGTTTTGGTTCGTTTTATTGTATAAGACTAATGATTGATGTACTTTAGAGCCAAGGCACGAGTGTTCTCCTGCATGTGCGTTCACATGACGTCTTGTTCAGCAGAAGTTCGTGGGTTGTGGTTTTGTGCTGATTGCAGTCATGTGACGGTGGACTGGGCGAAGGGTGATAAAAATGTAAAACTCTGTTTGATAGCGGGTGGGTTGCAGGTATTTCTGAGTTTAATAGACATGTGCCGTGACCCCACTGCAGCAGCAACGCTCAGTGTGTCTCCACGCTTCCAAGATGGGTACAGTGCACATTTAAGCACAACTCACAGCGCAAAGTTAAAACAGTGAAGACGTTTAGTGTGTAACATCGGTCCTCCTGTTAATCCCATCAGAGCTGTCTTCAAAATGTTATTAAGATGCTAAAGGTCTATTCAGTCTTCTGTGGAGAGTTTCCCCTGTCCTTTCAAAGCACGACCGTTACCGCAGTTTTCAGTTTTGCTGCTTAAATGTCCCACAATATTTGATGCAGTGACATCACTTCACACAGGGAAACATTTAAGAAACATAGAGAACTGCTTCTCTGATCTCTTTAAATAAATAGTTAAAACAGACAGTCAAACACCAATACAACACAATAAAGAAATCCCTTGGAAAGTTTGCTCTGTTCAACGTAATTTAGAATAATTTAATGAAAAATTGACACAGCATGAAGACTCACAGGACATAGAGTTAACGCTAGGCTGAGAAGCTTGTAATGTAATCAGATAAATAACTTAGTGTGCTAAAGTTGAGACCTGAAACTCGTCTTGGAATGGTTCTTACTCAACATTAAGGACTCCTCTCAGACTCCATGGTAACAGGGGTCGACTGAGCCTCTACCCGGATTCTTCTTTGGTGACTGACTCGGACTTGAGCGCTGGTGTCTCAAAAATATACTAAGACTCGGACTTGACATTTGGTGACTCAGCTACAACACTGAATGCTGTTCGTGCCCATTTGTTAATGGTAATATTTGCACTACTCCCATTGTAGCTGGTGCAGTAGTCAGATCTGTTGACTCACAGCAAAAAGCTCTTGATGCCAGCCAGACACCAAACGTTTTTGAGATTGAAAATGCCCTCAATCTGCCTGAACACCCACCTCCTCTGGTGAAACTGATTGGTTTAACCTGAATCATTCACAGAGGTTCCTTACCCTACATTGCACATTAGGTATTTCTCTTTTCACTGCAGTATGTTCTGCAGCTGCTCTTAGAAGTACATCATTTGCATACAGTATGCTTAGAACTGAAATATATAGTCCTTCATTAGCACATCTGTAGCACATCTGTGCTCTCTCTGCCTCGCAGTCAAATGTTACGCTGTGCAAAGGATTGAGGGTCAGAGCAACTTAAAAAAAAGGCCTATTGGTTTAACAACTCAAAAATTGTGAGATGCTGGGATTTTTGTCTTCCAAATTATTTCTGTCTAACTATAAAGTATGGATATATGTAAACACAGCCTTACCTCTTCTTTCACCGTCTGTTTTCAGCGGACCCCAGACATCCAATGAGAGTACTGGACCCTATCCGTCCAGAACCTCCCATTTACCCAAAGCCCGCCCTTCCCGAGCGCCCCGTCGGCCCTCTGCCACCCAAACCTGCCATCGCAGCCAAGCCTCCTATTCCCACGCCGACTGCTTCTGCAGGAGGAGGAGCTTGTCCCTCCTCTGCACCTCCTTCCAGCAGCTCAGCAGAGAGAGTCCAGCTACGATCGTACAGTCATGACGGCAGGCCGGCAGAGACTACAGCACAGGTGACACGCTGTGGCAGAAAGTCAAAAAAACAATAGTGTTATTGTGTTAAAGGTTAGGGATATTTACAGGAAGAAAGTAACGCATTTTAAAGGTTCCAATCAGCTGCTTATAACTTCAAAGGAGAAAAATTACTTATGAAAGGACTTCAGCAATGCCATGAATTCTGTCGGTGTGATAGTGAACTGTTTGTCCAGCAAAGAATATATTTGAAAGAGTTCTTCATTCTTTTAGAGTTTACAGTCTTTAAAACAAAATGAATGTTTTTAGAAGGATTAGGATTAGAAGTTTCATTCGTATTGATTAAGGATCAGGAGACCTCACCCCTGATTGACTTTTCAGAGACAATTATTTTATGGTCATTAATTTAAAAATGTACACTTTGAATTTAGCTTCTTTAAAAAACCTGCTTTGTAAAAAGTTGAGATGAAGTGCAATCCTACATGGAGCTAGATTTTTGTTGCAGAACTGTTGGATTGAACTGTCTTTTAGCAAAGTGAAGCTAATGAAAACATCATTGAATATCAACATCAGAAATATAAGAAATCACCATATATTCCAGGTTGGCAGCATTGTTCTCTGCCATTGTATGCTCATCTTAGTCATTAGACATTACAGTCATTTTGTTCCGTCCCCACTGAACCCCTCTTATCTTCATTGCAGAATGGAAGTCAGGAGGGTCCCCGGGGTGCAGCCCCAGCTCTGTCTCCCAGGAAAGAGCTGCTTCCTCCAGCCACGTCTCCATGGAGGGGTCACAGCGCACAGGGTCGCTCCGAGAAAGCACAATCAGTGACAGATGGTACGCCTGCCATGATAATACTGTTAAACCAAATAATTCATCATTATAAGAGGTAGGCTGAGTGAAGGTTAAGAGCTTTTATGACAGATCAGGGGAGGCGTGGTCCTGTCAATATGATTGTTTTTAATGTTCTTTAATGTAGTCTGCATCATGGTGGTCTGCACACAGAACGCTGACTTTAGTCATGTTGTGAAACCACTGAGCCAAACTGGGCAGAAAAATACTTTTCATTAGTTAGCATTCAGAAGGGTCGGCCAATATTTAAACATTTACACTTTAAATGTACATTTACAAAAATTCATTCACTGTAATGAAAAATATTACTTCAGGTTTACCTACCTTTTTCTGTGTTCCCCTTTTCAGTATTTACAGGAGACAGACTGACAAATGAAAATGATGTTACATTTATAACACTGTGTGTGTGTGTGTGTGTGTGTGTGTGTGTGTGTGTGTGTGTGTGTGTGTGTTTGCACTCCTCTAGAGAGTCTTCCGAAGCCACGCCAACACATTAAGCCCCTCCCACAACGCAGAGCTGTGTCTGTCCACGAGGATGCTTTGACAATGACACAAGGTACGATTTTTTTTTATGTATTAAAATGAAGAATTGAAAAACTCAAAACGGGTCACTTTCAGTACCAAAAGCAATAATAGAAATGTAAGAAACAGTTGAAGCACAAGCTGTTAAAAGATGAATCCACAGAGTAAACTTCTGTTCAACTTGATGACAAACATTTTCTGAACTAACCTTCTGCTACAAAAGTACAGAAAATGTGAAGTGAAAAAACATTGAAACAGAGTCTGACACACGGCAGACATATCAGGCAATAAAGTGTCCATGCATTTAGTGTGACTGCAGTCGTCTCAGCTAAAGAAGCTTCACCTCGCCTGTTCCAGCAAGCCTGCAACATGAACGCTTGGTAAAATATTCTGAATACTTTAGCCTTTACAAAAGGTCAGACAGCATATCATATGAACCAGCTCAGATGGATTTCACTTTCCTTTTACATAAAAACTCTTCAATGTAGCTTTACATATGAATGTTGGTCAATGTGTGAAAAACATGTTCTAACCAGCACAACTACTTACAAAGTCATCCAGTGATGTGAATTGGTGCTTGTCAACTTGAAAGTCTATCAGCCCTGAGATTCTCCTGACGTCTTATAAGAATCAGAAATGTTCCTTTAAAACTCCATTAAAAAAGTGTTTTAAAAGATTGTTTGCTGTTCTTGTTTTGCAGAAAGATCTGACAAAACTTGAATCTGGGACTCGATGTAGATATTTCTGCCTCCTTTTGACCACTTTAATGTTAATGTTTTTATTATGGGTTCATGCTGCTGTAGTTCGCCAGATTTCAGCTCATGTGTGACTGGCTAGATACAGTAAATCTGACACTGGTCATCACACTGGTCACTAATCTCTCTAAAATAGCTGAAAGCAGAACTAAAGTTAATCCAGACTCTGTCTGTGAGAAGAAGCTAAAATATACCAAGCTGTGTGCAGCTCCTGATTATTTCACAAACATCAAAATAATAATAAAAGCATCATGACAAAATCTTTCTTCATTTCGGTCTGAACACAGTCTCAGATTGTGTCTATATGTGGTTGTCATTTTGAAGATGTCCAGTCAGACTAAAGTACTTTATCCCCTTCAGAGCTGAAGGCAGTGCTACAGAGATCACCCATCCGTTTCCGGGGCAACAGGGGGGACTTAGCCACCTGCACAGAAGATCCATCCAGCGGGGAGGCAGCACAAAGAGACCAAGAGGGTAAGAGGTTTTTTTCATTCATGGTCATAATCTACATTATATTTTTCTTACTTTCCTTTTCTGTCTGAGATGTAAATGTATTCTTCCATCTGTTTGTTTTTGATCCGCCCAGCCAGTGACACAGGGAGACAGGCAGCAGAAGATCAGAAGAAGGTTGTCCAAAAAGATGCAAGGACGGTAGCTGAAACCAAGCCGCCGCCTCCTCCAGTAAAGGAGAAATCCTCCGGCTTTGCATGTCCCTCTTCTACAGCTCAGGCTCAACATGAAGGATCAGCTCGACTCTTAAGTCCAGCTGCAGCGCTCGACAAAGCTCCGTCTGTCCCGGAGAGGCCTCTAGCACAAACCCACACCCTGGAAAAACCTCCTGTAACCCCAACATCCCAGAAAAAGAGCCCCAGCACATCCCTTGCATTTTCTCAAACTCTAGAAAAACTACTGGTGTCCCAATCACCTCAAGAAAAGACCCCCAGCACA
Source organism: Tautogolabrus adspersus (assembly GCA_020745685.1). Lineage (NCBI taxonomy): Eukaryota > Metazoa > Chordata > Actinopteri > Labriformes > Labridae > Tautogolabrus > Tautogolabrus adspersus. Next base: position 12,252,873 of record CM036539.1, read on the forward strand.
AGCCCAGCTGCATCTGAACCACTTGAAGTGAGTCCTCAGTCACACAAGGAGAAGAGCCCAGGCACAGGAGATCTGAGAAAGAGCACACAGGAGAGGGGGGAGGCGGTCTCTAAACAGCACACAGTGAAGGCAGAGCCAGCAGACCAAAGAACTGAGCCCCCCCTGTCTGAAAAACACAAAGACTGACTCACCTAAGGAGACACCTGGGAACGAGAGAGAGAGGAGGGAGGACGCTTTGACATCACTGATATCAGGAGCTGGGAGGGTCTACGAGGTCTGAGAGTGACTTGAATGATGATCAGCCAGTAAGACACAGCTGCTGCGTACAGCTCACATCTGTATTGTTGCTGTTTAGTCAAACACATTTTTAATGTTCTTAAGTAACAAACTTTATAACCAGTGTGAGGGCTAATATGTGGACAAAAACAGTTTTTTTTATTTATAACCAATTTTTAAAGTTTCAAATTATTCCTATGGTATTCAGCCCAAACAGCAGGTGTACAGATGTTTTCTGTAGCTAGCTAGCACCAAACACCAACCATGTGTTGTTGACATGTCATCCTCAAACCAGGACCTTCATTTGTTTCTAAGAGACATAGCCATCGTCACATTACTTAACGGTATGTGGACCTTGGCGGTCGACAGCTTGTTTTTTTGTTTCGTTTTAAAGACAGAAGTGACCATATTTAGATGACAGACAGAATTCACATCATTCAAATCTGTGATGAGTGGTTAGGCTTAGAAGACGATCTGCTGTGAATATTGAAGATGTAACATCACCACAGCACCTCCCTTCCCCGTCATTACTTTCTTACTCCTGGTTCTTTACGCTCCAATAATCAGAAAGGAGAAATGTTGAGATTTGACACGATTGCTCATGTGCTCCAAGGGACCAGCTGATATTTTCAAATATTGAGGTGCTGTTTGTGGATGCTTTTTTTAAGCTAACTATGCTTACAAGGCTTGCACCTGACCTTTGACCTTAACATTTTTATGTTTCATCCCTCTACTTCAGAGAGGCGTAAAGTGGCTCTGAGTATCTTGAAAATAACTTTTACAATGAAAGCATTTGACCCAATATTCTGATTATTTTGATGTCAAAGGATTTCACTTTCTTTTGTATTTCCTGATCCAATCACTCCATCCATGTTCAGATATTTCGTGCTCTGAGTATTTATTTTGCCTTACGTAGTTGTTCTCACATTAGCCTTTTTGAATCTTCAGATGAATACATGGACACTTTCCATGCAAGTGCTTTATGTTTCTGCATATTTCTGTGAACACAATGTTGTGACATTCATATCAATCCATGTTTTGTCATTCTGTAAGGAAACAACAGGACCAGAGAAGTTCTTATATCAGAGAAATATATGATCAGCTATAGTGTGAGATAACTATTCAGTCTATCAAGCTCTCAGGGTGGTTGTGGTGGATGGTGTGTGTGTGTGCACGTGTGTTTGTGTGTTGTAAGAGCAGGCCTCAGATCAGCTCCATGTGCTGTCAGCTCCTGATCCTCCTCCTCCTCTCGGGGGAGAATTTATTTTCTACCATCATGTTTGTCTTTGCCTTGCACGCACAAAATATGTACAAAACTACAGAAAGCAAACAAAAACAAAGTTATGAACAGAGTATAAATCCAATACCTATACTTGTTAATGATTATTAAAAATATGAGTTGTGTCAAAAGTTTCCACTGTGTGGTTGTTTTTTTTCGGGTCTGTAGTTAAAAAGTTGAAGTGTGGACACTAAGAAAAAACAAAAAGCTTGCTGATTACATTTTAAACAGTACTGTAAAGATCATTTACTGGATCTTTCAATCATCTCATATGGCCACATCAGTGTTTTGTCAAGTGTATCCGTACACTTTACAGTGAGCAAAGGTTGTGTGTTTCCTCACGTTCACATGGCAGTGTGTGGTGAGACCATCAAACGTAACTAATCCGCATTCATACAACGCCGACGAAGCAGCGGGAGAAATTTGGGGTTAAGTGTCTTGCCAAAGGACACAGGTCTGAGTGGGATGGATTGATTGTCGATTACTATCTAAACTCAACTGGAGCCTGATGCTTTTTTTCAAATCCTTATAATATCATGTTGGGTACACTTTAAATATTCCGTTATCAGTTCATCAGTCCACACAGAAGTAATTTCAACAACCAATGAAACAAGGGTATGACAAAATAAATCCTAGTATAAATTGAACTTTGGCTTCTAACTCTTAATTTTCAGGAGCCTGTAGCTGCATCTAGAGATCCTCAGTGGGTTCGGTTTTCTCAGGTGTGTGCAAACAGCTCTGTTGGCATTCAGCATGAATAACATGGGACCTCTCTAGTAAAGGTTACATGAAGAAAACTCCCTGTGCTGATGAAGACTTGTAGATGTGGTAAAAAGCTTTTAAAAGCTGCTGGCAGAACTCAACCTGAAGACTGAACACACTGTTCATTGATGGCCCCCTGTGTATTTTTTTAATGCACTACATTATGTATGACCACTTTTTAAATATATTACACCGCACACTTGACATCCTAACAGGTTGACAGTACTCAAACACTACAAATGATAGTCTGCAGGAAAATGTGTGCTGATCTTGAAAGGAAAGGAAAGGACACAGTCAGATTATCACTTTAACTTTTAAACAAACACAACATGAGCCACGTGTCATTTACATACTTTTAATGTATATATATATATTAGAGCTTGTCTGTCTGCAGTTTCTAAAAATAAAACATTTGAAGGGCTTTATGAAAAACAACAGGCATCTAAAATTCAGTATTTTTTTCTCTCAAAAATATGTCATCATCACAAACTCAAAGTACAGCTCTTTGGCTAACTTTCATACATTTTCTTCAACTCACATGAAGAGTAGGAGGGACATTCGTCTTCATCTCAAAGTAATCCTACAAAGTTGAAATAAACAGATGCTTTCCACTTGTCTTTAACACGTTCTCAGTTCAGTAACAGAACCAGGCTAAACTGAACATGTCCCTGATTGGTAGACATTTTCCTCGCTCATTAATCAAAACATATAATGAGATAAAATTGAATAAAATGTAATAAGGAAGGGGGAAAAAAACAATGTTCGATCTGAAAAAATGATATGCTGCAAAAGACAAGGTGGGGGGGCAGTTTTATCAAGAATAGACTAGTATCAACTGTCTTTCTCTTTGTCCTAGTTAGCTAAAATGCTTCTTCCTCCAATCACATCCCTTCGTGGTTCAAAATTGAAGAGCAGCAGTGTTTGCAATACATTTGACTAAAACTCAAACTGTTTGTCTCTCTGATAACAGAATGTAGGATAAACTCTACGCCTCTGGAAATCATCCACTGCGGCCACTTTTAAAGAATGGATCGGGGTATTTAGTACAATCACGAGCTATGAGTGAGTTACTTATAGGAAGGCTTGGAGGAAGGATCTGTTAAATGAACTATGGGACCCTGTCCTGACTCATTGATTGGTGATAAATGACTGATGCTGTTTATTCTGTATGTGGATCAGGTACATAGTGTATTGTCTGCCTAGGTTTTTGTTGTTGTTGTTTTTTGTTGAATCTCTGTTTGTCCTGTCTGGCTAGAGTGGACTGTTATTGTCGGATTGTGAACTATTTTTCTCTACTTTTTGTTATTGTTAAAAATAAAAAAGAGTAACAGAGAATATACCAGCAGGCTGTGAAGAAGTGCTCTATGTACTCACACAAGTGTAATAATATAATTACTGCTTAACTGTAAATGTGTGATCAACAATTTTAATTTCAAAACAGTTCTGAGTTCAGACTGTTGACAGTGAGGTCTGTGGATGATCCTGAGTAACAGAGCTGAGGAAAACTTCATACTGTTGTGGTTGTCAAATGTAACTTTCAAATTCTTGGGTTGAAATCTAAATGTCTAAATGTCCTTAAAGTCTAAGATCTAAACTTTCATTCATACACGAACACATCACTTTCCAATCCTTCTGACATGAATTGTTTGGATGTCAGGTAGGAGGTGATGTGAGACCACAGCTAGAGAGTCAAAGGAGAGCCATAAAAAGAAATACATCTGTAAAAGCCAACATCAAAATAAAATGTGGAAAAATCTATATGTTTATACATCCTTATGACCAATTCTTTCATCCTCATTGTTCATGTTTGTATTTATATAAATATTTGTGTCTACTACATTTAAAATGTGTCTTTATTCTTTGTATTCACTATGTTTTTTTTAATGATCTAGTTTAAAATGTCAAAGCGGCTGAATGAGAGCTTAGAGCTTCATGGAGTCCTCAAAGCAACAGTGAAGGAGTAAAAAACAAAACAAATAAATACATTCAATTCTGAACTAATTTAAATATGGACATGAAAAATAGACAAATGAACGTACTATGTGCATAACATACATATACAGTATATCTATTTTTAAGATACACATTAATAAAATATAACAGGCTGTTATTTTTCTCATTCCTTTTCTTATCTTTTCTGTTTTTATGGCGCTCCTTTGACTCAATACTCAGCTCATTGTTAGTATCTTGAGAATTGACGTGACTCTGCAGTGATCATTAGTCCTCTAAAACATGCAGGTAATAAGGTCTATTCAAACGCACACTACCTTTGTGAAGCAGATGAGGTTTATGTTTGCATTATAAATGTTCTGAATCATCTTATCAGTGTCCCGATATGAACTGAAACATATGTCTACACATTAATGGTGCTCTTTGAGAAGTGGTCAGCTGTTAAATACCGGTGAACTGTCAGTGAGAGAAAGGTAGACATCAAACCAGTAACATGCTTCTTTAAGTTGCCTCCATGTACTCCATGCTGTCTTCACTTTTCTTGCCTCCTGTCTGAATAAGTAAGCAAGAATAGCTTGGACTGTGTGACGTGAATATTTTAAATGATTAAACAGACTTCCCCCTCGTGTCACCTCTATGCTTCAGTGTTTCTAAGACTCGTCTTCACTGCCTGAGTTGGTCGGCTCTTCTGGCTGGAACAGAGGATTGTTGGTGTGGTTATGCAGATCACCTGGAGTCATCTCTCGCATCTTCCCGTCCATACCGAGCTGCATTGGCTGGATCATGTTGTTCCTGAAACAAGAAATAAATGAAATGTGATGCTGTGTGCATGTATGAGTATAGACTGTATTGAGTCTGCTGCAGTATTTAAAACAGTGTAAGAATTAGGTAATACCATTTTTTACAGTAAATTTTTTGCAACTTAAAGGTGATTTATTTTCTTGTCAACTCATTCTTTTAATTTTCAGTAACAAAAATCGACTTTTAGAAAATGTTGTTTTCATTAATGCAGTAAATTATAATTAAAGTGATCAATTATTGGGCTGCACGGTGGTGCAGTGGTTAGCACTTTGGCCTCACAGCAAGAAGGTTGCTGGTTCGAATCCCCTTCGTACAGGGCCTCTCTGTGTGGAGTTTACATGTTCTCTCTGTGCATATGTGGGTTCTCTCTGGGTACTCCGGCTTCCTCCCACAGCCCACAGAGATGCTTGTTAGTTAAATGGTGACTCTAAATTGCCTGTAGGTGTGAATGTGAGTGTGTGTGTGTGTGTGCTGCTTTTATTGACCTTGACAGTTTTTCAAACATGCGAACCAGCTTCATGGCTTCATATTCCTTCTGCTCCTCCGTCATTCCCTCCATGGGGTCTGGCTGCTCTTCTTCTACAACTCCTGTTATCGGGTTTATACTGGAGAGAAACGAGAGAGAGAGAATTAGAGGGAGAACAGAGAAAAGCATCATGCAGAGTTAAGGTATTATTATTGTTTATTGCACTTATTAAAGTAAATACATCTTGATTATCTTTCAAAGCTAAAGGGAGATGCTGGTGTTCAATCAACCCACTATTGTTTTTTGGGTTACTTATTGTTGTGGATACAAACATTGCAAACAAAAATTGCTCCAGCTGATTGTTTGAGCTGGCAGTAGTACATCTCTCTACATCAGACACTGTTAGTTAAGTTGACACTGTTGTATTGGTACTGACTGGGCTTTAGCCTCTCTGTACTCCTCAGTCTCAGAGTCTTCATCTTCAGAGTAGATCCCTGAGTCTCTGCCCCCCCTCAGGAGTCCTCTGGCAGCCAGCAGACCAGCAGCGTTACCGTATCCGGTGTACTTAATGAACCTTGAAACTGGACAACATACAAACTGTTAATATAGCAATTTTGATGTGATATGAAGCCATGTTTTAAGAAGTGTATTGAAATCAATTTCAGTTCTTGAAAATAAATCAATGAACATATTTTTCCTTCACCGCTTTCTTTGCAGAGAACAAACAGGAACTCAGCTGCACAGTCCTTGACGTCAGTGTCGATGTGTGTCATCAGACGTACCAGCTTGTTCCTCAGGGCTCCACCCACCTCTGGTTTGTTTATCACATCACGCAGGGGGGGCAGGACCTAAACACCAATACATACATGATACATGAGCCACAAAAACACCTACAGTAATCACACATCTGGCCTTTCTCAAACCACTCCCTACACTCTCTCCCTACACTCCGTTTTCACATGTAGGGTCAGCCACGTAAAGTGCTGTCCAAATCCGCTGAGTGTGGAGTTGTTAATCCCTTCGAGAGTGAGTTTTTTAAATTGACGTTCTATGTGATTACCAATACACTGCTTTATATAAGATACAAATTAATATCATACTGATGTTAAAGTGTCAAAGTTTACATCTCATTTACCATTCTAGCCAGGATATGGCACACATGTTTATTTGATTTAACTGTTTTCATATTTACAGTGACTTCTAAAAATTAAGCATCTTATAAAAACCCGATTTAAAACAGTAAGATTCTTACAAAAAAGCAATGCCACCAAAAAAGAGTGTTTTCTCATTAGATGGAGTCTTTTTAAAGTGTCTCACTGTTATTTATGTAGCTATTATTATTTGAGTGACATGAAACCATGGTAACATAAAGTTCCTTTTTTCCATAGGGGTGAGGGGAGTTCGTCCTAAGGCTTGCCGCTATATCTAATCAGGACACCTTAATGAAAGGTGCTTCAGCTTTGAGTGTCACTTCATATGAAGTCTCTGTGACAGAGGCTGTGTCTGAAATCCCACACTCATTCCTTACTCCCTACTCACTATATATGGAGTTATATGTAATGGACTATACAGTGCACTCATTTGGCACAATTAAAAAACTTTTTGAACACTACTAACTGCTGAGGACCGATAATAACGATAATAACTAATATTATACTGAGTTTATTGTCACACAAAAAAGTTAAATGTAATGAATTATTATATAATATTTCATTTTTAATATATAAAGAGACTAATGTATTAGTGCTTACACAGACTATAATCTTGTGCCTGCATCAGCATTAGGATATATTAACATTACTCTGTTTAAAATCCTTTATTCTTTATTAAAACAGATTTCAGTAAAAATGCCACCAAATATTGACTTTTCTGTGTTTCTGTGTTGTGTGTTCACTCCAGTCGCTCCTCTTGTCCATCTGAGAGCCGTTAAACACCACTTTTCGCTCGTTGAAAGCTTTGAACCGCAATGCATGATGGTATATATTAGCTTGTAGAGTGACCATCTTTTGTACACTACTTTTCACAATGCATTGTGGGATGCAATGAGTGGACTATATAGGGTAGGATAATGTTTACTCAGCATTCAGACACCACTACAAACCAGCATATTCACTATATAGTGAGAAGTGTGTGATTTCAGACACAGCCAGAGTGTGAGTTGGGTGGGACAGGTTAGAGAAAGGCCTTGCTTTGTCTCAGTCCAGTGCTGACCTTTGACCTGAGGAACTTCCTGGTCTCTCGGTGGATGCGGGCGCTCTCAGTCAGCAGGTTCAGTGAGGGGAGGAGGGTCTCCTTCAGCTTATGTCCCTGCAAAATGAACAAACAAACGTGTATCATTTCACCAGCTTGACTGAAATAGCAAGTGAGTTTCATCAAACACATCCATGTACATTTTTGAGAAATGCTATAATCCAGAGTTAACAGAGGTTGTATAAAATATTTTTTGAGAAAGTTATTTATTTAAAAAGCAGCCTAGTTTTTTTTTAACACAGTCATAACAGTCCAAAGTTAACATATAAAACATTTATTTTTGTCCAAGCTTGAAAGTTGTCTATAAATGTGTAATAAGTTTTTTTTGTGTGTGCCACTTTTAGTGAACAATCTAAATAACTGGTTTCAAGTATTTTCCTTGTGATATTTTCTTCCATACATTTATTCCTGTTTTACTGAGTCTTCGGTGTTTTAAGTGTCTTTTGGTTGAGTGTTATTTACCTAGGGTGAGTCAGCTTTTCTTTTTTTCCGAGTTAGATTATTGTTTGTATGTTGTGTTTGTTGTCTACTCTTGTTCAGTGAGGTTTGCAGGCTGACCAGGGAACATTTTTCTGACTTAATGTTGCCCACCTGAACAAGAATTTAACTTTGAACAAGACCTACAAACCTATACATTTAATAAGTTACTTTCCACCATTCTTTCACAGGAACATTTAAATCACTGATTATTATTGTATCAATAAAAATGTATAAATATTCTGTTTACATCTGGAATTTTTCAGAATTGTAACAAAAAAGCCTGTTTTCTTTGTACTGTTAAAACCACGTTCATTCATCAGTAACGTGACTACCCTGGGGTTAGATTTTTTTGATTTTGAAATACTTTATTAATCCCTGAGGGAAATTCGGGTTTACACTCTGTTATTTTAGAGACATGCTTCTCACACACATGCACAAACAGGACCTGTGGACATGGTGGAGAGATGTCAGAGCTACACACTGCTACACAGGGAGCGCACCACAGCAGTTTGGAGTTTGGTGACTTGCTCAAGGGCACCTCGGCAGTACTCGTGAAGTGAACTGGCACTTCTCCAGCTACCAGAACAACTTCGGTATTTTGGTCCGCACGGGACTTGAACCATCCTATTTGGTTGTGTGATTTGTTACTAATGCAGATTGTTGTTTTCCTGGTTGTCTATAAGTGGTGTGAAGGCCGGGGTTATCATCAGGGCAGATTCAGGTCACCTAATCTCCCATGGTTCACCTGTATTTAAGAAGGCTGCAGATTGAGCACTCTCTCTGACTCGCAGCATGTGACATTGCATTGACTTTTTTTTTTTACACACAATTTAAGATCCACTCTCCCATACACTCATGACATAAGAGGGATGTTTGGTCAATAAAAACCCTGAAAATGTGAAGTTAGTGTGAGCTTCCTCCTCTGTTGTAAGTAGGAGCCAATTTGTAACAGTTAACAAACAGCTCCCTCTAGTGACAAAGATTAGTCTCAGATTATATATCACAGTAATTTGACCGTCTGCATTTTTCATTTAATCTCAAAGAAAACGAGCAATGCATTCTTTTTACTCAAAAAAGTATTGTATCAATTTTAATGTACTGCATTGTAACCATTGTTTCATGTTATCCGTGCTTTTCTTCTTCTTACTGTGTCCAAAACAAACACCCACAACACTGAAACTTGTCTTACCCGGTCCAGTCTTTTCTCCATGAACCCCATCAGCATGTTGACAGCGTCCATGTTGACCCCCATGTACTCAATGGAGCCGTGTTGCACTTTGGGCATCAACAGGACATCCAAACATGTCAGAGGGAGGTTACCTAGCAGGTTTACAGTATGGCTGAGGAAAAGAGAGCAGGCTGTGTTAATGGAGATGCTGTTATTCAAAACAGACACACAGGTAAAGCATGTGTTGTTCTTTACTACCTGTGAAACTCCTCAATGCGTTCCTCTCCGTCTGCCTGGCTCATCAGACAGTGTCTCAGTATGGCACCTAAATGTCTGTACTCTGCTGCCTCCTCCTGCACACAAACACATTACACACACACACATTGTTCACATGCTATAAAGACAACCCTCATCAGTGTTATTCTGTTAGGGTTACAGATTTTTATTTCATACATGCTTGTGTGAAACAGGCAGATTAAACTGATTAACATTATGTCATTTAATGTCATGTAAACAGAGGAAGAAAAAACCCTTCATAGGACAGCATAAACATTTCAAGTTTGCTGATCACAAAGTGCAGGAAGATATAAGATTAACTCTCTAAGGGAGAGGGTTGGTAGGGGTAGGTGACTGTTAGAAATAGGTCACTGACGGTGGTATCAGAAATTGGGCACACTCGTCTCCAGAGAAAAAAAATAGTACAGGAAAAAGTAACATTACTAGATAAACAGAATATGGCATTACAACATAACCTCTCACAACAAATAAGCAACAGACACGGTAAGAACATTTAAAAAAAGATGCCCTCAGTAATTCATTCATATAAAAAGGTGCTGATATGTGAACTAATCTTTAAATAGAACAAGTTGTGTGTATCTATGATTCTAATTAATCCTACTTTCAAATTTAGCCAATTTCTGTCCATTTAATATCAAGGTGTGCTACTTTATTATAGTTTGTCGCGATTATTATTTGTTTATGTTTTTTTCAAAAGAAAATTATTTTGCTATGTTTTTTTCCTTTTTTTTTTAAAACATAAGTTAGATTCAGATTGATTCTTGAATGTGCTTGAAAAATCAATATTTCAACCAGCATAATGAAAGTACTTCTTTTTTGGGGGCAATTCTCATCCAGACAGCTCACTATGACTATGACAGGTGTACGTTTAAGACGGCTAGTTAGTGTCTTTAGTAGATTTTTAATAGTAGCCCACAAACTTGAAACATATGTTCAGTGAGTAACAAAGACGAGATGTCTTCCTCTTACTCGTGACAACATTCCTACTTCTACTGACTTTTTGATTCCCATCATTTTTTTAACTTAATGGCAAAAACTTGAAACTGAAGTACACATCCCCATGATGTCGGACTAATAATGACACTTCTGGGTATTCAAATGTCACAGGACCCAGAAATATGGTAAGCAAACATTTTGATTTGTACTATACTAGCACACTAAACTTAGATAAGGAACCTGATCAATTCGATTTAGCTAAAATGACTATGGACAGGTCTCACAGAGCTACTGGTGTGACTGCAGACTCTGACTGTTCTTCAGTGCAAACTATACCCTCCCACATCGTGTAAAGAATGATGTCTGTAAAAAGCATCCAGTGTGCCTTGAATAGACAGTAGAACTAGTCAGGACACAGTACCCTGAATGTATCAACCACAGGACTGCTATTCCTGTAGAATAGATAAATGCTAGGGCTGAAATAAGAAGATTTAAAAAACTGTTATTTGTATATTGATAAGAACAAAGACAGAAATATGAAGGACTACTGGGTCATTTTCTTCAGTACCTCGTCAACCTTGCGCTTGGCTGTGTCAAACGTGATATTGAATAGTATCTTCAGACTTTCCATGGCAAGTTCTGTCTGATCTCTGCTCAGCAGGGGCATTTCTTCAGGTGGGACCCCCTCAAACCCGGCCCGGGCTGTCTCCAGCGAATCCGGCCAACACAGACCAAGTGTGGCATCTAACTGGTTACCTGGAAAATATACAGGACAGGAAAGATGACATCTTTTAACTTAGCCTAAGTATGTGAGACAACTCTTCACAGGCCCTTTTAAAGATGTATCATAGGTTGTTGGACTTAAGAACATCCTAGGCTTTACAAACATCGGTTAACTAGAGGGTTAGTTTTCTCTCAGCGTTAGGTACTGTACCTTTGAGACTAGTAACCTACAGAGCTGAGGTTGGTCATCCGGGTCAGAGGAAATCATTTACCTAGCAGCCTGATGCCGTGAAGCTCCTGAGCCAGCTGTGCCCTCGTGTCCACTCTCAAAGCCGTCAGCAGGAAGGTCAGACGCAGGTCAAAGAACCGCACCTGGACAGAGAAATCAAACACATGAAGGACATCTTCCTACATGCACTATCAAACCCCTGCAGATGATCCAAAACAAAGCAGCACAATGACATTTATAACGTGGACAAACTTCCAGTCAGCTGTAATGACCTGCGACATGGGCTACAGACAGGGCTGTGAGTATTGCTGGTCGAAACAAACTATGAAAACATCACCCCAAGTGTTGATTTCGGCACTGTATATTCTGTTCAAAGTTTTCATATTGGCATAAAATCAAAATGAAATTGTGTTGTTCCGCTTTTTGAGTTCTCTGTTAGCTGTAAATATGTGTGACTTTATCTCAAAGGTTCTGCTCAGAGGTTTACTGAAAAAGGGTTGTTAAGACATGATTGCCCCTCACAAAGCAGAGGAACAACAACGCACTGAACTTTTACCATAACTCAGTTATCACACTGGTACCTTAATTTAGAAACGTAAATGATACACTTCCTGTTTCAGTGTTACCAGGTCTTCACAGTAAGATATTTATATTCAAACAATTGTTTTGAATGCAACAGCAGAGATATTTAGGTTTCATTATCAACATAATAGAAACAGATTTGTGTTCAAAAGTGTTCAAACTGAAAGTAGATGAGGAGTGTACGGAGTTATCATCTCAGTCTTTGTTTCACCTTAATCTCAGTACAATACACCTCAACAAACTGACCACGAGAGACAACCAGAATAAATATTGAGACTAAACTAAGAAAGAAAGTTATGAATCATTTAAGGATCTCCCTGTTTTAAGGCAGAATCTTACCCTCGAATAGATAAATACATGTTTTTGTCAGATTAACACTCACACTTCTGCTTATTCAAATATCAACAAAGAGTTGCTGGTATCCATACCTCGTGGTTCCAGGTGGGATCATGACTCTGCTTCAGCCTCTCTGCCACACCCTTTATCAGCTGCAAATCTCCTGCCACCACCTGCAATCAATCCATTATACATCCAACAATGCATTATTCAATAAATCCAGCCACACATTCATTGATACATTAATAAATGTAGCTCTGCATACTGACCTGCCCTGTGTGGTTGTGCAGCAGGATGTTACAGATGGACTTAAGAGCCTCAGCGATCACTTCCTGGTCAGCGTTTTCTGAGGGTTGAGAGGTTTCCTTAATCACTTCCTCTTCCTCCCCTCCCTCACCCTCCTCTGGGAGGAGAAAGGGCAGCAAAGTAGAGTCATACATTCAACCTATATTTAGACCATTTTTACTCATGAAAAGTGAAGGAGTGCTAACTGACTCATTATTCTTTCTTTGTTCATTTGGGACGTAGAAGAGAAAGAAGATTATTTAATTTTGCTCTCAGTGTTCAGAGTAACTCAAAGCTGAATCAAGATGCAATCCATGAGGTATGATTAAATCTCACAGTTTGGGCAATCATTGTATTGTTCACCAATGTGTCCACTTCGTAACATAGTTTTCTAAACAAATAACAGTAGCCTATGAGAAGTGAACGAAACTTCCCGGTTTAAAAAAAGAAGCCTATATGTCCTGAACCGTCCTTCTCTCTTCCAGGGATGCTGCATCTTTCTTTTGCAGGGATGCAAAATGTAGTCTGATCATGTAAAAGCTTATTAGAAATGATTTTACTTCTCACTTCATGTATACTCAGTATACACTTTCTACTGAGTTTATGGTCTCCGTTTCTAGTTTTTAGACTACTTCAAAATAGGAAATTGTTCATTTTGTCGTTTTGATCCTATTAAAGTAAAAGAGACAATAAAGGAGGTTTGATTTGAGGCTTTGAAACCGGATACGTTGCTGTTCAAGCAGACAGAAAAATGTCTCCTTGTTTGTTTTTTATTAAAAGACGGTTTGGCTTATTTTCAAGAAGTACATTTTGTTTAAATTATTTTTTTCACTAGCCACATTTTTTATCCAAATTATGTCACAGCTGCCTTGAATAACTGATGCAAGCCAAGCTGACCTGACCCTGGTTTAAAACTCTCCTCACTTCTCTCCTGCTCCATCCTCTAGCCCAAAATGCTCCTCCATATGAAAAACAACAACAACATGGCGATGGCCAAATTGACAAACTGAAGACTTTAAGTCAGTAGTTCACTAAGAAATGGATGATGTCACAGTGACAACATCAGCTTCTTAAATACAGTTTTTTATTTCTCGGTAGTTTGCATGCCTGCTCTCTGGAAATGCTTCTTGGGATACGTAATGAAACAGAGCCATCTTTATGTTTGTACATCGTCAACACAGGCTTCATAGGAAAACCATAAGCTTCATTCCTCCATCTGTGTCTACTCATGGTGTTCAGGGACAGTACTGAGTCTAGGTTACCTTAGTAAAGTACCTTAGTAGAGCAGCACAATGGGGACTTACCTTGGCCCTCCGCCTGCTGGGTGCACTCAGATATGGCAGAACTTTCAACAGCGATGCCGGCGTAGCGGGCGAGCGTGGACATGGCAGAGTGGCTGATGAAAGGATTCAGGCAGTTTTTGTCTCTGGACAGGATTCGAACTGTTTCTAAGCAGGCCAGCTGACAGGAAGGCTGCAACTCCCTGTTCAGGAAACCAAGCACCAATTCACCCAGACGCTGTGACACAGAAAATATATCAAGTTAGACCTCAATGTATTCATCACATTGTCTGTGTTGTCATTTTTGTGTTTTGTTCTTTATATGGTACACGAGGTTTGATGCAAAGTGCATAATTCTGTTATTGCAAAAGTAACATTGCTAACATCATAGTATTACACATCACAAACACTGTGAAAGAGAACAGTCTCATACACTTGAATCCTCACATAAACTCCCTCTCCCAATCACTCTGTGAAACTATGTTATGTTCAGTTTTAATAATATAAAACAACTGCAATAAAAATGAAAGCATTTTCAGCAGTTATGAGTCTGTGAGTTTTAATCTCTTGACGTGATGCATAATTTTCTCTGCAGCAGGAGCAGTGTACTTCCAGAGTAAAAGCTGCATTTAATCTGTTCCCTGTCTCACTAGTTTACATACCTTATGAATTATCTATGACACAGAAGTCCTTTGAGAGGGAATATGAGGCTTCAAATAGGACTTAACTCTGTCAGTAAAGGAACATTTCAAACAGTTGTGATTTCTGGCTGATGTTGAGCCCAGATGCAGGCAACTTGACACTGATAAATATGTCTGCTGAGCTGTCATAATGTCTTCCTGCAGTCGCAGTGCAGATGTATGCTGAGTGTGTGCACATGGCTGTAGGATAATGAAGACATGCAAAGGCACATAAGCTGCACCTGAACTAATCTTAACGTTGAAAGATACTTAGCGAGCTTTTTGCCTCTAGACTCAAACCAGTGGACTCACACCGTGTAACACTTCACGTTCTCTTTACTGAAAGGGCACCTGGAGGGCACTTCGACACGTTTTGCATGTTAGGCCAGAGCAAGGGGCACTTTTCATTTTTTGACTTTCAGGCAAGAGAACAGGGTTAGTGTCCTGTCCACGGCAATTATGACAGTTTAGACTCACAACCTTTTTAGCTTTTGTCACTTAAACAATGTGTTTAGATATTTTTTTGGGGGTGGGTGGTAAAAACAATAGACTAGCTTTTTCCTTTTTTCTTGGTTCGGCTGATTTGTTAAGTTGTGTTTATTTGGGTTAGATTTGTTGATGACACTTTGATCCTTTGCATGACCTACTGCATTTGTTCCCAACCTGGGGTCCGGGCCCCACTCAGGGGGGGCACCAAAGATCTCAGGGGGTCACCAGACATTGTCTGTTCTGAGGTTGTGAAAATTAGATTTGTACATATGAAGTAAAATCACAATAACAAACTGACTGGATAGGTTTTACAAAGGTCTATTCTGTTTTCGGATTTTATCGATTAAAACAATTGAAATTATTTTGAATTTTTGACAGCAATGTATCACTTTTTCCGTGTGGCCCTAGTGGGCTCAACAGTTTTCTTTGAAAAAGCAAGTGCAGTCTTAATTTCCTTGTATCATCCCCATTTTACAACATGGTAGCTTTCTGAAAAGCTGAACAACTCACCCTCATTTTTAAGGCTCAAAAGAACACCTTAAGTATTTCTTCTGTCACAAAGTCTTGATCAACTAAAATAAGGGACTAAAAAGGAAACCATCAGGAGAAACTTGTTTCGACTCAAGACATTTCTATAAAGATATTTTATGGACAGAAGGAAATACATTGGAGTCAATATTGAGATTGAAGGGTTATACCTCTCTGTCCTGCTCCTCCTCTGCGCTGAATGTGAAGCACTGGTTCATCTAAAGGAAAGAAAAGGCACATTAAAAAAAGAAAAGCCAAAATACAAACAGCATAAACATGAGAGAGAAGAAGAGAATAAGGAACACACAATGAACACATTTTGCTGCAAATCTTGATGGTCATTCAATCAATACGAAAGGGCATTCATCATTTGTTAAAAATCTTAAATGACACTATCAGACTGCACAGAGTCTGATTTTCATACAAGACACTTAAGTTCACATATCTACCAGCCAGCAGTTTATGGCAAACAACGTTTGATTTTGGGAGGCTTTGCCTCTAGGCTTTGTCAAGCAATCTTGTAAATGTGCACTATTTTACACATAAATATTATGGAATGGGGGGGGGGCTTTTACATGTTCATACTGTTTCTAGCAGTCCCCATTTCTTTTAAATGTGTCAGCTGACAGTGCATCACTACTCTGACATAGGCAGGACTTGACATAACGACAAGTTGCCTCAATTTTCCACTTGAACACATTTTTACCGGTTCTGAAAACAATGTTTTTCTATTTGACATGAACATATGAAAAACCTTAAAACTTAAACACTTTATTAAAGCTTTAAGAAGCATTAATCAAGTCTAATTTTCTGTTGCATTGTTTCTTCTTGTTCACTTGGGGTCAGCAGAAGACACATTTATACATACATTTATAAATATATTTTGGAATAGAGTTTCCTGCCCACAGAATATAAGCATGAATTCTGAGTTGTTTTGTGCCAAATATTCACTTTCCTTTACGTCTAGTTTGTTCTTAAACTTGGCCAAGAATACATCTCTCATTAGCTTCATTCAGCAGTTTGTCTCTAACTGTGTCTGTGTACTGTTTGGAGCTGGGAGTAAAGCATGTGTATCTAAGACTTAAAAGAAGATGCTTACTGCTGTTTGAAACAAGACTGGTGAACGTCGAGTGTTATGAGCCGAATAAATACAATACAAATCAGCTAAATAGATTTAAGAAATGCAAACATATATTGTAGATACGTCTTTGTATGCACTCGTGATTTTTTCTTGAAACCAACGTAAAAATATGTCATAGATGTCCGGTCATACTGTCCAGGTAAAAAGTCTGCATGATATATGAAAAGTATGTGATTTACGATATCATTATTATGATATGAAGTGAGATAAATCAACAAACATTTGAGTTTTTATGAGCTATAACCCAAAGTTTCTATGTCCATGTCTTTACACAATACTTGTGCTTGAAAAAGTTCCTTTTAATCTGTAGATATCAGGTAGCTAGCTGAATGTATTAAAATGGTATGAAAACATGGCCATTATACTGAGGCCTCCATCAAACAGGGAACATGTTTGCATGCTGAGTGAAAAAGTAGGGCAGGGTGTTGTCGAGAATCTGACAATTCCATTTTGATTTTTTGGGTCACCATTTGTTTCAATATCGAATCAATTCGATATTGATCAATGTGATATTGATTGAATAATACGCATAGATGACAGAGTCTGCAATATGGTAAATTAAAAATGTGTGCAATATTTGTATTGGTTTAGAAAAAAACAATCCCAAAATGTATTTTAGAAGAAGAAGATTCACTTTATTGATCCCTGCAAGGGGAAATTCTGTTTTTACACTCTGTTAAGTCATGCAACACACACATAGATAAATACACATGCACAAAGAGGATCCTACGGACATGCACTAATAGAGAGATGTCAGAGTGAGGGAGCTGCCCATAGCAGGCGCTCCTGAGCTGGTGGGGGGGGGGGGGGGGGGGGGCTCAGGAAGTGAACTGGCACCTCTCCAGCTACCAGAACAATTTGAACCGGCCCTCTGGTTCCCAACCCAAGTCCCTACAGACTGAGCTATTGCCGCCCGAATTTACAGATGTTGTTTAGTCAAGTGTGGCCTCTGAACAAATCACAGTATGGCCCCCCCCCCCCCCACAGGACCAAAGGCTTCATTACAAGGGATAATCCATTTCAGGATTTTTAGAATCCATATTGAATTAAGAAAAAAAAAGTGTTTCTTATGTATTGTAATAAAGACTTTCGTGTTGTGTTTATTGTGAATGCCCTCATGTCCATATAGATGACATTTCAATTAATTTTACAGTCCTAAACATTAATCCACAACATCCATCCAATCAGAATCCAGAATTCTCAGTGATAACAATGTATGTTAAATACTAAACATTAAAATAAAAAGCATTTAGTACAAATGCACACATTCATTATGCATTGCTGCATCCCTTCCAATAATCTACATCTTTGCAAACCGTGTTCTTAGAATTAATGAGAGCAGACTAAATACAGCGGAGAAACACCTGAACATACTGGAGCAGGGTTATAAGTAAAGAAAGACGATGCAGATTAAGCAGCAGAGTCTCTGCAGCACTAAGCTCCTCTTCTCCAAGAGCTCTGAGCTACAGTAGGATTTGACGGGCCTGTAGGAGACTCTATTTGTGTATCACTGAATCTAATCCTATTGCCTTCATGATCGACTCCCACACAGCTAAAGGTCTCTGAGGCTGAGAGAACCAAGCGGCAGGACTCACCTGGTGCTAGCGGACAGTTAGTGGCAAATGAAGCACACAAAGCACACCTTCTTTGAGATTGAAGGCTCTATTTTCTTAAACGCATCTCTGACTATGTAAACACAGATCACTCCCTGTCATTACAAAGGTTGGAAATCCTGTGGTCAACAGTTTCACATATTGATACATCTTTTTAAGTTATGCTACATGCTAAAATAATTGCTGATAATCTGGAAATCAGTAGCGGCCTCAATCTTATAAATACGCCAAAAACGTGAATTTGTTATGGATCCTCAAATCAAAGTAAATATTTCAAATAACACCTTTTTTTGGTGGGATCATCACCACAATTTTGCAACTTCCTCGTCATGTTGGTCATCAGCATCTACATGTAAATGAAAATATAATGTTGAGCCTCAGGAAACACTATGGCCATCGTTGTTAATAAGATGAAGCATATAGCTGTTGCGATGGTTACACAGGGTTATTACTTAAGGCGCCTGGCTGAGCTCTTAGTGGGAACTGAAGTTTAATTAGATGCAGGATGTCTCATGCGACCTACTTTCAATGTGTTTTTCTCCTTCACACTATTTTTCCTGCTGCAGTTTCGACCTACAGTATATAATAGTAAAACATGAGTGCAAGTCTTAAGTTCACATAAGCAGCAATGTTGCTCAAGCTATATTCCAAAATCATATGCTTGTTTCACAAAATGAACAGGTTGACTGATTCTATGATAACCGTGTTTTAAGCAAGCGGCAACCTCCTGTCTTGAAAAATGAAGCCGATGCGGAAGTGCAAAATCCTGCAGTTGGACAAGTGTCCGCTTGAGGCTGGCTGCAGAAGCACCGGGAGTCACGTACAAACCCAGTCAAAAGAGTCTGTTTTTACAGCAGAAAGTAACATGTTTACAGACTGGTTCAAAAACAAAATAGGTCTGATTAGCTCATGTCTTGGTCGGCACACTGTACGTCAGGTGAATTTTTTGAAACTCATCCGTTTTGATTTTCTGAAGGATTAACTTTAATTTCAATAAGGCTGACCTGATTGACAGGCAGGTGCGATGTAACAGTTCGTCAAGAGGCTTAAAACCTGCCTCAGCTCCAGCTCTTAACCTGCCTTAGGTTGACTGAAAGTTAGGGTGAGACAGCATTTCCAGCATGGCAACTGTTGTGTCCTTTCTGTAGACATGTTTCCTGTAGACTTGTGTATATGTACTGTATCTTAATAATCAACTAAGGCTAGAAATGCACAATGTACCTACAGCATATACAAATAAAAACTGTTATTAAATCTTAAAGGTAGAGTCGTATGAGGAGAGGTCTTATCAGTGTGAGAGAGAGAGTGTAGAAAATCCCAAGAAATCCCAGCAGCAGAAAGGACCGAGGTCACTGCACCTTGCAACATAAGAGTCTGGGAAAGAAATCTAAAATCCCAGCAACAGAAAAGGCCAAGGTCACTGCACCTGGAATAGACAGTCAGATAGGAAGCCTGGGAAGATCATAGCACATGAGAACTTTAGACACGGAAGTCCCTCGATGGTTCTAAAAGATTCACATATCGGACCACCAATGGAATCAAGCTGAACAAGTGTAGATGAAAGGAAATAAGGCATGTGGAGGCTTTTTGTCACGCCTACAATTAGCAATATATAAACAGGATTATCTATCATGTGTGTCAGTTCTCCAGCTGTAAACTCACTGCTTTAGGATTCTGTAAAGATGAATAAAGCTTTCTGTGCTCAACTTATGGTCTCCAGGTCCTGTCTCAATTAGAACTTGAAGAAGACAGCTAGACTTAGAAAATGAAAATGTTGTAACCTGTGTTGGTCTGGACTCAAGTTTAATCTGGTCCCTGCCTGTTTCCAGATTTAATACAAAAAAGACACAACACAAGGGCCATCGATGGGACTCCAAAGCCCCCTGCTGTAACAGATGGGTGATGTCACTAAGGCTTCTTCCATTAATATACAAAGTTTATAGTTTTTAAGATGGATTCACCGGATTAAATAACAGCTTTCAGTATAGGTTTCTATCTGCCGAGCATTTCTGAGTTAAGCATCACTTATTTATTGTTACTGTGGCTGTCAACAATGCAACAATAGGATAACTTCTCCATATGTGCACACACATGCTTAATATTTAATATAATCTACGAATATGGTTGAATTTTATTTCTGTTTTCATGTTTTTAATGTTTTGATAACAACAATTTTTAATAAGCATTAAGGTGTTGTTGTTTCCACTCAGGCTGTGGTTTCTGCTGTTGCCTCACAGCAAGGAGGTTCCTGGTTCGAATCGATATTGGACAGGAGCCTCTCTGTGTGGAGTTTGCATGTTCTCCCCGTGCCTGCGTGGGTTCTCTCCGGGTACACCAGCTTTCTCCCACAGTCCACAGAGATGCTCCTTAGGTTAATTGGTGACTCTAAATTGCCTGTTGGTGTGAATGTGAGTGTGTCTAATTGTCTGTCTCTATATGTCAGCTCTGTGATTGACCGGCGAACAGTCCAGGGTGTACCCGCCTCTCACCCAATGACAGCTGGGATCGGCTCCAGCCCCACCCGACCCCGAACAAAAGAAGCGGTATAGATAATGGATGGAGGGATGTTTCAACTTAAAGCTGTGAGGAACTTTTTGTTCATGTTGATTTTGGCGCCCCTTGTGGACAAAGTGGTATGTCTGATCCATCTGATCTTGTACATGTGTAGGTAGTGTTTTTTTCTGGCAAATGCTTCTGTCTGTTAGCAGTCAAACATATCACTCACTCTGAATCTTTGCTGTGAAAAATGTAAAGAAAGTTCCTGGGTGGTCGGATCACAAGTGGACAGCCTTAAAAGTGCACTATGTAGATTTGGTAGTGAAATTTGAAAGTTGGAGAAGTGAAACAATTCTATGCTGTTTTTTGAACTAAATACACAAACTTTAATCAAAGTAAAAAATGGGTCCCTGGAGCTAAAAAGCTACCAGGAGAGTTACGGTTTCACTGTTGCGGGCCCTCCACCATAACTTCTCGTTCTCGCGTAGCATTTTATCTTCAAACAGTGTTTCAGGGACCACATTTTCCTCTGAGGACAGTTTGTGTATAGAGTTATGAACATAGACCACAGAATCTGTACACTTCTCCAACTTTCACATTTCTCTACCAAAACTACATAGTGCACCTTTAACTACAGCTGTAGACACATTTGTCCTCATTCATCTGGCACTTTGCAAACTTATCCTGGGACCTCCCACACTCCTTGTACCCATGGCAAAGAACTTCTTACTTTTAATTGCTTTAGCAAATGGCTGCCATTTTGACATTTTACCTGTGACTTCAGAGAACTCTCACATTAATGTGAACTACAGGAGCGATTGAAGCTCTAAACCATAATTATCAAATTTAACATTAAATTTAGTTTTCAAACATCTTCAACCAAAACAGTCAAATGAATCCATACAATTGATTTATAAGCTGATTTGTTGCTTTTTCAACATCTTATCAGAATTTAGCAAGTGCTTTGGTTTTGATCATTGGTAGACATAAAGGCCTGAATTACAAAAACAGGATTAAAGTAGCAATAAAGCATAATGATGAATGACAGTTACAGTTTCTGTGTTCACTTGTGTTTTTCCAAAATTCATAGAGCTTAAAAAAAGACAAGTTATAGGCGTATAAGTAGCTGGTTAAGTGCACATCACATGCGTAGGCTGATTCCTCATTGCAGTGGTGCAGGTTAGATTCTGACTCGGGCTGTAAAACTTTTGTTTGAATAAACTGCATTTTCTGAGTCATGTGCGACAACATCGCAAACTGCAATGAAATGCAATAAAGAAGAGGCACAGTTTTTCCGCATGTGCCATACATTCATACTGAGAAAGTGAACATTTGAACAATCAAAGGAAGCTCTGGATGCAAAGCCTTAATTCTGACCCAGGCCCTTTGCACTTTGCCTTTCTCCCTCTCATGATTGTTCCAGTCTGTCTCCTGTCTGTCAGTATCTGAAATAAATAAGGCAACATCCATAAAAAAATACACCTAGTGATACACCTGTTCGGTCAGGAACATTTAATGCTGTGTTATCTGCATTATGTACAAATGAGATTTGAAAAACAATAGAGGACGTACTTGGCAACTGTGACAAGATTACTTCTATCTGAGTTGGTCTCAGTGAGAGAGACGTGTCGGGCCTTACAGCGCGATGAAGGGCAGAGATTACTGATAAATTGTACATCACAGTGGTTTTAACACTCAAATGAAAATGAAAAATGTAACCTCACATTTGTAAATAGTTTTATAAAGTGATAGTATGTCAGGGTTGTGTTTACAGCTTGTTTTGCTGCCCCCAAGTGGCAAGAACTATAGTGCAGCTTTAAAAGTGGTTTAGTTAAAACGTTCAAAGTTTAATTTTGAAATCTTCAGTTTTCTCTTGTAGGCTTATCATAAATAATCAGCTGTTAATCCAGGGCAAATGGTGCAATATAATTAGCTGCAGGACACTTGCTATTTGTTAGGCTAATGCTTATTATCTAAGGTGATGCTTTCTATTCTGCTAGATGATGCAATGATTGATCTAAATTGTGCTTGTAGCTGACCTAAAGGTTAATAAACAATGGTGACAAACTTAATGTTTTGATAAACAGCTCTCTTCTAATGATGTTTACCTCCTTGTTGTAGCTCTGCAGAGCTGTCAGAGCAGCGTCCTGCTCCCCCGTCTCCATTTGCTCAATGGTGACATTTAAATCCATCTTCATCGCCATTAAACTCTGTAGCGTCCTCCTGAATCACCGTCACACCAGGTGTATGTATGAGTGTGTGCGTCACTTTGACACTCAGATATACAGTCCACGCTATGGTTTGTCTCCACCCACAGCTGACTGCATGGTGTCTGAACCCCCACTAGCCGGCGAGAGGCGATTAACCGAGAGGATTAGTGCGAGTCAAGTGCTGCGTTCATGTGTCACAGGGAAAGACGGACGGAAGGAAGTGCAATTCCATCTCAGTTTTCACAATAATAACAAAGGTTTTGCCTTGATTTATTTTTTATATATTAGATATTTTCAATATTGTATAAAGTAAAAAAAAAAACACGCCATACTTGCATTTGTTCAAATACAAGATCATTCTCCACCAACAAATGAAAATATATTTTGAGTGAGTCAAACAAATTTGATTTGTTTTGAAAGAGTCATTTTTTATTTTACGGACAAATTATGAAATTGAAAGCCAATTGTGAAGGATGAATACAAAATCAAAGCCCTAATCAGCCATTATTTTTAATAATAATGTCCACATTCAACATCAAAACTATCAAAACACTTAATAGGCTGAGTAAAGTTTTGACAATTCATTATTTTCACATAAACCTTAATGCTGTCTTAGGTCAAATATTTGACTAACTCCTTTACATATAAAAGACTCAACATTCACAGTTTTTAGCTAGTGGTAAACTGTACATTATTGAGAGAGTGTACACACTTCATGGAAGCCTCTCAAATTTGTTATGCTTGTAAATGCCCACCAACACCTACTTTTTTATACATTCATTAGCCTACATAATAATTAGGCCTATTCTATGTAGCATTTTTTTATGTGACTCAGTATCCTCTGTTTGCATATACTCAGCAGCTTTTCTCCTATACCAAAGGAACTTCCCCACCATTTTTCTACGAGAACTTTAAAAGTCCTGCATTCACTTCCAATCAAGAGATTTTATGTAATTTACTATAGTGCACTTTGAGTCTCTTGAGGAAAAGATTTCACCAATTTAAGTTGAACTTGTTTTAAGAATGAAACCATTTTGAGAAATTACAAACATTGAAAGGTGTTTCTTCTTTTGATTTGACATTGAGAAAAAACAGTAAATGATAAGTTTATATGCAAGCCGTATTTCTGTGTTTAAAATGTTGTAGCCTATGGTGAGCGAAAACATAGGCTGGTCTTGTGCTGCGTTCCAGTTGAACTGGGAAGTGGGAAATTCCGAGTTCCCAGTCGGAAATGTCAACTGGAACGCCCCCTGAAGTCGTAATTACTAGTCGGAAACTCGGAGAAGTCGGAGGAGCCCGAGTTAAAATCCAACATGGCTGCTACGTGCATCAACCGTACGTTAAAGCTGTAACTATAGTGTTTTTTAGCCGAATGTTCCTCTTTTTGTGTGATTAAATCAATCACACTGATAGTATCATGCAAGTTCTATCTGTGGACATGTTGTCATGTTATTTTTGTGCACAAATTATCACGCAGTGTGTTGTTATCGTCTGGTATTAGCTAACAAAACAAAGGTACTCCTGGAGGTGTCCATGTTGCTTTTCCGACTTTCAACAATAGACTGTACGTATACAACTGGAACACGCTCAACTCGGGTGTGACGTCATTCCCAGCTCCGACTTAACAGTTCCGAGGTAAATGGAACGCAGCATTTTTATTGTGTGACACTGGTTGTTCAATTTTGAACCAAAGTTGGTGGGGGTCTCACAAAAATGTTGCTTTTTCTTGTAACAGCGCCACCAACAGGGTAATTTGGGTTATATTCCATTTGAATCATTGGACATTTTTTTCAATAGTGAGGTGGGTCGTATCACACCTCTAGCTCGATCCAGCTCACAGCAAACTTAAAACCAACATTAAACAAGAGATTATTTTTAACAGATAAAAAAAGACTCTCAACAGTCAATAAGTAACTTCAGTAGGTTATTTGTTAATATTTGCTTTCAGAATAATTGCTAAACTATTGATGAGAATTTCTCAATCTGGATTTCAAATGCATGTTTATGGCTTTAGCGACCCCTATGGATTCGAAACATTACTTCAGCAACCCTTTTTTCAAGAATCATTTGATTGGTCATATGGTTAATCAGTTACAGTATGGCGAATTTCCTGTTACGCCCCGCCTTTATGATTGTCAGCATACGTGTTTTATGGCAAGTGTTCTCCATTTTTAAATTCCCAGTAACTAAAAAGTAAGGCCGTCGTCAAAGTGGGTGTCAAATTCTAAAGAGCAGATTTCTGAGTACTTATTTTTTTAGATTATGCAGATAATAACCAAAACATATATATATATATATATATATATATATATATATATATATATATATATATATATATATATATATATATATATATATATATATATATATATAGCCTATATACAAGATTTTGTACTGAATGACATGTTTTTCTGACTTGTGTAGGCTATACTTATTTCAAGAACCATGAGATTTATGTATTAACAGCCTTTTCATCACAACATACCTGAAAATGTGGCATTATGCCCAATTCAGGGGGATAACATCCAGGTATATCATCTTTTAAAAGGTGAAAATGTTTCTGATATTATGTTCTGTATGTATACCAGTCTGTAATCACTCTAAAAAGGAACCAAAATGTGTCATTAAGACAGTTCCTATAGACCACACACTGGGTCCATTAAGAATCAAATGTTGATGACCCTGGAATTGCATTACAACTCCTAATGAATATACCACCAGTGGTGTAACTGTGTTGGACTTCAGTCCTCTTGCTACTTAAGATGTGAAACACAATGCTTACTCAGGAGATGTTCAGTAATTTTTTAGCTCATCAGATGTCCAACCTCTCAAAATCCTTAAATAGCACACTGTTACTACCGAGAGAACACCTTTTCTGGTCTTGATCGATTCGGACTACTGCCTTGAAAATTTAAGAATGTACAAGCACCACATATCCAGAAAAGAAAAACACGTCTTTACTTGCTTGCAATAAGTGATTTTATTTGTATATAAGTGATATTATATTTGATTGTCCAACTTCAAGGCAAATTCAAACCACACAGATAAAAATAGACTTAATCATATTGTGTTGCATTGTCCAGTAATTTCATTAAGTACACCTCTACAATATAATGTTAACAGGTGAAAAAGCTCTTCCATCATTTCAGTTTAAGAAGCTTAATTTTTCAGTTTTGATTGATGTTGTGGGAATAATAAAACATATCCCCAAAACCCTTTTACGCATTGTACACCCACGTTTATAGCCTACTTGTTTAGCATGACAAAAGAAGAGAACTTGTTTCTTGTATAATGGTGAATTTATCACACGTGTCAACCATAGGTGTAAACATGTCCACTTTCATGTATCCAGTACCTTCAGTAAAAAAGGCGTTTCTTGTAGGACTCCGGGTGTGCTCATACTAACGCGTCTGTTCGATTTATTATGCATAGCAAAACGTGCGAGCGGAGTTAAGTTTATACATCAGCCGTACGCCGAACATATGCAGTTATATAGCAATTATTATATACTCTAACACATTTGCATTCCTTTGACTAACAAGTGAGTTTTATTTAACACATACATTGACAAACCAGTATAAACTCCGCTCTTCCGGTTCACATGATAATATACCTCGCTCAAACGACACCATGAAGTGGCATTCTCTGTAGCCAATGGAAACTCGAAGCCTGGTTTGAGCGATGGGACGACAGCCAATCGCTGAGCTCTGACAGTTTGAGTGACAGAAGCTGTGGCTGTAGTGGGGGAAGGGGTCGCTGAAGTTGACGGAACCGCCATCTTGAAAAGTGCCCTCCGATGATCTCCCTTTTCGCGCCTGTCAGAATCAGTTTTAAACGCTTTATTTTCTTTACCGGAATTCCGTGTAATCTCCGTGTTCGTTTTGTTAAGGTCGGGGGCTAATGGCAACATAAGCTACATCCTGGAGACTCGCCGTTTACCGTTGTTTATCGGTAGGTACACTTGCCAACCCGTGCACTTGGTTGGTGCTGAAGATTAGCCAGCAGTCTTCAGCAGCCGGCTAACGTTAGCTGGCTATCAAGAAACATACTTGGCCATCTTAATGCTTTGCTGTCAGACACTGTTGGTGTACTTTGTATTTGTAGAGGGGAAACGTTAACATTGCATCAGTGTTGTGAGGTACCGTGATGTTATATTGATGTCTAGCTGGCTAACCTTTCAGCTAATTAACCGTTTTCTTATATCTCACTGACACCGGCGAAACTGACGTAGTCCCTTACTTTAGTATGATCCTGATTTTAAGTGACCAGGTTAGCTAACAATAGCTAGCTGCTGACGTTAGCCAGTACGCCTGTGCCGGTGTGTTTCTGGTGCGTTAGCGGTGTTTTGGGCCCAGATATGTAAATGACCTGACGTTACTGTAAACGAAGTATTTCGACAGCAAAATGCAAATAACGCTAGTCTGTGGTACAATCTATAAACCAGTAATTAGCTGGAATCGCTAAACGTTTTTATCTAGCGTTAAATTGAATTTTACTGACGACTTTCTAGCGTTGTTGGATTTACCTCAATATATCGACATTCACGATGTATTCCCGATTGTTTCTCGTGTAATTTGAGAAAATCTGAAAAACATCTAAACTGATCCCTGTTATTTGTGGTTGCTAAGTTACTGCATTTTGATTCAGAATTGCATATTTAGCAGGCAGTCTGTTTTTTCAGATTAAGCTGCTGAACCGTATTACCGTATACATCCTTGTATTTGGCTATAAAAGCTATGTCGATTTAGACAAGAAACAGCTGATATCCTTCTACGTGGACTGAGGATAATTACGTACTTAGGGAGTTTACAATTCAATCTAACTACCTGTCATTAGCCAGTAAATGTCGACTTTGATTTTGTTATGGTCTCGTGACAGCAGATCATGACCTGGGGAACCAGGCCCAGTGCGAAAGTTTGTTTTGCTGGTCTGCTGTATAGTATTGTGTTTTTGTCTCTCATATATTGCTGTATGTGGGGGCTAATTAAGTTATTATCATGACAGACTTTTTTTAATTTCATCATAGTAATTGTTAAAGTGGTGGGAGGATGTTGCCAAGTCAAAACAAACAAAAGGGACAAACAATAACTAAAGCAAAAATGAATGTAAATGGAGTTCATAGTGGCTTTGATCTCATAGCAGCAAGCATCTGTTATCTTATTAAGTTGTTGCTGTAATACTATCTGATTCTTCCTTAATATAAGTGGGAATATGGCTAATGCGTTAATGAACCCCCTCATGTGCACAACATGCTGTCAACAGAAAAACTGTGTTTACTAACATAAACAAGTAAATAGAAATGTGAAACCCTACCTAGATTTACACACATTTTATTATCCTGCTTTGTATAGAATCTGTTTTTATCGGCAACCTTTCAATAATACAGTTTTTGTCTATCTTGTAACGTTTTAAAACAAGGGCGTTATTCTACTATAAAAATAGGACTGGAACACAATGTATCCTTATCAGTTTTTACAGCTGAACAGCACTTGTAAAATTGCTTAAGACCTCTGTAACTCAGATGTCATAGTCAAAGTTGAGTTGTAATCTTTTTATAAAAGCTCTAAAAAATGATATCTTGAACCACCTTATTACCCTTCCTTTGGTGTCCCACTTTTAAAAGTTCCCATTGGAAACCTATACATGAGAATGGCCAAGAATTAACATTTCTCCACTTGAAGTCTAGCTGTATTTACTGGGATTCCCTTAATCCCTCACTCTGATTGCTCACACTTACTCCAAATAAAGAATCTGTGCCTAATGGGAAGTATTTTCTTGTGAAGCTTAGCTGTCTTAACTCGTGTTACTGCATAAAGTGAGGAAGAAACTTAATTGAACAGAAGGTCTTTTCCTTCTGTTCCTGACAAGAACATAATCAACAAGTTCTTATACTGTATGTCCTTGCAGAAAGTGACTTGACTTTTTTTATATAGCACATCTGCAGGCCTCACACAGCTTTAAGAGGGTGTCCATGAAAACAAAAAGTTAAAGTATTTTTAATATGAATTTATATGGTCTGTTACTATGGTTGAAAAGCTGTAGCATAGTCTAAGAATAGTTTGGCAATCTTTTTGAAT
The DNA here is from genome assembly GCA_020745685.1 of Tautogolabrus adspersus. Lineage (NCBI taxonomy): Eukaryota > Metazoa > Chordata > Actinopteri > Labriformes > Labridae > Tautogolabrus > Tautogolabrus adspersus. Next base: position 12,282,207 of record CM036539.1, read on the forward strand.
ATTTTCTAGAGGCAGGCATGAGTCCTTAAGTGCACAATTTTGTTTAATTCAATGTTTTAATACAAAGAGTATTTCTTTCATTAATATAATAACTAAACCCCCGTTCCATTTTGATAGGGTGCAATTTTGGATTGGAAAAGGCGCTGTAAAAAATATATAAATAATGTTAAGGAACCATATTATTTTAGCAGCCAATAACAACGCACATGTTTTTTCTCAGACATCTCTATCTAATCCTTAATCTATCCAACTTGACAGAGTGGAAACCAGCGGGCATAAAGGTGATGTTTCGAACCATTTTTGACAAAGTAAACACAATACAAAACAAAATGCAATCATGACCCTAAACGCAGAAGTTCAGTGATGAGCCATTTATCAAGCAGTAGAACGTAGAAAATGGAGAAAACAGATCACAGGTGATCTCTACTCAGCTCTTGAACACGCTCTGTTGGAATTTGCCATTTTGATGCCACCAGGGCAGAGAAGATTAACTAGCTCCTCACGAAAATGGTGACCCTATATTTCTCCTGTTAAACTATCTGGATGGACGAATCTTCTGTTAGCTGTTAGTGTTCATTGGGCCAGAGTACAAGCTGCCATCGCAATTGACAATCACTCTGCAGAAAGCATTGCAGCCCACCTCTGAAGAGTGTGGCGTGTTAGAGGAAGTCTGTGCTTGTGACAATGACGGCATCGGTACTATGCTATTATCAAGCTAATGCCTCCTTTTTAGAATTACTGATCTGTTGATATAATGTATTAACTTTAACATGGGAACTGCTTAAAATGGCCATCCTTTGTATTTACTTTTTAATATGTTTGTTTCCTACTATTATAATAATTTGCAGGGGAACCCTTAAAGACTCATTGTAATATTTGTAAATCCCTGACTACCAACATGTTCTCAGGTTACCTGCAGTTTGTAAAGCTACAGAATGCACTCAGAACGAAGATGAATAAGGATAATTACGCTGTCACAGTGAGAGAGATATCAGAAAAACATAACATTTTCATCCTGACAGTGGCATTTAGAAGTTATTTTTTTGATTACATGATATGCCATATGCTGGTTGTTTTCTAAGAAACAATCCAGGTATACCTGCATGTAAGATGCTGCACCTCTGAATGAAGAATTTATAAAGTGAATTGGGTGTTATAGCACACTAGAAAATGAAAATGTGTCTTTTCACTGTACTGATTGTCTGGAGTCAATCACCTGTCAGTGTCTCAATATTTAGTTTCTGCCACTTCTGAATTGATTGTCGATGATTTGGAACTGTAAACATGTATTCATAGGAGAAACAGTTGAAAAAAAAAAATCTCTCTTTCACCTTTCATCCCTGACCAGTCTTAACTTGAGAACTGCTTCATAAAAATAAAATGTATACATAATGGAAAACCTGCTGTGGAGACAGGTGACCTGATATTTGCACCTAGCAGAGCCAACATCAAGCCTGTATGTGGCGGGCAACAGAAGCTCATTCATTTATTGTTGTCAGGGATTTATGCCATTTGTAATTACAAATAGAAAAATGCTCTAATAGCAGTGGAACATTCCATTGTTAACATGTGTTTTTGTATCTGCCCTCCCAGGTGTATGCTGTTGAACTGCTGTATGTGTGCTGCTTGTCAGTCTGTCCATCACCACAGTCTGCCTGTCTGTCCATCCGGCTAGCCTGGAATGGGCCACAACTCCCAAAGACTAGAACACACCTCTTTATAACCTGAGCTCCACCCTCTGGACTCCCAATATACCCGCAGGTAGGAGAAGAATAATCCCTCAGTTAATCATTAAACTCGTCTTTTATATGTTCTGATAACCCCAATTAGAAGATGTCATTTTGTGTTTATTCTTCTGACTCATGTTGTTTGTTTTAGAGCCAACATGTTTTGGAAGTTTGACCTCCACACTACGTCGCACATAGACACACTGTTAGAGAAGGAGGATGTGACGCTGACGGAGGTAATGGATGAGGACGACGTCCTGCAGGAGTGCAAGGCCCAGAATCATAAACTGGTTGACTTCATACTGAGACCACAGTGCATGGAGGACCTCGTCACCTTCATCACACAGGAACCCTGTACTGATGTTGAGGAAAAAGTTAAATACAAGTAAGAGGACACTACAGATGATAAGAGGGGTCAAACTGAAGGACCTGGTGTTGTTTACTTTTCAGTGAGATTTGACATTTGACTAAATACAGCATCAGCAGCAGTGATTGCTCTCTGCTATGGTGTGATTTTGATGATGTTCAGCTAAAAGCAGATTCAGTAAAATATCTTGGCTAGTCTCCTTTGGTCTCATCCTCCTCCTTCAATCTTCTTTGTTAGTTCTCTTTCTGCTATACACTCTCTTTACAAATAATGTATTACTTCTTTTGTCTGTATATGAAAAGAACATCCACCCCTTGCTTTAATGTTCATAATAGCGGCACTTAGTTTTTGTGAGCACATCAGTCTCTGGCACAGTATTTCATGTTGCTTTGTGTCTGTTCATTAATGTGAGTGACATTTTTTTTTCTCCTTACTATCTCTGTTGTGATCTACAGTCATTACCGTTACATTTTCTGGTAATATTGTAATCATACCATAATGAGGAAGGCTGATCAACAATGTAAAGTATTACGTTTTATAATCAAGAACACCACAATGTATGTTAGGACTTTTGCCACAGAATAGAGTTAAGATGATCACTTGTTTGAAAATGTACTTGAGGTGATCCGATCACAAGTGGAAAAAAGGCTTTCTGACTGGTGTTCTAATCAAAGTGATTTATGATGCACTGCAAGGATACTCAAATAACTGTTGCTAATACCATTCAGACACAAAGCAGATGTAACTTAAACGTTTTGTAGCCTTTATTAGTCTCTGCATAATATGAAAAGAACAGGGAACAATGTCTTAATGATTTGAAATTTTACCTAACATATCAGTGCCAATTGTTCTTACTCTTTCCCCTCCTAATGATTCTTAGCGTTGACCAGCGGCTTGTTAGAGCAGTCAGCTTATTTGTCACCTTGACTTTGCATCTCTGTAATGTGATCTCCACATTAAAGAGTGACGTTTGTTGTCTATCAGGTATCCCAACATATCCTGTGAGCTGCTTACATCAGATGTGGGCCAGATCAACGACAGACTGGGCGAAGATGAAAAGCTGCTGATGAAGCTATATGGCTTTCTCCAGAATGAGCCACCGCTCAACCCGCTACTTGCCAGCTTCTTCTCGAAGGTCCTCTCCATTCTTATAGGACGCAAACCTGAACAGGTGAGTCAGCAAGACCAGGGTGTTGTGTGTCTGAGAAATCCAAAACATTATATCACACATCTTGTGACCTCAGGAGACTGAGAAGAAACATCTATCTTCTGTAATGGTTGGAGGTCCTTTATTGATTGTTTGCCTTTTTTTAATAGATCGTGGAATTTCTGCGAAAGCGGGAGGACTTCGTAGACCTGATGATCAAACACATCGGGACATCTGCCATCATGGACCTGCTGCTCAGAATGCTCACTTGCATCGAACCGCAGCAGCTACGGCAGGATGTTCTCAACGTGAGTATCAGAAGAACACTTCCCTGGCTGTGCTAAAAATGGTTTCTTGGACCATCACAACCCAAAGCAACAGACCAGCAAATTCAATTTTGCTCACTTTGATCTGGCATTGCTCAGGAAACATTTACAGGAGACAATTAACATTTAGAGTGTGCTGTGTGCTGCTGTTCTCCACTGACACATCACCAAGTGAAGCCTCTCTGTTTTTGCTCTGGTAAATGTCATTCAGTGGCTGAATGAAGAGAAGGTGATTCAGAGACTGGTGGACATGGTGCAACCATCTCAAGATGAGGATGTGAGTATCAAGCACACTTTTCTGTTTCCTTCATTGGCCGGCAGGAATTCAAAGTCATCAATGGGCTCCTGTTGAACCAGTGAACGTTCTGTTTGGATTACATGGGACCTTTGGAAGCATTATCATAAACCTATATATATGTTTTAGAATATGTGGTTGGCAAATGTGTTGCCCACTTTAAAAAAATAATAATCATGTAGCCATTAGGGCCCTGTGCATGGCTCAGATTTTTTTAATTGAAGACATCAAGATATAATGACTTTTAGTGTTTGAGACTTCAAACCGAAGGCTCATGGTTCATAGTCCTGTTTCTCCTATGTGTCCTCTTTTCGGTATACAGAGACACTCAAATGCCTCCCAGTCCCTGTGTGAGATTATCAGACTGAGCAGAGACCAGATGTTCCAGGTCCAGGGCTGCTCCGAACCCGACCCACTTCTGGCAACACTTGAAAAGTAAGCATCTGTTTCCCTACAAAGAATCTGAGTCATGACTTAACAAAATAATTCTGTTTAATTACTCAGTGATTTCTTACCTTGACCTTACCCTTCAACTATACTCACGTTCTCAGGCTTTTACAAATTATTCTAGTAAAGTTACTTACTTTTTTTATTTGCTGAGCATCTTTGATTGTGTAATAATAGAATTAGATATTGTAATGTTTGCCTAATAGGTTTTTCATGACAACATACTGGTGTTTTTCCTGCACGTAAAATGACGTGAAAGCCGCATCCTCCATCCATATTTTGTACCGTCCCTCTCTGACATTTGGTACCATCCCCAGTGATACATGAAGAACACAGTTTTCCAAAGACAGTAATCTGTGAATTTGTATTTTTAGCTGCAATTATGATGTGGTGGCAACGCTGTGTGAAGAAAAAATCTAAACATTTAGCTACCACTGAATAATCTCAAGTAATATTTGAAAGAAGAAGCTTTGTGGGATCTTTTTTAAATATGTAAACTAACACATTAGCTTTTAATGTTTTATTGAATTACATTTTGAACAGATTACATTTATTTTGTATAAAATCAGGCTTTAATGTGAGAAGTGTCCTTTTTTTAATCCCCCATTATTAGATCACATTGCTTTAGAAGTGTTGGGTTGAGCCTGTATGCACAGTACACATGCTTGTGTACAAGTTTAGAAAGGGTGGTGCCCAAGCGTTATTTTGAGCTAAGACAAACCCTGCATGCAGATCAATAATGACTGAGATGGTTATTTTCTCATCTTCATGTGTGTCCTCCTCCTCAGGCAAGAGACGGTGGAGCAGCTGCTTGGGAACATCTTTGACAAGGAGAAAAATGAATCTGCAATTGTCAGCGTTATCCAGATCCTCCTCACACTGTTTGAGACCAGAAGACCAGCGTACGTCCTGCGGCTCTGCCTCTCCGTATTTCTTTTATTTGACATTGAATTGAACACGTGGTGATGAGTTTCTAGAAGCATGTGAAAAAAAGAACAAAAGACCTCTTAACAATAATATAATACTATAAATATGATATGTAATATAATTTGGCCCAAGTTGAGAGTTGTTTGATTGATGAGTATATAATACAAATGAAATGGACTGAATTTCACAGATAACGGCTCTATTAAGTCACAGCTGAAGAACAAAGTGTGACAGAAAAATAGCAGTCTTTTGATTGGATGGGATGTAAAGAAGCCCAAACAAAATCCTGATCCTTTAGAGCTCAAAGTGAGCTCACCTGATAGGAATCAATGTTAACGTACAGTGGAAGATTCTGTAGAGACCTAAAAGAACTGCGATCATATGACCACCAAAGTAATTTGTCAGAAATTCTTAAACATATTAAATACATTTTGAATTCACACAACAGTTCTCATGTCTGTCTGAAATATCCCCAGCAGCACACCATTATTTTCCAGAAATGTTGCCCCTGCTTTAGTGTCAGGGAAAGCACGGCCTACATGCTTCAAAGACTTGGTGCTACAACCTTAAGTTTGTAAAGCTAGTTCATCAGGTCATGTGTATCCTGTTTTAGGTTTGAGGGTCACATGGATTGTCCCCCTGGGATGTCTCATCCTTCATTCTCAGTCAACCACAGCATCCTGGAGGCTGTGAGACCCCGACTTAAAGACTTTCACCAGCTGCTACTGGAGCCCCCAAAGGTAAAAACCACCCTGACAGTTGTCGAGGTGATATTTAATAACAGAATGTTGGTCTATCAAATATACATGGTTGTGGTCTGCATGCTTCGTTCACATCTAATTGATAACTGATTAAATGTAATGTAATTAAACCACAATCTGATGTTTGTATTTAGTTTTCATACAAGATCAACTTTTTTGGACTCTAGCTGAAATTACAACCAGAAGGTAGAGCAAAAAGTGAACTATTCCACAGGAGTCACATACACATACTAACACACACACTATGGCAGAGATTACAGTGGTGTGATGTTTCGTCCTTTATGTTGCACTTATTTATCAATGTTGCATATGTTCCCGTCAGTGATCTATTTATTTATTTGTTCTCTACCAACAGAGGAATATGATGAAGACGACATGGGGGGTACTGGACCCCCCTGTGGGAAACACAAGGCTCAATGTGGTCAGACTGGTGGCCAGCCTGTTGCAGAGCAACACACACAGCATCAACACAGAACTCATTAACCTCAACACACTGGGAGTCATACTAGTGAGTACTGCTGTTTGTGAATGTGTCTTTACAGATTGTTAGCTAAGAGTAAAGGATGAAAGAAAGGAACTAGAGTAAAATGCAATCACTTAAACGTACAGTATGTAAAATCTGCTGCAAGGGGGCTCTCAATCAAAACAATAACAAAAGAGATGACGTCGCTCCTCGCAGGGTCTCATGGGATTCTCTCCCCCCCCCCCCCCCCCCCCCCCCCCCCCCGTGAAAACGAACAAACTCCGTGTTGAATCAATACTAACGGGCAAAACCGACCTGAGAAAGACAATATGTGTACTGACGATGTATCCAAGTATAATTTACATGAAGTTTTATATCACAGCAGCACATACAGCAACAGAACGGCAGCTTTCAGTAGCAGCTAGCGCTAGCGTATACCGCGGTCTTTGACGTAACATCCGGTGTTTCCTTGACAACGATCAACATTTCGTGTCTATCATGGCGGCTCATCATGGCAGCTGCCTACAAGACACGTCCCGTTACAACTATTAAATTATGGATTACTCTGGCTTTGATAACTTTTGGAAATATTTGAGGTGATGTAAGTACTCAACTAAAAAATATATATAACATGGGTTTAGTCCATTTTTAATTGAAGTTAGATATTTGAATGTAAACATTAGCATGCAATCTTACATACTGTACCTTTAACTAAAGCTGACAGGTTAGAAGAGTGCCAGAGTAAGGTTTGAAAGAGTACTTATTTGTATTCACTGGTTTAGGATCATGTTCTGTTTTATTTATTGAAACTTTTCCACTAAGAATAAATTACAGCTCTAACTTTGACATCCCTTGATGAACTTTTTACTGATTTCTTTGACCCTTTCAAACATTAGTGCATTTATTATATACATGTTTTGATTTGTTTGATCATTTGTTGATTTGACCTTTGATTGAGTTTGAATGTGAACACATGATCAAATGATCAACTTCACAAAATGTGACAAAGGGAAGCATCCCAAACACTTTCAGAATCTTCTGAAGTTATCAATAAAGTCGCTGATTTACACACAAGAACAAGTTATAGTTACTGAAACCACAGATATTGGGAACAACATAACACTCACAATGGGATTATAACTGATGAGAAGGATTCATTAAATCACTGAATGTTTTCTTCTCTCCACAGGATATGTATTTTAAATACATCTGGAACAACTTCCTCCACATTCAGGTGGAGATCTGTACAGCCATGATCCTGGCTATGCCTCCTGCTCCCACTGACCCTCAGCCAGACATAGAGCAAGAACATGCAAGGGAAAGCATCCTTATCAAACATGTAAGCTCCAACAACCAGAGTAAGAGTGACATTTACAGCAGTATACAAATATGTGTGTGTACTCCAGCTGAACAGTCAGTATAAACATTGAAATGCTGTTAATTCCTGATCATGATAGCTGGTGCAAAGCTGAACTGTTGATTGTAGTGATGGGATGGATAAAGCCTCATGGAGCTTTCGGGCCTTGTTTTTATTTTTGATGAAAGGATCGTAAGCTCCAGGATACAAAGGCTCTTCAAACACAGCCACGTCTGATTTTAGATATGATAGCAGCCCTTAAAGACTTGACATGAAGCATCTGAACAGTTTTAGTCTCATATGTCCACAAGTCTGTCTGTCGTCATTATTATGGACTGCCTCTGTACTTATTGCCATTACTTCTTCATTGATTAACTCGAGTATTGTGCAATATGTTACAGTAAAATGTAAGGCATTGTTCAGAAAGCTTGTAGACTTTTTTTTACTGAGTAGACTGGACTACACATAGCTGCAAATTCTCTGCACTACTACTTCTATAAGCCCTTTCTGAAACCAGACATCATTAGTAACACTGTGGTCTTGGTTTGCCACAAGCTCCATAACAATTGTTTGCTTCAAAGAGGTCAAGCGAGCATTAAGGCTGTGGTATCAACCACTATGTTAAATATATTGTAGAGTTGGACATGTGTTATGATAGTGACAGAAAGTAGTTACAGGTTTACACAGTATCACATATCCACACACATCTTAGTATAGTACACATAATCACTTGACTTCAAGGCTTGGGCTCTATATTGTGTATGTTCTACAGACTCTCTCCTGTCTGGACGAGGGCAAAAATAATTGAATAGCAGATATGTCAGTTAGTGAAGGCTTGGTTTTATTTGGTTTTGTCATCAACCCACTACGTCATTAACATAAGAAATTAATTTTGATTAACTTCCCTGTTGCCTGTTTTTTCCACTAACAGCTGTTCCAAAAGTGCCAGTTTATTCAGAGAATCGTAGACGCCTGGAGCTCCAATGAGAAAGAACAGTAAGTATTCTCCTCTGCTGTAAATAAGTCACCTTTCAGAGTCCAACAGTGTTTCTATTGTGTTGGCATTTAAGTAGAACAGACTAGTCAGCAAAGTCCTTTACTCCTTCACTGTGATCACTTCTGGTCATCTGTCAGTGAAGGGATCATATCAGTTGGAAAGTTGTTGCTGGTACTCGTAATGGAGGGTCCTCATGATTGTATTAATGTGTTTGTTTGTTTTAGGGCTGAAGGCGGTCGGCGACGAGGCTACATGGGTCACCTAACCAGAATAGCCAATTCTATAGTTCACAACTGTGACAAAGGCCCTAATGGACCCCAGATACAACAGCTCATCTCTGGTAAGGAGAGCCTTCTGGCTGAGGTCTATAAAGCTCTTAACTCTTTACAGTATCCTCGTCTTACCAATAAGACACAATCGCAATATGTAGCAGCAGGGTCTAAAATGAGCACGACTACTCGCCAAATGCAGGTAAAGATGTAATTTGTCAAGTGAAATAAATGAGGTTGGGCACCATTCGTGGATGCCCTTTTTAGTAAAGAAAAAGTATCAATTTCAAAGTGTTCAAATACTATGCTACATTAAAATCCCAAGAAGAGACAAAATAATCCAATTTAAAAGTAACATCACTCAAGGTAGCCTGCTTATTGAGTACAATGGGCTTTTTCAGAATGATGTATTTCATACCACTAGATAATAATTGTAAACGTTGTACATCACTTGTTGCAGCTTCTAAACGAGGAGCTGATTTTCACTCCTAACGGACTTTAACAGGGTTTTTAACTGATTACTTTTGGCCTCTTATCGTAATAGACATCATAGCTTATTAGTTCAATGTTTTGAAATAGTTCCTTCTCTTCAAAGTTGCTAACCAAGGTCACTCAATCCGTTGACAAAGTAAGAAACCCTCCTCTGTAATGTTGTGGATCAAGTGTCAAAAATAGATTAGTTTATTTTTATTACATTTTCTGTCTTATATTTAATATTTACTCTTTTAAATGTGGCCATGTCGCAATAAAAAAATCCCACATTTGTACCTACAGAGTGACAATATAAACATCTCTGGTCTTAATCTACAAATATAACGTAAAGTACAAAATCCTCAAACTTAACTCAGTTCTGAAGTCAAAGTATTTCTTTGCTTTTTTAACTGGTTTAATGTATCTTGAGTTTTGTGGCCAGCTAAAAATATTTAGCTTGGTAACATTTTTTGACATACCACCAGACATTAGCAGATAAAGCAAAAAGATTGTTTTAGAGCCTATATGGCAGCAGAAAAACTCAGCTCTTGTTATGCCATAAGACCATTGACTCTGGTCCTGAAAAAAACATCAACCAATGAATCTATATACTGTATCTGCATAAATCATTTTTTTCACTGCCCCCTAGTGGATTCATCGCTTTGCTTCACTTAGGTCTGTGCTAAGCCTGTTAATCTTTAACAAGCTTTAAGGTTCATTCATTTAGTGTTTCAGTATCACAGGCTTCTTTAAAAAAACTACAAGTTGATGTCACTTTTAGATGTTTACATTTTTTCTGTTGGAAAAACAGGATGATTTGAGCGGTCTCACAGAGGTTGCTCCGTCGTCCCGTGGTAGCAGATACTTCTGTATTGCTCTCCAGACTCAGCAGACAGCAGCGGGGCAAACAGCCTGTCGTTAAGATAACCAGTGGCATCTAACATTGACCTGAGAGAACGGTCCCCAAACATTTTTGTTAATGTACAGTTTGTATAGATGGAGTGCTAGTAGGTGTGTCTTCTATTTGTGTGTTTAACAGAGCTCCCAGAAGAAGACAGAGACAAATGGGAGGCCTTTATTTCTGGGCAGCTGACTGACACAAACAAGAGAAACACTGTTGACCTGGTGAGTCACCTCCTTCACATTGATGTCAGTCTTTCATATTAATGTCACTTTACAAAATGGATGTACAATGCAGTCATTAAAACAGTTCTAATTGTTTATTTACTGTGTTGTATCTGGAAAGCTGTATGTAGTGAAGCTTAATTAAAAAAAACTAAATTGTTTTATAATGTCACAAAAGCCAAGGCGAGGCGGTGCTATTTATTTTTTAAATCCAAAGCCAACCCTTTTTGCTCAAATAAATGTATCAAAATATTTTGTAGGTGAATACACACCACATCCATTCTTCCAGTGATGACGAGGTGGACTTTAAAGACAGTGGCTTTCACCAAGACTCTTCTCTACAACAAGTAAGTCTTAAACACACACGTGCGCACACACCAAAAATGCTCATATATATATATACACGTCTCTATGTATTTAGTAACTGTGTCCTCACAGTCACATCTTAAGTAACTCAATTTAAAACATGGAATATATTAACAACTAATGTTATTTGAAATTATTGCCGCTTCAAACAGAGTTAACTCATTTTAAAGCATTTTGGCATTTGTCTGCAAATGCATGTCTGTTCTGTATTTTAGCGATTAACCCGTCTACTCTACATGTTAACATGTTTTTTCACAGCTCAGTTTATGCATTTGCTATTTTCTGTACTGCAAATAATGACAAGATTTGTGTAGTTCCAAGACTATATCATTATCGTTGGTCCTGGGTTTGCCAGGCCTTTTCTGATTATCAGATGCAACAAATGACGTCCAATTTTATTGAGCAGTTCGGCTTCAATGACGAAGAGTTTGCTGATCAGGACGATGTTGCAGAGTGAGTACTCATCCTGCATGACTGGACTTGTCTAATTATAACTGTAACACTGAAAGGAAGTGGCAGTAAAGACATTACAAAGCTGGTAGTGGTGGAGAGAAGGACGCTTTTCTTTTCTGCATTTAAAAACAGCATAAAATAGAACATGAAGTAAATGCTTTTACAAAGGCTCCATTCTCTGCTTCATTACTATGGCATGTCATAACTGGAAAACACAGTTTGATTTTATTTTGAAGTGATGGTGTTGACAATACAATCTAAAAGCCAAGGATCTTAGGATTGGATTGGACAGCTGTCACTTCTGATAATGAATGGCTAAAACTGATGCAGTCACATCCAGGACATGTCTTAAGTCCTTATGATGTGGCTTCAAAGACAAAATCTGACTTTGAAACAAGAATCCATATCCAGCTTTTGTATCGTCGTGTCCTGTCACTCTATACATCCTTCAGGATGAGCTTGCTCGGGGGTTTAATCTTTTGGGGCTGTGGAAGGTAGCTGGTACTTGATTTAAAAATGTCCGTTTGTGTGGTGAATTAGAGCCTTTGTCTTTCTACATAAACCTTTGGCTCAGATTTATAAGACCATGATCAAGACCTCTCATTGGGCCTCATTCACTAACAGTGCGTACGCACAAATATGTGCTTAAACCGTGCGTACGAACGTTTGAAGAACAAATCTGTGATTCATCAATATATTCTTACTTGAATTTGTTCTACTCTGCGAACACAATTTAGAACCTCCTGAGACCATGCGTACGCACAAATGATTGACCAGCTTTCTCAGATAATGTACACTCTTAACTAAATGCATGACATATTAAACATACATTCAGTAAAAAAATAATATAGGCCTATATATAAATGTATTTTTATTTTTGAAAAGACAATAATTAAAAACGTGAATTAACTAATGCATTGACTAAATGTATTAAGTAATCATGAAATGTCTTTTCATCCTTTAATCTAAAATCTTGAATCTAATCTTTGACCTCTCTCACTAATACTGCCATGAAATATCGCATCTGTTACCAAAACCAGCTGATTCATCGGAGCTTATTTAAGAGCATGAAGGGAAAATACATGGGTGTGATTTACGTCTCAGAAAGTGTAAAGATTCAGCCTTGCTGAAAGATATTGCAGCCGGTGCCCTCAGAAGAGAGCGCATCAGACCGTCACAACATGTTGGTGACAAGTGACTGATCAGCTGATTCCGGATGCCAATGCACGTACAGAATTTCTGCAACTATGTGGACACAGCGCTCTTTTTTACCTTTTGGGGCCGTCTCTTGCAACTTCTACGTGTCTCCACGTCGCCGCTCTCGTCCTGATACACCAATCGGATGTCCATATATGGGAAATGGGGGCGTGGTAGTATGCTGATTGCAGGTTGCGGGCACGCGCCTGACGATTTAGAATGATTCTGATTAACTAACATACGCATGGTGGTGAGAACAAAATTGGCTGGTACGCACGTGTCATGAATCCGACGGTGATTTTGCGCATGCACTTATTTTATGCGCAGAGTAAGAAAATTTCTACGCACATATTAGTGAATGAGGCCCATTGTCTGCTCAGTCTGTTCCTAAGGCTTGACATAATTACCATTCAACAGAACAGTATTCACTCACATACAGTAGATCTCCAGTTCATTAAGCCACATTTATTACAATGGTTGTTGTTTTTTTTACCACTGATTGATTACTGGCAACAATTACCAGAGTTGGTAAAGAGCAAACAACAAACAGCAGCTAGAGCACTGCAGGACATAGAGGAGCTTTTTTTTCTCTCTCATCAATTATAAAAAGACCTTTCCAAATTTTGTCGGCAGTGAAAACAATTTGATTCTGAATAACAGATCCCGAGTGTTGACAGGCCCTGGCCTCAATGAGGGAACGTAATCCTGCAGATTGAACACACAGCGTCATATCTTGCTGTGTAGAGTTGAGCCAGCTCTACATGAAGCTTTTTCATGCAGATGTTGGAAAAAGATGATTTAACGCTGAAATATTTAATGACATCATCGGCAATGAGATTATTGAAGAGCAGTTTAGTCCAGGGCTAAAACTGGAAGCAGAGGGAAAGAAACAAGTGCTGCTCAGTGTATTCAAATGTAAACACATTAACCAATATGGTGGCATTAGCTTCTGCTGCTCAACACATTTTGTCAAGTCTAAGGTTTCACATGTAAGACTTGGGACGTGGGACTTCTTAAATGTTAGGATTGCAGTCATGTTTTGGGAAACTCTGCCATCTGTTTAATTTTCAATGGATCACAGATTCTCTTTTTGCGTTTCTTTGATCAGTTTTCAACTTGCATGTTAAGAGCAACAATGTCTATAAAAAACCACGTGTCTTCATCAGTATGTTTCCGTTCTCATGAGCCTGGCATGGGGTGAGAAATGTGTTTGAAACTGGAAGTGTTACAGCGATGTGCTGGATCCTGTCTGCCTGAGTTACCATCTTTGTGAATGCCTAACGACCCTAACTAAACTAAACTCTGTTCTCTTTAACCTTGCAGTATTCCCTTTGATAGAATATCAGACATCAATTTTTCACTGAATACAAATGAAAGTGTAAGTACTTTAACTATTAATCTTCACTTCACATGTTTACTATGAATGAGATGAAAAGTCAAAGTCTGAACAAATACAAAATGTGTAAGAAGACAAGTTGTTCATTAAGTTTCCATTAAGCCCTGTTGGCATTCAGTTAGAAGAGACGCAAAACATTCAGAAATTACAATTCTCACAGAGCAACAAATGTCCGTTAGGAATCTTGATTTTTTTGTTTTAAATCACAGGCAGGAATATCAAGAACAAAACCTGAATGATTAAATTCTGCTTTAAATGTTAACTCAGTGCCACTGACCGGTGCGTGCGTTTTGCTTGGATCTATCTGACTTCATTTAGACATTCAGTGTGTGTGCAGGGTATTTCTATCAATAAGTCCAATTAGGCAGACATTTTCAAAGAATAGTGATACCATTTTTCAAATTTGTAAGTTTCATTTGCCACCATTTAATGTTTCTTTGTATTCAGATATTGTTTTATTAAGTATGTGGCCTGTGTGTGTTTTTTTTTCTCCAGGCGAATATAGCTTTGTTTGAGGCTCGCTGTAAGGAGAAAATCCAGCAGTTTGAAGATGCTGGTTCAGATGAGGAGGACATCTGGGATGAAAAAGATGTCACCTTCGCACCAGAGGCACAGAGACGCCCCAGGTCAGCTGGACACACGCATACACACGTACATGAGTCTTTTTACACATTACAAGCCCACACATCTATCCTAATTATTGTCAGTATCAATAGTCTTCTATTGTAACTTACAGTAACATTTTTCTACTCCTCAATGTACTTTTTTTGCTAACAAACACACAGAGCTCTGTATAAAATGTACAAACATCCAAACACTGTATTTAATTACACTAAACTTAAATAATGACTTTCACATTTTCTCTTTGCTCAGCATTGATTAAAGCAAAACTACTTTCTCAGTTAAGTGATTAATCAATACAGTCATAAGTGTACTTTGTTTTTGCTTATCAGTCACCGCACTCGAAATTGAAAGCACTACCATTAACTTATTTGCACCAGACCAAACAGCCAAGCTTTATGCGTGTGGACTTGCCTGTGTAATTCCACATCGACCTCTCTCCACAGTGTAAAGAGAGGATGTTCTCTGATGATGCTGATTGAATTAAACTATGTTTGTCCATCTCAGGAGCTCAGGCAGCACAGACAGTGAAGAGAGCACCGACTCCGAGGAAGAGGATGTAAAGAGAGATCAGTTTGAAGCTTCAAACCCCAGCACCGATGACAGAATGGAAGTCGATACAGGTTTGTGGACACAACGGTCTTTGGGTACCCTGAAGCTTAGAGGACTGCCATCCTCAGAATTTAGAGTTAGAGAAAATAGTTTTCTGTTTCATAATAACTTTTGCATTCTTAGGCTTGGTACAAGGGCTCAGCAAGATGTGGTGCATGCCCCGCTGTGTCCCTCCAGTATCTAAGAGCAAAATCACACATCTATGTTGCTTAAAAACTCTTTAAACATCTATGAATTCAGATAATAGACACACTTCTGACTGTGTGTGTCAAGTTTGGCCAGAATTTAGCACATTGACCTCACATGATCCACACATTTACAAGGTTTTTTGTGTTCAGTGTGGATGGGGAGCGTTAGTGCATGCCTGCTTATTTCTTTCTTTTTCTTGAGTTTTTGTATTTCTATATTGTTATTTTTTTAGGCCCTGTATGGACGGCCAATTTTGATGACATCCCAATGGACACAGGTACATCAACAAATCCAGCCTCCAGCCCTAACAACCCTGCCCCCTCTCCTCTGGCCCCCCCCTCCTCCTCCTCCTCCACAGAAGCTCTCCCCGAGGCAGGCTGGAGCTCGACTGCAACAACCAACTCTGAGACAGGCTGGGCCGATTTCTCCAATTTCGTCCCCGTCAGGTAGGACGTTATGACAAACTCTTCTTCAGTTTCTGTGCTGCAGCTACAGAAGATCATCACTGCTTTTGTTTTACGCTGTTCCAATCTGAGAGTGTTTATTGGATTACATGTATTCTTTTTTAGCCCCAAAGACCCTCTGAGGTGCAACTCTCCTGTTGCTATGGAAACCAGCATAGAGACAATGGACCCTCTGGGGGTCAATGCACCCATGCAGCCTGAAGGTGAGATGTGTGCTAATGCACATACAGACTCTCTCTGATATATCTGTGACTCTGACTCTTATGTTGTCTAACTGTAACAGGTGAAACCAGGACACAATATGATATGAAATGTTCACTTGCTTAACGTCTATTTTTATGATTTCACTTTTGAGTGTCTTTCTGTAGGAAAATCTCAATAGTCTAAAATCACATGAGCAATGAGTGAACTCCCTCTTATCAGGGTAGCTGTGGGTGAAGTGATTGTGATGAGGTCATATCTGACACTGTTGTTGCCTTTCTTTACACTCAGCAGAATGTGACGGCTGGTTGGGTACAGGTGTGGCTTCTCCCTCCTCTACCACACCAAAGGATTGTGGGAGAACCAAAGCAGAGGAGGAAACCGCCTGTTGTGAGCAGCGCAGCATTACTGAGACGGTCATCAACGGCTCCATGAAAGAAACAGTCAGTCTCACTGTTGACGCCAAAACTGAGACCGCCGTCTTCAAGAGGTTCGACAGAGACACACACACACATTTCACAGCACAGCAGAGAAAATCAAGATTTACACCACTTTTAAAAATAATTATTTGACAGAAGTGAAAACTCTCCTATTGCTCTTTGGCCAAAATTCTTACTGCATCAGCCAAGACTATTCAATATTTCATATTGTCAATCAGATCAAATAAAGACAAATAGAATAAACGTATTAAGAAATAAAGATAAGTATGATGTCAAATCCCAAGCAACAGTTAGCTTGTGCTTGAATGACAAATCTTACTGACTGAAACGTGAAGGCAGGGCAGATTGTAGAGGGACCCGAGCCCTAAAACCACATGTTGAAATCCTGTATTCTGTTCAGAATCTTATTCTTAAATATGTACAGAGTAAGAACTACAGCTCAATGTGCACAGTCAGCAACATACAAGACAGACCAGCACCTCAAGAAAGGACGTTGGTATCGTAGGTTCTGTCTTGGTTTCAGAACAGTTTTTGTTCTAGTATTGAGGCTTCAAGTTATAATCTGGAAGGTTTTCAGTTAAGTAAACACTGAGTTTTAAGTCACTTTCTTTGGACAGACGAGTTCACACGTTGTTCATTAGCCTGTGGCCCAATGGTAAAAGCCCATGTGGGGCCGTATTCTTTTGGGTTTTGAACTGAGGGTCTAATTGACTCTTCAGTGAAAAATCTCAAGTCTTAATTTTGCAGTATTTGTTTGAAAACTTTTGCTTACAAGTTGAAAACTTTTTTCCACCTTTAACTTTTACTATCGAGATCCTCCATGGTAGCTGACATGACTCTATCTATAGTCCCAGTTTCTACAGAGTAATAAGCCACGGACTATTAAACACAGAGATTTCCGATTGTCCTCTGTCCTTCTGTCCCTGTTGATGCTGCATTATGATGTCTGTCTGTCTGTCTGAGTAAATAACAAACTGTCTGATGAACTGAGCGACACTTACAACCTGAGCTTCCCCCTCTCTCTCTTGCTGTGCGTTGTGGGTGTGGTCTCCTTCAGAGTGTTGAAATCTTATCGGTATGTACAGCCAATCAGAGATCAGCCTGCAGCCGTGATGTAGTCTTGTTGTCACGTCAACCACCAACTTTTCTTTCCCAATTTTAAACTTCTTCTTCTTCTTTGGTTTCAGCTCCTTGTTTGTTTATGTCATTATCTCCATTCTGCATGTTTTTCTACCAAAGGTGTTTTTGTCCAAGTGCAGTTTTTAGTTTATTCAGTTTCTAATGGCTTTTATGTGAACAGGACCGAACTATCTGATACAACTCTAAGGGGCCATAATGGATTCTTTATTAGGTGCAAACATTGCACACACAAACATTTGTTGGTAGAGGTCTGCCAGTTACTGGCTTTGGCCTTAAAACATTGTCTCTGTCTTAACATTGCGAGTTGTTGTGATTATAATACACAATAAAAAGGCACTGCTTTATAAATTCTAATGTGCACACAGTCACAATACTGGACAAGTCTCAGTGCTGAGATCATTCAAGCACAGTGAAATCTGATAATGTGTAAACACATTTCTACAGGAGGCATGTCGTCTTGTCATCACAGTGTAACACACTTCTCTTACTCGGCTGTGCACCTCTGTTTGAGATGTTAGAATAAATCATTTGTGTTGCTGTGATTAGTTGCTACTGACGTTTTACCCGCGACTGAAGTCCACTCTGCATATCTATAAACTACAGAAGCCCATTTAGAGGTGACCGCTCCTTACTATGATAATCCAAGTTAAAGTGAATATCGATTTTCATTCCTTAAATTGTCCCTAACCACTAATTAGCAAGAATGAAAGGAATCGATTTACTGCCCCGATCTCATCCACTCATTACAGTTCTTAGCAGAAATGCATTAATTAGAACGAAGGAAGACGTTTCGATTTTTAGAAGCTTCTTATATAAGTTAAACAAAAGAAACCAGTATGAACTGCGTTTGGTGAAAAGGGCGTTTTTTTTTCTCGATAAAGGCAACCATGTTGGAAAACTAAATGATTGTGGAGTTGCTGCTCAAGTGTAGGATTCTATTTGGATGTTTGTTGGTGATTTGCTTTGATTGAGGTCTCATCAGGATTATTGGTGGTTCTCTGAGACAAAAGAAGACTGACGGCTGGCACAATCTGTTTTGGTCTAATCAGTGTTGAATCCGTTTGTAGGCCTGTATGCTATCTGCTGGCTCTGTAGCTTCAAAGTAAACACAGCATTTAGCCAAACGACCAAATCAGTTTTCAAACTTTCTCCATTTGCTGTACATTTTGATGCTTTTCCTTCGAAGTGTTCATAGTTTTCCATTTCAACACCTCCATCCTTTGTTTTACCGTTTGCTCTGTCAGTCAGTCCAGCATGCATCACTGTTCACACCTCACTATGTTGTGTGTGTGTGTGTGTGCGTGTGTGCGTGTGTGTGTGTGTTTCTGTGGGGAAAGTGTTTGGTATAGATCACCTCACATGTTATTAATGTATATCTGTGTGTGTTTATCTGTGTGTTCCAGTGATGAAGAGAAGAGTTCATCAGAGACATACGTAGTAGCGGAGTGTGGTGATTCAGAGAGAACAGGCTTCAACAGCTCGGCCGCAGCCTGCTGTCCCAAAACAGGGTCAGACACGAAACACACACCTTACACTCTCTCTCACACACACACACACACACACACACACACACACACACACACACACACACACTAATTCACACAGACAGGCTCAACAAATTGTTCATATTAATGATATCTTAAATTGATATTTTGTATTATTATCATTTTGTATTTAGTGTGAGAACTGTTAGTGTCTGTAGGTGAGACTAAATAAGTTCCAGTTCAGGGACAGAGTTTACATTCTTTTATAACTGTCAAGATTTTTCAGACCAAAAGCAAAACATATTTTATCACCATTGCTTACAAAGTCATTGCAAAAATGGAGTGGCTGGGTTGTTAAAACATTTCATAGTTTAGATTCTATTGACCTCTTTTCTATTATCTATCGTTTCATGCAAACACAAAAAATCACGCTTTTAAAAAATGGATGTATTTTGTATTCCAGTCAGACCCGACTCACTCCACTCCTCTAGTCTGCATAATGATCAAAGTTTTAGTCATTCTTTTGAATAGTTGATTGTAATTTAAACAAAGCAGAATTAGTTAATTTTATTGTTATACTGCTGTACTAATCCATACTTGTATGTCACTTGCACTGCACTTCCATGTGACTTGCATGACACCAGAGACAGGTGGCCAATGAATGCAGGACTTAGGTGTCTATCCAAGAAATCCTGTTACTGATCCTAGCTTACAAGTTATTCATTGTGGCACTGGTCTTCCTTAAGCAGCTGGAGGCAGCAGTAAAGTTAATCCAGACCAATCTCCAATAGAAGGCAGTGAAATAAACCGAGCAGTAGTCGCTTTCAGTTGGTTTCTGAGGTATGAGCCAGGCGTCAAACTTGCACAAGCAACTCGATGCGAAAATGTGCTTCTATTTGGGTCTGAACACTGTAGACCTGAAAGAAGATGCAGAGCATCACATATCACTATAGTGAGCTGCTAATCTCAGTGCCTTTAGTATGGACCCTGAAATGTGCTTTTCAGTATGTCTTAATAATCAATCACTTTATTTCAAGTGTCAAATGTGTTGAAGGGCGTAATTACTCCACTTGAATATCGAACCTCCCCTTGTAGTTTGACTGTATCTCACATTTTACCATCACTGGCTTGAATGTGACCTAAAAGGAGTAATGTTAATATATTTTAGGCAAGCTGTTCTTTGAACTTCTCTCCCTCTTCTCCTGTGTGTCCTGTCAGCAGTGACAAGTGTCAATCCGCTGTAGAGCTTCCCAATGGTCCTCTGGAGGAAATGTCAGCCATAGAGGAGGCCAAGTAAGTCCCCGACGCCCACACGCACTTTGTGTGAGAGATGAATCTTAAGGTGTTCTCAGCTGCACCACTTGCTGATGCACATATTTTATTTAACCTGTATGCACAGACTCTATGCACACATTACTGAGGCAAACTAAGAAGACACATTCAGTCCAAGTTACAAGTTGAATATAGAGGTGGGCGATATGAGAAAAATATCATATCACAATTTTTTTATGGCAAAATCACGATTTTTTTCATACTGATCTTAAGACTAATTTGCAAGTTACTGACCAGTTTGACCAAACTTATTCACCTGTATAATGTTTTTAAATGTACAGAAACTGTACTAATAAGTTTAGTCTATTTGAAAAACGCCTTTTTAGGGGGTCTGGAGGTCTCCCACCAGAACATTTTAGCACCAGAAATGTCTTTCCCTCGATTGAACTTCAATATAAGTTTTACTGAAAGAAGAGATTTATTCATTGAGGGGGTGGGACACCTTTGATTGACAGACAGTCACCATGGTTACTCACTCTCACCTGCCTGCTGCACACTGAACAAGAGGAGAAAGAGCTACTGAATGACATCACTTATAAGTTACAGCAGTATGCATGGAAATCAAGGTATAGAAATAAATGATTGTTGGCTGTTTAAAACATTTAACAGCCAAGGTCCGGACCTCGCTGATATGATCGCCTCCCTCCGTTTCATAACATCGTTTAGCTCAATCCCTATAGGTTCCGCTATCATACCAGATGAGCTTCGAGTGGAGAGGCTTGTTAGTAACTTTTAAAAACTGAGAGAGAGAGAGCAGAAAACACAGACAGCAGCATTTTAAACACCGGGGTTATATCTCCCATCACTGACTGTCTGAGTTCCGCTCTGTCTGACTCTCTGCAGACTGTGAACGTCTCTCCGGCTCGTTTAGAGTTTGTTGTGTCGATATCCAAGATGAAAACCTGAACTGTGCAAACTAAGCAGATAAGTGAACTGTTGCTCACGCCGTGTCGGTTTGGAAAAATGTCAAAACAATTGCATATTACCGGGATGGAGTTGTTTTTGCAGACTAACTCTTAAGTTTCGTTTTCGTTTTCACCGCTGCAGAGCGGAAGGGGAGGGGGAGACGCGTCTGTGTAAGAGCATGTGTAAGAGCATAAAGTGCAGCATGGTAGAATAAACACATTAGCCCGGTTCTACGATCTCTCTGGTTTGGCAGATCGTCAACACGTTCAAATCCTTCACGATGTAAGATCGTTATATCGCACACAACTAGTTGAACAGTAATAACGGCAGAAAAATAAATTTGGTACAAATGCGTGTATTACATTTTAAAGTTGTGTCACCTGATACAAATGTGATGCTTCTATTTATTTGTATCCCTACTCTCAAAGTATAAAAAGAGAAGTGCTGCTGCACAGAGAGCGGTCAGTCCAGGGTTACATTTGATCAAAGAAAACATCTGTAGTTGAGAGCTACTTTCTTCATTTCTTTATTAGCTCTGGAATATTCATGTTTTTTTTTTTCTTCTGTCTTTTCTCATCTCCATCTTTGTGGTTCTTTCAGACTGGACCAGAGTGCCGCGTCAGAGCCAGCTGTGAACGGGCCGGCATGAGGTTCACCTAAAGCCAGCTCATAGCCAGCCTGTTCCGCCTCGCAGGGCCCTCCTCCTGACCAGCCAGTGGAGACTACTGCTCAGAGCTGTACCAATCACACAACACCCCCCACCCCACCAGGACCAGCAATACCCCCCTCGGCTCATCACTGACAGAGAGACGGACAGACAGGTGTACAGACATAGAATGAACTGAAAAGCAAAATGTACCCAAACGGATACAGAATAATTTTTTTTCAGCATTTGTTTATATACTATTGTTCTTATGAGGTGATGTGCGACTGATAACTTGCCACTCAAAATTAAATAGTAATGTTGCTATAGTTAAAGAAATGATTGTATGAATAAAATATTTTATAAAAAGAAAAATGTATACAGGAACAGAAGATGACTTACCACAGGTGTAGCTAATTGGTCGCCCACTGAGCTGGTGTTACCTGCTGGATCTGTGATTCTGCATACAACAGTCTGACACTTAATACAACAGTTGCTTTATTTAAGTCTTCACCCACCATTGGTCTGTGTCTCTGAGCAGAGCTACTCCCAACTATTGAAACATGTTTTAAAACCACACATCAAAGTTTTATTTTGCTGCAGGTATTCTTTGTAAATGTTTTCTTTTGTATTCTTATTCATTGAGTAAGATTTGACGAGCCTTTTCTGATATCCTTTTTTTTAATTTATTATTGAAGTAAGATGATGTTTTGTTACTAAAGAGCCATACCAACACAGCCTCTCCCCTTCTAGCAGGCAGCATTCATGCTAACTGGGTTCTTACCTCGCAGCTAGAAGGCTTTAAAGGAGAGAGATATGTCCTCACCACAGCCAACACTTGGAGCTGTAAATGCATTCTGAGCTTGTGTTTTTAGTCCCAACTAAACTTATTCAGAACCAGCAGTCCTCTTCTTTTTCCCCACACTTCTTTAACATCTCTATCGCTTGTTGGACCAGCAGTTCTCGGATCAGATTATCCCTTTAGATTTTATTCATTTGCAGAATGAAGGTAATCAACAGCCAAGTGTGCTGTGAATTCAAGGGGACTTAAACTTCTTCTTTTTTTTATCTGGCCCTATTTGACATATTTTGGGTCCTAATGACTAATAGATACAAAAACATCTGGAATTGCTTTTGTAGATCGCTTCAGCAGGCAGCCACGACGCAGGCTGTAATTGCTGAAACAATCTTTCAGGAAGATTTCGACCTGATCAAAGTACTTCCACTAAACCTGCTCAGACTGTGATTCTAAGGCTGCGTTCACACTGCAGGCCTTAATGCACAGTTCAGATTTTTTTTTGTGTGGCTGTTCACATTGCCTTTTTAAATGTGGCCTGTGTTAGACTCCTCAAGGAACCCACATATGAAAGTATCCCAAATCTGATCTGATGAGAACAGATGTAGTGTGACTTGTGCTGTTCACACTGTCATTAAAAGTCAGATCTGAGTCACATAGGAGCGATTCACAATCTGGTCACTTTTGGCTGCAGTGTGAACGCAGCCCAAGTGTCTGACATCTTCACAGGAAGGATCCCGACAGAGGGAGTACCTTTTTTTTAAGAGATGATTATTTTGAAGCCAGAAACGACCATTATATTGCTCTACTTAAAGTCTCCAGACTTTGTTGACAAAATTGTAATGTTACCTCGCAGAACATTGGAGTTGTTGGTATTGCCGCCTCGATTGGTTAGTTTGTCTGTTTAGTGTGACCATTGTTTTAAATGATTAGCTAAGATGAAATGCAACACAAACACAGCACTATTATCAGTGTCTAAAGAACTTTTACTGGCCGTTCTTCCATTTGTTAGATCCGCTTGAATGACCCTGTAGCTGTTGCAGCCTGTTCGTGGCTGTATGCTGGAACAATCTACAGAAGACATTCGAAAACTGTGTGTACCCGTTTAACCACAAAATCAGTGACATAGAGTCCAGGTTTAAAAAAGAGAAATTTCTCTTTAAACAGCTACTACTTTTTCAGGAATGTAGAGCTGCAGTGAAAGGGCTCTCTGTAGTCAAACTACATGAAGGACTATTATATTACAAGAAAAATCTGAAAGATGAGCCTGTAAGCATCTTGTAGAGCCTGCTGTGATTCAGTCCCATTATAATCAGAATTTATCTATAAATATCTTATTAAAAATATACAATCATGTCTTAGGCTTCTGACCAAGTACGCACCTTCTGAACTCCCCCAAGGCTTAGTTGAGAAATCTTTTTTTAATCTGTGGGCATGGATTTCGAGTTGTGTGTTTGACACTGAAGTTTAATCCAATAAATCTTTTTTAGGTAGAGCAACTATGAGGGAAAATATTTTAGAGCTATTGTCACACTGAAGGCATCCTTGTTCTCAACTCAACTTAAAAATCGGCTTCAGAAGGTCTTTGATTTACTTTGAAAACAGACTTATTTAAAGAGACTCGTGCACGTGCTCGGTCATACTTGTTTCTATAGCCGTCTCTATGTATGCAGCCTGTAGGCTTTCATTTGTTCTGCACCCTTACATAAGAAAAGGGTCCCAGTCTTAAGATGCCACATGCCATACGTTAAAAACAAAGGAGCAATGTGTGGGAAAAATCAAGAAAAAAATCACCCCTAACTCTGTTCAGCTCTGCTGTTAACACTATGTAACCTTTGACGCCTAAAATGAGCAATATATGTCCTAAGAGTTTCCTCATTCCTCTTTAAATGTGATTTGGGTCCAAATCAGACAAGTTTGTAGCCATCAGCATTTGATGGAGGAGATAGTTTTTAGTACAATTTAAACCAATATTTTCAGATTTTAAATTATTCAAATGTAATCTACATTTCTGAAGATAAGTGACTTTAGGAGATTATGACTGAGGTTTTGTTAAAGCCGGTGTCACAATTCCACCAGAAGTTCCCTAGAAATGGTTTGTGGAATACTCTGACAGTCTGTACCCTTTATTCCTCATCAAGATTAAGTTAATCCAGACAAGTTTTGTCCCCGTGAAAAGAAGAAATATTTCAAGGGAGTTTACAGTTATCTGAGTTTACATTTGATGTGAGCAGTTCTCTGTGGCTGAGAAGGATTGAATGGTGGCTGTAGTTAAAGAGCGCTGATGACCTCACTGCTGCACTCATGAAGAACTGGGATAAGGTCAGTGATTTTTTTTAAACAAAGGTAATGTTTTTAATATTATTTAACTATGTCAAGTCTCAAAAAGTACAGTAAGAGTAAGAAACTGAAAATTCTCAATGAATTTGTATTTGTATATTCACTACAACATTTTACTTTGGATCTTCAGTACCAATGACCTCTTTCAATAGAAAGCGCTGCTAAGAGTATAACTGGAGTTAATGTAAACATTGCTACTTATGTTTCATTTGAATGTATCAACCTGAGAATACCTGCACAGCACTTTTAGATTTACCCCCACTCCAAAATCTACTAGGTGCTGGTTTAGCTTTTTTCCTTTATTGTTGAGAAAGGAGTCGGAAATCAGGGAAAGAGAGATGGTGGGGAATGATGTGCGGGAAAGGAGCCACAGGTCAGATTCGAACCCGGGCAGCCCGCTTGGAGGACCATAGCCTCCATACATGGGGCGCGCGCACTAACCACTGCACCCCCAAAAATGTGTTTTTATGCTTTATATTTATGATTACCAATTAGATATGTTTAACTAAATACTGTTTTAAGAGAGGATGTTTGAAAAAGTAAAAAGCTTGAGTGGTTGGTGGTAAGCGAACAAGAGACATAGTAAGTCTGTTGTGAAGCAGGTGTACTGTGGCTCTTGATTCTCTGACAGGTGGAAGACACAATCACTAGCGCTGAGACAACGAGAGAGTCTCTCAGCGGCAGTGATTGGGTCTCGTCTTCAACTCGTCACCCAACGGTGCGTACCGTTACAGCCTCTGAACCAGCCCCAGAGATTCAGTGAACTGCGAACAGGTGCGCGTGCCAAAAGGGACCTGATTGGTTTAGAATCTACAAGCAGTTCGCTTCGCTAGCTTGTATAGCTTACGGCACATCACAAAAAAAGAAAAACTGGCTAATGTTAGTGGACTTAGTGCTACTTTCTAAAATCTCTACAACTCGTTTTCCCAGGACGTGTGGATCATTTTGAGGTGAGGGGACTGACAAGGCTGAAGGGTAAAGTGGTCCACCGTTCTATCAATGAGGCTAAAAAAGAAGTTAGTGCTAAAACGAGTCTAGTATCGTAACCAGCCATGTTTTTATTTAGTTTGGGTTGTTGATCTCTCTCTGTGTGTGTGTGTGTGTGTGTGTGTGTGTGTGTGTGTGTGTGTGTGTGTGTGTGTGTGTGTGTGTGTGTGTGTGTGTGTGTGTGTGTGTGTGTGTGTGTGTGTGTGTGTGTGTGTGTGTGTGTGTGTGTGTGTGTGTGTGTGTGTGTGTGTGTGTGTGTGTGTGTGTGTGTGTGTGTGTGTGTGTGTGTGTGTGTGTGTGTGTGTGTGTGTGTGTGTGTGTGTGTGTGTGTGTGTGTGTGTGTGTGTGTGTGTGTGTGTGTGTGTGTGTGTGTGTGTGTGTGTGTGTGTGTGTGTGTGTGTGTGTGTGTGTGTGTGTGTGTGTGTGTTCGTTCGTTCGTTCGTTCGTACGGGCAGTCACCGTATTATTTTGCCCCTTTTTCCATCTGCGGCCTACTGAACTCCACCTAGTCAGCCAAAACCTGTGTTGTGTTAGTGTGGGTTGACATTTGCTGTGTACCCTCTTGTGATTACTTCCTTATGTTGGATGGTGTGTATTTTGAAGTAACTTTGTGTGAATTATAGCTTAGTCCATCACTTCCAAGCTTGAATTCTACAGAGGTTGTTGTCTGACTGAGATGTAGTGGGTGGGTGTGGGCCCATATCGCTAAAGAGTTGGGGGCATTTGTGTCTGTTTATGGTATTCTGTTATGTCCATCACTTGCTCTCTCCTTTTTAACTAAGAAAAAATACTAAGAAAATGACGAGACAAGAACTAAACACAAATAAACTATTTATTGACTGAGACAGCCTCTATTTCCATTTATTTCGATAGTCTGTGGTGTAATTCAGTAGTGATTATTGTGGTTTACAGGTTACCCTTACCACATTGTGTCTCATATGATGTAAATGTTAGACCCAGTGACAGGCTGGCATGAAATGTCTTGCAAAATACTTAGGCCATAATATTTTTGACTAATGGCTGAAGTTAAGTTTCTCCAGCTCTCCCCAGGTTGGCAAAAAAATGCATCAAATTGATGCTTTAAAATATGGAATATTCAAAATTTTCTTCTGGGGGAGCATGCCCCCGGACCCCCCTAGAGGGATAATATCCTTCTCACCTTTTTCACCCCTGACCCGTTTTCATGCCTGCAACTATATTCAAGGACACTATAACTTAATTCCCCTGCCAGATTTATTCACAGTCTGAAATGCTAAAGTTAAAGCCAAATTCTAAAATGTTGGATTATTACATATCCTGTATTAATGTAAAACTCAGTCTTAGGTTACTTGTGCTGTAAATTCACCCTACAGAGACATTTGTTACCTTGTAAAAATATTATAGAAAACTGTTGAGTACCGACTGATATAAACAATATGCACTTGAATGGCCTTAAAAAACGAATTATCTTATGACATTTCAAATAGATAAATACTACGGTTTAAAGATGTATAAATGCATTTGGAAAATAAAGTCAAAGAAGATATTTACAAGTGAAGTAACAGGGTCGTGATTGGGGAATAATCAAATTAAATGTTTGTTTGTCATCTTATCAAAGCCGACATTTGTTTTCATAATTTAGGAACAGTTGATACAACAATCAAGTTGTTGTTTTATTAACTTTCTTTATAAATCTACTAAGCTCTGGAAAGTAATGTTTAAAGGACTGGTTGAAATGATTAAACTGAAGGTTATTATTTGCATCTTGCATCTTTTGTTTAAATTAGTGCTCTTATTTTTCCCTGAGGAACTTGCACTGGTTGTATTGACTATTTTACTCAAGGTGTGGGGAATATTTTGAAAGATATGTTTTATCAAGTAACTCTACTTCACTATGCAAACGCAATCCAGATCCAGTGAGACTGAAACCCCCCAGGTTGTATATGTAACGCTAACATTGTAATAAAAGCCCCTACAGCTGAGAGCTTGTTTGTAGACAGCCACGCGCGTGTACTGCCTGACAGACCGAGCTCGGGGTAAACTGTTTCTGTATTACGTCACAAGAAGTTGTGTTGACAGCTAGCTCAACTAGCCTTATGCTAGTTGGTCTTGCGTCAAGGCAAATCCCTCACCGACTCTGATGGTTTTCCCCATCAGCTGGCCATCTTTCATTCCTGTAGTGTTAACTACTTTTATTGAGACATGCAGGATAGGTATAGCGAGATAGGCTTTGCCCAACAGATACTGGGTTTGAATTTAGTGCCGAGAAAAAATGGATCACAACGAGGCAACGACACATCTCTCAGCGACTTCTCAGGTGGGCTAATGTTTGTAGCTTGTATGCTAGGCTGTGTGTCATTGTTGAAATGTCTTGCTCAAATGCTAGGTGGGGCGTCACACTTGTAATAGACGTCGGATACAACAAACCCTTTACGTGAAAATGTGTTTCCATAATCGTTAGATAAGTTTTGGATGCCAATCTGTATACATTAGCATCGTGCAGGTACGTTTGCGACGCTAACGCTAGCTAGCTAACTTCCTGCTTCATCTACACGGTTGGGTTTATGGTCTGAATTTACAATGAGTTTCACACAAGGCAGAAATACTTTGTAATGAAAAACGAGGTTTAATAAAATAGGATGATATTTGTATTATTGTTTGAAGGCTGCGTTGACTTGTTACCGACTATTATTTGTGAGTAATACTGAAAACTGTTGTGATGTCTATTGTCTGTTTTCGGGGAATGGGCAACAAGTAAATTCATTGTTTGATAACTTTCTCCGAAGTCTTAAGTCTATGTAGTAAGAAATGCGTTGTAGCTATATCAGTGGAAATACTACAGATTAGTGTTTGGGGTTGTATAAGAAGCAGTGCAGATCATATAATGCAATACAAAGCAGTGCTGTTATAAAGCCTGCACTCTGAGTCAAAGTGAACACAGCTTTGTTCACTTGATAACTTTCAACAATTGTTGCCTTTGTAGTGAGTTTTACATTTTACCAAGACTATGTGAGTTCTACTTAATGACATGCTGTGATGAACAGTAATCCTGTTGCTCCATTCAAATGTATCCGAGAAAAATATTCATTATGACAAAAGAGACTAAAGTAGTCTAAATGAGACAGCACCCTGTAAAGATATCCATTTAAATAACATTATCTGTAGAATACACAATCTAGAAAGTATACAACAATGCACTATAGAAAACTGTCAAATAAATCAGTTTTTCTAAACAAAATCTTCAGTTCTGAATGAATTATCATACATTGACATCAAAGGTCAAAACTGATCAAAGTTTTTTAGAAACTGCGTTAACATGTTATTTGTTCAGAAGAGTGCTCTGACTGACTCGGTGGTCGTCAGTAATCTTGAGATTGTTTGCAGCTTCGTAGCAAAGACGATGGTATAAGGGTTATCTTTTTAGGAAAGTAGACAGCTGAGTACCTTTCCAAAGTATTTATTATTTTGCAAAAAACAGGAGAAAATTAAAAAAGTGTTAGTTTGATCGGGGATCTCGTGATTGTATTGGTCCAAGTGGAAGACGATTCAAATTGTTTTGAGATTACTGAAATTATTCAGTTTTCCCCATGTATAGAAGCATTCTTCCTCTTTTTGTATCTGCAGTAAGCTTCCTCCTTTCATTAGTTGTCATACATTTGTATGTCGTTGGTTTTTACAATTGTCTCTAATTCATAGAGGTAACAACTACAAATAATACATTACTGAACACTTCAGTGGTCTAACTACTTTGCCCCAATGCACCCTGGAAGTGTGCATGAAGTGACGTGTAATGAACGTGTGTTTGAACAGAGATGTGGTATGGCGTGTTTCTGTGGGCGGCGGTCTCCTCCCTCATCTTCCACCTGCCTGCAGCTCTGCTCGCCCTCGCCACACTGCGACAGCACAAGATTGCCCGGTTCATGCCCATCGCCATCCTACTAATGGGCATCGTAGGACCAATTTGTGGGGGAGTCCTTACCAGTAAGTCTTGCTGCATATTTATATGTATTTGAGATCCCAGGATATTGTGTTTCCCAATACCAAGGCCAATCCAATAGTTATATTTATCTAAATACACACTTAAATGATCAAATATATATTTTTAAATGTATCCTGGGATAAATATTTGTAATTTGGATGTTCAATATATCTGTTAAAACATAAAATGAATTATGATGTTGGTTTAATATCTGGAATATGAAATAAGAGCTGTTGCCTCTAAGTTTGGCACGCAGTTAAGATTCAAGCCCTGGTTTTCATCCACCAGTGTTCATCTTACCTAATCCATATGATATGAGTGAAAGTTTAAGTAAAGAGAATATTTGACTCCCATGTGATTCACAGTCTGTCTAGCTCCTGCATGCTAATGTTGTTTCCCTCATGTTTTTCAGGTGCAGCCATAGCAGGTGTGTACAAAGCAGCAGGGAAGAGGATGATCTCTCTGGAGGCTCTTGTTTTTGGTGTCGGACAGTCGTTTTTTCTCCTCCTCATCTCTTTCCTCAGAGTACTTGCCACCCTTTAGCAGCACTGAGGCCAGCCTGCCTGGCCCAGATGCTGCCGACTGAGTCTGACAGCTGACGCATCTTCTCCTGAACGGGACCTGAGTTTGTCATGGTAACAATACTTTATTTCTGTCAAACCCTGGAAGTCGGGCCCGAGACATGATGTCAATTCCTACTGATGGACAAAGACCATACAAGACTTTCTACAGAGTGTAAAGTGTTTATGTGTTAACAGCACTAAGCCTTCTGACTTTATGATGTCCACTGCAGGACAGCACCATGCTGCTTTCACATCACTACACAGAGTATGAGCTGATGTTTAAAAGTATCTTCTCAGCTTATTCCAACATGAAGAGAAACTCCTTAAATAATCATTTTCTGATGTGAAGGCAGCAGGACGCTGTGCTCCCCTGTTGCCGGGGGTTACAGGTTGGCAGCAGGACGACACTAACCTTTCTCAGGGACTCTTTTTGTGTTTATGTTCGTGTTTGTCTCAGTCACTGTCCGTATGACTTTGTGCAATGATGCAGAGAGACAGAAAAACAGGAGGACGATGGTTATATGCAAGATTTTGGCTTTTTCCCTCAGAGGCCTTAATTTCTATTTTCTAACTTCCAAAGTGTTTTTGATCTTCAGGGCTGTCTCTTGCTGCTCCTTTTGTTCTTCCTCATCTATTTTTTCGTCGAATGACTTCATGTCCAACTGCCTGTGTGTTCTGGTTGATTCAAACTTAGTTCAGAGCCACTAACACATGTTCCCTCTAAGCTTTATTAGAATACAAGTGAGGAGTGTTTTGCAGATTCAGTTTGAGTTTTTAGAGATTGTCGACACAATGCGTCTGGCTCATCTCTTGTTTTGTTTCTGAACAGATCACAGTTTGACGACCGGGTGTCAGTGTGCTCAGAGCACTGAACAAACCCTTAAATTGAAACAACTTCAACAAGTTTATTCTTAATGAATAATGGTTTGTTTTACTGCTGTGACATTTGTATCTATCCTAATTTATTTCCAGGCCTTTTTAGCTTTTTACTCTTTATGACCAAACATGAATTTGTAGTTTATTTCTCTGCACAGATGTGTATAATGTTTGAACAAAGGGCACTCCCTCTTTGTTTTAACGGGCTCATCAAATCACTACAGTCTTCACCGGCTGCCTGTACTTTCTTTTGGTAGTTGACAGGTACAATTGAAAACCTTTCTTATGGGGTCTAGATGTAACACTTATTAATGTTTAAGGAGTGATTCAGTAATTATTTAAAACGAGCTGCAGACAATATTAGTAGACATGTATTACTGTGGTGTTTCTCAGCAGAGGCAGAGCTAAGTGATTTTACTTACCATTTTGAATTATTTATTTTTCATCTTCGTCTTGATGAAAGGCTGCCTCTGATTCAACACAAACATGAAGAAATCATTTCATGTTTTCTATAGATCGGAGTCAGATTAACTTTCTGGAAGTGACAGGGGGATGCAGTTTGGATCATTTCAGCAGCCATCTTTAGGGATTTTATTTTTCTACATTGGTCCTTTTTGACACATTTTGGGGTTTAAATAATTATCTTGTAAACAAAAAAAACAAGTGTTTACATTGTTTTGGTAGATTGCTTCAGCCTGTTGTCTTTGTGGCAATTAAAAACAGATCAGAGGTCTTCAATTTGAAGTGCTTCTTTTAGCGCTCCCTGGTTAAAACAGTTGTTCTTGTTCTTTTAGTAAAACTTGAAGCAGCTGTAACATCACTCTCTTTAAAGCTGCCAGACTCCTTTGACAGAAACAGTGAACTGAACTTTCAGGACACAGGAGTTGCTGGTCTGGTGCTGCCTCGATCACAACATATTTTTATTACTCAAATATTGTGTTGAATCAGAGCCGTTTTATCTAGCCGTTGTATATTTTGTGTGACTTTTGTGTTATCGAGGTGTAGCTTTGAGCAAACACAATATTTTTGTAACAAATCCAGGTAGTGGTAGACCAACAACTCCTGTTTTCTGCAGTTGAAATTACAGGCCAGTTTGTGGCTGCCACTTGAACCAGTCTACTGGAGAAATGTAAAACATTTAGTGTAAGACATTTTAACCCAACATGTGTTAAAATAGGGCCATGGTTCCTCTATCCCCCTTAAGGCTGCACATTTTTTTATCTATAATTGGGCTTTAAACGCTTTTCTTGGACATTTATTTTGATTGGTTGGTTTTGCACATGACATTCCATATGAAACTTTTGTTTTTCTCTACTTTAAATCTCCAACCCTGTAATGTTGTCCAAACATGCCCAGGCTCCACAGCCACTTAAATGTCTTCTTCGCCATCTGGACTGCAGCTTTATTTTTTCTCTCATCTGTCATTAAAACCAGTCCCCTTGAAGCTGGAGGGACACTTTGAGATAGATACTGTAGTAAGAATCGCAGAACACTTTCTAAAAGCTGATTCCTTCATTATCCCTGCAAAGATCTTTTTTAACCCTTAAAACCAAAGATGGCTTAAACTCTTCATGTGTATCTTACAAGCTACATGTCAGTTGTGTAACGTCGATATCAATTGTCTGAAATGTGCGTGTAAATATGTAACGAATCAAATCGAAGCTAGAATGTGGAATTTTGGGCTTAAGAGAAGACAAGTAGATTACATCATTAGAACGAGGGAATGATGATCAGACACTAACGGGTTGTCTTTGATGACTGTGCATAGATTATAAAGAAAGTGTACAGGAGTTCAGCACCCACTTTTGTACACACACTTTAGTTCAGAGTCTTGAGCCTCCAGATGAAATCCCCCACCACACTGAACCACGACATTCAGTTAAAACTAGAGCTCTGTTTGTGAATCAATCAGTCGTCTTTGTTTTAAAAGAGTTGAAATGTTGAAAGGTTATTTGGAAAAAACACTACAAATTAGAAAGAAGTTCTCAAAGTGATTAAAAGATTATCAAAAAAGTCAAACAAATAGTTGATAAGTTGTTGATGAATCACTGCAGCTCTACTTTCAGGTGTGTGGCATCACACTGACCATGTATGTTGTGTGAGGTGGAGTTATGAAGTGGACATAAATGAAAGTATACATGTTTGTTCTCAAAGACTTATTGATGCCGATAAAAAGAGAATCACAGCATCTCATTGAAGTGCAGTCTGACACACTTGGAAACGAATGAGCCTTGTTTGGATGAATAGTTGATGTGAGCCCTCGGCCTTGCTTTTATGCTGTAAGAGAATGTTTATTTTTTTATGGTGAAATTAGCGCTCTGTGTGTGCTCTCTGGTTCTGTTACAGCAGCTCTAAATGTAAACACCTTGACATTGATTTCAGCTTCGATTTCTGAGTTTTTGTCACTGTCTGGTTTAAAGTTATTCCAGGCCTCATCAGCTGGGTTGTCTCTATGGAGATCTCGGCACTGTTACTCACTTCAAAATGATCTGATTTCCATTTTCAGAATTTGTATTCCTTTGAATTGAGGGAGCCCTGAGCCTGGATAAAACACATGGTATTTTCCTCATATTGCACCTTGTATAGAAAGGTCAAATGTAAAAGGACATAGTTAAATGTAAACTATAAGAAAGCATGAAATGTGCACACAGACTGAACTGTTTCAGGTGAAAGTCTTTACATAAGACTCCAGTTGGGATGGTTTGGTGTACTTCGAGCTATTTAAAACAAGAGGGTAAAAAAAGTGAAATGTTTAACAAAAAATCCTAAGCTGAATTGTAAAAAAAAAAAAAAGAAACTATCGAGATACTTGTATGGCATATTTCCACTCGGGAAGCAAAACTAAAATCAAATAATGAACACAACTGACGAAAAAGTCGTCAAAGTGAAACTTCTGTAACATCAGGTTCAGACTCCTGAGATTTGTCATTTCTGTCATGAGACTCTGCAAGTTTCCAGCACTGAGTTGAACCAGCTATGTATGAATTCAAAGAGTTTGACTTCACATTTAAATGAAGTTGCAGCTCTCACACTACTTACATTAGAGGTTGCACCAAATGAAAAAGACTTCAAGAAGTTAAATAGAAAACTCACTAACGCTTGACAACATTTAGATATAAAATGAGATCAACTTTAAATGACAACTCTCTCCTTACTGGTATAGAAATTCTTGTAAATGTGACTCTCTTTCATTAACAGGATGTTTCATAATGATTCCTGTCATGTTGTCCTGTCTTACATTTGAACATTTTAATTTATTGTTCTGGCACAGATGGATTCCCATTCATGCCTTTTGAAAATAGATATGAACGCAGCAAATAGGAACACACCTTCTGATTAAATTGTTGTGATTAATTAATGCATTCTCTGGAGGACGACCACTTAAACGGCAGCCTGAGTAAATGTCAGAATGAAATGACGACTCTTAAGGTGATGCAGAAGATCTGCTGTAACAGAACCATTTATTTCCACATGATTTGGTCCAACATTCCTGGACTGATTTGGTTCATTTTTATGGTTCAAAATGTTTAAAATTTTGATTTTAACAGAGTAAATTAAGTGCCAATGGTTAATATTTTCATGGAATAAAAAAGTTTGAACTATAATGTCTTGGTGAATGTTCATGTTTTTTGTTTTTTTTTATCGTCCTCTCCAGAAGACCAGGGGGAACTTTAACATTTAAACCCATCACCATATTCTTATGAAACAGATAGAAAACTATCATAAAATATTTCACTTTCTGACAATACAATTGACATGTAAAAGAAGTCACCAGATAGAGAGCTGCTTAGGAGATTCTATATTTAAGGACTTTATGAACTGGATTAAACTAAATTAAAAACTAATACGTTTCTGATCCTGTAAGGAGACCAACAGTCAGTACAATTATTTTACAAAAACAATTGTACGTTTATGCCACGACAGATGTTTGTATGCCCAGTCCAAAATAATCTTGAGATAAAAAAAACTTTCTTTCCTATGAAATACAAAATGTTATCAAAAACAAGGACACACTTCTGTTTTCATTTCCATCTGCTCAGTGTATCTAAAGTTGTGAAAAAAGAATGATAAATTGTTGAGTTTAGTTTATTGGTTTATTTTGGCATGGTCCATGCACAACACAACTGTTGGGCCAGAGTTAGCTGTAAAGCTAATTTACATCTGTGGTCCCTTTGCAGGAAGATGTAAAAAATAAACATTACAATACAAACAATTGAACTCAACTTTACAAGCTGAACATCACATAACAAACAGAATACCACATGTGATTAAAAAAGTGAGAGAACTTCTGTCCTGCGAACAATAGGTTTGCTGCAGTTAAGTGCAGTTTACCTAAAAACTGAAAAAGCAAAAAGTGTTTTACTGAACATCCTTAAAGGCATACCTGGACAGTTAACACCAATGTAGGTCAACTGAGTCCAACCTCTGTAAAAAAAAAACTGAACAGTGTATCCTGAAATCAGAAGACACAGGGTGATAAGCGGAGGTAACCGGGAAGGTAAAAACCTACGGTTGGTAAACATTCAGCTGATAAGCTATAGCCCTTTTTCTATTGCAATTCTGCAGCAGTGTAAAGAAGCCCTGCTGTCATAGCGCCTTTATACTTTTACATTGAATGTGCAACATCATAATATTGGTGTCCCAGTGTGTGATTTACATTGCAAACAATACATCAACAGATGTTACACATCTGTTCTGCCCTGCCGGCTCCACCATTTTATATTGATACGAATGCACCCGTATTAACCCTCTGTTTCTACCCCTGATTCCAGTGGTCAGTGGACTCATCCCACTTTCCCCCCTAGGTGACATTTACATAAACGCTGAGATCTAACAGGGGCGTAAGAGTCTCGCCTTGAACTAGCAATGTAAAAGGGCTCACATTCCCACTGAAAAAACTCTCCTCAGGCACAGGGAACTTTTGGAGGTACTTATTGTGGATCCACGAGTATCAGAGTCTAAATGAAGTTGGTGACTTAATTTTACCCCACAAAAAAAATCCATACTGGTGGGAAAGAACTTTCTAAAACATTTCCGATTGATGGAGTACTCGCAGCGAAGTCTTACTTCACTTTGTAAGCTGACTCCTCTGCCTGATCTCCATTATTCAGCATAGGCTGGAGGAACCTTTAATCTCTTGAATAGTAGCCCCGGTGATGAAGGTCCACGGTTATTTTAGTGGTAAGAAGCTTTAGTAAGAAAATAGTCACAAATGTGAAAATGACAAGAGTAAACTTGTAAAAATATCCAGTTTCTTTGTCCATGTACCTGAAATGTTTGTAGTTTTATCTGTGTATGTATCTTAGTGTAAATGAGGATTTGTTTTATATGTTCTTTCTTGAACTTTTTCTTATTAAGAAAAGCTACACACTGCCTGAGTCACCAACACACCACAGTATGAGAAATGACAGAGCCAGGAGAGCAGTCCCCAGAAGGTCTCCAAGAGCTGTTAGGTAAGGTATGGAGTAACTGTCTGGGTCTTTACCTCTGCGCCACAAACAGTGGACCATGCAGTCGGCTGTACACAGCAGGGAGGAGACCTGAGAGACACACAGGAGTGATACTGTTTGACTGAGATGAAGTATGCAGAGGAAAATAAACACACATGGGACTCACCTGAATCAGAGAGGCAGACAGGAAGGTGACAATGAAGAGCGGACTGGGCAGCGTGTGGCCTCCTTTTATCAGGTGAATGGTGTGTATGAAGACCAGCTGACCAGGTATGACCAAAAGAAGCAGAACCTGAGCAGATCGGTGGTTTGCTCCTGCCGTCACAGAGATTAACAGATCATCAAATGCTTATTTGTGTGTGGTGTGTGTATGATGTGGAGGGTAAACATGCAGACTATTTTCAAATGTTTTGATTCTTTGATCTTCACCTGTTCCGAAGAAAGTTCGACATGGGTTGTAGCAGCCCTGACGGTCTTCGGGAACCTCTCTTAGAGGGTAATTCAAATGCAAACTGGTGGAAATACGACTGGACTGTATGGAGACGAGGTTTCCTCCTATACCTGAAGATGAAGGGAAAGATGAGAGATGATTTTTAGTCAGTTCAATATGCTGCTGTCTCTTGAAAGTAAAAGGCAGACTTTTATTTTCTTAGTCAGAAAACCTTTTGAGCTCAGATGAATATTTTAATGTCCAAGCTTTTCTCAAGTCAATAGAGAATTTATAAATGCTCAAAAGTAGCAAAATACTTTACATTTTTAAATGTTTTTTTAACCTTTAAAAAGTATCCCATAAATACAATGTCAAAAGAGGAAAACTTGCCATTGATGACAGGAGCATAAACTATAATTCCTGCCAGGTTTGGATCAGACACAGTCTTGTCCAGAATAAGTCCTCCGACACTGAAAGAAGAAAACCCAGAGTATGTTTTTCAGTGCTACATATTCAGAAGATAACAATCTAGTCCACAGGACGTTCACCAGACCAAACTGACCAGCACTAGTGTCAAACCTTTGCTTTCTATAGCTATTACCCCAAGTTAAAAAAAAGTTGGGACATTGGATATCAGAAACACGTTTCAGAAGGATTGAGACAGGTTCATGTTTACCACTCTGGTGCATCACTTTTTCTTTTTACAACACTGTAAGAGTTTTAGTATCTGAGTAAAGAAACTACTGTCATCTGGAAAGTTTACTGTTCTTGCTTAATGCAGGACTTCAGTTCAACAGTTCAGGGTCTCCTTTGTCTTATTTTATGCTTCATAATCCTGCAAACATTTTTAATGAGTGACAAGTTTGAACCTCAGGCAGGAAAGTTTAATACCTAAATTATTTGATCAGAAAGTATGCTGTTGTAATACATGCAAAATGTGGTTGCCCCTGTCCCAGCTTTTTATTTTTTATTTTGTCAGCATCAAATTCAAACTGGACACATATTTTTTCCAAAACAATGATATTTCTCTTTTACAGCATTTTGACATGTTGTCTTTTTACCTTTTTCAATCAACTATGGGGCTTTACAAATTATCACATTCTTTCCCAAGTTCCCAAGTCCCAACTTTTCTGAATGTCCGGTTGTATATAATTCATATTTTCAACATTTAATAATTCATATATCACCAGCTAATTAACATTTCAGCTCTAATATTTCACATTTATCTGACTTGTTTGCTTCATTATGTCTTCTGATAAAGCTGTTTTGGAAAAGGTAAGTGGAGGTGAGTACCTGCTGATGATCATGGCTGTGATAATGGGTTCCCAGCCTGTGCGGAGCAGGATGAGACTGGCTGAATGTTTGGAGGCGATCATCACCCAAAGAGGAATCATGCACAATAATAACAGATCCACCAGGTACAACACATAGGGATAAATGTCTGTCAAGAGAAAACATCACGGTTAACCCAATTTTTTAAACCAGGAATCTGTCTAAATCAATGTCATGTTCCTGATCCTCATGGTTATGTGAGTTCTGGGGTTTAAAGTACCCTATAGGACAATCAGTGAAATTCTCACTGTCCTTCCAGACCAACTTGTTATACTCATATCTGCTTACCTATGAAGGAGTAGAACCACTGACTGAAGCAAGCCAGCAGGGCCAGAGTGATCAGGTCCCCAAAGCTGGCCGCCATAGGTGTGGCCACGTTGTCGGGGTTAATTCCAATGCGCTTGGAACCAAGAATCACCCCCACCATGATAATGCCTGGAGAGGGAGAAAGGCAAGTTAAGCTCTTAGTCTATGATGAAGTTTTACTCCTGAGGACATTCAAATGTTTGGAAATAACAGGTAAACTTTTGAATTGATAAACTTTATTTAATTTTGACCTAAATAGATTGAATTAACCTTAACTTTTTGGTAGAAGTTTTGCATTGCAGTAGAAAAAGGGCTCTATCAGTTGTATGTTTATCAACCGTAGGTTTTTCCTTCCCGGTTACCTCCGTTTATCACCCTGTGTCTTCTGACTTCAGGAGAAACATTTCTTTTTAATAAAGGGGCCTATAAGTACCTGCTGTGGATGAAGCCTTAAATGTCTGGGTATATCTGTGGCACTTCTTGTTGTTAACAGTCTATGCCAAATTTGTGGCGCAGATGGCCTAGCGGTGCTGCCCTGGCTCCTTTCCTGAATGTCATTCTCCACTCTCTCTCCCTGGTTTCCTGCTCTATCCACTGTCCTCAAATAAAGGCAAAAAGCACCAAATATAAATCTAAAAAAAAACAGTCTATGCCAAATTCAAATTATGGGCTGATCACCTGAGATTCTGCGCACTAG
Source organism: Tautogolabrus adspersus (assembly GCA_020745685.1). Taxonomy (NCBI): domain Eukaryota; kingdom Metazoa; phylum Chordata; class Actinopteri; order Labriformes; family Labridae; genus Tautogolabrus; species Tautogolabrus adspersus. The sequence continues at coordinate 12,322,065 of CM036539.1, forward strand.
TGTTAAAATCCCATGAAAAATTAAAATGTCCTATTGTGATAAACCTTCACATCATCTTTCCATTCTTCCATTTCTGGAATATTTAATCAATTGAATCTGTTCCCCGACACAATTAGCTGAATATTATGTTTATTGCAGTTAATTGATAAATTGTAATTGTAATTCCTTTTTATGGTTTAATACAGATTAAGAAGTACTTTTTAATTAGATTAAAATACATCATTTTATAAGTCCAACAAAGATTTGTGCAGATTTGTCTTATTTGTTATAGCTTTATTGTTTTGATCTATGCTCCTTATTCTTGAAGTTTGGACTCCTTTTGTGTTTTTATGCCAAGTTAAGAAACAACATGATGATTTTAATATATTTCTGTATCTACTTGTACCCACTTATGTTTTATCTATTTGATTATGAACGTTTATTATACTACCTGTATGATTGTTTGTCTATTCTCCAATGTGTTTTCAAGTATCAGGGAGAGCAGAGCACTAGACTGGATAAAAAGGTTCTGTAACAAGTGCAGTTTTTGTTCCAGATATTTGGAATCTGCTAGAGAAATACTAAAAAAACCCAGATTAACATTCAAAGTGAAGCTGGGCTGAATGAAGATGAGGACAGACAAATGAAAATGAGCCTTGAATAAATGATGTATGCAAACTTAAAGGAACAGTGCATGGGACTGATTTTCATCTGAGGTTGCAGTTTAAACCTTATGGAAAACTTTTCTCCTCAACTCATCTGTGAAAGCATGCAGGACAACTGTGGTGGATGTGAAACTTTCACAAAATGCAAAATGCCATTTCTATTATCAGTATTTGGCTTGTCCATTCTATTCAATTGAATAGATGCAATGGTGATGTTTGTGCAGGGAACTTGTCTCATCTTTTTAAAACATTTAGAAAAGGAAACTTTGGTTTAAGGTAAGGCTTGTTACCTTGTAGCAGTGAGGCCATGAAGGCAGTAGAAACACTGGTTGAACACAGCAGCATAACGTGATTAAAGGGCATCTTCCCTTCTGCCATCCAACCCAACAATGTGGCCATGAGACAGGCTAACAGACCCAGCACTGTGGCCTGTAACTGGAGTAGTGTAGATAGAGTAATGAGTGTTAGATTCAAAAACATAAATACACACACAGCTACTGACACAGATTGTGTTCATTGAAAGTTGAAATGCTCCTTATAAGAAGATAATGTACCTGCTTGAGCGCCAGGTTCCCAACAATCAACGTCCACTTTTCTTTGGCACCGCCCAGTTTTCCTGAATTCACCTGACGACATGGGATACATTTTTATACATTAATAATCAGACCTTTTAACACAAACATTTGCATGACACAAGGTACACTCAATATGATAATGAAGATCATGTGGTCTGGATAGATCTTAAAATGAGGGTACAGCAACAGCTCACACAACAGAGTAGCTTTTTTTTTTGCTAAGGTATGAAAGAAAAACAGAAAGCATGAATAATTAGCTTTTCTGCACTCCTTCTATTAATTGCAACCAAACAAGTGAATCTAAACCTTCACACTAACACTTGATTACTGACTGCAAACCAATGAAGAAGATTTGTATCCTGTAAATGCTCCTCTGCATCGGTAACGTGTGTGTCAGATATATATTTTTTAAAGCACAAAACTGATCATGTACTGACAAAAAAAATCCCTCAATGCTTAATAAAAGAAATATATACTTATATGTTTGCATATATATTGCATATACTATATATTTCAAACTGGATAAACTTACATTAAAAGTGAAAATTGAACCATAAAGTTATTCATTACATTCATGGACTGAGAAGTTAGAATAAAATATAATATCTTGTTCATGTATAGCACTGTGTAATTTAAACATTTAGATTGAATCTGTAGCTAACTGTGGCCTTTAAGGATAAGGTTGGTGTTTTTCTATATCTTGTAAAAATATATACCTGTGATAAGTGAGCAGATTTTATTGCAAGCTGAATCATTTTTAATTCAAACTCAACTCTGCTTACTAATCTGTACATTACGCTCTTGATTACACAGAGGGAAACTGTGTGGATTGTAGATCCTCAATATAAAATAAAGTGTTTGTTTGGAATGCATTAAAAAAAACCATGTAATCATAAATAGCTTTTGAGCAACAATAGAAGTCTAAGGCATTTTCATAAATGCTCATTATGAAAGATATAAAATCATTATATTCTCTCATTTTCTAAAAAAAGATTTCAGAATATCTGAATTATTGGATTATTTTTCCTTTTTTTGCATTAGTTTGTCACTGCAGGATATTGCACAGCAGGTTCCTCTGCTGCTGCTGGGTTCACAAGTCTGTGAGGAGTTTCACACGAGGACAGAGGCCTGCGAAGTAAGAGGGCAAAAATAAAATTCTAAGAAAGAGGTTGTAGTTACCCTGTTAATAAGTTTTGTGTTATTCCCTCTCACCCCACTTCAACTCTGCTACTCACAATGTTTTTGTGTATATCGTGTTAGGGTCACCGTCTGTTTGTGTGTGTGTGTGTGTGTGTGTGTGTGTGTGTGTGTGTGTGTGTGTGTGTGTGTGTGTGTGTGTGTGTGTGTGTGTGTGTGTGTGAGATTATAACACGCTCACAGCAGTAGAGAGTCTTGAGGCCAAAGTCATTTCCAGGTTCCCCTTCATGCCTAACACAGCAGGGACCAATATGAAGAGCTCTGTGACTTCCTGGAACACGTCCCAGTTCTGATGCAAAAAAACAAAAAAAAGAACCAAAGACAGCCATTAATTTCATTTAGAGGACTTACCACAGTCAACATTAACTCCACAAAAACACAATATTTCAACTTTATTTCAGCCAAGTTGAAAAAGTTAAAACACCAACTCTGACATCTAAAATGTGTTTATTAATTTGTTTCTGCCTTCAAAAACCCAATCCTGCTCCAACTAAATGCTGGCCCTCCTCTCCCTTTTCTGACTAAACATCCCAAATTATTTTCTTGTGCTGTCTTGTGTAGCACTTTGAATTGACTTGTTGATAAAATGTGCTATATAAAAAAAACTTGCCTTGCTTTTTTGTCTTTTCCTCGATTTTATCTCATCCCTCTCTCTCTCTTATTTTACCTTTATTTTCTTTGTAACTGATTCAACTCTCTCTTTCTGAATTTACTTGTTTTTTTTTATCATAGTCTCCTTTCAGTCATTTGGAAAGACAAAAAGCTGTAAAAACAGCTCTACACTTCATTTTTGTCCTGCTCAGCTTTCTCACCTGAACAACATCCAGCAGCACCCCTGCAGAGACCGTCCCCAGGCCTGACAGCAGAAACGGCACCAGGATCTGAAGCACCATGGAGCAGACCGTCTCTGCAGGTGCACTGGAGCCGCATACATCATTTGACCTTGTAGGTGCACTGAGCCTCGACTTGCCATAGAGTTTATCAGGCAGCAGATAGTCTGTCTCTGTGTACACTTGTGGCTCCAAGTGGGGACTTGCTCCTACTGGTGAAATATTCCCATTAGAGCTGAGATGTTGTGAAGCTCCAGAGTGGTGATACAAGGACTGATTGGATCCATACTGATGTCTGGCGTCTCTACCGGCTGATCTACTTGGGGGTAGAGACTCCTCTTGTGAGCCTGGGACCATCATAGTGCAACGTTTGGATTTGGCAGGATATGTTTCCTGCTGCTCTGATTCTTGAGAAACAGCGGCACCTAGCAGTCAGATATTCAAGATTAGACACAACACAGTGGTTATAATGTGAGATGTAATAGTCAAAAGCTCAACATTTATCAATCAAGACTTTCTCCAAGAAAACAAGTACTGTGATGTTATATGTCTTTTTTGTGTAATATGTCTATGCATTTTTACTACCTTGAGATATCTGCTGTGTGTGTTTGGTATGTAGCGAGCCTGGCTGTTCTTTACGACTGTTTCAGAGTCATCTGATGCCTCAGATTGCTGCATTATCATTCTTCATGCCTGATTCCCATCAGCAACACTGAGGCTGTGTTGTCTGAGATAGACAATGACCTTCATTTAAGATTCCTGAGAGATGATCAGGTACTGCACTGAGGTCATTGAGCTACAAGTGAGGTTCTCTACAAAATGTATAACAAATACCAAACTGTTGCTAGTGGTAAATGTTCAATAATCAGCCTTAATAACAGTAAGTTTAGGGTTTATATACATTAAGTCAAAAAAATGTTTGTCTGGGCAATTGCAATTTGTCTCAAACTCTCCAAATTGCCAGAGAAGTCAAAGGACCACACTATTTTGACCACAAGTCGTTTAAAGCTAAAGCGTTTAATCACTCAATTATTGCTGTGTGATGCACAAGAATAACCACAGGCAAGTAAGATAACTATAAACAGAAAAAATGTCCTTCTACAAGATTTTGATGGGAGGGTTAGGGGCAAAATAAGAAGTTTAAATAGTTTGCAATGCTCAGTCTCTCTTGTTGTGTTTATGTCTCTCCAGCATCTCTTTTAAAGCTATCAACATCAACATCATTATGTGTATAGATTTGCAAATACATGAATTGATTAATTGTAAATGTAATATTTTGAGCCAGATTTCTTAGTCTATTTAATGCTTGAAAATAGAAAATAGCCTTACCCGTAAAAGGAAACCATAGAAGAAATGTTGCTGTGTATCCTCACATTCCACTGCTAGCCGTGACTCGTCCTCGAGGCTTCTGTCGTCCTCTGAATGGTGTGCTAAGTCTCCAGTGTGACATTACTTAACCCCACACACGCACGCACACACACGCACGCACGCACGCACGCACGCACGCGCGCACACACACACACACACACACACACACACACACACACACACACACACACACACACACACACACACACACACACACACACACACACACACACACACAAAGAGTAACTATTTATATGCTTGAGAGAATAAATAAGTTTATGCTGAAGACAGTTGTGACGGACCTCAAGTCTGCAGGCAGGTTTTTCCAGAGAGAAGGACCACAGCAACTAAAGGCCCCGTCTCTGGACTTCGATCTTATTGTGGGTAGGCTACAGCTAGAACACCTCTACCTGATGACCTGCGGGGCCGTGTGTGTGTGTGTGTGTGTGTGTGTGTGTGTGTGTGTGTGTGTGTGTGTGTGTGTGTGTGTGTGTGTGTGTGTGTGTGTGTGTGTGTGTGTGTGTGTGCGTGTGCGTGTGCGTGTGCGTGTGCGTGTGCGTGTGCGTGTGCGTGTGCGTGTGCGTGTGCCTACGTGCGTGTTTTTGTTGCAGGCTGCAGGCTATGTTGGTGCCCGACGGACAGACGAATCCGAACATCAAACCAACTAGCCCGCCTATCTAAGGAGCATGTCTTGGTATTGTGGGAGGAAGCCGGATTACCCGGAGTGAACCCACGCCTGCAATGGAAGAACATGCAAACTCCCCATGGAGGCCCTGACCCCTGGAACTCAAGGTCCCAGAGTTCTTGGTTAACATTTGGTTTGAAAGAGCCTCTATATATAACCTCGGTTAGGCTAGATCTGTGACGTCTAGAGTGACGTCATTGATGGCACAGCGCTTATCAGCCGCGCATGTGCAGAACGCCTTTGTACCGTCCATACACTTTGTGACGTCACGCTCCGTGTCCAAACCGAGGTTAGTCCAAACACCAGCAGACCTTTCCATATCTTATCTATTGAAGTAGAGAGGATCCATGATCAGTATCACAGAAAGATCAAAGTTGATTTTTTTTTACTTACTAATGTGATGTTTGATTTCATTTATAAGCAAATTTCATCTGAAGTATGATAGATAACCACCAGGTTTATAGACACAAGCATTTCATGCCACTCTAGCTGGGCCTATACCTGCATGTAGGCTACCAAAGAGTAAGAGAGCATGAGCATCCGCTATTGGGGTCCTGGTCTGAGACCTCGCCTGCAGGAAAGATAGAGAGCCTCAGAGACTAAGTAGCCTAGATAGATATACACATTACAAATTAAAGGTATGACAACAACAGTGTATTTAATTGAATCCATGCATTAATTAGTGAGCTAAACTTGATGAAAATGTTTTTTTGTGGTTGCAGTGAAAGATCAGCTACTTATAGGAGCTTACCCATGTTATATAAGATTACCATTAATATATGTCCCTTTTTAATAAAGGGGGTGGAGTAAATAAAAGGGTAACTCCACAGTTTTGAACCTGGGACTTATTTCAACACATTTTGGGGTCTTAAGACAAACAGGAACAGTAAGTTTTGGAATTGTTCCCAATATATTTCTTAAGAATATGCAGCCACAAAACAGGCTTAATGATTCAACATCATCCCTGTGGGAAAGACTCTCTTCCAAAGAGAGCCTCAGAGACTAGGCAGGAAGGTAAGGAGGAAGGAAGGTAAGTAGGTAGGTAAGTAGGAAGGTGGTCTTAAGAGGTGATATCACATAAACAGCACAAACACCAGCAGACCTATCTTATATTTTGTCAGAGAGAAAGGTAATTATGAAAATCCACTTCCTGTGTGTTATTCAGTCCTGTCTGTCTGTCTTTTTCCTTTTGTTATCTGCATTGACACACCTGGCCCCAACCACCTGGAGCCTTGGCTTTATAACCAGCATTTCACTAGCAAGGACCACGCCACAACCATAGACGATTTAGATACAGTATTTAATGATAGATCATATGAATGATGAGACAGATGAATCTATGCTAAGGTAATGATTATGATGGAGGAGGATGTTGTCAGTTGGCTGGTCTGGAAGGATGAACTGACTGCAGGGCAGAGGGAGACTCTGAGTGGGGGAACCGTCTCAAGCGTAGTTCTGCCCGAGCTGATCATGGCCCCAAAAGAGTCAGATTTAAAGGGAGCTGAGCTTGAGATGACCAGGGTCCGAGGACTTGGTCGAGATGCCTAGTCTGGCTGCTGTGTGCGCTGCGCTGATGTGGATGAAGGGAAAGAATAGAGTTCGGAGGTGTGCTTGAGAAGTGCAGGACTTTGTAAAATGTTTCTGGAACCAGAAACGGATTGCCGTTTTCCTGTCTCAGTGAGGGAGAGCGGTTTGTGAGGTAAGGCCTGAGCTGCATACCTAGTGTTGATATGTTTAATCAGAGGCTCGTATGGGCTGAGACGGGAGTCGAGGCGAAAGATGTAGAGGGGAAAGAGGTTCCCGGCTGATCTGTTTTACTTTGACGGAGTATGAATATGAGAGAATCTGAAGTGTGGATGTTGATGTCAGATAGCTTAGAATGGTAGGATAGATTGAAGACGGATGAAGTGGAAGTGAATTCGGAGTACCCGAGGAACCCATAAAGCTTTTGGAACATGAATTTGAGAGTAGAATTGATTCTAGAGGCTGAGTAGCCTGAACGTAACGTGTGGATGCAGAGGCTGAGAAAGTCAGAGGTGAACAGAAGGTGCTTGACAGCCGCAGCAGGTTCCTGTTTCCTTACACCTTTGATGAACATGGTTAGGTAGGAATGAGAGACGGAAGTGCACTGGGTTGCAGTAACGGATTTGGATAAAGAAGTTAATTCCGGCTATGTAAGTCTGAATAATGGAGGACCGGATTTATGAATGGATTGAGCATGGGTCGTGAAGTTGCAGATGGAGGCAAGTCCAGAGAAGGAAAGAAGGCGGGTATGCAGAATGATAGCTTTAAGTATTTCCCACCAGTTAGATAGGCAGGCGATGTGCGGGGAGCGAGACTGCTAAGAATGATTTACGCAAAGCGCTCGAGAGGTTGCAGCTGAGGAGTTAACTGAATATGGTGGCTGAAACGGTTTATCAGAGTGTAGAAGTATGGATTTCTTTGACCATTCCTATGTCTTTCCTATTTTACAAGTATCGTCAAGGACTACTCTGTCATGGAGAGGCGACTCTGAGCTTGTCAGGAAGGTAAGGGGTGCTGTATTTATTTTCTTCAGGCGAAGATGTCTAGAAGGAAATTGAGTTGAGGGTGATTCCTTGAAATCAATGGAGGTACCAGACTCTGAAGTTTCTCTTCAGAAAGATGGACGCCAAGCTCTGAGAAGGCTTATGTGAGGGTGGTGAGCCCATACTCGGGAGGATATGATGGTGGATGACGACGAGGAAATTGTCAAGGAGATGAAGTAAGTAGTGGAGTTTGGAATAGTTGGTCAGGATCCAGCAAGGAGCTCCTGAAACTGATTGGAAGGTTTTTTGGACTGCACCCGCTTCTGCGGCCGAAGGTGAGGCGAACAGCAAAATAATATGCTCCTTTCCCGCATGCCCTGAAGTAGCGCTGGAAGACTGGATGGATGGTAGGACTCTGAGGGCCCTTGTTATTTCTGCTTTGGAAGCCGGGAGCCGTGGCCGGCTAAGAGAATGAGAGTGCTGGCATGATTGATGGATGCATGTGCGTGGATAAGTCAGAACAAGTGATGACACTGTTGATACCCAGAATGCGTGGGCCGCGTGAGGCTGAGAAGAGGTCTATGATTAGCGTCTCTTCCTTAAGTATTTTCTGGTGGCTATATCTGCCTGATTCAGGATTCTGGAAATGGGTCGAAAGTTTTGGGGTCTGTGAGAGCAGACTGAAGGTTGTGGCGGTGTGGGAAGCGTCAGGAAGTGTGTCTCTGCCTGGATGAACTCTTATATTTTGTCAGAGAGAAAGGTAATTATGAAAATCCACCTCCTGTGTGTTATTCAGTCCTGTCTGTCTGTCTTTTTCCTTTTGTTATCTGCATTGACACACCTGGCTCCAACCACCTGGAGCCTTGGCTTTATAACCAAGACTCCACCTAGTGTTCAATTTCTGAATTACATACAAAATATTCAAAGCAAACAGAGAGATGGAGAGATTTCTCAAACAGAGATAAATGAACAAGTAAAGCCCAATTCGGCTCCAAAGGGAATCTATCTCTGTAAATATCTCTTTAGCCTATGTTTGTATAGCCTATGTTGTTTGTATTTGTATGGTTGTGTGTGTGTGTGTGTGTGTGTGTGTGTGTGTGTGTGTGTGTGTGTGTGTGTGTGTGTGCGTGCGTGCGTGTGTGCATGTGCGTGCCTGCGTTTGTATGTGTGTGTGTGTGTGTGTGTGTGTGTGTGTGGGTGTGCGTGTGTGTGTGTGTGCGTGTGTGCGTTTGCGTGTGTGCACACACACACTCGCACACACGGCTAGTTGGTTGGATGGTCGGATTCGTCCGTCCATCGGACACCAACATAGCCTGCAGCCTTCAGCGGAGGACGAGGACGAGGAGCTGAAGGGAAGAACATGCAAACTAACCTAATATTTGGTTTGAAAGAGCCTCTATATATAACCTCGGTTAGGCTAGATCTGTGACGTCTAGAGTGACGTCATTGATGGCACAGCGCTTATCAGCCGCGCATGTGCAGAACGCCTTTGTACCGTCCATACACTTTGTGACGTCACGCTCCGTGTCCAAACCGAGGTAGGTTGCGTGCGTGTGTGTGTGTGTGTGTTTGCGTTCCTGCGTTTGTGTGTGTGTGTGTGTGTGTGTGTGTATGTCTGTGCATGCGTGTGTGTGCGTTTGTGTGTGCACACACACACGCGCACACACGGCTAGTTGGTTGGATGGTCGGATTCGTCCGTCCATCGGACACCAACATAGCCTGCAGCCTTCAGCGCACACACACACACTGCAGGCTGCAGGCTTTGTTGGTGCCAGACGGACAGACGAATCCGAACATCAAACCAACTAGCCCGCCTATCTAAGGAGCATGTCTTGGTATTGTGGGAGGAAGCCGGATTACCCGGAGTGAACCCACGCCTGCAAGGGAAGAACATGCAAACTCCCCATGGAGGCCCTGACCCCTGGAACTCAAGGTCCCAGAGTTCTTGGTTAATATTTGGTTTGAAAGAGCCTCTATATATAACCTCGGTTAGGCTAGATCTGTGACGTCTAGAGTGACGTCATTGATGGCACAGCGCTTATCAGCCGCGCATGTGCAGAACGCCTTTGTACCGTCCATACACTTTGTGACGTTACGCTCCGTGTCCAAACCGAGGTTAGTCCAAACACCAGCAGACCTTTCCATATCTTATCTATTGAAGTAGAGAGGATCCATGATCAGTATCACAGAAAGATCAAAGTTGATTTTTTTTACTTACTAATGTGATGTTTGATTTCATTTATAAGCAAATTTCATCTGAAGTATGATAGATAACCACCAGGTTTATAGACACAAGCATTTCATGCCACTCTAGCTGGGCCTATACCTGCATGTAGGCTACCAAAGAGTAAGAGAGCATGAGCATCCGCTATTGGGGTCCTGGTCTGAGACCTCGCCTGCAGGAAAGATAGAGAGCCTCAGAGACTAAGTAGCCTAGATAGATATACACATTACAAATTAAAGGTATGACAACAACAGTGTATTTAATTGAATCCATGCATTAATTAGTGAGCTAAACTTGATGAAAATGTTTTTTGTGGTTGCAGTGAAAGATCAGCTACTTATAGGAGCTTACCCATGTTATATAAGATTACCATTAATATATGTCCCTTTTTAATAAAGGGGGTGGAGTAAATAAAAGGGTAACTCCACAGTTTTGAACCTGGGACTTATTTCAACACATTTTGGGGTCTTAAGACAAACAGGAACAGTAAGTTTTGGAATTGTTCCCAATATATTTCTTAAGAATATGCAGCCACAAAACAGGCTTAATGATTCAACATCATCCCTGTGGGAAAGACTCTCTTCCAAAGAGAGCCTCAGAGACTAGGCAGGAAGGTAAGGAGGAAGGAAGGTAAGTAGGTAGGTAAGTAGGAAGGTGGTCTTAAGAGGTGATATCACATAAACAGCACAAACACCAGCAGACCTTTCCATATCTTATATTTTGTCAGAGAGAAAGATAATTATGAAAATCCACTTCCTGTGTGTTATTCAGTCCTGTCTGTCTGTCTTTTTCCTTTTGTTATCTGCATTGACACACCTGGCTCCAACCACCTGGAGCCTTGGCTTTATAACCAGCATTAAACCAAGACTCCACCTAGTGTTCAATTTCTGAATTACATAAAAAATATTCAAAGCAAACAGAGAGATGGAGAGATTTCTCAAACAGAGATAAATGAACAAGTAAAGCCCAATTCGGCTCCAAAGGGAATCTATCTCTGTAAATATCTCTTTAGCCTATGTTTGTATAGCCTATGTTGTTTGTATTTGTATGGTTGTGTGTGCGTGCGTGCGTGCGTGCGTGTGTGTGTGTGCGTGCCTGCGTTTGTATGTGTGTGTGCGTGTGTGTGTGTGTGCGCGCGTGTGTGTGTGTGTGTGTGTGTGTATGTATGTGTGTGTGTGTGTGTGTGTGTGTGTGTGTGCGTGTGTGTGCGTTTGTGTGTGTGCACACACACACGCGCACACACGGCTAGTTGGTTGGATGGTCGGATTCGTCCGTCCATCGGACACCAACATAGCCTGCAGCCTTCAGCGGAGGACGAGGACGAGGACGAGGAGCTGAAGGGAAGAACATGCAAACTAACCTAATATTTGGTTTGAAAGAGCCTCTATATATAACCTCGGTTAGGCTAGATCTGTGACGTCTAGAGTGACGTCATTGATGGCACAGCGCTTATCAGCCGCGCATGTGCAGAACGCCTTTGTACCGTCCATACACTTTGTGACGTCACGCTCCGTGTCCAAACCGAGGTTAGTCCAAACACCAGCAGACCTTTCCATATCTTATCTATTAAAGTAGAGAGGATCCATGATCAGTATCACAGAAAGATCAAAGTTGATTTTTTTTTACTTACTAATGTGATGTTTGATTTCATTTATAAGCAAATTTCATCTGAAGTATGATAGATAACCACCAGGTTTATAGACACAAGCATTTCATGCCACTCTAGCTGGGCCTATACCTGCATGTAGGCTACCAAAGAGTAAGAGAGCATGAGCATCCGCTATTGGGGTCCTGGTCTGAGACCTTGCCTGCAGGAAAGATAGAGAGCCTCAGAGACTAAGTAGCCTAGATAGATATACACATTACAAATTAAAGGTATGACAACAACAGTGTATTTAATTGAATCCATGCATTAATTAGTGAGCTAAACTTGATGAAAATGTTTTTTGTGGTTGCAGTGAAAGATCAGCTACTTATAGGAGCTTACCCATGTTATATAAGATTACCATTAATATATGTCCCTTTTTAATAAAGGGGGTGGAGTAAATAAAAGGGTAACTCCACAGTTTTGAACCTGGGACTTATTTCAACACATTTTGGGGTCTTAAGACAAACAGGAACAGTAAGTTTTGGAATTGTTGTGTGTGTGTGTGTGTGTGTGTGTGTGTGTGTGTGTGTGTATGTGTGTGTGTGTGTGTGTGTGTGTGTGTGTGTGTGTGTGAATGGGTAGTTATGTCTGTCTGTCTGTCTGTCTGTTTAACTTACTGTCTATCCAATATTTGCGACTGATATCGCTGAACTACATTTCCCATGAGCACTAGCAACAATTCACAATATCATGAGACCCATCATGGGACCGTGTTGGCCCATTTTTTAGCAGCAGTGTTTTAGATCTCTTATTCTGCCATTATGGCGGTAGAAACCATCGCACCGGACTGGGAGTTTGACCGTTTTGACGACGGTTCACAGAGTAAGTACATGTCATGCTTGTTATGACTGATGATGCTCTACCTTTACTGCTAGTTTCTGCTGCTAGCAGGGAGCTTGGACACTGGGCGCCGTCTATTTGCTGGCACAGAATTATTCTTACTGCTGATTGCAAACAAACGATGGTCAAATGTATATATTTAAAAAAATATTTCGCTCAATATTTGGACTATTTCAGCTCAACACGCGGAGAATCATTGATAGTTTTGATTAAAAATGTTCATTTGTAAAATTAATTTACAAAGTTAGCTGACTTTAATCACCGTCATACAGTCGCAGCTGATCTGTTTGACATCTTAAAGACTAACGAGTCATTTTGACAGTAACTCATAGTAAAAACTACACAAACACGGGATATAACAACATTAATTAGCACATTTAAGGACAGGGAAATCTAGCTTGTTTATTGTTTTTAGTGTGTTATATCTCCTGGAGTTGATAATCATTTCTCCTCTCCATAGAAATGAAAAGGGTTTTACTGTCATTTGGTGCCCCTTTCAGGCTCATAAAATAAGTCAATACGAAGATTTGAAGCTTAGTAAATTCTAAAATGAAAACAATAGCATTACGTCTCTTCACTTCCAGCAATGTATTAAATAAAATGGGTCTGCGGCTAACTAGCTAACGCAGCAGTGATGTTTATATTAGCATCAGACTTGAACGCAGCATCAGTCCGGATGAAGTGATCAAACCCTCCATGATCCTACAGAAATACACCTGGAGGTTCAGCTGAAGAACTACAGCAGGTTTCTGGAGGAGTACACCTCTCAGCTGAAGGGGATCGAGGAGGCTCTGGACGACTCCATTGGGGATGTGTGGGACTTCACTCTGGACCCTATTGCCCTCAAGGTAGAACAACAAAAACATCAACCTGTAAATCTGACACTGTTTTCCCACAGTCTCAATACTTTCTACTTTCTTTCAGCTTCTTCCATATGAGCAATCGTCTTTACTGGAGTTAATCAAAACAGACAATAAGGTAAATAAAGACAAACACTCTGTAACTTTTTGTATATTTTAAGTTTTCCATATTTTGATAATAAGCTTAATGTTGTGTTTTACACAGGTTCTGAACAAAGTCATCACAGTTTATGCTGCTCTCTGCAGTGAAGTGAAAAAGCTCAAGTATGAGGTAAGCTTAAATAAAACTCTACTCTCTATTGCGCCATTTTTCCACCAAGGAGTGGATTGTTTGCAAAAAAAATGTTTGCAATAGATTCAGAATCCTAAAGAACCCCTAGTTTGACCCCTCACAAGCTACCTAAGGCAACGGTTAACATTTTCAATTTTTCACAAATAAGGTTCCAGGAACCCCGACTTTGAGCCGCTCTCACAGATTTTCCTACAGGAGTTGGATTTAAATCTTTTTATATGTGTTATAAGACACCTTTATGAACACATTTGTGAAGAAATCTATTGGTAAGGAATTTATTCCCAGATTTTTGCAATATTCCCTTACTACCTGTCGAATTTTCTTGTAAAAAAACAAAAGTTATTTTTACATCCAGTGTTACCAAAACTCCCCATAGCCGTAGGTACTTTTGGGTTCTAACAAATCTGATTCATGCATTTTCTTTGTCTTGAAACATTTGAGTAAAATGATTTTAAAACCTGCATTGTTCATGACGAGGTTAAAAAATGGCTCTTTGCTCACCACTATAGGTCTAAACTTCCACAGGGAACTTAAAGGCAACATCTATAACACTTGTTAAAAACTCATCCTGTGTTATTATGTGAGATACAAACTCTGATCCCTTACTTTATTACATTTTTTTTTTACCCCTTCTTAACTCTTCTTTTAATGGCTAATCCTTACATTTTATAAATGTATTCTTTCCTTTATTCATTTTATTGCTCTTATTCTTTTTATGCATTCTTAACCATCTTAAAAAGTCTTACTCTTCTGACCTTTGCTGCTTTTATATTTTTACCAGCAATCTTCTATCTCACCCCTTTTTGGGTCAATTTCTGTTTTTATTACCTGTGATGTGATGTCGTCTACTTCTTCTTCTTCTTTACTAAAATTGCTTTATGGTCTTAACTGTCTTTTAAAACCGGCTGTCGTAAATTGTATCATTTTATTTCTGGTGTTTGCATTTATGTGTATATATCTCCCTCTGAAATGTCTCTGTTTGGCCTTACCGTTGATGTTTATCTTTGTCTGAGTTCTTGCCATTTCGTTGTCTGTCATAGCACTTTGAAATCGTCTGTTTTTAAAGGTGCTATACAAATAAAGTTATTATTATATTATCCTGTACCCTAAATGTATGTTCCCTTGCAGGCAGAAACCAAGTTCTACAATGGCTTATTGTACTACGGAGAGGGAGGTAATAGTTCAGCTGTTTGATTAACTTTCACTATAGTTTTTCTCTCAGAGGTTTAAATAGCTTTTTGATTAACTGCATCTATGTTCCAGTGTCTGACACCAGCGTGGTTGAAGGAGAGTCCCAGGTTCAGATGGGCAGATTCATCTCATTCCTTCAGGTAGGCAATGAATCATTTCTGTCAGATTGTGGTTTACTGAAATCGAGATGACACTGATAGTGTCTCTGTTTATCCTTCAACAGGAACTCTCCTGTTTTGTAACAAGATGTTATGAAGTGGTTGTCAACATTGTGCATCAGCTGGCTGCCCTCTACAACAGCAGCAAGTAAGAGCCTAAAACTGAAGCCAGTCATGTTACACAGTGACTGTACTGTTCTTGTTGGGTGGGCTTAAATACCCGCTTTTATAAAAAGAGCCTTTATGCACATGGCATGCGGTCGTAGGAACAGCTTACAGACTATAAATCCTATTAATTACTTTTTGCATGTTTTACTCTTAAAATGTTCAATTAAAATATGAAAGCATTTCTCTTTTTTTTATTTCAGAGTGGCTACAAAAATTATTGAGTCCTCAGGTGTCCATTTCCAGGTAGGTTTGAAGATAAAGTAGATTTTTTTTTAGTTTTTAGAGAATCTGTTTTCTGTTACGATAAACTTGTCTTGGCGTTCTCCATCCTGTCTGCAGATAGTTTACGAACACCTCGGGGAGCTGTTAGTGGTTCTGCTCACTCTCGATGAGATCATGGAAAATCATGGCACTCTGAAAGACCACTGGAAGATGTATAAAAGGTGAACAGACACTCTCAATCGAACCATTACCACTAAACTTAATATTATTACTTACTACTATTATTGTTACTACTATTATGTGCTTTGATTCTGAAAGGAACCAGCTCTTAATGGTTTGTTAGTACCGGCTGAGGAAGTCTAACTGTCTAATAATATTAAAAAAAGAAATGCACTAATATAAAGCCCAGTTCTAATTATTTTGATGCATAATTTTAATTCAGGTATAACATGGTTTCACTTCTTTGTTTAACTTTAGATACATATTTTGATCTGAAAAGAGAGTTTAACATTTTTTGTACCTTTTCTGCATTTATACTTTTATTAAATTGGTTTCATTGTTTTGTAATGTGATCTTCTGCTTGTAGGATGTTAAAATCTGTGCACCATAACCCGGGGAAGTTTTCCATCCCTGAAGAAAAACTGAAACCATTTGAAAAGCTCCTGCTCAAGCTGGAGGGACAGCTGCTGGACAGCATGATCCTGCAGGTGTGTCTTCTTTTCACTCCTTTCTGCTGCAGACTTTATTTCCCTGAGGTTTGAGTGCTGGTTGAAAAGTCAGCGTAACTAGTTCTGTGCTTATATGTAGACTGAGATCTGTTATTTTGACACTCAAAACCTTATTATATTTGTTTGGTATTCATGGGTACAATTAACCTCATGACGTTTACATCTGTGTGACAGGCCTGTGTCGAGCAGAGATTTGATGATCCTGGGGAAGGAGTCGCTGTTTCCAAAAACAGTGCCTTTGCAGAGGAGTTTGCCTTCAACATTCGCACCATATTCACCAACGTTGAGTCCAAAATTGGTCAGTTTGTCTTCACACAATTCTGGTTTCTTTTGTGATACTTTTGTCTGCAACTTCAAATCAATTAAAGTCTATGTCTCGTTATTTTTCAGGTGAACCTTCAGAGATTGACCAGAGAGATAAATATGCTGGAGTCTGTGGTCTCTTTGTGCTTCACTTTCACATTTTCAGGAGTGTTGACAAAAAGTTCTACAAGGCGCTGCTGGATGTCTGTAAAAAGGTAAATCAGTCCTCTTGTCCAGCCTCTTTCCTCTATATGTTACATCTCTTACGGGCTTTTCTTTTTTTACTTAATCTTGCCACAGTGAAAATGTCTTGCTCACGTTTGTCTGCCCCTCTCTATAGGTCTCGGCTGTCACTCTGACTTCAAACATCATCTGGTTTCCCGACACGTTCCTCATCACAAAGATCCCTGCTGCAGCTAAACTGATGGACAAGAAGAGTTTACAGGCCATTCGGGCGCAGAGAGACACCGTCCTGCAACAAAGAGCTCAGACACTAGCAAAGTCAGTTGGCCCAAAAAAAGTCTTTTGTTAATAATTTATTAGATTTTTGTGTTGGAGAGCCTGAATGTTTCTGTTGTTTTCTTTTTTTAAGGGATGTTCAGTCGTACTACGTGTTTGTAACTTCCTGGATGATGAAGATGGAGTCCATATTGTCCAAGGAGCAGAAAAGTGACAAGTTGGCAGAAGACCTGAACAGCAGGTGTAATGTGTTTGTACAGGTAAGGACTGCGAGTGTCAACTTCCATCAAGGAATACAGAGCAGTGCATTGAACTACACAAACAGTTCATCAAACTCGTCTGAAAATCAAGATTCCTGTTGTTCAAAAAGTTTTAATCGGAATGACGCGGATTTGGAAATCTGACTCTTTGCACAATCAGCAAATCCACCTCCCTTTAAGAGTTGTAAGAGTCAGAACTTGTCTACTTTAGCTGTTTTTATTTAGGTTCGTATTAAAACAAGAGACAGAAAAAAGCACAACTGAACAACAAATACATCCCATTTTTAATCAGCCAGATCCGACCTACAACAATATCCAATAAAAACAGATTTTTGGTAGTTGAATAGGACCTGCACATACCCCTTTAACCATTATAAAACATAGGCCTTTATGGGTTTTGGGTTTGGTTCTAGTGTCCTGTAGAACCAGGGAGACCTCTTGCATGCACAAAAGGAAGCACTTGTTTGAAAATACTTTTGCTTGTGTCACTGTAACAAGTATAGAGGGTTCAATGTAAGTTACAGTTGTAAACTGTATGTGTATACTGCACCATACATGTATACATTATGTACCTCATGATACACATGATAAGTGGTGTGACCAATTTCAAAGTTTTATGACTTTCAGGGTTAAGTTCCAACCCCATCCATCACAACTTTTAAAATCTGTCTTCCAAAAGCTGCTCAACAGTTATGACCCGACATGCTGAAGGTCTGACCCAGATCGGATTGGATTACGTGCTGTAATCTAAATCCACTGTTACTTTTGAACTACACATTTTAAGAGCTGATCAAATTAGACAGCAATAATTAGAGCAGATACTTTTATATGACTGGGCCCTAATGTGAATACACTTCAGATTCATTGACTATCTTGAAAATTAGTTAAATTTCATGAAAAAACAACAACACATAAAATGCTGTGAAATTAGTTATCACACGATTATAAACATTTGCACTTCTTGCTAACAGTTCTGTTTGTGTTTTGTCCCTCACAGGGCATCCTGTATGCATACAGTATCAGCACCATCATCAAAACCACAATGAACATGTACATGTCGATGCAGCGGCCTATGACCAAGACCTCAGTCAAAGCTCTGTGTCGACTCGTCGAACTGCTCAAGGTGTGTGTGTGTGTGTTTGCCTCTCTTCTTTAACATGCTTTGGACCCGTGTATTCTCGGTGAGATTAAAGGCTTGTTTTTTGTCTCACCTCAGGCTGTGGAGCACACATTTCACAGGCGCTCTATGGTTGTAGCCGACTCTGTGTCTCACATCACGCAGCAGCTTCAGTCACAGGCGCTCAACGCAATCGGTGTCGCAAAGGTACACACATTATGCCAAAATAATAACTCACATTATTTGTATTTACAGGAGTGTTTATCAATGATCTGTTTAATCATTTCATATGACTGTTTTGTCTTTGAAGAAAAGGGTGATCTCCGACAAGAAGTACAGCCAGCAGCGGCTCGACGTGCTCTCATCTTTGGTGCTGGCTGAAAACGCTCTGAGTGGTCCAAGCACGAAGGAGCGGCGTCTGGTGGTGTCTCTAGCTCTATGTGTCGGTACTCAGCTGGTATGTTGCGAGAAGCGTCTGTTTCCTGATTTAAAGTTTGCCTTGATTCCCTGCTTAACTTTGTAACTGTTTGCTGCCCTGCAGAAAACCTTTAAAGATGAGGAACTGCCTCCTCTGCAGCTGGTGCTGAAGAAGCTGGATTTGATCAGCGAGCTGAGTGAAAGGTGGGATTATTTTCTCCCTTTGATCATGTTTATAAGAATTTTAAGTGCAATGTTTTTGTTTGGAGTACAAAACAATCGTGGCAGAGTCATAAACCCGCCAAGCAGTGGAGAAAAACCTCCATTGGTTTAGATGCAACTGCTCAGTGGAGCCAGTGAGACAGACACCTCGTGTGTGAGAGAGTGACTTTCATCACTTTTTAAACATAAATGTGTTCTTGTGTTTTTCACTCAGTGGACTGATGTCAGGTTTAGTGAGACTCCATGAACATTCTCGGCAGAAATCCCTGTTTCCGTGTCAGGATTTGTCTTTTACTTTCAGACTCTTTATTCATACGTATAAACGTTTTCCTCTCAGGGTCAAGCTGCAGTGTGACTGTAGTTTCCTCTACTGGCACCGAGCTGTGTTTCCCATCTACCTAGATGATGTGTACGACTATGCTGTGGACGCAGCACGGATACACGTAAGCAGACTCATGTTATGAGGCACTCCTACCTTTAAACGTTACAAGGACAAGACTCTTAATGCTCTTACTATGATCAAAAAGTGTTCTTGTGTTTTTAAGCACCAACCATTTTTATTTATTATTAAAAGTGGATTCATCATTGCTGAATGATTTAAAGATAACTTTAGCAGACGCACAAAATACTGACGTTTTTGAATAAGTATCAAGTTTTTGTCTTTCATTTGACATTAAATGTTGCATATTTTTCTTCTGCATGTGCTGATTGGTCGCTCTTATGTTCTGCTCTGGTGTGGGGTCTGTGATTGGCCGGAGCAGTACATGTTTAGTGCACTGAGGGACAGTGTGCCCTCCATGCTGCACGCCAAACACATGGAGTCATGTGACCAGCTACTGGAGAGCTATGACAAGGAGATCATGGATGTGTTTCATGAGGTGAGAGCAGGAAAAATAAATAAAAAATAAATAAATAATAAATAAAAAAAATAATGAAAAGAAAAACACTTCATGGTTTAAAAGTGCAAGGATATTTGATATTATTTGATTTTTAAGTCTGAACTAAATCTCCAAACAAATCCTTGAAAGCAACATCCTGAACTTTGACCTTTTGTGACGTAAATGTTGGTTCTCCCTGGTAAACTGACTCTCGTAGCACCTGCTGGACAAGCTGTGTAAGGAGATCGAGAAGGACCTGCGTCTGTCTGTTCACACACACCTGAAGCTCGACGACAGGAACCCTTTCAAAGTCGGCCTGAAGGACCTGGCCCACTTCTTCTCCCTCAAACCCATCAGATTCTTCAACCGCTTCATACACATCAAAGGTGCCAATAAAAATGGGTCTTAAATTGTGTTCGGTATTTTAATTTTTTTGTGGGCCAAAAATAAATATCTAAAAATATTTTTTTTTACTGAAAGTGTGAACAAAATGAGTTTATGGGTCAACCTATTTGCTTTATTGTGGCTCTAGGTTTTAGAGAATATTTTTGGTGATAAAACCTTTTTTTATACATACATATGTCCTGTGTTAATTTATAACTTATACTTGTGAAAATCAGATTCAGGTTATAATTCCTAAAACCTTGGCATTCAAACAACAAATGAATAGGGATGTTTTACTTTGGCTGAGGTGTTTGCTCTCCAAATGCAGTTATTGTTTTATTGGAAATGAATTTGTATAAATATTTAATTGATCACATTTTTCCATCTTTGTAATATCTAAGAGAGTGTCGTTCATTTTGATGTTAAACAGTGCTTTGAGTTATATGACATACTGCTGCACATTTTATGACGGTGTTCAAAGTGTAACTGAAATAATTATTTTGAATATTTTGTCCTCGTAGCCTATGTGACCCACTATCTGGATAAAACGTTCTACAACCTAACAACTGTGGCTCTGCATGACTGGGCCACCTACAGTGAGATGAGAAACCTCGCCACGCAGCGCTACGGACTCACCATGACCGAGGCTCACCTGCCCAGCCAGACCCTGGAACAGGTATGTGTGTGCAGTTCATTTTAGGCTTTATTAGAATGGAAGCTTCAGAAACAATTTGCAAAAGCATCGAAGTTTAAAATGATCAAATATTTATACAATAATCAAAGTAACAAAGTGGAGGTGATAAATGAGGAGGTTGATTAATTGTGTCCTCTGTGTTCTGGTCAGGGTCTGGACGTTCTGGAGATCATGAGGAACATTCATGTATTTGTCTCGCGCTACCTCTATAACCTCAACAACCAGGTAACGCTTACAGCATCCTATCTCTCCCTTCTTATTTTATTAAAAGCAGCTGTCTGTGCATTGAATCAAGTTGTATTTCTTCCTAACAGATCTTCATAGAGAAGGCAAGTAACAACAAGCACCTGAACACCATCAACATTCGCCACATCGCCAACTCCATCAGGACCCACGGCACTGGCATCATGAACACGACAGTGAGTTCAGGGGAAATGCAGTGGGGGTGTTTTGGTCTACTTTCAAGTGTACTTTTCTCTCTCAGATATGCTTGTATAAAGGCTTTTTCTTCTGTCATCAGGTGAATTTCACTTACCAGTTCCTGCGAAAGAAGTTTTACATCTTCAGTCAGTTCATGTATGACGAACACATCAAGTCCAGACTCATTAAAGACATCCGCTTCTTCAGAGAGACGAAGGACCAGTCTGATCAGAAGGTAAATATAGGCCCTGTTTTGCCGAAAATGTATACAGACCTGTGACACCAAAAAGTTACATGAATACAGTAGTTGGTAAATATGGCACGAGTCAGAAAATGTTTAAAGCAGGGTGTGCCGGTAGCTTAGTGGTTAGTGTGTGCGCCCCATGCACAGAGGCTATAGTTGTCAAAGTGGGCAGCCCAGGTTTGAATCCTACCTCTGGCTCCTTTCCCACATGTCATTCCCCACTCTCCTCTCTTCTCCCTGATTTCTGACTCTATCCACTGTCCCATTTCTAAATAAAGGCATAAAAAGTCCCAAAATAAACCTGAAATCTTTGCTAAATTATCGGCTTTTTCATTACAACAAATGTAATATTCTCAGGTAGCTTGCAGTGTAGGTACAAGCAGTACATGTACATGTGAAGCCCTGTTATGTTTACAAGCTGCAAAGAACATTTCTACTGTCTCTACTTTTATGTTTGGTCAGATGGTTGTAAAACCAGTTAATGATGCAGGGCTGCAGGCTGCATGTAGAAAACTAGCCTCAGACCACTTGTTTGGAAAAATAAACTTGTCACTAATCATGCTGAGTGTTCATATCTAGTCAGGAACAGACTTTTTAATCTTTCTGTTATACCCCCCTTGAAGATTCTGTTATAAAATACTGTATCATAGCACCAGGCATGATAACTTAAAAGCTCATGGCCAGTTCTTGTTTAGCTTTAGTCATCCATCATTTTGTTTTAGTATCCATTTGAGCGAGCGGAGAAGTTCAACCGTGGCATCAGGAAGCTCGGCATCACTCCTGAAGGACAGAGCTACCTGGACCAGTTCAGACAGCTCATCAGCCAGATCGGTGAGGAAAACACACAAATGTTTGTGGATCTGCTCTTGCCATTTGATCTTAGAAAATGTAACCCCTAATCCTGACAAATGAAAAGCAAACCCTGTTTATTTTTTTAAATGTATGTGTGTTCAGGTAATGCTATGGGCTACGTGCGGATGATCCGTTCTGGAGGCCTCCACTGCTGCAGCAGTGCTATCAGGTAAAAAAAAGAGACGTTCATGTCCTGGTTGTTTTTTCCTTTCTTCTAATCTTAATATATAGGTCTTGAGCTAAGTAATTCTCTGAAGGATGAATCTAGATACAACTCATCCTCACTGGACTTTTGTGTGTTTGTTTGTTTGTTTCTAGGTTTGTCCCTGACCTGGAGGATATTGTCAACTTTGAGGAGCTGGTGAAGGAGGAGGGACTGTCAGAGGAGACTCAGAAGGCTGCTAGGTAAAACAGTTTTATATACTTTGCATGTCCCCAAATTCTTTTTCTGCAGATAATTATAATATTTTCTCAAGTGGATGTTGGACTGAGTTTATTTTAAGTCCAGTCTTCATTCCAAGTTTGTGTAGAATTCAGTTCTGGTTTCATGTGTCTCACCTGCACACAAGTAATTTCTTTACTTGTGCTTGGAGTCAAATAATGTGCATGTATTTTCAGTGTATTTCCACATTTACACCTGCAGAGGGCACCACAGCACTTCATTTATTGTTTGCAAAGCTCCTATTGTGTATTTTGTGTTTCTTTCAGCGTTCTGGACTCAGTGTTGGGAGATCTGACCAGCAACTCTGCAGAGGGGACAGAGTACTTCAAGATGCTGGTGGCTGTGTTTGCACCTGAGTTCCGAAGCGCCAAAAACATGCACCTGAGAAACTTCTACATGATTGTGCCCCCACTGGTCAGTTTTTTATTTGTTCGATGCTGCCACCTGTCATCATTTTTGTTTTGATGTGTTGGTGTTTTTCTACTTTGTCAGCAGTTCTGTATTTTCTGTTAAATAATGAGCTAACTTGTCTCTCCCGCAGACTGTGAATTTTGTTGAGCACTCCATCGGCTGCAAAGAGAAACTCAACAAGAAGAACAAAACTGGAGCTGCATTCACAGATGATGGCTTTGCTATGGGTGAGAGAGCTTAAGTCAATACATTACACATTTTTAATGAAGTGAGTATAATACAGTATCAGCTGGTCACTTGCTCTGTGTTTGGCTTTTGACTTCCTTCCCCTTTGGATCTGTCTTTCTCTCAGGTGTGGCATACATCCTGAAGCTGCTGGACCAGTACCTGGAGTTTGACTCTCTGCACTGGTTTCAGGCCGTCAGAGATAAATACAAGAAAGAGATGAACGCAGTGGTGAAGGAGCAGAACGTCCAGTCTGCCAGCCAGGATGAAAAACTGCTGCAAACCATGAACCTCACTCAGAAGAGGCTGGACGTCTACCTCCAGGTACAGCTGATGAGGAACTAGCAGAGACGATGTGTCGGAAATAAACCTGTCATCCTCAAAGTTTAGTTTCAGTTTTGAATTAGTGACCAGCACTGCCTGTTTGAAATGTACAGACAACTGCCTCTTAAATATTTGAAGCATAAAATCTGAAGCAGATTTTATAGATGGCAATCTGAAGAAGGAAAGTATAATAAGACATGGGCCAACTTTATTATGACTCAGAGAAGAAGAACAAATGTGGATGCAAGCTGCAGAAATCTGACACTAAGTGTTTTTGAAGTACCTTCCTCGCTTCCATGAGCTGAATGATACAGACACTGTTACCGCTCTAACTGCTTTTAAGTGGGCGGAAAAGAAGCTACCTTTGTTTTCTGAAGTGGTGTGCATCTTTAACTTTCTCTTCACAACTCTCTCTCCACACCGGCAAACATCTGATGTGGAATAATTGCTCACTCTAAGCTCTTCATCTTCCTCTCACTTTAGGAGTTCGAGCTGCTCCACTTCTCGTTGAGCAGCGCCCGGATCTTTTTCAGAGCAGACAAGACTGCAGCCGAGGAGACTCAGGAGAAGAAAGATAAAGGTGTGATGATTAATTGAGCCTTTTAATAATGCAAAGCCTCTGGCACACCCTCGCTGTTATACAGGCTTCTTGTAGATGATTTTTCATGCATAGAAAGATAGCACTCTGATTTATGAAGGATGAAGTGTGTGAAGAATGATGTTCATCCTTTCTGTAGATCTCACAAATAACTTTCCCTTTTTACTCCATCAGAAGAAGCTGCCAAAGCTGGAGGGGCTTCAGACGGCTCCACCCCCACTGAAGCTTCCTCAAAGTGAGTGTCACTGTGGGGTCAGTGTTCAGAACTTGAAGTGGCCAGAAGACGTTTCAGGATGTCCCGCAGTGAAAGCACTGAAATGTGTCTGAACTTGTTTTAAAGACCATCTTCACTCGAGAATGAATGTTTACTTAAAGCGTTACTGCAGGAAGTGTCTCTTTTGTGCCATTGTACAGAAACATGAATGAAACATCCAATAAATTCCGTTTGAATTTGTAACATTAAAACAAGCAAATGCAGATCAAAAGTCAGGTGGTGAAACCAGCGTAAGGGTTATTCTATGTTTTGCCATGCTGCCTTTGATACATTCAGTCTGTGTGGACTGTCTTATTTTTGTACTCTTCAAGCCTCAGCTGTATGTGTGTTCAATTAATGACTAATATACAACAATACTTTCTGCATCTTCGTTGGTGTCTAATGTACTATGATTGTTCATGGCCTTTAATGGCAGCTCTGTTCTTAATGCCTCTGCAGATGATAGCACAGTGACGAGGATCATGGAGAACATTTTCAGTGTGTGAGCTATTTCTTTGTTTTAATTTTCCTCTGTCCATTTTTTTTTTTTTACATTGAATGATATAATGTATGTGTGCCTTTCTAACCCTTCATTATTAGTTGTGAGGCCTGATTATTTAAGTAAGAGGGCATCCAAACACCCAGCAGGAAGAGTGTTGTGGAGTCACTGAGATTCATTACTTCTCTGTCCCAATAGAGATGTTTCATTACAGTTTAATTTACTGATTTTGTATCTATCAACATGTGGTACATGTGAAAAAAAAGGCCATGATCTGGTCAGAATTACATTCCATGAATTAACTTGATTGAAAAGAAAAATCTGTAGTCTTTGAAGACTAATAAAACTTGCACTTTCAAAAGAGCCGAATGTTTCAATCATGACTTTGTACTGAATTTCTTCCAACTCAACGGTAAGATATAAGAGGTTGAATGCTCTATACATTTTTACTGTCTTTGTGTCTTGTGGTGTTGACACAGATGTCTGCATTTGTTCATTCTGCTTACTTATATAAATCCAGGAAGAAGTTGAAGTTATGAAGAAACCACACATTTTGAAAAAGAGGAATAAACAATACACACAGCGGTTCAGGAAAGCCTTTTCTGCTTTAATACAAAGAAAAGAAGCATTTTACTTCAGAAAATACAAGATTGGTCTGGATTTTTTTTCTCCTAAAATTGTCATTTTTCAATTTCCTATGAAATGCTGTTCACTGCTGCTCAAACAGTTTAAATTGAAATACATCCATTGTTTTGCTTTGGACTCTAAACTTGGGGGGTGATCTCCATGTGTGATTTTTGTGTGTTTTTGGCTGAGAATCAGGCCTTTCCTTAAATGGCATTTTCATGTTGTATTACTTTGTTGTAAGTGCCCGCAGTGCCATGTGACACCCTGTCCAGCAGATCCAGAAATGTCCTGTTACATCCACATATTGCAACCATGCTCACCTCATAAAAACGAGGTACAAGGCAGGGCAAAATATCTTTCAAAATAGATGTCATATATATATATACATACATATATATATATATAGCAATCATATATACACATTCGTACATATACATATACTAATTTATGTGATGCAAAGAAACAAAAAAAATGTACACATTTCTTACAAAATTGTAACAAAGTCTGGAAATTGTTTTGTTTGCTCAGAAGCAACATCTGTGAGGATTCGCCCACATTTGTGGACAACAAAGTCGTCTCCCAGATTTGTGTCCATGTTCAGCTGGCACAGAACTCAGAGAGACGGAGGGGGAAACAGAAGATGAGACAGAAAACACTTTGTTGGTGCAAATACAGAGGTATTTCAATGGAAGGAAGAAAAAAAGGGGAGATAAAAAGGGATGCATGTGGAAAAGTTGCATGAACCCCCTGACACAACAAATGGAAAAGGAAAAATAGTTTCAGGGAGTGTTCACATAAAAAAGCACAAACAAATTTTGTGTTCTTTTATTACTAAATATAGTGCAACAATAAACATTGCATTTCTTTCAACCTTAAACTTGCGTCCGAGGATATCAACTTTGCTTTCCTCGACTTCTTTCTGTTCTTAACACTTGTGAATGCGAGGAGTAACCCTTGTTCTGTCACTGTCCTGTGCCACAAGGTCAGTCCTCCTCTCTGCAAGCAAACAGGCTTCAGATTCAGAGACGTAAACATAACACAGACCCTGCTCAAAACAAGACAAAAAAATACAGCAGGAACATAAAGAATAAAAACAGAACAAGTGTTGGTGTTTTGGGCAGCATGTAATTTGGAAAGGCAGGGCAGTTCGGATGGTGGCAAAAACCCCCTCAGTCAAATAGCCAAATCCTTAAGGAATAAAAACCAAGCTGTGTGAGCCACAGCGCCCCTTCTGGACAGCAGTGCTGTTGCAGGAACAACTGTGGCCTTCGGACTGGTCGGGCCTTAGAAGGCCTGCTGGGCTGGGTTGTAGTTGAATGTTGTTGGCACGTGAGGCCGCTCTTCCAGCTTTTCATATTCCAGATGAAACTCCTTAAAGATGCAAACAAGATGGGGAAAGGCTTAATCTCTTACAAAAGTCAGAAAAGCCAAACACAGATGTCATTTTTCCAGAAAATACAAGAAGAGAAGAGACAAAACTTTACCTTGGCTACTTTCCTCCAGTTAAGACAATCAAAAAAGTAGTAGGTTCCCCTCTCATACGCGTTGGTCTTTAGTGTGGGCTCCATGCCCGGGGCTCTTGTAATCCAAACCCGCTCCTCTTTGTGGTACCTCCAGTCCCGGTTAAAGCTGGACAGTGAAGGTACAAATTCAACCGAAGTAAAAGGGGAAAACCAAAGCGTCTAAACTGTGATTCTTAAACCCTCAAACACTTATTTTATCTTTTTTATAATAAAACAAGACTTTTACAGTGAGAATCTAACAACAACATTTTACCAACCAAAAAGTGGAATACTTACAGCTCCACTGCTGCCAGAAGCTGTAGCAGGTCTGCACCATTCATGTAGTACAGGTAGAACAACAGGTCTTCACCATATCGCGCCAGTTTAATTGCAGCCAACTGAAGGACAGCAGAAAATACGTTTGATTTTTTTTACCCATGAAGACTGCTTTTACTTATTGAGTGTTCTGATGCTCATAGTTACCTTGTCCCTTATGTGGATATTTGTTAAGTACTCCGAGGGAACGTGGAAATCTGAAAGGTGAGCACAAATTAAATATGTCATCTTAATGTAGTTATAAGAAGACTTTTCTCAACCTGCTATCCTGACAATGGAGAGATTTCTGCTCTTTTAGACGATAAACGTCATTATACAAAGCAATACCACATCAACTTTCACCAAAACCCAGCTGGCGTCACAACAACACTGCAACACACATCAAGGAGTTTTTCTTACAGTTTCCCTTACAATTCAATGAAAATGAATTGGAGCAGGACATCAGCAGCACTTCTCTTCCAGCACTGCTACACAAATCAGCCCCCTAGATCATTTTCTGCCATTTGTTTTGTAGTCAAAAATTCATTTAAGGTATGGTATTATCTTCTTTTTTTTTTTTTAAATGCGGCCTAATAAACACCTCCATCTTCACCCCAATTTGTCACAATCCTGCATTTCCCCCTTCTCAATTAGATTGTGTTCTTGCAGCATGGAGAAAGAAAGGTCCTGTCACTATCAATGACCTGTACACTAACAAAGTGTTCTCCTCATTGGCTCAAATCCAAACAAAATTCACACTGCAGTCATCCAATTTGTCCAAATCAGGAATGATGTTAGAGGAACTGTCCAACATTTGGAAACTTTTACTTCTCCTGTTAGACTTTAGTCCCAATTAATGAATGAACCCAATGCCAGACAGCTGGTCTCTAAGTCTGTAAGCGTATACTCGAATGAGACTGCTCCATCTACGCAACATCTGAAACATCCTGGGAGAGTGAAATCACAGAGGATGTATGCACTAAATCTCTCCTGCTCAATTAACTCAAGACATCAGTTCATTCAGTATAAAGTCATACATAAACTCCATGACTCACGAACAAAGCTACATTCATTCTAGCCATCTCCATCACCGCTCTCTGTATCAAATGTCAACACTCGGATAGACAGCTTGCCCATATGTTTGGGTTCTGCGTGAAGCTCCAGAAGTTCTGGTCTGAAATGTTTCTCTGTTTCTCAGATTTTCATGGACATGATCTCCCTTCAAACCCAGAAACACCCTAGGCTGGTCACAACAGCTAGAAACTAAGCTATTGGAAATCCTCATCAATCCGTCAAAGTATGGAGTAGTAATTGCAAAAAGAATATATTTTTAAAAGTCTGAAACAAAGACACTTCCCCCCGCTCTAAGGCCTGGCTTACATTATTCACTTGTACCTTAAACATGGAGAAAATCTGACACGAGTTGTTAGGAAAAACTACTAGGTTGACTACTTCACAGCTCTGAAGGAGCATGACACATCAATGCCTTTCAATTTCAGTTACACATTATGATCGCACACAAAGATTACCATAGCAACATGTAAATGGGAGTACTCCAGGGAGGGGGGGGGGGGGGGGGTTTCTTGTTTATCAACCGTCTGGATATTTTGTCTCTGTAAAAAGCTCTAAATACAGTATTTGAAAAAAAGATTCTTCTCTCATCAACACTAAGAATTAGGAAAAATCCTCAAGGTGTCATAATTGAAAGCTTTCCAAGATCCCCTCTCAGTATTTAATGGATTCATTCCCTACTTGAGTGAGCTGCCAGATGTTTTCTACTTACATAGACAACTGATGCCGTTCTTTCACAACAAAATTCTAAATCTTTCCTGACAAAATATCTGTCAACATTACATTGACTTCAAAGCCCTTTTCATACTTTTACAATATTGCAATAAGGAATCACAGCAGCTATGCCGTCTTTGTATTCTTCAAAGGAAAGAAACAACAGTTTCTGACACGGTGTGCTGGGAGCAAGAGAGGCATGATGTGTAGAAACAGTACAAACTTACAAACACACTGTGGATTTGGCCTTCTTACAAACCCTTCTGACAGCTTACAGCAGAACAACTTTGCCCGACAATTCTGTCGTTTATACAAAAACCAGAGGCAAAATGACTGCAAAACAGCCTGACCATGAACAGGCTGGGTTCAAAGGTATTTTATCAACCATCAAATATAGCAGCAGATTGCAACATGAGGGCCAATGCACAAAGAGACCACATTTCAGGAGATCATATATCCAAATATATTAGATATAGCCAATTCTACTGGGTATTTAGAGTTGTAGTGATATTTGTAGTGATTCACCCCTCCCTGCCTGAGATGAAGAAGCTTAACCTTTTTCATAACAACTCCCTTACCTTACATTGACCTTCTGTCAGTCATAATAAAACTGTTTACACTGACTTAGAAACGGCCACATCTTTATCAGGATCGCTGAAAGGTAAGTTAAAAATGTGATTATAAATGTTCAAAAGTCATCGTCGCTCACACACTGTGCGTGAATGTCTTACCGATGTCTTGAGGTCGACACGGTGACGAGGCCCACGGAGAGGCAAACTTCGGGTACAAGTTTCTGTCAGGAAATAAAGTTGCAGCAGGTTCTTAAGATTGTTAACATTTTAAAAGATCATTACAAACATGTATAAACAATAACAGTTACAACTAACAAGACAAGAAAATGTAGCCAATGCTTTGATGTTTAAAATGCAGTCAACTGAGGAGGAAAGTTCACTAATGGAGTCTCTTTCTTAGTCTACACAGGTACTAAGGGAAAGACAATTTAACTTATTCTCTGTAGTAGGTTCATATCACATTTGAAAGAAATACTGATTTTCACAACTGGACACTTGATTAATTTTTTGCTATTTTAAGATATGATCGATATGATTAACCTTTATTTATCCCACAACAGGGACATTTACAGTGTTACATCAGCAAAGAGCAAGGATAGACATAAAAAGAGCACACAGTGCACAATTCAAAGAGCAGTAACAGAGCTGCAGTCGTTGCACATGTACTTGCAGCATCCACAGGAATACAGAAAAAGACTATCATGCACACAGTGCACATAAAAAACGTCAACATGTTATTGCACCAATTCCATATATTATTCTGACTCAAACGTCTCCTGGCTAATGATACTTAATGTGACTGTTTTCATGGTAGAACGTCTATCTTACTCAGGAGAGTTTAAGTTGAGTCCCAATGTCGTGAGGTCACTTCCTAGTGCCAGATGGACCATTCCTGGATCAGTCTCTGCCGCTCGGATAAACGTCAGCAGGCCTATCATGCCGAATTGGTCTGTCACCATGCCTGAGGGAATGTTCGTCACCCGACCTGCAGCAGGCGCAGGATATTTCTGAGTTAAACATGCTGCTGTAGCTTTTTATTTACAGTTAGTGCTTACTGTCATACATTACCTCCACATTTCTAAACCACACGGTGTGCAAACATTGGAGAGCAAACAAGCCAATTTCTCTTACAAGTGATGGAAAGATGAAGATGGTCTTTAACAAACTGAACATATTCTCTTGGTTTCCTTTCTGTAGCATACCCTTTAATTATCTAACCCCAAATACAGGGTAGAGAACCCAACTGCCTCACCCAAGTTGTGGGATTAAGAAGGGATGTCTCAGTGGAATTGGAGCGATACGATTGGCTGAGAAGTCTCACCATCGGGCAACACCTGGATCCCTTTCTTCTGGTTGTTGTTCTGTGCTGAGGTCGTCTTGTCCCCGGGGAACTTGGGACCATCTGCATTCGATGTGCTCTTGCTTGTCGAGTTCAAGTTCTAAAAACCCCAAAAGAAAAACAGTTTTACATACAGAAAGGAAAACCTGAAAATTACTTAACCTTGAAACATAAAGAAATAAAATCCTTTGCTGTCTGTGACTTACACTTACAGTTTTGCTGTCATCGTTGTTCAACGTTGGGTCCTTGTAGTTTTGGCCAGGCAGTGCGGGGAAGTCCTCGTTATGAATGGAGAAATCCTGTGTCTGTTCGTTTGAAGGCTTCGTCACCATGCCAACTTGATAATGATAAACACAGTGAAGCAGAGATTATTATTCCCTGAGGTATAATACGCAGCAAATCACATAAGTGGTTCTTATTTCTGTGGATTTTGTTCAATAAAACCTCAGCTAGAGTTATGAACCAAATTGAGTGGCTGATATTCATGCCTCTTCTGCTGTATGTGGGTAAAAATAAGATTTTCTCCAGCCTAATGGCCTACCATAAGGAGCCCGTCCAGCCAGTGGGTTGAGCACCGGTGTTGGGTTTCCAGTCCCTTCTCTCCGACTCCTGTCTGCTAATGCAGGAAAGTCTGACAAATCCAGTCCCGTTACATTTTCACTCCCATCTGCAGCAGTAGGAAGGTTAGGAACTTTTAATGTGTAATGTGGCCTAAAACACAATTTATCCGTGTTATAATGTGGAAAGGATAAACTGGGTGTCAATAGATTAAAAATAACCCTAGCCTAAGTAAGAACTATTTACCACAGTTTCAGTAGTCAAAGGAAAAACCATGTTTACAATAAAGGTTTTGCAAAAGAGACTGATCCCTTTTACTGGTTTTTCACAGTGACATAATGTATCCATTTATCCAAAAGTTGTTGTACTTTCTTTTTCAAGAGAATCTGTAAATCTGAAATGAAATACAAACATAACAAAAACGAATGATCCTTGAGCATATCCACCTGGGTTAAACAGACTAACCTGTGCCATTGAAGATGTTGCTTGATAATGAGTTGTTCATCCCAAAACCCTGATTGCGGTTCATACCAAATCCTGACATGCTGCGGAAAAAAACCAAAACCAAAACAACAGATGAGGTGTGTTTTCAAACAGAAACTTTCCCTACTAAAGAAAATTCTCTATATAAGGACCTTTAAAGGAAAGCGGATCTCAACATTGAGAGTAAGACAGAATCTGTGTACCTGTTTATGGTGAATGGCTGGCGTGCTGGCTGCTGTTTGGGCATACAGATGATGCTGGGTGAGCTGCGATTGGGACTGCCAAGCCCCGAGCTGCCCATACTGTTGGTCCTGCCGCTCATTCCGATGCTCTGACCGACCTGAGAGTGGTTCAGCATGTTCCTAGTGTTCATCGGCAATGTCCCCCTGTTAAAATACCCCAAAATCTGGTTCAGTGGATTTCAGGTTCTGTTCCGAGTTATTAATTACAGTTATAAAACAACACAAACATGCATCTCCTCTAAAGCTTTAAACTCAAACAACTTTACACACACCTGCTTGGTGAAGGGGGGGTATGGAGGGACATGGTGGGGACCCCCGTTGTGGGGGTGATATGACTTGATAGCTGCGTGCCTTGCGTGAGATTTCGGTTTAACTGAGGCGTACTGTTCCCCATTCCCCGTATCGAGAAACCAAGTGCACCTAAAGAAAGACATAAGCGAACAAATGTTGTCAGGCAAACAAGAAAACAGTCTTAAGTAGAATTTTATACATTACTTTCAGTTACTTATCATAACCTGCTATGCTTTAAAACACTCTTGCTCACACAAAGTAAACAATTCATTTTCTCTCAAGTAATGCCAATGTAGAAGAAAACTGTAATAAGAGTTAGTGTGGGAAAAGAAACACTTACTTTGTGGGCCGTACAAACTTGCGCCGAGCTGCGACAGCTGCCCTGATGACGATGGTGAGGGAGAGGAGAGCATCTGAAGGGACAACATTTGAGGACAGGACAGAGGAAAGGGAGTAAGAAATCATCTTGTTTGCTGTAACATCAAGAAATAAAACAATGTGCATATGTGGGTGAAATACTCACGTCTTTGTCCGACCGATGTGGGAACATCGACGGCTGGTTGTAGTACATGCTTTCATCAGGGAAGTCGTTGTCAACAACCTCAACGAACTCGACAAATTTCTTTCTAGCACCAAACATGCCTTTCGTCGCCTGAAGATAGAGTAGAGCTGTTGTTAAAGATGTGAAAGGGGGGGGGGGGGGGAACTCTGACAAGAAGTAAGAGAAATCAACTAATAACATGAATACAATTTCAGGCACCTCACATCTTTAACAAAGAAACTATTGTTTCTCTTTGAGCTCTATTTTTGCAAGTACATCAATACATTATAGGTGAACCTTGGTAAGTTATTTGCACTGCCATTAGTGTAAAACAGTTTTTATCACAACTGAGAGAAATACATTGCAATTATTATGCATCAAGTGATAGCCTAATAAAATGATTAATAATCTTTTGATAAACAATTTAGTATAGTTTACCTTAAATCAAAAGAAAATTCCCAGATGCTAAACTATTCATTATCACTGTGACATATTAAGCATCTTGGTTTCTTAGTTTAAAAGCTCAAAAGAGAGATTTTGTCTCTTTTGAAATGATTGAGCGCACAAGATATAAAAAGTTCAACTTCCATAACAAAATAAAGTATTTATTTAATCCATAAGAATTGTTAAACACGCCAGCTGACAGTAAAACTAAACGTTTAATTTCGGTCTGTTAAAGTAATGTCAGTATTGGTATTTCTAAATTGCGATATTTTTGATTAATTTCTCAAAGTTGAGAAATTAAGCGATGCTAACTTGCTGGTTAGCCAACGGTCGTGTAGCTAACGTTAGCAGGCTAATCTGTGTTAGCTACGTTAGCTTCACATCCGTTTGCAAGAGGGCTGCCGTATCAAGGAGCTAATTGCCTTAATAACGAGTCCTTTAAACTCCACTAAATTACCGGGCGGCAGTCACTACAGGGCAGTAACTTTGTCCCCCTCTGCCTCCATATAGCCACAGTAAGCTGCCCGTTTCTCGGCTCAGTGTCGCTCCGCTTGCAGCCCAGCAGTCAGACCAGCACCAAGCTAAGACCTGCTGCAGCTGGAGGCTGAGGACCTCCGTACCAAAACGGAGCACGGCGAGATAAATGGCTCATGCCCACGGCTTCTATCTCTACCACAGCGATACAATACGAAGAGAAAAAGTAAAAAAAATCCTCACCGCATCAATTTCCCTTCTCTTCGTTAGATCCAAGATGGCTGTGTATGTACTCTGAATCGAAAGAGGGATAGCATTTACCCTTTGACCTTACAACCTGCTGACCACTTCCGTACACAAACTGAACCTGTCAGATTACTCCGTGAGTCCTACAGGGGGCCTGCTGGATACTTGAGCAAATATCACAAACATTATTCAAATGTGTACATTTTAAAAAGGACACCGCCGTGGAGCTCTGCCTCCCTCCTGTGATAACAAGATGTCTTGCATCATGAGAATTCAGTGTTGTCTGTGGCTTTGCTCACTACAGATGATAGGCCTGCCTCTTTAAGTAATAATGTCAGCGTTTGTTTGAAACAATCCTATTTGTGTAATTCAGTTACCCAGATAATGAGATACAGGTTTTACATTAATGTTTTCAAATGTTCTCTGTGCCTTAGGCAGCTGTGACTATTTGTCATATTAAATCTGATGGTGAATTTCCTATCGAGCTAGAAGGCAACTTGATGAGGCCCCAGAACTATGGTCCTGTTTCTAAATTAGTTAAGCTATCAATATATTTTGTCGTTTTATTTTACTTTATTCAAATGCTAAATAATTTTACTTTATATGTTTTTTTAATTGTTCAAAATATATTTATTCAAACCTTTTTCATGTATGTCAATTCTCTTTAAAAGAATTTTAAAGGCATCATAATTCATGTTAATGATTTTGATTTTCTATGTTCTTCCTTATTAAGGCTACTGTGAAGAACTTTAATTTTGCATCTATCTTGAAAACCACATAGGCCTATTAGTTACAGTCAGTTTAATAACTCCTCACAGGAGTTTATTACAATAAACATACATTAACAACTACTGTGGAACAAAATGTGTAAGGAGAAACCATGAAAGTAACAAGAAACTGGTAATTTTCTAAAATAGTTTTTATTATTATCAATACAAAATGTCAAAGGCACCGAGCATGTAGTAAAATATACCATCCACATATCAGCGTTATGTATAAACTACAAAGAATAAGACTATACAGGTATAGTAGTTGTGAGTTTTTGGGCATATTTCATATATATCATTTGTGTTACTTACAAACATTAAATCTGAGGTCTGATGGTGTCATACTGTTTGAGGTTTACAGTGTTGCAGCTAATTCTTGCCTGAAGGCCCCTTTCATACAACAGTTTTTTAGGCCCCTCAGAAAATAGGCTACACTCTTTTTTTGTGTACATTCATAATGAGCATGAAATTGGTGTTGAGAGACCATGTGACTCTGTCTGTGGTGTGAAAACACAAAAAAATCTACAGCTGTCCTAAAATTCAACCGACTGTTCATTGATGAAAATAGTTCTGTGGCTTTTATAAAGTAAATGATATATTTTGTTGTAATAGTGGTTAGACAGACGTTACTATAATAGCATAAAGGTTAAATTAATCTCCAAGTTCCCTCCAGTAAGCCCTCTTATCAGCCACTTATTAGCCCAATCCTTGTTGAGCCATTTGCGCCTCGGAATTTTATGACTGTATATTTTCAAATTCAGCATCACACATGTGCGTTAACAATTAGGATAATTGTGGGCCAATACAGGAGCCCTGTGGGCTGACAGGTTTGAGGCCCCAGGGCTGTGGTATCTAAGAAGGACAAGTGCTAAAAACAGTGTGTCAGTGAGTGAAAACAGACGACAGACTAACATTGCCCCTTGTGATAAGGGAAATGAAATTCCTCCTCAGTTTTATCTAGTTGGAAAATAGCTCTAATGAAGGTATGCAAGATAGCATGGGGATGGTAACACCTCTAGCAGGTGGGGATGACATGCCATTTCCTACAGTTCAGGAGTAAGACCATGTTGAGAATTATACATTGTAAGTGATCTTATAGTATTCATCAGACCTCTTTAAAATTAATTATTTTTCCTCCTAAGACACTTTAAATCACTTCAAAGTATAGGCTTCACTAGCAAATACCCAGAACTTTGTCCAAGCTGACTAAAACAACATATACATAAGATAACCTTTCTGCTCTCATCACAAACCACACTGTTCTTATGCCTATCCATGGCACCCTGCTCCTTCCTCTCTCTCTCTTTCCCTGTCATTGCGTAGAAGAAGGGGGAAAGTCATTAGGGAACAAATGGGAGGAGAGAGCAGCCAGTGGTTGCTATCACCATGAAAGTCAGGGCATAGCTTAGAGCCACTGAGAGATAGTAAGAGGGCTGCACTGGGGAGTATCTGCCCAGAGAAAACAATTCGTTTTAAGCTCATTAAGTTGGATAAACAGAAGTCTTATTGTGGGAGATGTTGGGAGTAATGGACATCAGATGGAATACATCAAAATGTAAGTGTTTTTTTTAAATTGTCATTATAATCTTCTTTACATGTACTATGATTCCTTTATCATTGGCCAATGACATTGCTTATTTTTCAGCATGACTTTTATTACATGTAAGGGTATAATTCAGGATCATAATTAATGATGCAGCCTCACATGCTGATGCAGTGCATTGTCACTTGTTTTGTTTTTCACATATTATCAGGATCAATATCTTCACAGGGGTGGAGGAGGAGCATGCCAACAGATTCACTTGAAGATGCCCACAGTCTGTCTCAGGGCAATCCTTGCCTGGCTCTAAATTGAGGAAGAGCATCAGATGTGTAAGAAAAAGTGACTAAGATGGGTAACGCCATGCGAGGCCTCATTGCTTTCATCCCCTCAGAGCGCTGTCAACGCTTCATAGTAGGGGACCTGAAGGAGATGCCTCTGGATCGGACTCTGGACCTGAGCAGCCGACAGCTGCGTTGGCTGCCTCTAACCGCCTGTGTCTTCGATGAGCTGGTGAAGCTCTACCTGAGTGACAACAACCTCAGCAGCTTACCTGCTGAGCTGCAGGGCCTGAAGAAGCTGCAGCTCCTGGCCCTGGACTTTAACCGCTTTGAAGAGCTCCCTGCAGCTGTTTGCAAATTGACCCAGCTCAGCATCCTTTACCTGGGTAACAACAGACTTTACTCCCTCCCCCTAGAGCTGGCAGAGCTCAAGGATCTGAATACTCTGTGGCTGGAGATGAATTGCTTCACCGTTTTCCCCAAGGTGGTCTGTGACCTACCTAATATCAAGACCCTGCACCTTGGTTACAACCAGATCCAGAGTTTACCCAAGGAGCTGGGAAGGCTGGAAGAGCTGCGGAGTATCTGGCTCGCTGGTAATCAGCTGACAGAGTTCCCTCAAGTGTTGCTCGACATGCACTTCCTCGCTGTCATAGATGTGGATCGAAACAAAATCCACCGCTTCCCAGGCCTGTGTCACATGCAAGGGTTGAAACTTGTCATCTATGACCATAACCCTTGCGTTAACGCTCCGGCAGTGGGCGAGGGAGTCAGGAGAGTTGGGCGCTGGGCGGACTGTTCAGATGACGAGCAGGAAGATGACGGGTCAAAAGCAGCAAGTAACACAACAGCAGAGGTCACAGAAGTTCACCCAGAGGAGGAGGAAAACATTTAGGGTGAAGGAACAAAGTGACCTTCAGCTGTGGAGAGGCCGGGCGGCACAAGACGGTATTCAAGTGGAACACTTAAAGGGGAGAGGTGTTTTTTTCACAACAGGCTGGTGGTTGGTCCATGTGGGGTAAAGCCAGTGAGTCAAACATTAATATAATACACAAAGTCGTCCAGAATGAGGTCAAATTGAATCCTGCAATGAAAAAAAAGTTTTATTTTATTTGGTTACCTGAACTTTAGAATTGTTAATGCCTTGTTTGAATTTTGAAAAAATAACATCCTGTTTGTACGCCTTGCAATGATAGTTTTATTTCTTGAATTTTTACCAATGTCAGATTTTTTGTTTTGAAGTTTTATGCTCATTGTACAACACAAATATATTCAATGTTTCTTATTTACAGAGAAAATGGTTTGCTGATAAATGGTCAAATTTAACCAAAAGTCAAAGATCTCTCTGTTCACAGTTACGCTCAGAAACATTTCAATTAGCTTCAGAGACTGGCAGGTTTAATGCCACTCCAAAGGAGGACAGAGTTTGTTTGTTGTGTGAGTAAAGTGAGATTGAGAATAAGATTCATTTTCGGTTTTATTGTCCTATTTATTATGACCTAAGGGATGTACTTTTTCAGAAAAATGTCTTCCATTAATGTTGATTTATTTTAATTGGATGATTTTTAAAAACTTGAGATGTTCTTCAGAAGATAAACCTCATTGGTACAGATTTGATCTGCAAAGCCCGGAGAAAAGGCAGAACACACTATTTATAACCAGGCTGTAAAAGGAACATGCAACTTTGTTGGATCTGATAGACGACAGACAACATCAGAAATATAAACACTTCTTCAAAAACAGAAAGGTGCATCACGTTTAATAAAGTGCCGTGAAGAAATAAATAGCAATGACTAATCAAGGTAAGATAGAAAAATTGTTGACCCCTATTGTATTTCTGGTGTGTAATAAACCAATGAGAGTTGGGTACTTTGTGTGTAGGACACGTAAATAACAATCAATCAATCAATCAATCAATCAATCAATCAATCAATCAATCAATCAAAACTGTATAGAATTTTAGTAGGATATCTTTGGGAGCATAACTGTCATTGCAATCTTCTTTTTCTATGTGATCTATACAATTGGTGGTTTCCCCTGACAGTAAAACATAATGGTATTCATCATTTCTGTGAAATTGACTATGAAGTTCATTATTGCTGAGGCTCTTTTAAGGGTCATCTAACAATGTGTCCATTACCTGCTTTCAAACGATCCAAACAGAACATAATTGTTGAGTAATGAAAAATTAAATTGTACAATCAACAAAGGCTTGAGATATTAGGATCTAAGCTCAAAATGAAAGGGATACATTACTCATTATCATACCCTCATTCTAGCAGAGATTATATCTGTACCTGCTTTAGGCTAAATTCAGAGGGCTTTTTAATACCTCTGATGGATGGTTTAAGTCCATTAGTGCACTCCTTGTTCAGACCAATGCATAATTCATCTGATAGATCGGGGATGTGGTTTTGAATAAAGACTGCTAATGGGCCTTAATATCATTGCTACAAAGTTCAGATTTCAAACACATCATAAACGCAGCTTTCCACTTCCTGAGTGAATCAGGGAAATGCAGGACTGAATGTCAACACTTGTGTCATTTAGGGTATTTTTAATCCTTTTAACCGAAGCGTAGGAAAGAGATTAAAACATGCTGCATACCAGCCCTTTTAGTGGAAAATGTGATTATTTCAAATAGCATGAACACACTGAACTACTGTATTTCCAGATTTAATCAGCATCCTGTCCAAAAAAGACAACTACTTTATTGTATATTTAAGGGACACTATATTTTTTCTCTGGTATCATTCAAATACAGTTAACTGTGTCGATCAACTTTTTGAATCTATTATACTGCCCCCTAGCTAACTCTTACCATAAAATTCAAACTTCTATCTCACACCATGAGCAGAGAACTATGAGACCAACTGGGGATCAATTTGTGTCATTTTAAATAAGGGTCTTTTGAATTTGTGTTAACTAACACATCTTTTATTGATAATTCATGTGGTCTGTCTGAAAGAAAAGTACAAACAACATCATTGGGTTGCAGGCAGATGTCCTATTCTGTCGTGGCATTGATTTGTGTTTTGCAAACTCTTGTTTTTTGTCCTGATAACACATACATAAGACTTTGTATTTCCCCCCTTGTATATTTGATCACTTTTTGTTTCCTATGATTAACTTTTCATTTCAAACTTCATTCTTGTTGTTTGAAAGAGCTGTCTGCATCAAACTGCACTATAAATGCAGAAACGTTATTAACCCTGTTCCTACCCATGTGTGTGTGATATCATTCTGGAATGATTCTCTTCATCTTTAGTCATGTCTGACTAGATTTGACCAAAACCATCCCAGTTTTAGGACAATAATTTTGTATGTAATTTACAAAAAATGTGTGTATGTAAGAGTAGCAATGATCATAGTATTTTATTTTATAAGGATAAGCCCCTTGAGATGTACCATCTCGCTTTCAAGGGGGCTTTGTTTTCCAGAAACTATTATTTATGTTGATTGTTGTTGTATTTATAACTGCAAAATAAGAACTTTTCTAAAACAGGAGTGATGGACATGCATTACATTGGATAACTTTTAGATTTTACCCACAGCTAATACTGTATTAATACAAAGGGGTGTATGTGTTTGACTCATGGTTAAAATGTTATGAATCAAGTATTTAAGACAGATATAGAAAAGCACACAAGGACCTTTTCGCTTCTTGAAAATGTTCTGTAAATGTTTTACTGCCATGCTTTGAAAAAACATTTTAGATAAAACTCCATGATTTATTCCTCAAAGACTCATACATTTCATGTTTTCAATTACATTGATACGTACCTAATATATTATATATATTTCATAAGGTGAAATAAAACAGTAGACAGAGTCGGTGAAGAAAGCAAAATGCATAGCTGTACGTTTATTTGATTTGTTCAACACATAAACACACACTAATGTAACTTAAGAGGCATTAACAAGGAGATTCTTCAGAACAATACATGATCCCAATTTCACAATATCTTTGGTACGATTTCCTACATCAAGACAACTTGCACACAACTCTCTTACAAACTTGTTTAAGCTCAAAGCTTCCCTGGAGTCTAGGTTAAATATGTAGAGACTGAAACATATTACAACAATGCTTCGCTTAATCAGCTCTAAAAACCAATACCAAAACAGTGACTTAATGTATCCTTCATTTGTTCCTTATGTAAAAAAAAGAACATTCAATTGACAGGCATCTTAACAGAACTCATTTTAAATACCCAGTTAAAATACATTGGTGCACAACACTAAACTGCAGAGAGCAAAATGCACTGTAACAGATACTAATGAATACAAAGATCTGATGGAATAGAAGCCAACCGTTAAAGTTCAAGCTTTAATCTAATGTGCCACGGCAGAGATGTCATCTATTACAACT
This sequence comes from Tautogolabrus adspersus, assembly GCA_020745685.1. Lineage (NCBI taxonomy): Eukaryota > Metazoa > Chordata > Actinopteri > Labriformes > Labridae > Tautogolabrus > Tautogolabrus adspersus. Next base: position 12,363,580 of record CM036539.1, read on the forward strand.
AGACAGAATATCTCTATGTGAAGGATGAAAGCACGGTAAAAGCGTCAAACTTCTTATTACCCTCAGGCAGCAGCCTTTGCGTATTTTCTTTCTAGGAAGTCGTTAAAACAAAGACTCCTTTTAGGAACATCTTCTGAATTTAATTGCTCTTAGAAAAAGTGTCATGAGGATTCTTTAATCATACTTCCTAAATACTCGTAATGGCTCAAATTCACTTTTGGAAATTCCAAATTCAGCATAAATTTTGCTCACAGCACGAGGCAGCTACATTCAAAAACAGAATTAATTCCGCTCAGTGTTTGACCTTAACTATTTTTTTTTGGGAAGGAGTGCTGGGATGGGTGCCTCATCTAGGGTTGGAGCTTTCCATGGTGTGAGAAAATGCTACCTTACTGACATCATTGTTGTAACAGATGGACAGGTTTGCCTGACTCAAAGAGGGTGTGTTAAATCGGTAACACCTGCTGATGGTTCTGCCAAAGTCCTTCAGGGGATACAGTGTGAAAAGTCAGAGCTGGAATGTGGAACCTCCTGCTATGGACATCTGAAAAACTCAGATGGCACAAACATAAGACTGTCAAAGTGCTACATACATACAGCAGAGAGAAAACGAGCAGAGGTCAGTTACAATGAGGTAAACTTTTTCAATACAAGACTGCGGTTTGTTAGCTAAAGCAAGACAAGTTTTAATATTTTCATGCATATGTGGAAGCCAGAAAAAACAATGGGTTCTGCTTGTAATGCCACATTGTGCTGCATGTAAAAGCATATGGGTACAGGTGAATGGTTCACAGGCTCATCCAGGGTCCAGGTCTCTGTCGGAGTTCTGTCTCCTCCTGTTGTGGCAGCTCATATCGTTCCAACCCGCCTTGGCTGTCCTGTTCCTCGGGCTCCTCAGAGTCATGAGACTCTTCATCCTTGGAATCTGGCTCCTCAGCCCCGGAGGCATCTTGGACCAAAGAGGGTTCCTTTGATGGCAGCTCATCTGCTGTGACATCTCCCTTGAATTCAGAGACCGCAGTCACGGTTTCAATGGATGTAGAAGCATCAAGGTCTTTCTGGGAGTTTTCCTTTTCCATGCGCTTACGGGCCTCCTCTCTCTTCTGCTGGATGCGAGTGCTGTCTCCCATCATAACCCTGACTCTCACTTGCTCTGGAGGCAAGAGCCCACCCCATATGAACTGCAGGTAGCTGAACAGCACAATGACACTGAGGAAGGCGAAGTTGGTGGCCACACCAATCACTGCAGAAGTCAGGGGGAAGTTGTACAGAACATATCTTATACCAGTGAAGTAAGCATGGATACGGAGCTGGGATGAGTAAATTTGCACACGTTTTGACTGTATCTCAATGACTGCGCCAACTGTGGGTTCATAAGCATTCATCTTGTATTCTGAGAATAGCTCAACCTCTATGAGCTGCTTCTGCTCAGTCATGCCAGTAAGAAGAAAAGGAGAGAAGAGTAAAGTACCCAGGGTCTGCAGGAGGCTGGAGCGGTAATGCAGCATAGTAGATCGGCCCACTGATGAGACAGTCTTCCCACCTTTGGTATAAGAAGACATCCTGACCATAAACATACCCAGCTGCTCATTCACCGGAGACTCTGGCATCTGTAGCTCTACAGATATGCGATAGGGCTGACCGTAAGCCATCACCTGGTCCCTCTGATTCTTCATGAAGGAGATGTTGGCCTTTGGGAAAGAACAAAGTCCTGACTCTGAGGCATCACAATCGGAGCTGTAGTAGAAGTGCACAGGGGTGGAAAAGCTCACAGTGGGCATATAGGAGTAATAGAAGCTCCCATAGAGAAAGATAGACACCCAGAGTAGCAGAAGCAGCACACAAAACAGGATCGCAGCCTGGAACAAAGTCCGCCGGGCCTTGAGGAGAGTGACAGCTGCCACATCTTGCATCCAGTGTAGAACCGGACCCATCACAGCCCCCATCGTGTCTGATCCGGAGCACACCAACCTTTTTCTGGTCCTGGTTGGAGAACTTGTTCCTTCTCCGAGCCCTGCCGACTGCTGCCTCTCTCGTGGGTCCTCTTTATGTTCATACATGAGTGGGAGGCACAACTACGAAGCTGTGTAATTGCTTATCTTCGCCCTCCCATGTCAAGTCTGTTTGACTAACTCACTACACTCACTTAGCAAAGTCTTCTCGCTTGTTAAGCTTTTACAACTGCTTGCTCATTTTAGGAAACATCCTAGGTAAGCTAGTCGACAAATTAAACGATCTTTGACTTCTAACGTGAAACATTTCTGGTGTTTCCTTGTAACCTGCTCCGAGGGTGTGTAAGCTTGTTAGCGGCTACGCCATCATCTCGCTACATACAAAACATGACCTAATGAACCGGAAGTTCAACCCGTAATTATTACCGGTACCGATTCGGAGCACATGCTGCATTCAAGTCCTCCTTGAGTTGGAAAGTCATTCCTCCGTTCTTCCGGTAACTTAAAACTATTACATCGAAAAACATAAACGCTAGAACGTATTGCTTTGTGTTTCATTTGCTCAGAATTTATGTAGGTCACTCTTTTTGTGAAAACTTTTTTTTGACCACGGAGCCAACAAGGCATGACTTGTTGAGTTTAAGATCCGGGCTTGAGGGAGCCTTCGAGTGGATTTTCTCAGTCGGTACTCCTCTTTCCGATTATTCTAAAGGGCACGGAAACTCAGGGACAACTGCTCTACAAAGAGCATCCATGGCAAAGTGCTATAGATTATTATTTCAACATTTTAGGACAGCTAATTTGATAGAGAGAATTTAGTCATTATCTGTTTTGTTGTTGAAATTAGTTAATGTAGGCTTTAGTTCCCGATCCACCCTCCATGCCAGCTGGAGGTGGTAATGCCCCAAAACGTTGTTTGCTAACCGCCAAAAAAACACTGAGAAGAAGAAGAAGGCGACTGCAGCCTACGACGACGACGACGACAGTGAGAGGAGTGGGCCGCTGGCGGACCGAAACACTGCGATGGGTAAGAAAAGTCGGCTCACAGGAGGCACGGTCGGTCGTAGAACCATCCTACAGCTTTCACCTCCCGGGCTCCGTGTTGGGAATGCCGGTGAGAGGGACGAAGCACTCTCGGGATCTGATGGTATATTTATTTAACATTTCATCTGCATGGCAAGTTAGCTACAGGCTTGCTAAATGCTAATATTTTGAAGTGTGAAGAATGGACCGATGTGGTTAGAGAAAATCGTTTCACTTTACCTTTAGCAGAATAAGTTGCATCTCATGCGAATAAACACCTTCAATACAAATTGGTTGAACCCTGGATATAGCATTTGAAATTAAGTCTTTTTTTTTTTCAATCAGCGAATCGCCTCGAAGCTAGCATGCTAGGTTAGCGGTTAGCAAGCAAGTAGCTTTGTGAGGACGCCAGATGGACTTATGTCAAATAACGGGATCTGTTAGCACAAGCAGGACCGATACTTATATAGTCACCGTATTTATTTAAAAGGATACGGATGATAGCTAAGTGGTTTGAATAGTTTAACTACATTGTACGTGTTTAACAGTAACCGTGGTTGCGCTTAAACTAGCTTGTTTAGAAACTGTTTAAGCTCATTGTTCCCGCTTTGGTCACTTGTGATTGTTTGTCTTGTTGTAGATGAGCAAGAGGCCGATGGACAGAAATTCGTGAGAGAAATACGCACAAACATGAAGCACCCCGCAGTAAAAGCCACAGGTAACTTAACTCTGTGATTTTGTGTATCTCGGGCATTAGAAACAAGACGACATTGCGATATGAGTTATCACATTTGTTTTGTGTCCACCTACAGTGGGTTTGTCCTTGCTGGGCGCCTATGAGGACAGTGATGAAGAGGATGCTGGAGACTCTCAGCGTTTAACTGGAAATGCTCAACACAACCAATCAGCTGACATCGACAGTACACTGGCCAGTTTTATGGCTGTAAGTATAAATTGCTACATATCTTTATCCTTCATATACCTTCTATGTTAGGAAGTTGATAAATGGGTTACCTGTAAGTGACACAGTTTAGGTAAGCTACTGCACAGTTTGTGCACAATGTGTTTCTTGTTCAAAACAAGAAAAGCATTATTAACCCAGTTGACATACATGCAATCAAAGTGCATATTGAACCAACTGGTATATCTGTAAAGGTTCTCAGTCATCCAGGTCATAGTAAATCAAAGTCTAATCCAACCGAGTCCAGTTGCCTTTCAGATAAGACTTTGAAGTGGTATTTATCAGACAGAAAGTGACGTTCAAAGAGGTTTGGTTCTGTTTGATTTAAAATTGGATGGTTAATCCAAAGAGTGTTGCTAATCTTTTAAAGAAACACTTCAAAACAAATGTAGACGGTAACAAGTTTCTTTGGCCATATTGGTTATATAAGTTATTATTATTTTTATTATTATAAGTTTATTTGAAACAGGGACATTGTACAAAAAAAAAACATTAGTCTCAGAAGAGAAGAGATGCTTCGTGCCAGATTTAGCTAACTAGCTAATTTCCATCCGTTGTCCCTGGGCAGGTGATGGCAAGAGTAAAATACAAATCAACTAGTCACGTGTGCACACACACACACACACACACACACACACACGAAAGTGATTTATTATAGTCAGAAGTGTTGTCTGCTATCTTTCCATTATACATCAATTAAGGTTTTGTGATATAAAAAAAGAGTTTAAATCAATGTTGCAGAGTTTTAAAACTTGTTTCTTGTAAATTTCAACAAATAAAGCAGATCATTTATGAAAAAGAGTAGTGCTTTAAAGAGTGTGACTTGTTTTGAGAATGAGAAAAAACTGTTCTTTCAAATGTTTGACTTCCTTTGACCATTTTTCTCATACCAGGAAATTGATGCAATCACCACTCAACCAAGTTCAGAAGATCCAGCTTCTCAACCTTCAGTCCCAACTCCGACCCCCCCCTAGACCTGACGATACTCAGCAGCCAGCTGCCAATGAGGACCAGAATCAACAAAGCACAGATTTCGAATACAATACTCAGTACTCACTGGCTGGAGGTAACTGTCTGTGCTGTATTTGATATCTAGCAGGGACTGATTCTCACACGAGGTGGTACTCACCTGTTGTGTTATTGGAGTCATTAAAACCTTTTAAAACAGAGTTGTATAGTTTGGGTGCCCTTTAAAACGTACTTTGTCCTGACCCCTCTATTAATCAAAATAAAGATTCCAGGTAAACTAAAATAAGGTCACATATTCACTGCATGACCATGTGTCACAGAAAATAATCACATTCTGGAATATGTTCATATTTGCATATTTATTGGCATTCTTACAAGTGCATAAACTAAAGTGAGTTCAGTAATGACTTACAAAACTATATATTGACCATACTCAGGCTCAATAGGAAAACTTTTACAGCTTTGAAATCAGACAGTGACTCTCTCAGCAGAAGAAGCGTCAGTCACTGAGGATGAGATCGATTAGTGTAGTCCTTGAGAAGTTGTCTGACTTTTACCTGCGGGTGAAAGTTTAGCCACCACTTGTAGTCCCCTCTGTCCCATTAACAGAACCCTCTGTTCTGCTGCTGGCAAAAGTAACATGACATGCTTGCAAGTGAGTTAGTTTAAATAGCAGGGGCCAATCCCGACTTTTTGGACTGGGGTGGCCGAACTTGGGCCCTGACTTATGCTGGAATGGCATGAAGTTTGTGTGCATACAAGCAAAGTATCAACATTTATTTACCTTATTGTCCCCAGTAATCATATCTACTTCAAACAATAAAGTATCTAAAATATGCTGAGGTATAGATTTTAGCTTATAAAGTTACAGTACAAAAGACTGCCTTTTTTTTTTTTTTTTTTTTTTTATACAGTAAAAAGACTTTTAAGAGAAAATATTCTCACACCTTTTGCTTTCCTTGCAGTGGATGTAGAGATGGGAGACTGGCAGGAGGTTTGGGATGACAACTCTGGCTGCTACTATTACTGGAACACTCTGACCAACGAGGTGTCATGGGAGCTGCCACACTATCTGGCTGATCAGGTTCAAAGCCTGGGGCAATCCGCCAACAGGTAGGAGGAACTGAAAGAGAGAAGCATCTTATCCTTGCACCAGCCCAAAAAAATAACTCCATGGATATGATGCAATGAACAGTTTTTTCTGCCTGCACCTCCTGCACAGAAAATTCCCTGTGTATGATGTGTGTTGTGTTATTCTGTTCTCAGCTCTACTGTCAATGGAAATGGCACAGCACATGCAGAATATCATACTGAGGAAAAGTCCACATCTGCTGCACCTATAACATCAGCTAAAGAGACACAAGCAAAGGCAAGTTTAAGTTACTTCATGTCCAACATAAATGTGAAGAATCTTCATTGTGTGGTGTTTTAAAGCTTTTTTATTCTTGACCTTAAGAGATCAACATTTTTTTTGTCTAAAGGAGGTTATTGAGAGTGTCGTAGGCCTGACAAGCGAAGAGGAGGAGCGCCATGGAGTAGCTGCATCTCTGCTTGGTCCTCTGATTCCACCTGAAGTGAAAGAAGCTGAAGAAAAATGGAGAAAAAGACTGATTAAAGGCTTGGATGACCCTGAGAACAGTTTGGATTCGGAAGGTGAAGGTGCTCCCTCTTCAGGATCCCCTGCTACCCCTCTGCAGGACCCTAACTCAGTTCCCACTGCCTCAAAGGATCTTGATACCAAAAAGCTGTCGAGAGAAAACTCAGATGCTGAGGAGGAGACAGAAGAAGACACAGTGGAGCTGGAACTTGCCCTGGAGCGGAAAAAGGTGTGATTTTAATGTATTTTGGTTGTTTACAACAAGAAGCTGTTTTTATAGTGTAAAACAGTTGTGCCTCAAATTGTATTGTATTTTGAATTATTATTGTTATTGACAATATGACCGTACTCTTACTTGTTGTCTGACTCTTAGGCTGAGCTTCGGGCACTGGAGGAGGGGGATGGAAGCGCTGGGGGCTCCAGTCCTTGTTCTGAGACAAGCCAAGATGCCTCTGGTGCTCGTGGTGTTCTACTGAAGAAAAACCGGTGGAAGACTGCCTTCCCCTGTTCTGCAAGCCCCGACTCTAACAGCAGAGGCTCAGAGCTGCAGGACAGCACAGAGACGGGTAAGTTCAATTCACAACAACTGATGTTGTGATGGTTGAAATGCAAAACAAATCCCTGTCGTTAAATATTTTTATCCACAAGTTCCTTCATACTTGAATGCCTCTTTGTCCTGTAGCCCTTTCAAAAGTCCTGGACAGTGTTGCAGAAGTAGAAGACAAAGAAGCAGACGATTCTGAGGAGAAGACTGGTTCAAAACCTTCTGCTAAAGAAGAACTGGAAACACCTGAGCTCAAAGTGGAAACACCTGAACTCAGGGTAAGATCTTAATAATGCCTCGCTGAAATAATAGCATTAGTTGCTTTTAAGACACATTGCTGATCCTTATAAAAAATAGTTTCAGATTGGAGAGCTGGCTAACACCTTAACCAGCAAGATGGAGTTCCTTGGGATAAATAAGAAGACGATCTCAAACTTTCAGTTGCTTCTGCTACAAACGGAGGTGAGAGGATAATAGCTGTTTTCATTGCCATTCTCACATACGAACAGTTTCAAGAAGGACTTCTAAAATATTAAATGCTTAATTTTCTTTCATATCATTAACCATTCAGCTATGTGATAGTACTTAATATTTAAATTCTCATTATAATCCTTTACAAGGTGTCATTTTGAGACTTGCTGTAATCACTTTTAAAAAGATTTTCATCTTTTTTTTTGTGGCACTTTTTCTCTTTACTTCAACTTTCTGTTTCTTTTACCCTCCCCTCCCCTCCTCTCCCTCTTTCTCCCTCCTTCCTTTTGTACCCCAGACTCGAATTGCTGACTGGAGGGAAGGCGCTCTGAACGGGGTCTATCTACGCCGCAGGCTGCAGGAAGCTGCTGAACACATAAAACATTATGAACTTAACGCCGCCCCTAAAGGCTGGTCCTGCCACTGGGACAGGTACGCGCTCCTTACCTTTCACATCTCTAAACTCCCTCGTCCCCCACAAAAAATATCATACCGTGTGACTACAACCCCTACCAGTGCCGAGGGTGCAGACTTTGTTACATGACTTGGGGAGAGGCTTAACCAGTGCGAGAGGATCTAAATACTTACCAGAAACAGACTCACCAGGTTTCTGTGATGCAATCCCTGCACTCTGCCTTGAACGTGCTGGTAAGGGAGCATCCACTCTGGGCCAGCCTGCTTCCTGTTAAATAAAGCTGCCTGTCCCTGTAACACAGACTCTAAAGCCCTTTGCTTGTGAGGGCGTTTGTAGACTGTTTATGGGTCCAGTCAGTGGATAAAGTGGGTGGGGGGTGTTATAGTAGGAAGGTTGGTTGCGTGGGAGAGCTTTGCACTTTACAGGTCTTCAACCCCCAGAATGCAATGCAGACAGAGTGATGCCCCGGAAGTGAGGAGTGTCACGCAACAAATAAACGGTGAAGATGGAGGAATGACGGGAATCCAGCAGGTCAGACCTACTCTATTTCATATGTCTTCCTGTTTTTTTATTTTCCTCTTTCTCATGTAAATCAAGTTGACTCTGTATGGATGTTATTACCTGACCTGTGTTGGTTGATTATGATGATGATGATGATGATGATGATGATGTTGATGATGATTCCTCCCTGGCGTCTTCCTGTGTCTGGGAGGGAATGGTTGTCAAAAAAAGGAACAAATATGACAACCATGGTGTGAGCTGCTGAGTGCTACTTTCAGGACGTAGAGCTGATTTGTTTTTCTTTCTTTGTTATTGAGAGCAAGGTGGGTTCCCTATCCACTCCCCTGACCACACTCTAATCAGGCCCTTCTCTTGGATGGCTATATTTGCCGTCCATACCAACACTCATGCCCCTTACTGTGGCCATTATGTCCACTCCCTTGCCCCTCTCTCAGGGTATCATGTCGAGCAGCCAGTTGCCAGGCCAGCTGTTGAGACTCTGTCTTTTTATCTCTGTTGTCCCACTCTCTAGAGAGCACAGGCGGTATTTCTATGTGAACAACCGGACCAATGCCTCCAAGTGGGATTTCCCAACAGAAGAGGAGAAGGATGATGACCTGAAAGGGGCCCAGACACAGACATCGAGCCAAGGGGAAACCAAAACATCCTCTGCTTCCCCTGGAGGAATCACAGGTCAGTCTATTATTCCTACAGTTGCTTTCTACTAACTTTTTTAAGGACAAGTTGTGTTAAGCTGCTGCTGCTGAAAATACCCGATTTCCCGATATGGCTGATATGGTGTTCCAACAACATAATAAAAAGGGGCTTTTATTGTGAAGGTTTTTTTGGAAATAAAAGTGTTTACCATTAGATTAACTGAGCTTTAACAGAGCTACAATTAGCAGAGATTTCCAATAACACTGTAGTGAGTTAGAGTATAAACAGCTGCTCCTTTGATCACAAATCACAGCCCGCTTTATTTAATCATCTTGGACAAGCCAGTGATCAGTTTAAACACAACTTCAGCAGTTTGACCCATTGTATTAAACATTACCTTTTTTATACTAATAATTTGACTAAATCCTCACTAATGCAAAATGTTATTTACCTTTCTTTAAAAACAGCATCTTCTAGTTACACTGCTCCTGCCCCGCCAGCCCCTCCCCAGCCCAGTGCTTCATCTTTCTGGTCCCCATCTCAGCCTCCTCTTCCTGACAGCCCACCTCCACCCTCCCATTACCCGCCACCTCCGCCTCTCCCCCCGGACTCCCCACCTCCACCTCCTCCCCCACCTGACAGTGATGGAGAGATCATGGAGGTGGAGATGGATGTGGATGATGACAATGATGGGGAGCCCCCAGCCCCTGGAACAGAGGAAGACGGCAGTGGGAGGCCTCCGTTACCCCCAGGCACTGGTAGCATGAAGGTATGAGATTTTCCATTTGATAAGTAGAACACTAAACGTGTTGCACATTAAAATGCTGCATGTGAAGTATCTGTATAAAGATTACATCTGTCTGATAACTTTCTTGTCTCTAATACAGATTGTGGAATCATCGGGTTCATTGGGGAAGGGTCAGAAACGTAAAGCCAGTCAGCTGAATAAAACCATCACGATTGGAAGCAGCCCCATTCTCTACACCCAGCCTGCTGTCAGTGCAGGTAACAACATTACCATACATCACTAGTAATAAGTGCATTATTACACATCCTCTAAAAAAACCTTAGAGGCCAATCTCAGTGTTCAAACTACACCTCAAAACAAGTGACTGGAAAACTACCAGATACATTCCAGGGCTCGACATTATAACTGGCCCGCTGGCCCGGATGAATGATTGACAGAGTCCGGGCCAGCTGATTGCACGTTCAGCTGTCCCGCTTGGGCCAGTTAAAAAACTGCCTGAAAAAAAAATAGACAGTACCACGTTTTCAATTTCACAGCTTTCCTGTCATACCGGTGTTTTGTCAGTAATTATTTTAAAAACGTCGCGCTAATAACTGCTACAGCATCAACCTATCATAAGCGCTCGTGCACGCATGTCACAGTTGAAAATGGAATTGTACACTCGAACACGGATTTTAGCGCAGGTTTTTTCTCTAATAAAAAACATGTTTGGTAAAATGGTTTTAAAACCATCAGATCCCGACAAAAGCCGGGCTAAAATCAGCAATCAAAGAAAAATAATCACCGGAAGAGTCGAGAGTGACAGCAGGGCCTGACGAAGACAGAACAGAGAAAAGTTCAGCCACAGTGGCAGACAGCTGGAGCTGGAACACGCTGCAGCTACATTTCCCCTTAAAGTGAAATAATAGATACTGGTAAAGATACAAGTTATTCACAAAGCATCTTAACCCTTAAGAGAGCTCCTAAAGTAAAAATCTAAGGATGAAGAGTTTCTCACTGAGAAGAAAGAAGGAGAGAAAGGTGATCACACAAACAATTCTGGCTCTATCACAGCCTCATATTAAAGGAATACTTCACCCATATGCATTAAGCTTTGTATCATTAGAAACCTGGTAGTATTTTTGAATGGTAGTGCAACCCCCCCTCATTTTCCCCTGAGACGGGAAAGCTCTGTATTTCTTGTCTGAAAAGGAGCCTCCGATGACGCAAAAATCGTCATTTTGCGTCATCGGAGGCTGTTTTGGTTAGCAGGGGTGAAACTAATCTTAACGTCCGCCATCTTGCTAGGAAGCTATTCTAACAGGCTCTATGGAGAAAGCTAATAAGAACCGAGAGCGAAGAAAGTATGTTTCAACTTCAAACTGATATGGATGAAGGGGATTTTGAAGGTCTTGTGCTTGAATTGGATGGTCATGGCTATCGCTACGAGCTGCAATATAGTGGCGAGCACTTCAGGCTGATAGAGGCAGGCAGGTCTCAGCAGCTGGGGCACAAGACCTGCCTGTCGCCGGCGGAGCTGGGGTGGACTGGTGGTATCGGTGCTCTCACTGGTTGCCTATGGACAGACAGAGTCCGTTTGCTGCCAGGAATTTCTAAGATACCAATTCCTTCTGGAAAAAATCTCGTAATCAGTTGAGAAAACGGCCGTATGTGTTGTAGACAGACTGTAAATACACCGTAGCTTCAGTGGGAGTTGCCTGCGGTGCTGTGCATTCTGGGAGGAGTTGTCTTTCATCCACATGAGCCAAGAGGTAACTTTCTGCCTTTTCTCGGTCAAGAAGGCACCAACTTCAAAATGTATTTCACATTTCTACTACCTATATGACCCAATGTCAATACAGATTCATGTTTCAACGGGTGAAGTATCCCTTTAATATCAATTAGATTAAGTAGATTCACCAGCATGGTGAATAAACGAGCACATAAATATGAGAAGCATACAAAGTTTTTTTTTTTTCATAATGAGCGCTCAATTAATTCAATAAAAGTTGTAATTAATTTACTTTTGCATCAGAATGGTTCAAGAGTAAATTGGTGACTGTTATTTTCCGAATCAAAAGTAATGTTCCTGGGCCAGTGGCAAATTTAACTTAATGTCAACGCCTGCATTCTTTTGTATACCTCATACAGTCATGTCCTTTTCTCCAGCTCCCCTCATGTCAGCTGCCACATACTGGGGTGTGCCGGCTGCTACTGTCCCTTTGGTCCCTTGTGAACCTCCTGCTCCACCTCTCCCCGCCCTGCCTCCTCAGCCACCTCTGCCACCACCACAGCCGCCTTGTGAGCCTCCTGGAGTCAAAGCTCTGCCAACTGATAAGACCAAGAAAGCCAAGAAGGATAAGGTCAGTGTGGGAGTTCAAATGTTTACATGTCGTGTTAAGAGAGCATTTGATATAAAAACAGTTTGAATACCAGCAATGTTCAGTGTTAATTGTCTTCTTTCAGTGTGAACCTCTGTGGATTGATTTTTTTCAATTAACTTTTGAAAGGCTGCCTTACCATCTGCTTGCTTAAATACAACCAACTCAAAGAACCACATTTTAACTCTGTCCCCCTGTGCGACTAGTCAAAGAAGAGTAAGATCAAAATGCCTTCTCTGGTGAAGAAGTGGCAGAGCATCCAGAAAGAGTTGGATGAAGAAGAAAAAAGCAGCTCCAGCGACGAGGACAGAGAGCAGCTTAACAAGAAGACCATTGAGGACTGGAAGCAACAGCAGTTTGTGACGTATGTTCCTGTATTTATGTGATAAACGTCATTAGTACTTTCATAGTATTTAGGTTTTTTTTTACTATCTTGCTAAGTCTTGCCTAACACTTGTACCGTTTTAACTTTACAGCGGAAAAGCTTCAAAAAATGCCAACTTTGAGGCACTTCCTGACGACTGGAGGCAGCGGCTGAAGAAGCGTAAAACGACGAAGAGCACGTAACATCTGTCCTGGGTCATACATCGCCCAATCAGCAGTTTTTAAAATCCACTCCAGTCATTACCATCCTTCCTCAGCTCAAGTTTCATCGAAGGAACTTTGGACTAAACTGTTTTCTGTGTAAATGATTAGGAACTTTAGAGAACTTTTTTGTGGCAGCCCATTTACTAAAAGGGTTTGATTGTCCTTTTCTTGTTTTTGTTGTCACTATTGTAAATGTGCCAAAAGTCTTGAATTTGTCTGAAATACTTGTATAAGGATGACCACCACACTTTTTTGGGAGGGGTTATCTATTTTATTGAGCATTTTTTACAACTGTGTACATAAAATGTATGAGGGGACAAGCCATTTTTTTGGAAAGGGGAGGGGGACATCATTGAAATTGTATATTTTGTAAAAAGTTATTAAACTGTTTTTCAAAGCCATCTCTTTATGTTGTTTTTTTGTTTCTTATGATTAATGAAAAACAAGCTATGACATGAACTACACAGAAAAATAAGTCATGTGGTGTGAGAAGGATTTGTATATTTATCCTATGACCTCAGTATAAGGCCCTCTACTTAAAACTCCCATTTTGTAATATAAAAAGTAGTGAATGAAATAAAGGATTCTTTGATGTTTAACGTCATCTCCTTAGTTTTACGTCGAGCCGTAAAGACTTGTGGGTTAGGCTCACCATGGGAACCGCGGTGTTTGTGAGGCAATCCGTTGCTAGGTAACAACGCACATTGTTTGAGATTTTTCCACAAGTAGTATCAGGTAAGTTGTCTTTTTGACCTTATTTATATAAACTTCTTTAATATTAAGAAGGCTATCGTTTACGTTATCAGTGAGGTAAGTGGCTTTCAGGCATTGATAATAATCAGCCTATTGTAAACAACATCGTTGCGCCCATCTATGGCGGTGAGTTTAACACAATCGGTCAAGCTAAGGAGATTGTTGACATCACGGGAACACATTTGTCAGGATTCATGAAAGAGGTATCGTCCTCTTTTTATTCTGCTTAACCCGTGCAGAGAGCTACTTCGGCTGCAGAAAGGCAGCAGAAGATGCCAGATGGAATTCAACTCCCTGAACCTTTCATGTGAGTTTTGTAAAACAACGTCATTTTCTGCCTCTGAGAGAATACATAAGCCCAAGTCATAATGCTATTTACAATTGTCGTGATTTTTTTTTTTTTTCGCAGGATGCCACGTGTCTTGGATTAATGAGAACAAATGTCAATTTAGAAGGAGAAAAATTACTCCAACATTGGGTGGATTGTTGATAAGTTAAAGGTATGTAACTTCCAATAACTCCCAGGTCAGCAACACAATATATCCATCCTCCTAAATAGGATTTATGTTGTTTGATTGTTTTGAAAAGCATTTTTTCGTCCTACTTGCATACATAAGATTTCAAATATTTGATAGTTGATACAACCACAATTATACTTTATTTATGATGATCGCATATTTAAACTTCACATTGTCTTAATTACAATCTTGCATTTTAAAGAGGCCAACACAGTTCTGACTCAGTTTGATAATGAGGTCAATAGATTGATGGTATACGGTTCTTTTTCAGTCAGGCAGAGAAAACAGAACATGGCTGTCTCTGCTATCAGGAAATGGTGGATTACCCACCAGTTGGACAAATCCGATAGCAATGATCCCATCACAGAAGATGAGGAAGAAGAAGAGAGGAGGAGGCAGTGTATGTTGTTTTAACACATTCAACACGTTGTAAGAAACTTTACTGATGCTAAAATGTGAATTGAATTTTGGCTTTTTTGAACTTTAAAAAGACATCATGGTGTACCTTGTGAAATCCTCTTACTGACTGTCATGTACAGGTTTGGGTTTCCTGCAGGGAAGAAGATTTGGTCAACAGTTCCTCCCTAATTCTAGATCATTATATATTAAACAAGAGCTCTATTGTGGTTGAGATAATTGGAACAATTAGGTGCAGCACAATCCCTTTTTGAATAGGCAAGCTTCTTTGACCAGGGTGAGGTAAGGGGGCAGACTTGCTGAAAATGTTTTATTTATAGTGCACCACTGGGAAAAAAAAAAAAACAGCAGCAGGAAATAACAGGTATTCAAGGTATGATTCATGTCTCCTCTCAGTATGTGTAAACCTGAATCAAGCTCTGCGGACTACACAGCTGCTCATAGACTTTGATGGTGGCCGACCCATTCTGCGTCTCACGGCACCGTTGGACCTGGTTAACTTTCCATCTGTCTTCCACCCCCGCTGGCCCATAGAGTGTGAGGTCATCAGCGACATTATTAATCACATCGGTAATTAAAAATCTCATTAACCCATTATGTTACTTGGTATGTTGCTAAGATGTATTAAATGTCTTTTGAAAAAAACAAACAAGCGGGGTGGCGATGCAAAATATCAACAACTTAAAAACTGTTTAAACTTTATATTCCCTTGTACTTTTCTTGTGAACATGCAATGACACCATGAGATTGTGTGTTATAGAGTGGGACCCCCCAGAGCCAGAGCCTTTCTATCAGCCCTCAGGACATGAGAGGGCACCCATGCAAGCAGGAGAGGAGAGAGGGAAAGTGGTTTACTGCGTTGACCATGGTAATGTTTGTTTGATGCCACATTCCATTTCATCCGTGATATTACTCTGTAAAACATAATGTCAGCTTGGTGTTGCAAATTCATCTTAAAAAAGGAAATCATGTTAGGGAACTTTATTCTTTGAGTTACTTAACACCAAATCTGTCTTTTGGAGAATAGACTGTTTGAATTTATGCTTTAGGATGTGGATTTGAAATTGATATCACAACCCACCTGTGAATTTAAGTGCTCTATTACAGATTTTTTTTTTAAACTCTTTTAAGCCACTAAGCGTCCCTATTTCACCTGCTCCCGTGTCCGAGGAAGCAGGGGGCCGATTAAGGGTGCCACTTCTTATGATGTCAATCAATCAGACTTCATCCTGGAGTTTGAGTCACGCTTCGAGTGTGGGAACCTTCAGAAGGCTGTGCAGGTGTAAGTTTCTGCAGCCCCCTCTGTTTGTTGTTTTTTTGACATTTTGAATGGAATATCCAGCTAGTTTTTACAGTGGCTGCAGGTGAAGTTACTCTCTCTCTCTCTGCTTCTACTCTTATTGCTTCACTGCTCAGGGGTGTCTATGATTATGAGCTGACTCTGCGCACAGACATGTACACCATGAAGAACACGCAGTGGTTTTACTTCAGGGTGAGGAACATGAAGGCTGGAGTAACGTACCGCTTCACCATCATCAACCTGATGAAGAGCAGCAGCCTGTACTCTCAGGGGATGAGACCTCTCCTCTACTCTGAGACAGCTGCCAGGGACAGAGGTGTTGGATGGCAACGCACCGGCTCCAACATCAGATACTTCCGAAACTGTAATCAGGTAATTAAACTGTCTGACATGAGTTTACTGGGATTAAGAGCCCATTTCCTACTTTGTATCAGCTTTCATCTGATCCCCTTTAATCATCAATCCTCCTGTATTAAGGAACTTATCAGACTGAATGTTGAATTCAACCAGAAGGAAAACTATTTTGAAGAAGCATGTGCCTATATCCATTAGCAAGACAATAAAAGGAAAACATTAACTGAAGTTAAAATCTAGAGACCCTTGTACTAAAAAGTAGCTTCTGCCAAAAATGGCCCTCAAACAAAGTAAATCATGTCAAGTTAGTTTTGGGACTATAATTATAAGATCTTCAGAAATTAAAGTAAAAGAGGTAAAATTGTCAAAATAAAAATGACCAGGATTTTAAAAGCACAACAGAACGACACGACTACAAACACTTATTTTAGAAATGGAATCCCTCTTAAAAATGTGCACAACCCTTTCTCTATTTAGAACCCAAAAGACACCAACAGCGACCCGATCACCTTGTACTCGCTCACCTGGACCCTCCAGTTCACATATGACTCAGACACCTGCTACCTGGCTCACTGCTACCCATACACCTACTCACGGCTGCAGCGCTACCTGAGATGCATCTCTTCCAATCCAGCAGTGGCCTCTTACTGTAAACTGCGTGTGCTGTGCAACAGCCTGGCTGGAAACCCTGTGTACGTGGTGACAATAACGTCCCCCGGCATCGGCAGGGTGGAGGGCAGGGGCAGGAAGGCTGTGGTGGTGACAGCCAGAGTGCACCCTGGGGAAACCAACGCGTCTTGGATGATGGAGGGGTTCCTGGACTTCCTGCTTGGGAACTCAGAGGACGCTCAGCTACTCAGGGACACTTTTGTTTTTAAGGTGAGGGAGCTCTAACTAATGGTATAATAAATCTTTCCTATCTTTCACTGTCTTATATTTCAAATATGGTTGTATTGAAATGTTTTAAATTGCTTTGCATCTTGTTTGGATTTATGATGCTGCAGGTAGTGCCAATGCTGAACCCAGATGGGGTTGTCGTTGGAAACTATCGCTGCTCTCTGGCAGGAAGGGACCTCAACAGGAAGTACAAGACAGTGCTCAGAGATTCCTTTCCCTCAGTGTGGCACACACGAAATATGGTAGAAAGGTGAGGCAGAAAAACATATTAAAATACAAAAACACTTCATGATTTATGTACAATTTTCTATTTATTCCAACTTTAGCGATGCATCGTTTTAAGAGTATTTTGATTATTGTTCTCCTGTTTAAAGTTAGGCATACATGTCTCTCTTTAACTAGGACATTGTTGTCAATACAAAGGTAATTTGTAACAAATGATATTTAACATATTCATTGTAAGATTTCACAGAAAATAAACAATCATTCAAGAGATCAGATTTCATTCATGTATAACTCTTTTATATATTTTTCTTTATTATTCTTGAGGGTGTACGTAGATGAGAAAATCGATGAATGGATAGATGTCTGATAAATTATCAATATCATACCTCCACTTGATAGGAAGTCAATGTCTTTGTATCCTTTCCCAGAAAGTCCGCCTTTATTTTATTCTGTAGTTGTCCGACGCAGATGATACAAACATCCCAGTTAGCTGACTAAATGTGGGCCTTTTTTGCACACAAATGTCGGCTGTACGTGACTGTACATTATGTTTTTAAATACTAAACAATAAAAGTAGTAACATGGATCCTATTGTATTTAATGATTGTCCATTTCTCTGCTACATCTTTATGTGGTTTACTTCCACAGGCTGATGGCTGAGAGGGATGTTGTTCTTTACTGTGACTTTCATGGTCACAACCGTAAAAACAACGTCTTCATGTACGGCTGTAACAGCCGAGGGGATGCTGCACTGAAGCTCCACGAGAGAGTTTTTCCACTGATGATGAGCAAGAACGCGAGTAACAAGGTGAAATAGAGTACCCAACTCTACACAAGAACCATACAAGTTCAGTTTTGATATTTTTTGGATTTTATAGACCTGTTGTAGTTCACTTAAAGCCTCCAGTTTATTGGACACCCTGCTCATTTATTCATTAACAATATGTGGGACACTTAATATTCACCACTTTCCAGAGGAATGGTTTATTCCTTAATATTTATTTTCAACATTTCATTCCTAACATCTTAATCACTTTCATTTTTTAGTTCTCATTTAAGAGCTGTAAGTTCCGAGTACAGAAAAACAAAGAGGGAACCGGACGGATCGCCATGTGGAAACTTGGCATCAAAAACAGCTACACCATGGAGGCCACGTTTGGAGGCTCCACTCTGGGTGAGTTTCCACGTGTGTGTCTGTGTGTGTAAAGTTTGCAAGTCTCTCCTACAAGGTCTAACACGGGTGTTAATGTCAGGTGACAGGAGGGGAACACATTTCAGTACTCGAGACCTGAAGTCCCTCGGCTTTTATTTTTGTGACACCCTGCTGGACTACTGTGACCCTGATCCAACAAAGGTGAGAGACAGAGCGGCCTATCTGATTACAACGCATATGTATAAATGAAATGCAGAGCCCTGGACAATGTTTTTTAAGTATGATTAATTTTGTATTCGTATTAAAGTTTTAGCTTTGTGTGAGTGTGTTTTTTATGCTGCTTTGTCCATTTTATTCGAGGTCACTAACTGTGTGTCAGAGCTGGCAGTGCTGATGAGAAAGAAGGTCACGGAGAGGCTGGGTAAAGATTTGAGCTCTGACTGTAACATCTCTGTTTCTGACCTCGAAACCAGGTGAATGGACTTTTTTTTTTTAACTATATCTTAGGTACACATGCAAAATAAGATAAGAAATACAAAATGCATTGTTCAACTTGATTGTTAAAGTCTCTTGTTTGCACTTACAGTACCAGTGGTTCAAATAGTTCAGATTCTGACGGACCCCCGGTTCATTTACTGATCCAGCCACAAACTGCCAACCCAGAGGTAATAAAACTGAGGGAAATCGTTTTTACACTTCAACACTTTATTTATTTATAACATCAAATTGGATCATGTGATCCCTGGGCTCAGTTGTAAATCATGTCTTCCCCTGTATCAGCTCACCATATGGTCTGTCCTTTCTCCACAGAAACCTCCAGAGAAGAAGAAAAAGAAACGCCTGAGGAGTCACAAAGAGAGGAACAGGCTGCGACCTGAGAGAGTGAACAATAACACACAGCCAAAGGTCTTTCAAAGCAACATCACAAATATGGTATGACGGAAGAACCCAAATCTGGAGCTAAATGGTTAAACAATGAATGAACTTGCAGTACCTTCCAAGCAAGCTTCTCAATGTATAAAAACCTGCCTGCAGTAAAAATGTCCACAACAGTACACATCCTGCAAAGCATGTGTACTCTGTATACATTTTTAAAGCCAGAGTAGGGTAGTTTTTGTTTTTTTGTCAGAGAAGTGTTACATTGTTAGTTGGCAAAACAGACAAAAGTCGTGTGCAATCTGGTGCTTTAGAGCTTTCATCTTTCATTACATTCATTAAGGATGTAATCAAAATATGAGATTAAATTGTGACAACCTTTAATTAAGGCTCTTATTTTATTTGATCATCAATACATATTTCTTATTTTGCATTTAACTATAATGACCATTATGTTATTTATATGTATATTTAAGCAATCTTAACCACAAAATGCTCAATGGATATGCATTTGAGCCATGGTGTTTTAGTGGATGAATGTGAGTGAACAATGTGGTGCACCGCTGTGTATGCTAAGGTACAGTGATGTACTGGAGTTTGTTATGATCTTACTCTTTTATGCAGCAGACAGAAGTGAAGGACAAAAAGAAGCAGCTGAAGAGTCATAAAGACGGACTTCGACCGGAGAGAGAGAACAATGATACAAATGTCCTGCACAGCAACATCACAAATAAGGTTAGACTGAACGCCACATCAAGTAGTGCAGTTAAACTGACTTTGAACAAGACTGATTAGTACATGTAAATGGCAGGTATGAAGCTGAGTTTCAAATGTTTTAGAACACAGAGCCAGTGACACTAAGATTTCCTGTGCTGCTCCTGTTGATCTTTATTTCTCTGTGAAGGTGAATGGCCTGATAAGAAAAGGTGTGATGCCTCATGCCACCCCTCACTCAGGGGAGCTATGTCAGGTGACGCTGTGGCAGGGCTGTAAGCCCGTCAAGGTAAAGATGACTGAATCTTCTCACATAATCACTTTATGTTAAACAATAAAATGCATATTAGTGGTCAGTATAAACATTCATATTCACTCACATATCCACCTTCAGTTTTATCAATGCAATAAAAACCTTTTGGGTTGGATTTAGGAGTATTTTCTCTTTTTTTTTTAGGGAGATTCTGTGGAAAACATGAGAGCTGTATACCTGCATCACAGAACAAGAGCATGTTCTCATCATAGCACATACAATCCTCACACAGGTAATGCCTATTACTCCTGAAAAGTTTCCTCACAGCCACAGCACATAGCTCATCCTCAGTGGATGGTAATGATCCAGAGCAGTGATACTCAACGTATGGGCTGCTGCTCCCTGGTGGGTAGTGACGGTACTGCAGGCAGGCTGAGCGAGGTCCTTCACATTTTGTAAATACACAATTTTATTAAACAATTTAAATTTGTTTTTACTTGTTTTGTTGCTTAACAGTTTATTTTATACATGTGGTCTGACTATATATCTGCAGTGCAGTGCAGTAAAGCCACTTTTACAATGTTTTTATTATGTTTATTGACTTAAAATATGATCATCCTAGACTCACATGTTGCTGAGAGTTGTGTGACTAAAAGTTTGGAAAGCTTTGAAATGTTTTTTGATTTTAGATTATTCCACAGCATTCTCATGTACAGGACTGACTGGTGTAGGTTACAGAGTTAATCATGTTGCCTTTGATTTCCAAATATCCAACACATGGCATTGATCGCTATGCTTGGCTTGCTGTTGTAGATGGCCCGCTGATCAATACACAACAGTGGAGATGCTGCACTCAGCTACTGCATCTCAGTCCTCACCTTCAATCTTCACCACAATCCAGTGGCCCTCGACCATCCTTAATGTCCCGTAGAGACCACAGAGGTTTGTCCACGAAAAATAAACAAATGAATCATCTCTCTGAATTCAAGCCAGCCTCAAATTGTAGCTCTTTTGTATTGAAATTTGCCTCCCTCTTTTAGGCATGCAACCTTCCCTTCAACCACCTAAAAGGTAAACATCAGAGTCATTATCTTTATAGTGTTGCTCAGTGCTGTTCTCATGGTGGATTAGTGTTGGATCTTTGTGAATAATATAACAAAGAGTAAGGTCTACACTCTCTCTAGATGCTCTTTTTATAAAGTGTCTTGAGATAAATGTTGCTATGAATTGGCACTATACAAATAAAGATTGATTGTATCAACGAATAGTTTGTAACTGCATATTGAGGTATTATAGAGATGATAATTGTTATATCTGTTCCCTGCCAGGTCTCCCCCCATGCATATCCAGAAGATTCCAGACATTAACTTGCTTTCAAGTTTTACCACTCCCAAGTTCAACAGCAAGCCCATTTTCAGCAAAAGAACCTCAGAACTTTACTTTTTTCCGGATGATTCCTCACATGCAGGCGTAACCAAGACCAACAAGCAGAACAAAGAAAAGAACGGAAATTCCTCTGAAGGTGCAATATGCATTACTTACAGATGAAATAAAAACGATTTATTGTTGCGATAGAGTTGCATTATTTTTTCTGTACAAAACGCTGTTTGCTATCCTCACCTCTTCCTGTTTAATCTTCCTCCTGATCTTGTCATTTTTCAGAGGGATTGTCCCTGTTAAAATATGGAGAGGAGAACCAGAGTGATCTCAGCCCTGACTCCCACCTTAGAGACGCAGAATCACACAACAGTTTATTTGTGCCTGTGCAGAGGGGCAAAGACCTGAGAGGGAAAGGGTAAATTCACTTTTAAACCATTTGAGTGCTCTTTGTTATTCTTTCTCTGCTAAATGGTTAGGTTGCCATTGACGATCTAGAGTTAGGTCCTAAGTGTATTATACATTTAACCTTGTTCATTTTTTCACTTCCCTTAGATTCTACAGAGGGACTTTAGGAGACAAAAGGCACATGGGTGTGATATCCCCTGTGTTAAAATCTTCAGGCCTCTCACAGTTGGAGCTTCCAACATCACAGACAGACACCCTCAGTAAGCCTCTGTCTAAGGACATCAGGCACCATCCCTCTGGAAGACATCGCCACATTAGTACAACAACACAAGGGGCAGCTGACCCAAGATCAACACAGTCCGCTCCCCCCAAAAATCGAATGGAAATCCTTGTTTAATTAAAACTGCAAGCAGCATTAAATGGAATCATTTAAAAAGTTTGTCTTTTCTTCTTATTTAATTGACAGGAACAAAAACACAATCATACAGGGAGAATTCATGTGGACAACTGGACTGTTTTTGTCCATTACATGTAAAATACTTTTAATAGTACAAATATTGGCAATACAACTTTAATTAACTCCCAAATCACTCTGCTGATATTAGTTATCTTGTCCCATACTTTGTAGAAGTTTTTTTTGGACATTTGCTGAAAAGAAAACACTGTTCATACAGTATTGATTATACAGTAATAAGCCACTAAAAATCACTGTAGACTCATTGTTTGATAGCATTCAACAAATTTATTCCAACAATCTGTCAAGTTTGTTGGGATTAAGCTTCTGGAGGTAAAGAAGCAGATTTTTCATATTAAGGTTTTCTCATAAATTGGTGCAGTCTGCTTTTTATCTCACAGTTTTATATTCCCTAATTCTTGTAGTGAAAAACAGAAGGAGAGGTACAGAAACAATCAGGCTTCCGTAGTGCACCAATTACACTGTAGGTCCTTTAAAATTCTGGTTAAAACAGAGTTTGTCTTTTAAATGTTTGAATTGATGGTTGTTGAATAATCATACTCCAAAACTGAATTAAAAAAATATAACGTTTTTTTAATAACACTTTTACAGGTCAGTAATCAGGTAACATTAAGTTAAAACACTACAAAAAAAACAAACAAGAAAACAATACATAATGAGAAATATCCATAGAACAAACAAATCCATCATCCATTTACACACAAATGAGACATTTATGTGTTTTGTAAAGAAGAAACATCTCATGTACTTGACAAGTTTTTATGTAAGCCTCTAAGGCTGGGAGGTGTGATGTACAATTGTTTTGCGGTTTGTTAGATGTCGTAGGAACTCCAAAGCTTCAGAATTCAGTGAAACTGTCTGAGATGAAACTGGCTCTCTGTGTGTCTGACCATGTCCCGGAGTGCCACAAAACCAGAGAGAGCCTGTTCAGACCAGGAGAGAAGATATTAGATACAAACTTTGCTTTGATTGGAAACAGTAGGACTACAAAAGCCAGTTTGTCAGAAGAGTTTTTTCATACCTGTGATAATATAAATAAGGCTAGAACTATGTGGACGGCCCTCTCCAGTGGCTGTATGAGAATGGCTTCATTGAAGAGCAGAAACAGGATTAGTGGAAACTGCAGCAGGATACTCAGCAACCAAAATCCAGCCAGCTCTGGGACCTTTCACAAACACAGACATCACAGGAGTTACAATCTTTGCCATTTCCTTTCTTTGTGTGTGTCCGTCTCACTCAAGTATTTCTTAAGGCTTGCTTGAGTGATGAACTACCTTTTCTTGCAGGTTCCCAGCATACCCGAGAAAAAGTCTAATGGCCTCAATCAGGGTCATCAGTATGAGAACAGTTACAAGGATGAACTTGTAGTAGTCCGGCAAGGCAGGATACTGGAATAAAACGAAAATGAACAACAAACTGTTAAATGAGACAATATATTTCCAAGTGTTCAGAATATTTTGCCCACTAATGAACATACATGAGGGGAGGAAAATATTATGAACACTTGCAAATGTAATGCACTCCAGTACACCACCACCCACTATCACTTCAATAATAAATAATGAGTATAATTAGCATCTTTCTGACCATGTCAACACTAACTGAAAATGTAGAAGCTTCATAAAAGTTTAATGTATGGTAGTGTGTTTTTTGGGATGTTATTAAATTGAAAAGGTGGTCATGATGCTATTAATAAATAGTATAATTTGATTATTTTACATGTAGTTGTTTATTTGTTACCATTTTGTTTGAGGAAGCTATAGGATTCAGTTTAATAACTGTAGGGTATATGTATGAGTATTTATTCAAGCTCTTAATGGATCTGTGGAGTTTGGGCAAAGGGTGTGGTGTGTGTTTGTGTATTAGCCAGAAAGAAGAGGCAATGGGCAAAATGGGCAGAAACCGAAAGGCGAATGTTTTTTAGTTGTTGTTTTTTTGCCAGCAAATGCCGGAGACAAAGGTAAACGAAACACGTGAACGCCACTAATCATTGACTATAAGCCAAAGTTGTCGCCTCACCATTTTTATCGGGATCTTTGCAGTATTTTTGATCTGACATCAGATCCGTCCCTGTGCCCCAGTGGCTGGCCGGGTAGCTTTTGTTTTAGTTGGTTGATAAGGCCAGATGAACGTTAGCCTTTGCTTACCGATATCTTTTGCTGGTAAATACCAAGTTTTGCATTTTAAACTTAAATGACGTTTTGAAAACAATGAAGACATATTTTAACGTCTTTTACCTTGAGGTGTAGCATTATAGTTTCGCTGATCCACCACAGGGGGAAGAACCACATGTTAAAGTAGAGAGACATCTGGAGGTGGAGACCTGACAGAACCCGCTTGTCTGAAACTAGAAAAACAACAACCATTTAATGGCATAACAATTACATGTTAGCGATAGATGCTGTAAAACTATGCCTGAGACAAATGTTGCCCATCGAAAGTTAGCTAGCTACATTAAGACGAATGCCAATTCGACCATTAGGGTACATCAGCTGCTGTCTGTGTTTACCGTGAGGCAAAAACGTGTCATTCTCCTTTCTGATGGGTTGAGTTCGACTCTGGTCGAATAAAACGTTTCGAGAAAATTCTTCCAATCGTCTTCTGATCGTGCCCGGCATCTCCATATTGTAAAACGCTCTCTGCTAACACGAACATCGCCAGAAAACTGAACACACCACCTCTTCCTCAATGCACAGATACCGAACGCTGCCGTCGTCTCCTTGGAAACCACAGAAATCTCGCGTTTTGCTCAAATCTCGCAAGTGTCGCCTTGAAACCTCTGGTTTTCTCGTAAATTCTAAAGTCGTTTGTATGACACAAATGTAGCCTTTCATAACGAAAGTCATTTTTATTTTTACACCACAAAAACAAATATTCTTTTGCAAACAAATAATCCAACGGGAAAAAAATATATACGTCTACTGGTAGGCTATTAGGCTACATTTTTAAACATTTCATAGGCAGTTGTGTTAGATTTAGGTTCAACTTAGAGTTACGTGAATTTGAAAGGAAAGTTTTTAGTGGCTAGAAAAAATAAAGCATTTAAGTCACTCCCACCTAACAAACAGTTTTGATTTCAGAGAAAGTGAAAGTGAGAGGTTGCAGTCAGGAAGATGGCAGAGAGCTGTAAGGAGCCAGATCCTTTGTCCTGCCCAATATGTTTGGATATCCTGAAGACTCCTGTGACTCTGCTTTGTGGCCACAGCTACTGCATGGACTGTGTGAGATGCTACTGGGACCAGCAGGACCACAAAGGTGTTTACAGTTGTCCCGAGTGTAGACACACCTTCCTCCCTAGGCCTGTGTTGAACAAGAACACAGTGCTGACTGATCTGGTGGGGAAAATGTCGGAGACAAGGGAAGGCAGCCCTCATGAGAAGGATGCCGTTAGCCCAGGGGATGTCGAGTGTGATTTCTGCACAGTGAAGAAGTTCAAAGCTGTAAAGTCGTGCCTTGTTTGCCTGGCTTCCTACTGTGTCACTCACTTGCAGCCCCACTACGAGTCTGCTGCTTTCAAAAAGCACAAGCTGGTGGAAGTCACCTGCGTGCAAGAGAAGATCTGCTCAAAGCATGACAAGCTGCTTGAAGTGTACTGCCGCTGTGATGGCCAGTGCATTTGTCTGCTTTGTGTGATGGATGAGCACAAAGGTCACAACACTGTCTCGGCTGCAGCAGAGAGGAAAGAGAGACAAGTAAGGCAATACTTATTTTTTGGCCTCAGCTAGTGGCTTGCAAGTGTTCTGTTGAATTTATCTTAGTCATATTGCTGCAATAATTAGGCTAATGTTGATTGTATTTTCAGAAACAATTTGAAAAGAGAAAACAAAGCTTCCACCAGGGAATTCAGGAGAAAGAGAAACAACTACGACAGCTGAGACAGAAAGTGACAGAGCTGCAGGTGAACTATCCTGCACATTTTATTAGCTGACTTGTAATGTGTCATGTGTCCCTTTCCTTTAAAGTTGGCACTTTCTGTAATTTTTCAGAGTTCTGCAAATGCAGCAGTTTATGAAAATGAGAGAGCCTACATTGAAATGGTCCAGATGGCGGGTAACAGGCGTTGTGCTGTTAAGGAGATGATCAAAGTCCAGGAGAAGGCTGCAGCGAGCCGAGCAGAGGCCCTCGAGGAGCGGCTGGAGAGGGAAATCTCTGAGCTGAGGAAAAGAGAGGATGACCAGAGGCAGCTGTCTCTCACGGAGGATCACATTCATTTCCTGCAGGTACAGGGACACATGTATCGATAATTAATTAGAAGGCTAAAATGAAGATCATGAAATCATTTTCTGTCTCCATGTCTTTAGAGCTGCAAGGACATTTTTGACTGTCCGCAAACTGAGGTGTCCTCTGATTCAAACATTCATCTTCACACCAATTTTGACTTTGTGACAAAGGCCAGTTCTGTTCTGAAAAACACAATGGAAAACCTGAGAAAAGCTATTGATGACATTTCTGAAGCAAGTCAGTAAACACTTTACTGAATTTATATATCTTCAAATGTGATATATTCTTTAAACAAATACTTAAAAAATATATGTTTTCATGTTTATTTTTCTAGGTCAAACTGATCCTGATCCGCAGACAAGACAGGAGTTCTGCCTTTGTAAGTCTTTATTGCAGCATAAGTATTTATGAATATTCACTGCTATTCAGTGTGCTTTATTCATCTGCATGAATATTACCTCTACATTTCAGACTTCTGCCTCCTCACTCTGGATCCCAACACAGCCTTTGAAAACCTTCTCCTCTCTGAGGGAAACAGCAGAGTGACCTGGATTAGAAAGGCCAAGAAGTATCCTTACCACCCTGATAGATTTACCAAGTATGATCAGGTGCTGGGCTCTGAAGGTCTATCTGGAGTTTGCTACTTTGAGGTTGAATGGCGGGGTCCCAGGGTTGAGCTCGCTATGTGTTATAAAGGGGCAGAGCTGGAGGAAAGTGGCTTTGGATACACAAACTGGTCTTGGTGCATTTCCCTTTCAAGTTCTGGTTGCACCTTTTGGCATGAGGGAATCAAAACCAAAATATCCAAACCATGCTCCTCTAATGTAGGAGTGTATCTCAACCACAAGGCCGGGATTCTGTCCTTCAACAGCCTGTCTGATTCTGGTCAAATGAGCCTCCTTCACAGAGTCCAGACCAACTTCTCCCAGCCTCTGTACCCTGGGTTCATGGTCTCCAAAGGGGCCTCACTTAGGATTCTGTCCCCAAAGTAAAAAGAATCCAGTGTCACACCTGAATTAGCAAGGCATCAGTATGTTAATTTTTTTTGCACGGTTTCTTTTTGCTCATATACTTAAAGCTTGTATTCTTTGTAATGTGCATTGTTTGCAATGAAAACGTTGAAGATAAGAATGGCTTAACAGGGTTTTTTGTGCTTTTGAGTCTGTTCATTATTACTCATCCTGTAATGAAACCAGTTCAACAGTAAACAAAGCTCTTAATTTTAAGTCTCTGTTAAAGTGTTAGTAACTTAAAGGTACAGTATGTAGAATTGCATGCTAATGTTTACATTAAAATATCTAACTTCAATTAAAAATGGACTAAACCCATGTTATATATATTTTTTAGTTGAGTACTTACATCACCTCAAATATTTCCAAAAGTTATCAAAGCCAGAGAAATCCGTAATTTTATAGTTGTAAAGTGCCGTGTCTTGTAGACGGCCGCCATGATGAGCCGCCACAATAGACAGGAAATGTTGATCGTTGTCAAGGAAACACCGGATGTTACGTCAAAGACCGCTACATAGGCTAGCGCTAGCTGCTACTGAAAGCTGCCGTTCTGTCGCTGTATGTGCTGCTGTGATAAAAACGTCATGTAAATTATACTTGGATACATCGTCAGTACACATATTGTCTTTCTCAAGTCGGTTTCGCCCCTTCGTATTGATTCGTTCGTTTTTTCCCATAATACACCGCAAGCTCCGACGTCATCTTTTGTTATTGTTTTGATTGAGAGCCCCCTAGCTGCGGATTTTACATACTGTACGTTTAACAAAAAGATATAGAAGTTGTCAAACTCATCAAGTTAAGTCATCTTTTTTTGTAAACTTCTATTAAAAAATCTTCATTTAGTGTCTGCTGTTTTATTTCATTCTTACATTTAAAAGTAAATACATGGTTTCATATAAAAGTAAAGATGTTCTACTATTTATTTGAAATATTTTTTATGCCTTTATTTGATAGGACAGTGAATAGAGCTGGAAATTGGAGAGAGAGCAGGTGGGGAATGACATGCAGAAGCCACGAGTCAGACTCGAACCCAGGACAATAACTGAAACAAACATGCAGATGCCAGTATAACATAAATAAGAAGTTTTTTGAGCAGCAAATCATGCAAAGCTACTCTAAAGGGTTGACAGACTGACAACATGAAAGGTGAAAATGAGTATGGGATCTTTTAAAGATACAAGATCCTACATTCATGTGTGCTTGTGTTTGGTGGCTGTTCTACATTATTTTGATAAGCCAATTAGGACTGTACAACTAGTCATCATTTACAATAATTAGAGGAAGAAGAAGATATATTTTATTAATCCCCTGAGGGGAAATTCAATTTTACACTGTTGTTGAGACATGCTATACACACACATGCACAAACAGGATGCTATGGACATGCACTAATGGAGAGATGTCACAGTGAGGGGGCTGCCCACAGCGAGCGCTACTGAGCTGGTGGGGGGGGGGGGGGGTTTGTTGCCTTGCTCAAGTGCACCTCAGCAGTGCTCAGGCAGTGAACTCGCACCTCTCCAGCTACCAGACCAATTTCCAGATTTGGTCCGCACCAGAACTTGAACCGGCGATCCTCCAGTTCCCAACCCAAGTTCCTATACTGAGCTACTGCCGCCCCTACATTATACATCAGCTGAGTCTTGATTTATTGTTTATTTCTTTTTTCAAGAAATGAACAAAAATAGATATAAAAAGATTTTTAAAAATTACCCTATCACAAAACTAAAAATTTGAGAAGCTGGAACCAGCATTTTCTGGCATTTGACTGAAATCCCCAAAAATTCGCTATTAAAGTTTCTGGTTGATGTGAGTAATTTTTTTATGACCACTACTGTGTTTGACCCATGTGAACATTAGCGAAACTGTTGTGAAAATTAAAGTATGATCTTGCCCCAAAGCAAATGATGAATCAGCAGCTCTCAGAACAGGTAAGGGTATCAATACCTGAACAATTATTGGATAATTATCTGAAGATTTCATCATCTTCATGGCCTGATTGATATCTTCATTGGTTATTTTTATGGATGATTTAATACAAAGAGCTGTGGTATAAATAATGTAATGTAAAAAAAAAATAGAGATGGGGCAGCATATCAAAAATGAATCACTTGTTGCTTGTTATTCAAGACCAACATCATCTTCAACGCTAAAAATAACTTACATTTATCTTAAGTGGTTAGAAAGCTATTGAAAAAAGTATTGAAAAAAAATACTTGGTAGCACTCACGGAAATGCAAATCTGAATTCAAATAGGACAAGAAAGTTATAATTTCTTTATTATGATCCATCAAAATGTTTTTTTCATTTAAAGCATTCAGGCACAACTGAAAAAGAAAAAGAAGGGACAAAAGCCAGATGAGGGTAAAAACATAATTTATGCCATTAAAATTCATATCAAGGAAGCCCCCTCCGCCATGATGACCAAGCTCTTAAGACATGACCAGTTCAAGTGTCTTGGGTAAGTAAATCTACACATGTTCACACAAGAGACAAGTTTGAAGTATCATGAATCCATCAAAGTAATATTTAAGTTCTGACAATACAGCCGTGTTTGTTTTGTTCTGTTTGTTGGTCAGGCTCCCCAATCCAGCACAGTTTTGTTACAGGAACTCCTGCCTGCAAACTCTGATGACACTCGAGGACTTTGTCAGCACAATCAGCTGTCAGGAGCAGGTTTGGGGTTCAATCCCAGAAGCAGCACTTCTAAGGTACAGCACCCATCACATGCAACCAATCACTGTTTTTCTAAGTTTTACATTCACTTCCTTAACATTTGAATTACAAATACAATACAATGCCTCTGAATCTTTTTTATCTCCTTTTTAGATCATTTATGGGAGTAAAGAAGACATACACTACTGGTCAAAAGTAGTAGTCAAAAGAAAAGTTTTATTTTTATTGTTTTAATACCTTCTCTTATTCTAAAATGTGGAAAATATATACAGTATCTATATTGTAATAATATATTATACTGTATTATTGATAATACTGTTACTGTTGTGTGTCGAAACTTTTAACCGGTAGTGTACACTTCCCCGGACCTTCGCCAAAAGATCTGCCTTCAAAGGAGCAGTATCAGTCCGTGCTCCAGAGTTCAGAGATCTCAACCAGAAAGTAAGAAAACTGGTTTTATCCTATGTTGTTTCATTTATTAATTGCTCATTTCTGCTGTGCGTACTAACTCCTCTGTTGTGTTTGGGTATCTGCAGGACGCATATGAGTTCCTGACCTCTGTGTTTCAACAAATTATGGATTTGGCTCCACAGCTTCACATGATGGCCGCCAGCATGGACAAAGGCTACACGTGTCCAGTGGAAAGCCAAAAGATGTTCAAGATGGAGAACAACAGGGTCTGCAGAAGGTACGACTTCACAGATACACACCGCCACACAGGGCGTATTCTCTTTAAGAGACAGTTCCCGATATTAAAAAACAACAACCTCCAAACTCCAAACTAGCACAGGTATCAGGCCATGTAGATAGTAATAGAGAGTAAGAGACATCCACATTAGGTCCTGGTATAAAATCTGTTGCTCTAATTTAACTCATTGTTCTTTAATTTGCAGATGTGCTGCAGGATCCAACAGACAGTAAGTATTCACTAACCTGTCCCTTGACCTGATCCCTGGATGCAGGACAGTAGATGAGTTGCTCATGAGCTACCTTAAGGTAATACTCCTCGTTCATACAATATGATATACCACGACATGTCAAAGCACAACCCATCAATGCACAATGCAACTTGGCACACATATCACTTCATCATACACATTAAACCTTTAAAAAAAGATCTAACTGTTTATTTTCTGGCTTTTTATGCCTTTAATTAGAAAAAGGACAGTGGAAAGAGTGAGAAATCAGGGAGAGAGAGAGAGTGAGTGGGGAAAGTCATGCGGGTAAGGAGGCAATGGTCGGATTCTAACCCAGGTACATGGGGCCCACGCACTAACCACTAGGCTACCGGCACCCCATGAAGCTCAATTTCAAGAAGAATTGCTAAAACAATTCCACATTTCATTGATCTCTTAATGGCTTGTGGCTGTCAATTTTAAAATCGAGTACAAAATGAAAACATTTTATTTGTTTGCTGTTTTACAGGAAATGGATTTGGAGTACAGATGCGAGTGCGGTTCCATCTATCAGGCCAGCGCTCTTCATTCGCCACCCTATCAAGGTAATTGACAAAGTCCATCAAAAATGGCCACACTCCGATAGTAGCAAGTATTTTAACATTGGCTAACCAAGTTGTATCAATCTAGGGTCCACTGACCCTAAGGACTATGACCGTCTGAAACCACATACTAACCTAATACTTGCTTCTACTCAAACAATACTGCACTAACCGGATGTTAAGCATTCCAGCATTTCCAGCAACACACTAACGTAAGTCCTCTCTGTATCAAACTATTAATCAATGCAGAATTTGCAGTCCGAGCTATGCTGAATAAGCTATCACCAAGCTAGTGTGACTGACTGGTCGTATAGAGAATTTAACAACATGTATATTCAGCACTTGAACAGCTATGCTCTTATTTGTATTATTATTTGACCACATTTAAAATGTGTTATAAATGTGTTAATATAATTTGTATGTTGCTTGTTGGCTTGCTGCTGAGGTCAGCCAATGGATAGTCTGAAGAGTTGCAATGCATTGTTGGGCAGTTGAGTGTGATGAGTAAGCTCCCGTATCATACTTAAAAATTACTTACCAAAAAATCGACTGTATATCCAGGGATTTAACACATGCATAAAATTGCATTCTATGTATTGGGAACGAAATACATACTAAATTTGACTTCATACTTAAGTTTTTAACAAAGTTCCATCACCTGGTGCTTAAATATATCTGTCTTTCTTTCTTTCTTTCTTTCTCTGTACAGAGTGCTGGTCCTGCTTCTGAAACGTTTCAGGCATACTCCATTTTACACGCTCGAAAAGGTCTGTGAGCCCATCCACCTCAACAGAGATCTGGTGGCTTCAACAAACCAGGTAAGTAAAAACTAAATGACAAGCGTGTTACACCTTCTTCAGAATGGTGTTGATATACTGTAAGTCAATGTGCAGACTGTGTGAACTAACTTTAACGTACCTTTTCAGGATGGTTGCTGCTATAGCCTGGTTAGCATAATTAACCTCATTGGCAACAAAGCAGGAAGAGGTGAGATAATTCACAAGTTTTCCCTTTAATCTCATACAATATAAGCAAAAATCTTTGATGCAGCCACAATATTCTGCTTCTACAACTTAGTCACCAATTTTTGTTTATCACTGTTGTCAATTACCTACATACCTTCAGCTGAATGTTTAGACAGCCCAAGTAAAAAAAATGTCTCATCTGTTAGGACACTGTGACTGACATCTGTGACGGAGTGGACCCAGGTCTGAATGTGGAGGATCCAACAGACCGCTGGTACACCTATGACAATGCAAGGGTCACCAAAACCAGCGCACCGCTCTGTGTGCAACCAGTGGCAAAGAAGCCGCTCCGTTGTGACTTTGGACGGAAGAGGACCAGGGACCTGTAACATCAAAACGGCAAGACCAAAATAGCAATCACAGGACATTAAGGTAAGTGTAGTCTTCCCCTGCATGAACCAGGAGGAGCAAAATTTGCCGACTAAACCTGGCAGAGCATTAGACAGGACCACCCCCATATAAAACCTCTCCCCAGCGTAGGATAGGTCGGGATCATCCCCAGCGGAGGATGTAGAAGGACCATGCACAGCAGAGGATTGGACAGGACTTGTTATTCGGCCATCATTTTTAAATGAGTGTAGATAATAAGATCACTTCCGGCTTGCTCACTGGGGAATATTATCTAAATTAAATTAATAATTAATCATTTAAATGTATATTAAAAATACTGATTAATAATAAGAGGGCTACACGGTGGTGCAGTGGCTAGCACTGTCGCCTCACAGCAAGAAGGTTTCTGTTCGATCCTTGGTTGGACAGGAGCCTTCTGTGTGGAGTTTACATTTTCTCCCCGTGCATGCATGGGTTCCCTCCGGGTGCTCCAGCTTCCTCCAACGGTCCAAATACATGCAAGTTAGGTTAATTGGGGACTCTAAATTGCCCATAGATGTATATGATGATTATTTGTAAATATGTAATACACAGAAAATAATGTTGTGAATACGTAAATAAATTTCAATTTGGAATAATATTTAAAAACGTAAATAAAAACATTATAATTTTGGTTATTTGGTTGTTTATTTATGAAGTTACAGCTTCAGTATGAGTGTAGTTGCATTCATTTGATATGCTAGACTTATTATTGATATTGTTATCTTATCACAACTATGTGTTACTTAAATCAAATGGATGAAATGTTCACCCTTTTCAGTTCCAATAGATTAAAAAAATGCATATTCTAATAGCCTAAAATAATGTCATTATTTCCTTCCAAAAATAATTATTTAAAAATTTATATTTTACCTATTTCCGTAAAAATACAATAAATAAAAAATGAAAAACATAAACCATGTCCTTTAAGTGAAATAAAATGTTTTTTTTGTGTGCAAATTAATTTAAAATGTAAGTTTGCACATGACTGAAACAATGAAGTGTCTACTCTTTACACATAAAGATGCACACACATGTCTAATTTTTAAGTTTTTAATGTCCACTGTGCTAATGCTAAAGTCTATACATGGAAATAACTTGTATTCTGGTTCTAGCCTTTCGTAAAATAAATTACTATATGAAATGATTTTTATGGTTTTTAGACTGTGTTTGGATAGGATTGTTATTGCCTGTGGGCTGTGGGTTACCTTATAAAAGCTACCTTAACCACCTCCAGGGACAGAATGGGCCCCCTGTCTCTGGGCCCCTTATTTTGAGGGTTGCGAGCTGAAACGTTTAGAAAACCCTGCACAAGAAAGCTACGGTAGCATTCAGCCCCTCCGAGCTACTATTTACTTTAACCAGAAAGACACTGAATGCTAACATTAGCTTATAGTATGGCTATGATGGTTATACATTAAAACAGCTGTGATGGCCCTGGCTTTGGTTATGGTTTGCCTACTGGTAACTTGGGAGACCCCGCCCACCTACCTGTGATTGCGGAAAGGCTTCACCTGAGTGGAAGGGCACATAAGCCAGGCTTTCACAGCTTTCTTTCTTTCTTTCACTCCCTCTAGACAGCCAAGACAGGCAAACTTCTGCCATTTTGGTTTGTTTGTAAATAAAATGAACTGTTATGGCCTAGACAAGCTGGTCACAACACAGCAATGGGGTAATTTTTTAGCTGATGGTAATGTTAGCTAGGAAGTTGCTATATGCTGACGTAATCTGCTGCCTGCAGCTAATGAATTCACAGATATATGGATGTATTAGGAAATATGTCCAATGTCTCTCAAAGTGACCTCTTTCCATCCTCTAAAGGTCCTGACATGGAGCACAAGCTAACCGCTACCGGTCCCCCCAGTGTTCAATTTTTAACATGTGAGCAAAAATTGTGATTACTAGCTGGCTTATATAATATAGAGTATCCCCTCAGTTATAATTAGTATGAAAAAAAGGTGCCAAATTATTACAAACATTTATCATGTAATAAGGTGGAGTGTTTCTTGGGTTTTAAATAATCCCACTCCTGACACAAGCCAATTTCTTTTTATTGTATATCATGTGTTATTTTTTCCCAAAAGAAAGGCTTTCAAATTCTAATTCTTTAACTAAAGTTAGATTTTGATTATTTCTTAATTAATTTTAATACATTTTATTTTTTTACACACTTTACATTTGAAGGAAATCTCAAAGTGCTTTAATTATCAATATTCTAACAAGGAGAATGAAATGGTGATGATGTGATATTGGATCCATTCTCTATAAGTAAATAATGATCAAGGAAGCTTTTAGTATTTCTTAAAGTAAGTTATCCAACCTGTGATAAAATAATCTAAAGTTAATTAAATACTTTTATTGAAACATAATCCCTCTTGTTGGCTCTGATACTGTAGTTGAACTTTGTTTCCAAAGCTTCCTCACACAGCAGTCTGTGCCACAGTAAACAAGCAGCAACAAGCTCCTCCTCCTTCAGAGAGAGTGAAACTAACCCTGTCAGTCGGAGCGTGATAAAATGGCTGACAGTCAGGAACTGTTTGACTGCTCGATCTGTTTACAACTATTAAATGATCCAGTGACAACCAACTGTGGACACAGTTACTGTATGAACTGCATCAATGCCTTCTGGGATACAAATAACAATGGAGGATACAGCTGCCCTCAGTGCAGGCAAACTGTCACAGAGAGACCTGTGCTGAAGAGGAACACACTCCTGGCTGCCCTGTTGGAGGACCACAGGAAAAACACCAGTCAAAGAGCTGCTCCTGAAGCTGCAGACACCTATGCTGGGCCTGGGGATGTTGCATGTGATGCCTGCACAGGGAGACAAAGAAAAGCCTCCATGTTTTGTCTTGTGTGTTTGGCTTCTTACTGTGAGACTCATCTGAAGCCTCACTTTGAAGTGCCACCATTAAAAAAACACAAACTGATTCAAGCCTCTGCCAGGATCCAAGAAAGCATCTGTGAGCACCACAACAAACTTCTGGAGATTTACTGCCGCACTGATCAGCAGTTTATCTGTCTGCAGTGTGTGGTGGATGAGCACAAAGGTCATGACACAGTGACAGTCGCAGCAGAAAAGTGTGAAATGCAGGTATTTCAGATCAGCTAAATACTGAAGGTGTTTTTGCTTTTTTTTTTTTTTGTCACAAAGGTTCTGAAATTCTCCCTGATTTGTGTTCAACAGAAAAAACTGGAGCAGACAAAGCAGGACATAGCAAACCGAGTGCTGATTACTGAGAGGAAAATGGTGGAGCTGAGGCAGGCTGCAGACTCTATAAGAGTGAGTGTCATACCTTTATTCAGCCTATATATATTTACTTTAATTCAAAGGGTTGAAAGAAGATCATCAGATTGGGTTATCCACTGTTTACAGACACACAAAAACATCCCATATAAGTTGTAATAGATGTGTTTAATTAAAGCTGTGTCCTGCAGGAGAATTTCCCTCTATCTCTCAGGCCCAGATACACCAAAAACAACATTTTGGAAGGTGGCAAACTCAGGTAGAGTTGGTCATCTCCCAACTGTAGGTCTGGGGTTCAATCCTCAGCTCCTGCTGCCACATATCTGATGTGTCCTTGGGCATGACACTCAAACTCAAGTTGCTAACTGTTATGATGCATGTAACCAAGACAATTTGTGAGTCCATCAAACTTTTTTAAAATTGTAAATAAGTGGTAGAAAGTGTATTTTGCTGAATGGACAAAACGTTCCTTTTACATGCAGACAAATACAATCACAAGCAGAAGGAATATTAGTGGTTGAAGTAAACTGCAGCCATTTGGCTAGTGTCCTTATACTGTATGTTACGTCTGTCAATTCTCTACTTCCTGTACACCCATGACTGCAAAATCGCCCACAGCTCCAACACCTTTTTCAAATTTGCAGATGACACTGCCAGTGTAGGACTGATTTACAACAATAATAAAGCAGCTTACAGGGGGGAGGTCCAAGCAATCTCTGGAAGGTGCAAAGAAAACAACCTGCACCTCAACACAAAGAAAACCAAGTAAATTATAACTGACTACAGAAATAAACAAAAAACAAATCACAATGGACTACACATAAACAAGTAAGATTTGGAACGTGTTGCCAACTTTAAATCCCTGGAGGTGCACCTCTCAGAGAACCTGAGCTGGAGCCTGAACACGGCACACCTGATAAAGAAAGCCCAGCAGCGCCTCTTTTTCCTGACTCAAAAATATGTTGTAATACAAATGTCATAAGTTAAAGTAGGATTAAAACTAGTTTGTTTCTTTCAAGGGTGCTGCATGGGAGGCATGTGACGAGTTTGAGCGATTATGTGCGGAAAATATTCGCTCATACGTGCGCTCTGTGGAGAGGAAGTGCTCTGAGATGAGAGAGAAAGCCGGGCAATCAGAGAAAGCTGGAGTAGACTGGACCAACGTTCACCTCGGGGAACTTCAGCGGGAAGTGTTTCAGCTGAGGAGGAGAGAGGAGAAACTTAACCAGCTGTCACAAACAGAGAATCCCATTCAGTTTTTTCAGGTGACGACCAGTCTATTATTTATCTATTCATTATTTATCTTCTTTGTAAAAGGTTTTCTGTTAATTTGTTTGCTTCGTGCAGGGTTTCCAGGCCCTGGGTGACCTCCCTGCTTTCACAGACTCACATAAAAAACTTGACTCATTGACAGACTTTGTCAAGGAACAGAGAGATAACATGAAACTTATTCACAACAAAGTAAAGGATGATTTATTCAGTCATTCTGATAACAATGAGTGTAAGTATGAACAATTTGGAGCTCTAAAGCCTTTAATTAGTTTGATCTGGAGAGTGTGTTTCCTGTGGAGAAGTTTACAGAGAAAAACATCTTTTTTAAATTTCTTTTCATCAGTGTCCATTAGATCCTGGCAGCATGAGGAAATAACATCAAGGACATACCTTTTGTATAAAAGTAAGTGCAGGTAATATCAGCACAAACATATGTAAAAAGCTTCAGCAGTTAATGAGTGCTTCATCTCTCCCTGCAGTCGTCAAGTTGGAGCTGGATCCAAACACAGTAGCTGCTTGTCTTTGCTTGTCTGACACAAACGATGAGATATCCTGGGGATGCCATGACCAGGCTCATCCTGATCACCCTGAAAGATTCACCTACCATTACCAGGCTCTGTGCAAGAACGCCCTCAGTGGGAGCCACTACTGGGAGGTGGAGTGGGATGGTGGCTTTGTGGACTTGGCCGTGTCGTACAAAGGCATCAACAGAAAGGGCTCAGGAAAAGATTCCTGTTTTGGCCATAACACATTTTCTTGGAAATTAACCTGCTCATCATCTGGGTGTGTGTTTTGGCACGATAGTCTTCACAAAGGCCAAATTCCTCCGGCTCTCTGCCGAAAAGTGGGTGTTCATCTGGATTACGAAACAGGGACACTGGCCTTCTACAGTGTTTCGGACCCTTATAGGTTCACACTGCTGCACAAGATCCAAACCACCTTCATTGAACCTCTCTATCCTGGGTTCTCTGTTGATGTAGGCTCAACACTCAAAATATGCCACCTTTAACCAGTCTGCCTATGAGATATGAGCTGCAGGAAAATCTGTAGTTTTGGGATTCAGGGATAAAAATAAGTGCACAATGAAATATGACCAACAGATGCTAAGTTTGCACATTTGATTGTGTCTACATTTTAGGTTGTGATTGAGAGGGAAAGAGCAACAGACATGTAACCAAGATAAGTAAAGTCAATACGAGTTAAAACATATGGGTCATCTTGGACTGATTAACATTTAAGATCTATCAAAATCATTATCATTTATTGTGCTCTGTTTTGGCATTTTCTTAAATGATGCTTAAAATTGTATTCAAAGACTGTGCATTGATTGTGTTTTTTTCTTTAACCCTTTTTCAGTGTATTTTATGCTAGATATACTACTGTTGTGCTTAGTTTGTATTTCTTATAATCACAGAATCATTGATATGTAATACATAAAACCTCTTTACAGATGATATGTCTGTGTGACTTTGATTTAACCAGAAATTGAGTTAAATAAAGAGAAGAATATGAGATTGATCTAATCGTCTACAAAGCTCTTAATCATTTCATAAAGAGCCTAAAGTGCTCTTATTAGAAAATTCATCTCACAGGATGTAAACCTGCTCGTGGTACCAAATGTCTAAAGTAATATGGGAGGTAGAGCCTTCAGGGAATCAGGCTCCTACAATTCACTTAGCAGATGCTTTTATCCAAAGCGACGTACATCAGAGAGTAAGTACAACACAAGCAAGGACCTATAAAAGAAGAAACAATGTCAGTAACTGCAAACGATCAGCTTTAAGTCCGATTGGACACACAGGTGCTGACAGGCAATGCACAGAGGCAAAGCCCAACATTGACGGCAGTTCTTGAGAGCTCTAACCAGTATAGAAAGAAACCATCTTAAAAGTCATCGTTATCAAACAAAACCATGGTCATTACCATCATCATCATCAATATTATCGACAAACCATCGTTATCATCATTAAGGTCGTATAGGTATTCTTGAAAGAGCTGGGTCTTTAGCTTTTTCTCAAAAGTCCAAAGAGACTCTGCAGATCCTCTACTGAAGAAGAATCCACCAGCTTTGGTCAGGGAGGCAGACATCTTTTCTACACACACTCACACTATGGGCATTACATACTGTACCATGCCCAAGCATGTTTGACCCCCAAAGTCCAGTTTGTTTTACTAGTGTGAGTGCTCTGCACGGTACACTTTTTTTGGCCCTGGCACTGTTGGAAGAGCTGGGCCTAGGTACAGTATGGTTGCTCATGTATGAGCAGAAACACGGGTATACACAATGCAGACATGAGGCATGGGTTATAATCAATCACACATTGCATAGGCTATTCCAGAAATCCAGGAGTGTTAAAATGCTGTATCTGACCAAAACGACTCAGAATAAGCCATAAAGTCAGTAAAGTTACAGTCATGTTCTCTGTGTTATTCTGCATTGTGCTGACTCTGAGACTGTGGTTTTTGTAAACTAAAGACATGCGTACGAACATGATGAAGACGTAATGGTGCTGAGGCCCGTTGGGGCCTGAAGAAACGGCCACAATCGTGATAGGCATGGTTTAAATGTTCCTTTTTGGTAAAGCATAGTGATGATTCATTCCTGTTGTCAAGTGTTAGCTCATAGTAGGTTAACATTGGGTCTAATAATATATTATTTTACTCATTATTCACCTAATATATCAAAGAGTACAGTACACACTAATATAAGGCCTATAAGTAAATGTCATGTCATAGATTTAGTTAGGATTTGGTGCTATTTTGATAAAGACATGTATTGATTACTAGGATCATTTCTGATGTTTTGTAAATAAGTAAATTAGGAATTAAAATGTCCTATTTCTTCCTCCTAACGATGGGGCACCAGGTGATATTTCCTCATCGGCAGACGATGTAGTACTAGTTTAAAGACAGAGCACTGAGGTGCTGGAAGTAACACCTTGAGAAAAGCCTGATCCCTTCAGCCTTTACTGCTCTTAACAGCAGGCCTTGCTGAATCGGCTGTGAATTTTTGGTGTATTATTACCTGTAGTGCTGTGAAGAAGAGATTCCCCTTGACTACAATAAAGTCTTAGTCTGGATGTAATTTCATGAGAAAGTTGTCTGAAAACACAACATTAGTTCTTTGGGATCAATGAGTCCTTTCAAAAGGTGTGAGGGGGGGTTGGGTAAGATCAGAGGGATGTTACCTGTCCTACTAGAAGAAAGGGAGAGGGGGGCATGTAAGTGTGAGAGATGCAAAATGCTGGGCTTCACAGGAAAGGGCGAAGTCATTTATGGAGAGATGTTCTTCTTGTTAGATGTTTTATATCAAATATCCAGGGATCTGGTTTCTTATGCTACACTGATATGTAGAGGAATCATTAATGGGGATCAGCCAGCATTGTCTGAGAAAGTTATATGGCCACCTTAGTGCACATGGGGAGAGGATACATGTACAAGATGGGGGAAAAA
Source organism: Tautogolabrus adspersus (assembly GCA_020745685.1). Classification (NCBI taxonomy): domain Eukaryota; kingdom Metazoa; phylum Chordata; class Actinopteri; order Labriformes; family Labridae; genus Tautogolabrus; species Tautogolabrus adspersus. Next base: position 12,404,854 of record CM036539.1, read on the forward strand.
AGACTTATATAAAATGCAGGTCCAAAAAAGCTAGTTCAATGTGTGATCAAATATTCTTCTGCAAAGTTGGGATACTTTGATTCAAGAAACATGCACTTACATGATGTTGGACTGTTCCTACGTTGTAGGCCTATTGTTTCATCAGACACTCCCTGGGACAGCCCAGTCAGAATCTGTGCCAATGAGAGGAAGCAGCAGCAATGCCCTCCTCCTTCACAGTGAGGGAAGCAACATTTTCATCAGTTTGAGCGGGAGAAAATGGCTGACAGTCAAGATGTTTTCGAATGTTCGATCTGTTTTGAACTAATGGAGGATCCAGTGACGACCACTTGTGGACACAGTTATTGTATGAAATGCATCAATGGCTTCTGGGATACAAAAAAGAATGGAGGATACAGCTGCCCTCAGTGCAGGCAACCTTTCACGGAGAGGCATGTGCTGAAGAGGAACACACTCCTGGCTGCCCTGTTGGAGGAACACAGGAAAAACACCAGTCAAAGAGCTGCTGCTGAAGCTGCAGACACCTATGCTATATCTGGGGATGTTGCATGTGATGCCTGCACAGGGAGAAAAAGAAAAGCCTCCATGTTTTGTCTTGTGTGTTTGGCTTCTTACTGTGAGACTCATCTGAAGCCTCACTTTGAAGTGCCACCATTAAAAAAACACAGGATGTCAAAGAATCAGTCACGCAAAATGAGTTTGTTAAAGCTTGATATAGTCCAATAAAGACTAATGCTTTCCAAATGGTGTATGTATTTTATTGTATCTATTACTGCCCCCCTTTTTCCTACTGTAAAGCATCCTTGGGTTTCTTGAAAGGCGCTATATAAATCTAAGCTATTATTATCATAAGACTCACTGTGCTATAATAATAAATTTTCTGTTATGCCTTAGAGTAAGGAATATATTTTTAAAAAATTGCAAAAACATAACGATTGCATAAACGACAAACACAAGTACATTTAAAGTACTTTATTTAAACAGTTCAGCCCACAAATAATGTAACAGGTTTTGACATAGTAACATGTAGCGCCAGCGCCACTTACAGGACATCATCATAATCAAGACACTAATAAAACAGTTCAAACTGTTAAATACCACAGATCAAATAATAGAGTCAATAGATGTGTGTGTGTAGGAGCGCTCCACAGTGTCGTAGAACCGCAGACAGGCCTTGTAACGCAGCAGCTTCTCAGTCAGAGGGCTGATTGTGAGAGCTTTACCCTGCACACTCAGGTCTATGTACCTGGACAATCAGGACAACAAGAAAACACAACTATGTATTTAAACTATTTCATTTTTGTGTCAAAGTTTTAGAAACACATTCCTGCCTTGTTGCACAACAAAAAGTTTAGATATGAGCCATAACATGACATCTAATCTTATACGCTAGGCAGTTAGAAATCATACTGTACCTGTAAGACATGTTCCAAAACACAACAGTATTTATAGCCATGAGTGTAGCAAGGAGGAAGAAGAACCTCTCCAGATTCCCATCATGCAGTATGTTTGGGTAGAAGTTACCTGAAATCAATTACCACTGGGGTTAAATCAGCATTAACGACTCATGCTAAGCTTCATTGTGATTTCATTTAAATTGCAATTTCTCAAGTTATTATAAAAAAATAATGCAATACAGATCTTTTAATCATCTTACCTCCAGAGAGAGCGTGTGCCAGCTGAATAATGAAAGCCCCGAGGAAACAGCCACCTCCATAGGACAGAGTGAGGAAGTGCAGGGAGATCCCTCTGATGTGATTAGGGGTCAGCTGGAAAGATATGAGGGAACCTGTGAGAAAGGCAGAAACAGCAGACATCTGTGATTTTCTCTCTCCAGTCAGGTTGTTTCATATACCAGTAAAGGTTTTGGGCAGGATATGCCATGTAAGACCAGCATCAAATTTAGTTATGAAGGCCTAGAGTCAGTCACTCACATGCAGGGGTGACGAGAGCTTCTGCCAGACCGAGTAGGATGTATTGAGGAGCCAGCTGGAAACACGGCATGGACGACACTTGCAGGACTTTCCCCAACAGAGTCTGTTCCACCAGGGGGTAGGACTTCCTCTGCAGCTCGGACAAACCTGCCACCAGGACAGACAGAGTGGCACACACATGGCCCAGAGCTGGAAGTGGAGGATGGACAGGGAGGGGTGATGAAAGACAGGGCTGAAGAACATTTATTGGTGAAAAGGGGGAGGATGACAGACGCAGAAAAGAAAAGGGACATAGGGAGATTTAAGTGAAGGTGAAGGTGGTACCTTGCAGTGGATGTGTGCATAGTCATACTCACTGATGACTGTCGCTGGTGCCATAGGAGTTTTTCCCATGGAGAGGTACAAGGTGGTCACACATTCGATCAGCGGGGCTAAGAGCAGCAGAGGCACAATGCTGATAACATTCATGGCACCAATGGGCAACAGAAGGTCACTCAGATGAAGGTTTGAATTCATGGTCTGTATGTAGTAACCTGAGGGAATCTATAGGAAACATGTTGTTAGCATGGGCATGATCCTTCTCAGTGGTTTATGCTGAAGACTTGTTATAGCTACATTCTGTGACCTGCCTGTGTGATGCAGGCTCTGTACAGCAGCTGAAGCCCATACAGAGGGAAGAGCTTGGCCAGGACTTTGACATTCTCCACATGTGTTTCACTGTATCGACCACCATTGTTCTCCTTGGCCCGATCCAACCAGGATGCTACATCTCCACTCAGGTGGCGATAATAGAGGCAGCACATCTTTAGAGAATTAAAAAAAACTCCCAGTGTGGTTAACAACGATCCACCTATGACGGACACACAAAAGACAGAAGAAATTCTATATTTAGGTTTGTGCGAGTATTTTACAACCATATTTGAATATCTGTTTAATTTGTCTCACATTGTATCTATGTTACCTTTCTTGGGTTTGAAGGTGAGTCTGTTCCTCATCATATGTATGGCGATCAGAGCCAGCAGCACAGACGTAAAGGGGATAAGGAAGCCCAGATTTTTGCCCACAGACTGTTGGATGTAAGCAATGCCCAGAAAAACTACTGTAGAATTGAGGTTGACCAACCAGTAAAACCTGAACATAAATAAAATATACATGTTAAGTTTATAGTTCAACTGCAGATTTAAATTAATTTATAAGAAGATGGACAATCACACATTTTGAAACTAGATTTTGAAACCCAAACTGTGGGCCAGACTAAAATATTTCAACATCTATTTGATGAATTGTCATGATTTTGGACAGGCAACCTTAAGGATGAATCTTTACCTGAACTTGTCCTGCCGCCTTGAAATTGACACTTCACTTTTTGTGAAATAACTTGACAATCATTGAATATCTCTGAAATTTGGCACAGACCAAATGTTTGCCATGGGATTAAAAAAATCAAAAATTTACAAAAAAGATGACTTTGACTTTGAAAATCATATTTTCACCTTAACACCATGTCCTTACAGCACACAAGCATTTGATATTGTGTCGCATCGCGTAAGATTGCATGCTCGCTGTCCACACTGCTTCCGTTAAATATTTAATTATTTGCCTTTTGAATTTCAGTCTCCCCTTGTTCTAAAACCAATGTCTTGAAAACTATGGAAGATATAAGTCAATTTTGCTGTTTTATTCTTATGTTTTTCCAGTAGCCAGTGGTATGCAATATAGATAATAATCTAATGGTTTGATTACTAGTAAATCCTTTTGTGGGAAAATGGACCTGAACTGTTAAGACCTCCTTAAACATGTCTTTAAATGATAATGAAACTGATATTTGTAGCCTAATGACTGCTTGGAGGGTAAATATTGGCAAAGAGAGGGAACATTTTAGAAACTCCACACCAACTGACCAGTTAAAGAAGGACAGGAGCTGATGCTGGTTGTAGCTCTGCAGGCTGTAGGCTCCCATTGGACAGAGGATGGCTCGGATGCCACCGATGCCCAGAGCTGCGGCCAGGAGGCCGGTGTAGAACAAGATCTGCTGCTCTCGCGGCTCCAACTGATGTGTCATGTGATGAGTGTCGATGTAGAAATCCTCAAACGGGAAAGCCACCACGGGCAGCATGGCTGTGCCTGGGAAATATGGTGACAGAGAAAGGTCATGGCATATGACTGATCCGAACCCTATGCAGTTAAATCAAATTACATGTAAAAAATGAGCTCACAAATAAGGTTATACAATTCATATACTCAACAATTGTGTATCCAGTAAATTTGTGAACACTGTTACAGAAAAAATGAACAGCGATACTGATTTAAACAGCTGCACTACAGGATTTGGCTTTGAAAATATCAATCAAGAAAGAATGAGAAAAACACTAATGGGATGTTTTTAACACAAATTATACTATCAGACTTTATCATACAAATTTTGTTTATTTCATGGATAGCCCCTTGAGATGATCCATCTCGTTTTCGAGGGGGTCCAGTACAAAAACAAAACAGTACAGTGTGATACAGACACAGTTACACACAACATACACACATAAAGGCTCTCACACACCCGTCCGCCCACATATCCCGCCCGTAAAGCCACAGCACCCACACAAAACAATCAGAGGTAGATACACATAATGACATAATATGCAATCAAAAAAAAAAGATATATTATTAAAGGGGCAAGAAGACATTACCATTAGAAGCAGCAGCATGATTTTGTGAGAAAAGGTAGTAGTGATTTCTTAAAAAGGTAAAGGGAATTTATTGTTCTTTATAAACCTTACACCATCAAACATGTACTAACCAGCCTGAATAATTGTTTCTTACCAAAAAAATGAAGAAAAGCACACAAATAGAGCACTTTAGTCCTTCCCAAACAGGTTTCTGCAAACCAGCCAACCAGCACAGGGGTTAGGGTACTGGCTCCTATAAAGCACAGGTTGACTGTTGCAGCCAGGTAGTTATCATAGCCCAGCTTCACAGTGCAGAAGAGAATCATGTTGCATACTATCCCAAAGAAAGTGAACCTCTCAAACAGTTCCACAAGCAGGACACATATGATGACCTGAAGCTTCTTGCGAGACTTCCTCTGTGATCCCTGGTCTGGATGTGGGGTCTGAGACAGTCGGCGTAGTTTTCCTCTGCCCTCTGGCAGTCTCTGAAAGTCCTCTGTCGCCATGACACTGGATCGGCGGGATGGTTGACTGGCTGTGTGGCTGACTGGATGCAGCCAGTACTGGACCACGCTGAGCTCTGACTCCTGCTCTTTCAGAATTAGAGCATCAGAGGCCAGAGCTGGAATCCCTCACTTTGGTGTGACTTTGCAGACACGTAGATTCAGACACACCTTCATATTTCCTGCACGTGCTGCCGACTGACCGTCCCCCTGAGTCATGATTTTACTCATAACTGCGGGGTCTTCACAGGGATCTGATACATCATGCAAAATTGTGTCCAACAGGAGTGACCAATGGGAGCAATTTAGAGAGCATCCAGGAATACTTCTATTATAACCAACAAGATAAAGACATGTGGCTGTTGATTGTTCATTAGGGACTCTTACAGAGAAGTGGCACTTAAAGCTCCTGTGAGAAGTTTGTTTTACAGGTTATGAAACCGATTGAAACCAGTACTGATGTATTTACATGATATATATATAATCAAGCAAGACTATCAGCAACAAGACTGATTATTTATGTATAGTTTTTTAATGCCCGTAATCGTTTGTTGAAGGGCACAGGGGAACCAAAATTGACAAAAAATTAAAGTACATGTGTTTTCACTTTAATACCTTCATTTTACCAAACAAGACATCTGTTTGGGTGATTTACCCGAATAGTTTCAGTTTATTTCAACAGAGGAACACTGAAACAATTCCTTAGGATTATTATGTTGTTGTTTTTTTTAACTTATTAATAGATTTCATTTTACTTTTATTTCTTTTTTCTTTTTCTTTAAATTAATTAAATAAAGACGTTTTTTATCTAATGTTGAAATGTGTTTATTCCCTCCATTCTTTCTTTATTTCATCAGCAACACTTCATTTAATCTCCACATTATAATCTTCACAATAGTACATTTAAAGCATATTAATTTGTCTACTCTGTGCTTGTGGAAATTTGACACTGTTCATTCCAGTTCATGGGAACTACCAGAATGTCCATATATATAAGAACTAAAAGACCTGTGTGCCTGGCCTTTTAACGTTTAACTGAACTGTTACAGGGGATTAAAAAGAAGTTAAGAAAAAAAAATCAGTTCAAATTCTCACAATGTTGCCTCTACAGGGGCATTACCATTTAAAAGATAAAGCAAAACAAGAAGTGATTTAGTTCATCCATCCATTCATTATCTTCCTCCTATCCAGGGCAGGGTCATGGTGTCAGCAGGCTGAGCAAGTTGCCCCAGGCATCCCTCTCCCCAGCAACGTTTTTCAGCTCCTCCTGAGGGATCTCAAGGTGTTCCCATCCCATATAATCCCTCAGCGAGCTCTTGGTCTACCCTTGGGTCCCAAGATAGCCCAACAATGTACACAGCCCCAACCTCCCCCGGGATACACGAGAATTCTTCCAGAGGTCGGAGTTAAAGACCTCATGGACAGAGTCTTTGGCCAAAAGTTCCCAGTTCACCCGCACTATACATTTAGGTTTACCAGGTCTGTCCAGCAGCCTCCCCCCTACACCAGATCCAACTCACGATCAGATGGTGATCAGTTGACAGCTCTGCTCCTCTCTTCACCCTAGTGTCCAAGACATACGGCTGCAGATCTGATGACACGACTACAAAATCGATCAAGGATCTTTGGCCTAGGGCAGGGAAACTTTGGTCACAGCAAGGGCCACATTCATTTAATTCTCACTGCCAGGGGGCCAAATTGTAGAATACAAAAACGATTACAGTCAATCATGTCTCAAATTTACCCCAACATATACCAGTGATCAAATATTATTACGGACATATTTCTGGTTTTCATGATTTCATGGCAGATTTTGTCATGTTTTCTTCATGTTTCAAATTAACTGATATGTAAAAATTGACCTGAGACCACGTTGAGAGTTGATGCGGCCCCCGTGCCGCAAGTTGCCCACCCCTGGCCTAGGGTGTTCAGCTCAGCTGGGGGCTTGTGAGTAGGGCCTACCAGTAATTTGGTTGAAGTGAGCCAAACTAAATCTAGTTGTAAGCGCTCAACACCCACACCAGCTCTGTTTTCTTCCCCACCAGAGAGGTGACATTCCACATGCTGAGAACCAGTTTATGCAGATGGGGATCAGCACCCCAAGGCCATTGCCGCCCGGTCTACACCGCACCCGACCCCCATGCCCATCCCTGCAGGTGGTGGGTCCACAAGTGATTTAGTGCTTTGGGTAATTACAAACAGTCAGAAAATGCCACATCTGTTTGTGAAAGCAGCTCTGTGGTGGAAGAGCGGTTGCTGGAGCTGCTGCTGGTAATTAGACTGATCATGTTAAGAGGGTGTGAGATGGGGTGCAAGGGCAGGTTAACTTCAGAGGGGTAAGAGCTGCCTGATACACAACTGCCTGTTTTACAGTAAGGAGGAATCGTATTGTTTGTGCACAGCCCAGGCGAGCCCTGAACAGAAGAACGCTTTGTTAAAGACCACTTCAGACTAAAAATATTGGTAATTAAAAGTAGCCTATATAAATTTAATTAACATTTCTTACTCAGTAAGGTGTTATGTGACAAAACCCCATCAGTAATATATAATGAAATTCATAATTCTGGAGATTGTACAGTTAGATAACGTCTGATGCCTCTTAAAGATAAGCAGAGTGAAGATGCTTGATCCAAAGCCTATAGCGTTTTATAATAATCTAGTATGGAGAGGAAACAGTGGTCTTGCTAATGACATTTTGCAAAATTGTTTTTCACTGGGTTTAATTATTTTAAAGATTGGCAAGAATATCTTTCATCAGAAAGTCAATGAAAGCATTCTCTATCTGAAGTGAGTGTTATGAAGCTGAAAGCGAGATTCAAGATTCAAGAGATTATAACTGAAAGTCCTTAAACAACAAAGTTGCAGATGCTCCTAATCAGGTCATTGAGAGAGATTGAATATGTAAATATGAAGAAAACAATTCAATCATTCCAACATGTACAATGTAAAATTGTAGAAACATGGCTACTGAATGTATAAAGAAAATAGAATAAGGTTTAATTTTATTTAATTTGACATTGTGTTGTATCTTATGTTGTCTTTAGTGTTGGTGCAATAAAAACTTGTAAATGACAGTGACAAGGACAATTTTTTCATGTAGATCTACAGTCAGAGCTGCACGGTGGTGCAGTAGGCGCTGATGCCTCACAGCAAGAAGGTCCCTGGTTCAAATCCTCGGTCAAACTGGGCCTTTCTGTGAGAAGTTTGCATGTTCTCCCCTCGCATGCACAGGCCAAAGATGCTTTTAAGGTTAATTTGCGACTCTAAATTGCCCGTAGATGTGAATGTGACGTTATTTGTTGCTGTATGTCAGCCCTGATATCAAATTGCAACCAGTTCAGGGCATACCTGGCCTTTTGCCCAATGACAAAAGGGTTCAGCTCCAGCCCCCCATGACCCCAAACGAGACAAGCGTTATACATATACTGTATATGGAAAACTAAAGTTATATTCAGCTATTGATGGTTGTACCACTAAAAGCTTCAGCTTGTCTCACAGATGAATTTCCCTTCTCAGCATCCATTGTCAGGTAAAATGATCAAGTTTATCCCAGTGACATCTGGACACTTATTTTAGAAACACCCCTCCATTTAGAAACACAAAGTCCAAGCTGAAGTAAATGTAAAGCAGAAAATACTCTTTTCTTCATGCACATGGAGTATGGGCAAAGCAAAACCTGACGTGTTTGTTATGTTATGTAAAAACAATGTCATTAAAACATAAACTGAACTGAATTTTAGGGTCATAAATATGTTCCAGTGTGATTTATTGTGAGTAATTAACACACAAAACAGTCACGTATAAATAGAAAATATAGATACACGGTTTCTATGTACAACATAAAGCTCATATAGGAATAATGGTTTTTCAGGTGAGTGTCAACTTCACGGGTTCAGTTCTTTGTGTAACAGTCCTGCTAATATGAATTAATGCACGCATTACTGCCTCAAACCCATCATGAAGGACAACTGATGTCTGTGTATACATGCCCTGCAGCTGAATCCTTCAATGAAACAGGCTGTGCTCTTGTGCCAGGATCACAGCAAGTCAGACATACAAATACCTGGTTACAAGGTACATTACATTTCCCTTTGAAAGATGCAAACATCAGACTTTTAAAATAAATGCAACAAAAGCAGCCAACAGATGGAGCTACACACAAACATGGAGAACAGCAGCATGTTTGGTTCACAATCACAAGTTCTCTTTGTTCTACGAGGGCAACTTTTCGAGGATTCACATTCTTGTTACATGATACAAAATAAATGAACAATCAGCCTGATAGGATTTTCTACTAATATTATAGTAGATACTGGTGGACAAGGTAAGAATGAGGACAAAAAAAAAAAATTCAACCAAAGAACAAAACATGTTCTTATTATTTCACCGGGTTTATATCCCTTTCGATGTCACAGGAGCGATGGAGGGGAGTCACTTTAAACCTCACTGAAAAATGTCTGCCAGCCTCCACCGCTAAAGGTAACTGAAGACAAAAGACAGAGATCTTTGATAGTTTCACATAAAACATAACTTATTCACAGCATCAACCCCAGGGGAGAGCTAACGATCCATGAGATGACACCTTGGTTTTTGAGGATCTGTAAACACTTTTCAGTCCAACTCTGGACTCTCTGCTTTCAACCCGTCCCCATCTGCGTCGGAGTTTTCTTCCTTCTTCTCCAGGTCAAAGTTCTACAAGAGAAGAGCAACAAATGACTTCAATACAAACATGTTTTCATCAAAAAAAAAACCTTGGGACATATAATGAGTTGTATGACTTCAGCCACATAGCTAAAAAAGTGAGTGAACATAGGAATATTTTTTGAAAAACAAAATAGATTTTTAATGGATTTTCTGAGGGGGAAGTATAGAGAACACAAACATATTTAAACTTTAGTCAGGATTTGTATCAAACTACACAGACTCAAAAGAAAGCACATCACTGTTTTCGCTGTGTGGTTTTCAGAGCCGGTACCTCTAACTCTTGCAACACTTCATCCATGAAGTCGCTGGGGTTTTGCTTGTAGTCCACTGCTCTCTTGATCATCTCTCTGAACATCTGTTTAGAGAGTGAGAGTTAGAAATATCAACAAAGAGGCATTTTAAGTTATCCGAACCAAAATAAATAATAAATAATACAATATAAAATGAGGACTGTTTATGCGTTTTTAATTATAGGGTAAGCATGAATATCTTGGAATAATGTACAAACTATAAAACTGCTAATACGTCTGAAACAAACAGAGATATTAACATAATGGATGACTAAAGTATAATTGCTGGAAAAATGATAAATGATAATAATCAAAAGACAAACCTTTACTACATTAGTCCCGTCAGCTGCTGATACAAAGTAAAAAGGAAGTCCTTGCTTCTTCCCAAAGTTAAAACTTCTCTGTGTCACCTTCAAATCAGCTGCAGACATAAATATATATAAACAAGTTCACATCAGGAATTCAGGAGGCATTTTGTTAGTTGAACAAATAATCAAAAGATTTGTGCAAAGCATGCTGCAACATTCACATTTAAAACAACCATATGTTCTATATTTTCATATACAGCACCATCAATTTTGTTTGCGACGACACAACACGGTATCTCTGGTCTGTACTCTCTCAGCTCCTTATACCAAGTGGCCAAATTCTTATAAGTGATCTTCCTTTGAACATCAAAAACCTGTGAGAAGGAAGACAGGTTTACTTCAATGACAGTTTGAAACATCTACATGTCAGCAGGTGCATTTGTGTAGTCCCTGTTGTCTTGTCTGTGAGGTAATAACCATCTAAAGGAACAAGCAATATGTACACAAGGGTTTAGCTTAAACAGAATATAAAGTTACATTTCACAAAGGAAAGGCGAGTGAGAAACAAATATACATTAAGAAATAAAAACAAATGTTTTGTAAAATGCTATGGAATGTTTTGTTTAATACATGCGTCTGAAATGATCTATACTTTAAAAAAAAACAGCTTTAAAGTCATTTTTGTTTTATTGTTTAACTCCCTGTAAGTTCCTGTCAGCCTCAGTCATTGCTCATAGTCACAGAGTCTTACCATGATGCATGCATGAGCTTTGTGGTAGTATGAGGGATGCATGCTCTGAAATCTCTCCTGACCAGCTGTGTCCCAGAAATCTGTTGATCAGTAACAAGAACCATCCTGACGCTTTATGCTTAAAAGACTGAATTTAATTATTTTCATTGGTCAATGATAGAACACAAAGAGCAATCACACACACATAATACATACCAACTGACACTGTTTTGTTTCCTACAGTGGCTGTGTGTTTGTACAGAGTTAACGCATAGGTCGACAACTGCTGGGGACGACTGTGGAAAGTGTTAAGAATGAAAACCTTAAAGGAAAAATTCCTTGATTTGTTGGCAGGCAAAAAAAACCACACCTTATACACCATGTTCTTATGAGAATAACGTCCAAATAGCTTTTTAGACATTTAATAAGTCCGGCTGATCAGAAGCAATTAAGTTTTACGTGTAAATTACACTTTTAACTGTTCAAATTTTAATTTAAGATTTGATCTTCTCATGTTGACATGTTCTAAATATATTTTTTAAACGCATTAAATACATTTATAAAGGTATTACTTGATTTACAGATATCTTCAATTTGAACACAGATACCAGCTTTATTTTGAAATCAATTCTTCAAATTAAACAAATCAATTAAAGGATCGTGACAAATGGAAATGTCACTTGATGTGGTGATATGTCACATGACATATCATCAACCTCTTTTTGATATATCACATAAAATACACAATTCACAGTTCAGCCAGAAGAACATATTTTTATATTGAAAATTAATGTCCCATTACTGATAAAATATTCTACTAAATACAAAATGAATTTAATTAGATACAATTGTAATGCAGCAACATTCATTCCCCCCCAGGCTGTCAAAGTACTACTATGTACTTGCCTTCATAGTTTATTTTTATGCAAGAAAAAAGATAGGGATTACGCCGTTGTGTGAGTTGATCCTCTTAGCAATGAACACAGTTCAAGTGCTGGTATGACTTACCAGCACTTTCTTTCTAAAGCTGCTAAAGGATACTATTCGTCCATGAGAAACCTCTCCATCAGCCTGTGAGAGAGAAAGAGACAGGGAGAGAGTCTTATTTTAAAATAAAAATACACGACAACAGAAAATCTGCCGAGGAAACATCATTAAACTCAAAACTACCCATCACAGAGAAAATACAAGAGATGATACTCACTTAGATTTACCCACTGCGCTGTCTCCCAGGCAGATGATCTTCACTTGTTCGTCTGCATCGTACTTCATTTGGTCCAACTCAGGGATGCTGCCACCTTCACCAGCCATGTCCCTGCCTTTTTTTTCTTTTACTTTGGATTGCTTTGGCTCGTTTTATTGTATTAGCCAACACTTGTATATTTGAATTTACAAGTAAATTAATAAAGCAATGCGAAGGTCTCAATGAGCCCTCAAGCAGAAAACTCACGGAGCTCTTATCCGAGGTTAAAACAAACCTTAGCTAGCTTGCCTTGCCTTTGGTTAGCAGAGTTAAACATCGTGTGGCTCTTCTAAATATCATACATTTCACCTCATTCGTCGGGTTTTCACATCGATAAAATATGAGCCAGCTAAGACGAGAATATCAGACAGAAGACCGTGTATTAAACGAGTCTTTATAAAGTATCTGTGAGTATTTTTATTGTTACCTTCAACCCTGAACAACCGAAGGAGGCAACGACTGCTAGCTAACAGTCGGCTAGCACCGCTTACTAAATTACCCTCGATGCTAATTATTAACCAATGAAACGTACCCACATTTCAATAACCGTCTTGTGTATATAAGTTGTGTCTATCAAAATAAATTGTCACTTGCTTTTCTGCCCTCTTCGACGTCCATGTATTAAAAGTTTGTAGATGGAGCATGATGCCCCCAACGGTTTTTCGTTTCTACGCAACGGGGACGCCCGAAGGACCTCTTCGTAATGGCTCTTGCTGTTCGTTCAAAAGCCTGTCAAGAAATAAATAAATAACCTGCCCACATAACTAGACCACACAAATAGGAATATACTGTATATTTTAAACAATCAAAATAAATATACTCTCACATTTCAATACAATCTGATTAAAAGTAGCCAACAGAAATGAATAAATTCAACAGCTGATTAAATGTTATTTTAAAATAAAATATTCTGTCACATTTAAATAAAATGGTAGCAACAGAAAGGCCCAACGGTTGCTGTGTAAAGACTTTTTTGGCAGCAATCCTGTACAGCAGCATCTTGGTTATATATAAACAAAAACATATATATTCAAAGTTATGCACATACGATAAAAGGTTGTTCTAGATTGAGAGAGAGGCAATGGCTAACAATTTTTGTGCAGTGACTGAGTGAGTCAACAAATAAACAGTTGTAGTGCAGTGACTGAATTAGTAAGTAAACAAATAAACAGCTATAGTGCAGTGACTGAATAAATAAACTGTTTTAGAGCAGTCAATGAAATAGTTATTGCACACAATAAGTAACGATAATATTCATTTTATTTGGGGTTATCATTTCTTCCAATGGCAGTCAATGATTTTTTATCTGAAGGCCCAAATCATTAATTGAAAGAAGCTTCCCCCCAGCATTTTCTGCAAGGAAATGCACATTTCCAGATACGTTTGCAGCATTTACACCGATGACCAAAGGTGAAATGAAAAACCATCAACTTTACTGGTCATTACAGTGTAATAGAGGTAAGGAAATTGCACTTTAGCCCCTTGTTTACCACTTGTTTAAATCATGCCATAAATTAGCTTTTATTTTTGCGAGCATATTTAATTCATATTTAACAACAAATGTGTGTTATTGTCTGATTTTCCAAACGACTGGGAAAATATGTAGAATAACCCAAATAATATCAATATTATGATTGACTGATAAATCTCATTAACAACTGTTATACAAACGTGTAAAGCACGTTGCTTTAATGTCAAAGTAAGAGCGCGGTCACACTGGCACACAACCCTGACCCAGAGCTATAGAGATACTTTAATACTTTATGTTTAATCTATCTCTCTGCCCTGACCCAAAGAGTCAAGCATTGTCATGGTAACAGCGTCCTGATGAGCGTGGGGGCGCGGTGTATCATGGGGGAAAAAAAGTTGTTTGGGAAATCAGTTGCAACGTTGGTGGAAAGCATTGGAGCTAAACCTTCCGTCAAATACTATCACGAAGGTAGGTTACACGTTCGTTCAGAGTTAGAGACACTGTACACACACCGATGGGTAAACAACATGTTGGTAATATGCATTTAACGTATTAAGAACGTAATTTTTAATAAAAGCTAGGCAAGCTAACGAAGCTAACTGTTAGCTTACGTTAGCCCAACTTTGCTAAATGTAAAAACAAGATGTTAAAAGAGCTGAGCATTAAACAGCTGCTCAATAATATTTTATATGTACTTGTTAAAGTCGCACACATTTTTTACATTAGTTAAACAATGATTTTACATAGTTTATAGTAAATAGTGTTTTATTTTTTTGATTTCATATTTTATTTGACAGGGACGGAAATACTGAAAACAGCAATCCAATGCAAGCAACATTGTGTTTATAGCGGATTGCTAATTTGCAACACTTGCCCTGTGTTTGAATTTTCGAAGCAGACTTTGGCTGCTTATGTCTGGAGGAAGGATGCCGAACTGTCCTGCTTCTGCGTCCAAGGGTTTCAGCTCTACCCCGGTTAAAGCTAACCCAAGAAAGGACTACCACACATCTAAGGGCCTAGACAACGGCGTCCTATCCGACGACGAAGACACCTTTTCGCTGCTTTCTCCAATCTATCATGACAGTTTTGACAGTGCTGAAGACCTGGAGCACTGTCCGGCTCAGGAGACTTCACCCACGCAAAGCGACAACTACAAGCTCAGTGCTTCACCAGTCCGGTACTGCTTATATTTTTAAGCAGATAATACTTTATGAACTGCATATTACATGATTCACAGAGACTCATTGTAATTACTTCAAGGTACATTGTTAAGTATGGATCTGTTTTTTTATTTTTAATAGATGCGAACTACCAAGAACACCCTCCGAGCAGATGTTGAAGGCAGCCGTGGAGCCTGCGTGCTCACCTTCTCTCAGTGCATGGGAAATGTGGCTAGTAAACAAAGCCAAGGAGGAACGTCTCAAATTGGAAAAGAAAACAGAGGAGGCAAGGAACACTTCTGCTTAATTGTTACTTAAATTAAAGTAGCGTGGACTTTAGTAGTTTGCTTTGTGTGTGTTTATAAAGATATAGACCCCCCCCCCCCCCCCCAGTATTTTTTTCTACCTAAAAAATGTATTTCATCATGTCTGAGTCTTTGATTACTTGTATATTTTGATTTAGGAGCAATTACTTAAGGAAAAACAAGAAAAGCAACAATGGGAGCAAGAACAAAAAAAGATTGTGATGGAGGAGAGAATCCACGGATGGTTAAAGATGAAAAGAGAACAGGTAAACACCTGCTCCAAAAGTAAAACCACATGAAAATCATTTTTCGTTACTGTTGAGATTATTGCTCAATGACATTTCTGTTATTGTTTTCTTGTTGCAATCATAGGAGAAGAGCGAGCAATTTCTAAAACAGTGCAAAGAGGAGGAGGAGATTCAGAGGCAGCAGGAAAAGCAGAAGGAGATTGAACAGAAAGCTCAACAAAAATACAAAGACTGGCTACAGAAGAAGAACCAAAGAAAAAAGGAAATGGAAAACAAGGCTAAGGTAATTTGGATCTTTAAAGTTATTCTGTCCTCTCTTAGTAAGGTTATGTTATTGATGTGCCACAACAGAGTGACCCTGATTGAACCTTTTTTACTTGGCAGGAGGAAGCTGTTCTGAAGGAGGAGCAGGAGAGAGATCGCCGCCGTAGGGCAGAGGAGAAGTTTCAGGAATGGCGAAAGAAAGCAGATGAAAAAAGCAGAGCAAGTCCCAAATCACCTTGCTTCATAACAGGTACGGTTTTTTCAGTCATCTTGGAAATATTAAGTGTGCTTTATTGTTTTTGCTGTAGCTGTTAAATTGAGAAATGTGGTCATGGTTTTTGATGTATTAATTGAATCCAGGAGCAGCAGCAGTACAACTTTTTTTATGATGGACTTAAAAATTCAACTGACTTAATTGCGTCTCACTAGTTTTATTCACCTTGCTGATGTTTGTTATTTATCATGATTGTCTTTGTTTTATTTCTTTAAGGTCCCTACGAAAAATTCCTTCCTTCACCAGGCTTCTACAATCCGATCCCCTGGAAACCGATTAATGTCCCTCCTCCAGAAACATCAGTAAATAAGACATCTGACAAGAAGAATTTGAAACAAAGAAGATGTCAACAAAGCCCTTTAAGACTGAGAAACTCTACAAGTGCAGCACAGTTGCAGCAGAGAAGATGACACAGCAGATTGGTGTCTATGACTGAAGTATGGTAGCTTAGCCAGTACTCAAACATGATTACATCACAAGTCACGCTCATCCTCACCACTATAGCTCCGGAGATGACTCTGCTGAATGAGACAAGTATTTCTTCTATTAAATAGCTATGGTGAAAAGACATACTAGCCTAGTTGTTTGGTTTTGTTGTACATTGCAGAAATTCTGTAACAAGGCTCAAGTCAGTTTGTACTTTAGCATGTATGAATTCTTTGGAGGGAAAAATCAGATGATTTCATAAAGTGGTTTATTTAATGTCAAGCACAAATGCTTTCATGACTGTTCCATTAAATGCATGTATTTTATTTCGTTTCATCCGTAAATCCATCGATCAATTGCTATCAGGATATCAGGATAAATCAAAGATCTTTCCCCTCCTCCTCTTGTTTGTGTTTGTTTGGTCAACAAAAGCCTGCTTTATTGCATTTGATGAGGCATCAACCACACACAACCACACCAACGAAGGAAGGTGGCTGCTGGTGGTCACAGCCAAAGATAGACCCAGCTTGGTCAAGTGCCCCTCACACTCACACATTGTTCTGTGTCCAGCTGTGCCTTGTTCTTCTGTGGGCTGAGATGACGACAGAAACGAGTGAGGGGGTGGAGGGAGAGAGAGAGAGAGAGAGAGACTGATTCAGATTCAGAGCAGTATGCTCATTCTGGGTTAACATCTCACTGTGATGTCTGCAGCCTGAGGTAAAATTATTTCAATTACATGTATTTAAGATTCTCGCCTTTAACTTAATACTTTAAATTTGTCGGCTGTGTTTTGTTCTTGCTCACCCTTTGCTTCTCCCCTCTCTGTTGTTCACTGCTGTGGAATGTGTTAGTTGACAGGAGACAGTGAGGGAGCTAACAGTGTAGGAGGCTCTTAAAGGAAAATAAAACATTCTGGGGTCCAAAGGACAACCTTTTAAGACGTCAAGTGTTTACATTCCTTTGAGCTATTAAATTGCAGATAAAAGTTAAGCTGCTTGTTCAGGGGTTTTGGACACTTAGCCTTTTGAGCGAAGCCTTTCTTAATAAAGATAGAAGTTTGTGTTCAAAATCAGCCTCCGGCATTTTGGCTCTCGGTAAACCTCCAACATGAAATGATAAGTTTTTACCAGTTAGTAATAAAACCCTCTATAAGTTTGTCTAAATCTATTCAACCCTATCTTATCGATATATATTTATGAAAGAGCCACTACTTTTGATTTTCCAGGTCATTAAGTTTGCATTCTGTCCTCCAGGTATTGTGTCTTAGCTTAAGACATAAAATCCACATCCCAAGATGCAGTGGTGCAGGTGGGCTGGCAGTTGGAGATCACACCTGCAAAGACAGGTAGGAGGCGTGTCTGTAAGAATGAAAGTAAGGGTGGGACAGGTGTAGAGTGCAGAGAGAGTGCAAGTCTAAAGGGCAGAACTACTGGCTTGTGTTTAAGACTTCAACAATGCGGCTGAAAATGTAACGTAGACATGGAGACAAGAACAGGATGAAGAACCACAACTTTTGACAGCTTGTCCAGGAAAATTACTATGGGATACTAACACTGAAGTTTTTTCTTTTTGCTAATCAGAGCGAGCTGTGAAGAATGACAAAAGAAGCAACTGGTTGGAATACAAACTGGATAAAAAATTGAGATTGATCATAATTTAGACTGTGTCTTACACTGGCAAGGGCACCTTTACCTGTGGATCTCGCCTGGTATAAACCTGGCCTGATGTAACAGTTGTTTGTGTAAATAGTCCTAGTTTTTATTGACACAACTTGGAAGGAACCAGTCTTTGTTGCACTCAGACGTCTTGGATCAGCTGTTTCAACCTCAAGTTTGTTTTGTGTGTATTTATATTCCTCCCTTCACCATCATGCAGTCTGTAGGGCCGGAGACTGAGGACTCTTTCGACTTCCTCTTTAAAATCATCCTGGTCGGGGACTCGGATGTGGGGAAGACCTGTGTGGTCCAGAGCTTTAAGTCTGGCATATTTATAGAGAAACAGCAGAACACTATCGGGGTCGACTTTACTGTTCGTACACTGGACATCGATGGCAGGAAAGTGAAGGTTAGTTTCTTTTTTTTTACTGTTGATTTTAGCTCATTTTCATTAGATATATTCCTTGATTGTACACATATATTTTCATTATGATACACATTATTATGGAATCAATTTCTATATACAAACAAAAAGGTGTATGGGAGATCTGTCTGTGTATTTACTCTTAACAGTTAACAATCCCTCCTCATCTTTTTCACTAATGTTTTCTTCCCATCACAGAAAAAAACAGTAACAAATGATATCTGTTAACTTTCTGTGTGTCTCCATCTTACCTGCATGGATGTGTTATTATGCTAGTTAGACTGGAGTTCAGTACACACGTTTGTTTTATCAAGACGGATCATTCTCAGAGTTTACAGCATGTCACAAAACCAGAGGTTCATGCTTTAGAGACACATAATCCTCAATCTGTAAACACTGAAGTCAGGCTGTATATGGTTTATTTTTATGTTGTTGCAGATGCAGGTGTGGGACACAGCTGGACAGGAGCGTTTCCGCACCATAACTCAGAGCTACTACCGCAGCGCCCATGGGGCCATGGTGGCCTACGACATCACACAACGTCCCACTTTTGAATCTGTTTCCCACTGGATCAGGGAGGTGGAGCAGTATGGAGCTGCAGGAGTGGTGCTGATCCTCATTGGTAAACATAATGAAAACACATTTCTAGGGGTGTCATGATTGTCAGTAAATAACTCTTTCCTAAAAAAGATCCTTAGGATCGAGTTGTTGCTAGACAAAGCGAAGGATACAATCCACAAGTAGTTCAAAAACTTAAAGTAGTATATAAAAAAACAGTCAAAATAGTTTACAAGACATATTGACCGGGCAGTTTCCAGTGTTTAGGCTGGGTCACTTTCAAGTTAGTTTTTTTTGTCACTAGCACTAGAGAGACAGGAAGAGGCTTCTTCATTATGAACTATGAATTTTAACTTCTTTACTAGTTTGTTGTTAATTTCTTGATGTATTTGGATTTCACAGCAGATATTGCACAGAATTAATTGCTGTATCAGATAAAACTTTGATGAGAACTACACTCTACTCATGTTCTGTTATACATTGAAATTAAAAAATGGCAACACCCACAAATAAAGTGCAGAACAAAGACAAAAGAAACATTATTTTTGACCAAACATTGGTTAAATAATTGACCACTGACAGCGGCTGTCTGTATCCTGTGCAGCTGGAATTTCATGGCTATTGTGACAATCAAATGATTGTCAAGCCTCACACCAGTTAGTTATGTTCATATTTATGTTTTTATATTTATGTGCATTTATTGTTAGAGGAAACACATGATCCATTAATTAATGACACAAAATAAATGAGCAAAAATGTTGATTAATAGTTAATCATTGAAGTCCACATCGTCATGTAACTATTCTTTTTACATTTTAAGATGATTGGGTAAACTGGGTCTCTTTTTTTCTCCCACTCCTTGCACTGATCACCTGATTTTGGCTTTTTAACTCCCAGGAAAAATACAGCACTGCTTAATGGCAAAAAGCCCTGCAGACCATCCTCTCAGCACAAACATCATTACAGATGGGATAAGCTAAAGAGGACGCAGACTGAAAAGAGTAAATTAGAGACTTGTATAGGCTGTAGAAGAGTTAATCTTGTAGAGTGACTTTGAGTCCTTAACTGTAGGAGGGACACATTGTGAATAATATCAATTCTTACAAAATGTTGCCTTCAAATATTTTATCCAATGTTACATGTACACTGCTCAGTGTTATCTGTCAGAACATGAAACTTCAATATACTGTAGTATACAGACATGTTCTCATCTTGTGTTGTCTTCATACCTGCAGGTAATAAGTCAGACCTCCATGCTCAGAGGCAGGTGTTGTTTGAGGATGCGTGTACTCTGGCGGAAAACAACAGCGTTCTGGCTGCATTGGAAACATCGGCCAAGGAGGCGCAGAACGTTGATGCGGCCTTCGTCCTCATGGCCAGGGAGCTGCTGGCACGCAACGGCATGACGATCACAGACGAGCTCTCGCAAGATTCCCCTCAATTCATGTTGAGTAACAGCTCCCACCCAGTCGATGGCACTGTGTCTTCAGAGAAAAAGTGTGGCTGCTGAGCAGACTGAAGAGGGGACATGTTGTTTAAGACTTCTTTGAAAAAAAGTGAGACCAGCCTTGTGTGTATGAAAACTTCATCCATCAGACCGAAGGTTGTTCATGTATGCATGTTTAGGAAAAAACTACATGCAGTATGTTGCATAGTGTGTTAATATAGGTTTTTGAATTTTGATATTTATGCAGTTAGGGTCAGTAACATTATTATTTACAGTCTATGGTCAGTAACACATGTATCTAATGGAGATTGCTTATCACAAATCCTGCTGATGAATGTGAGGGTGATTCCATCATCACACACCACAGCTCTGTTGGGAGGACGGACTGCACATAAACACAAACAATATTTACACTTCACAAGAAACGTTTTGAGTCAGTCTTCCTTTTTAATGATCTTTTATACAGTATGGCTTTTACAGCACATCAGAAGAGTTCCACAGTTTGAACCTCTAAACTTGATTAAGGCCAAAAGAAAAACATACAAACAAACTGATGAGGTACTTAACCGAAAACAAGTAACTTAATGTCAGTGGTTAGGCATTCGCCCTAATTTAACACAAATAATCTGAAATATGAGACCAGTCAAAACTAAGAGCAGAGTTGGTCTAGTAGAGAGCTGCTGGGGGTCTAAAGTATGTGATACTGTACATCTGAATGTCAGCCTGCTTTAGGTGTAACTATGTTTGAATGATACTTAGACTCTTATCAACGAACTTACAGATACAGTATAAAACTCTGAGTGCAGTAGAAATGCATGTAACCAAAGTAACCCAAGTGTGCGTTGAAAAAGTCAAGGGCAAGAGGACACAAAAATTGCATAAATCCTTGACACAATAACATGCATGCCCAAGTCAAAATGTGTGTGCCTCTTCTATATTTAGTGATAAAGCTGTAATTTGCTGCTTTTTGCTTCCATGGCACTTCATAAAATCTCTCAGAATTAGCATCAGTAACAGCTGCATCTCCCGTACGATATTTTAGGGAAAAAACACACTCTGCTGCTACCAGTTAAAGGATATTAGAGCTATTACTGAATGGCTGAAAGATCAATCCAGACCTGATCTTAGTCCTACTCAAGAGGCCAGCCCTCCTGCTCAAACACCAGCTCTACCGCCTCCTTCACATCCTCGACCACGAAGGATGGCTGCGTGAGGGTGGGGTCGAAGCGGAAGTCCCTGTGGCCGTGGAAGATGTGCTGCTCTGTGACGGTGAGTTCTGGATCTGAAGGGAGCTCCTGCTGGTCTCTGCTGTACACTCCTGTGCAAACCAGGATGGAGCTGCAGCCTTCAGGGAGGTCCTCTTCGGCCCCGTATGCACCTGACGCTCCACCTAACTCTGTGGATGTCATTTTAGGTGCATCATCAACTGTTTCCACTCCTCCAGCTTTAGCCTGCATCTGCGCCTTTGTGCGTCGAGAAGCCTGGAGGTAGTGGTTGTAGAGGTTGGCACCGTAAATGTCAGCCATGGGGTTATCACTGTGAAATGAAAAGGAAGCAAGGCATTCAAAAAAGCTTATACTTCAAAACTAGGAATGCACCGATGTATCGGTTGACCATCGGTATCAGCCAACATCAGTCCTGTTGACAAACACCGGCCTATCAGCAAATAATATCAGTGGTCTATATTTGCATCAATTTAATGCTGGCTAGGCAGTAAACTGAATGGCTGATTGATAGAAGACATATGTATTGGGCCTGTTGGACAAACTGATTTCTTTTCATGTTCAAATATGAAAAAAAATGTCAGCAGTGTGCGAGTCTTTGACGATCTCTGAGAAAGATCAGCAACGTTTAATTTGGAAGAAATGTTCCAGTGACATTTCAAGAGGAGGGATGACGAACAATGAAAAATTAAAAACTTGCACAAAGAATTAAAAACAGTAATAAAAAACATCAGTATTTGTAATGGCCCTTATTTTTACAATTGGTGAATCTCTATTTAAACAAATCTTTTCGGATACAGAAACTTGCATTTCCCCCTTGTCCTCATTTTACAGGGTTACAACCTGGAAATGAAATATTTCTATTTCTAGGCTTTTTACTCTTTAATAAACAAACAAAGGCAGTCCTCAAAGCAGACACCTTTAAAGTTAACTGTAAGGCCTCAGATTGCATCTGTTGTAGGTGCGTTCAAATCTTTTCTTATCGATAACAATTTCTAATACTATATCATATTTCCCCTTCCCCCCTTAGATCATTGACTACTAACAAACAATCCCAGTATAATCAATTTTAATTTAAAGTCTTACATTGGCATGTAAACATGATATTAAAAAATGTAAAAGTTCAAAGGAGCTGAACACAGTGTGATTTAAAAGTGTCTCTCACCCTATAGCATACAGCCTCTTCACAGGTGCAGTCCAGCCGAGGTGCTCAGCCTGCTGTCTGATCAGCAGCTCAGCATAGTTATAAGTCACCACGCTGGGTTTACCAATCAGGGCCTCATACTTCAGATCGTAGCCTGTCACTTTCTTGTACAGACTCTCTAAGCACACCAGGAACATACCATGACCAAACCTGTAATACAAGTGCCCATATTATAAAAATATGGAAATTAAATTCAAAACTTGAAACTGTCAGCATGTCATGTTTATTCGTAATGTTATGAAATGGAACCACTGCAACTGAATTTTCTGGTGTCTTATAAGCCCATGAGGGTTGGGCACTTTGTGTGCATGACACGAAAATAAATTCAATCAATCAATCAATCAATCAATCAATCATATTCTGTTTTTGTACCATACTGTACCTGGGATTCTTGGCCTCAGCCATCCACAGCAGGTCCATGTTACAGGCCAGGACGGGGATGTGAGGGTACTGCCCTGTATTCCAGTTATTGTCTGGGTTCCCGTTAGTTAGAAGCACGTCAATAATCAGCTGGAGGTTTGTCTCCCATCTGATCGGCTCACCAAACAAAATGACAGCTGTAGAAGCACACAGGTAAAGATGGGAATCTTATAAAAGCCTGTTTTAACTCTGCATAATATATCATTTAGCATTACAAGTATAACAACAATGTTGATTGTGTGTGAAAACATACCGTCTATTGGCAGTAAGCCTTTGGTAGGAGGAATCTGTAAGACATTTGTACAGCTGCTAAGATGTCCAACTTATCCATTACTGAACATAGACCCATGAAGTTCAATATCAGAGCTACTTACACTGTCTTTGGGCCGTCTGTTGTGATCTACGACATCTAGAAGAGGATATGCTTCTCTGAGCATGTCTATTGTGACAACATCCTGAAAGCCCAGGCTGGAGTTTGGTAGGTTAAAGTGAACAGTTTATTTCACAGAACACATAGATTATATATATTTTTCTCACAGATATAAAAACTGTGCCGCGAATCAGCATTGGTATTCTATATTATTATGAATTACCTTGTTTGTTGAGAGAATAGAGTATAATGGAATCAAAGGCTTCAGATTTGTCCATGGCAAGACTTAAATATGACAAAAATTAAGATACTTAAACATGATAAGAATTAGAATAGTTAAGAAATCTGTGTAAGGCAGTCATTGAGACAGCCATGCAGCAAAGAGTTCAAAGATGAATTATGATAACAGAGTGGAAAATGAACAAAAATACACTGGATTAAATCTGTTAAGGTAAACATCTAGAGGAGAGTCTCTGAATTATAGACAGGATACATGTGGGCGACCTCCTCCACAGGACCCTGCCCGGATACCAGCACACGCATTTTGTGAAACTGGGTAAACATTCGCAAAGGGCTGTGGGACAGCATGACCTGGTCTGGAGACACCTGAGAACAAGGTGAGAACAGAGAAAATGGGTGATTTAAAAGGCTTTTATAGCAAGCTGATGACTTTTACATATTGAAAAGGTGTAGTGTCCAGTTTACCTCCACATCTAGCAGGTGTGACAGATACTCAGCTTTGGTCTGCCTCATGCAATTTCCTGCATTAGTGACAAACACCACGGGCACCTTGTATTTTCCGTTCCGGTCCACCAGGTTCCTGAAGCACTGCTTGGCTGCAGGGATTAGTGTCCTGCCTCGCACCAGAACCCCATCGATGTCAAAGAGGAGCCCGAAGGAGTTTGGCCCCTCAGGAGGGTGCTGGGCCAGAGAGAGGTGTATGTGCAGTATGAAAACATGGGATTGTTCATTAACTTTCTGTGTGGTATTACTGGCTTGACACAATCTCCTTTTATCCTCAGTAACACATCACAGTTTTACTGGAACAGATTACTCACTGATGAGTTAGCTTTAATAACAGTAATACATGTGGTTGTAAATATGCAGTGTACTTCCACACATTATAGTATTTAACTGTGTGCAGCAGTGATTAGCTTCAGCATAGTGTTCAATGAGTTTCTGTCCTGCTTTGTCATTTCCCCCCACTATACAACAGCCCAATGTTTGAAGACAAATACTACGTGATTTGTTTCACTGTCTTTACACACCTTTACTTAAATGCTAATAAATTGTGAATAAAGCATCCACTTACATTGCAAAAACTTCGTGAAATTGCCTGCGAGATGTTGACTTGTTTAGCTGTCACCTCACAGCTTGACTTCAGCAGCTGCCAGACAGTTTTAAATGAACTTATTCTCTGCATTTCTTCAGGCACTTGAGTGTAAAAGCCGGCGGTAAACAACAAACTATGCGATACAAACTTGAGCTAGCTTTAGCCGAGCTAACAGCCACTGACAACTTAGCAGTTCCAAAGAGTAAAGCCGTGGGTCATGGTTTCTCAATCACTGAGAGTCAATAATACTCAACTCTGCGCTATCTCTTCATGCTGATAGTAATACTTTGCATACTACACGCAGCGAGGACGTTATCTCTAATGACAACTAATGCGCATGCGCAGAACCACAAACGGAGGACATAATATCCGGCTGCATTATTACGCCCCACGTTGTTCCGAAGAAACACAACAGTTGTGATTTTGCAGAAATGAAAGTGGTCACTCCTTTTTCACTATTACACTCGCAACTTAGCATTTCAGTGACATTTGTATTACTTTATTCTTCTTGCGTTGATGTCAAATTGATTGCATATTTGAAAAGTAAAAAAATGAATTAAGTTTTAATGTAACTTGAATAAAATGAACTGAATTGTAAATTGTATTGTTTATAATTAACTTCCGTTTTTGGACGAGATTACTAATGCATACCCATTTTCTTTATTTCACAATAAGATGTAAGATCATTTGAGGACATTTTTGAGGCTCTTTTATTATTCAGTCATATCTATGAAATGATTTTGTCATACAAACATACCTTCTCATCACAACTGAAGTTATTTTTGTTTTATTTTCCCAAAGAAAACTCAACAACATTAAACTAGAAATGTTATTTGTTGGTTTCAGAGTAATTCATTATAGAAGAGGGAGGACATGTAGACTATGACAACTTATTGTTCTTTTGTTAAATGTCATATTTATATCAGATGTATGTATCAGTCAGGTTGACTCATACAGTAGGTAGTCATTCAAAATACAGTTTATTAAAAACCTAATCAATTTATAGCTTCAGTGTTTTATGTATTATATCTCTCTGACTGTAGCTTGTAAGAATATTGGACATGCAGAGCCAAGAGCCTTCCCTTCTTGTAATCTTGATTTTTGTTTAGTTTGTATCTTTTGACTGACGAACCTCTTAAATAAGGAAAAAAAAAATCTGTCATAAATGATGTCCCTGATTGAGTTATTTCCTGCTGTTACAGGTAATCATTTGATGCTATTATCATGATTTAATAGAGTGATACTATATGTTTTTTTTTTTTTTTTTTACAGTTATAACCACGTTTTAGCAAGTTTATTTTTGTTACAAAACTGTCATTACAAAAGATGAAGTTAGTATTAACAAACTGATGGCAAAAATGGATATATTGGTGGAGTTATAACAAAAGCCCTTTCATGTAGATGTTGACTCGTCTGCTGAGCTGCATGGCTTTGGGTGGAAAAAATACCTTAAGCATTTTTAGTCATTTAGAGTCAAAAATCAAATTAACAATGGCTGCATTTTAGCATCCAGCCAACTTACCTTCCTGAAACTGTGCATACTAGCTCACTGTCCAAACTTACTGGAACACTTGTTTACAATAGAGCCATCTTGAATGTTATTAATAAAATTAGTGCTATCCCAACTATGACAAGTCTGAATGAATGCTGAGAAAAATGTATACTTTGATGGCATAGTTCATAAGGTGAATTGTAGATGTACATAGATTTAAATCGTTGTAGCAAAACATCTTTATTTGTCATAAGTAAAAAATAGAATAACATAAGCTCTCGGACTAATGATAAACACGGTAGCACAGACATTCATGAATCGAACAATCAACCTTACTGTGGCAAATTCTGAGAAATACATTCTCCACAAGAGTCAGACAACAGGGCATCAAGTTTAATCTTCAACTGAATCTCAGCTCATTTTCCAATCCGTAGATTTTAGCCTTCAGCGTCATCAGCTCACCCTGAACCTTCTTTGTCCTGGTGTTGGTCTGACGTACCTCATGCAGAATGGCTAAATCCTGGTTGGGCCCGACATTCAAAGTAACCTGAAGCAGTTGAGAAATAAACACCAAGTGAAACACTTACATCAGCAGTATGGACATCTCTTGTTTCTGTTTTTATGATTAAAAAGCCATAACTATGCTTGTTTTTTTACCTTGATAAGTTGTTTTTCAACATCTTTGAATTTCTGCCTAAGATGCTTCAGGTCTGTCTTGAAGCCCTCCACCTCCATGGCCCTCCTCTTCTCCAGCGCCTCGTATCGCTGAGTCATCAGCTGAAGACGCTTGGCCATTTTGTCTGAACGTTCCTGCACACAAAAAATATTGCTAAGTTGAAAATGAACAAGTAAACAAAATCTCTGGGGTTGGAACAATTATTCAGAGGCTTGTGTGAGGAGTTTACAGACAAAGCATCAGTCTTTCTGAGGTACCTTAAATATTTCCCTGCCAACATCCCCTTCCTCTCTGATTTGGGACAGCTCTGTTTCCAGAGTGATACACTGCTCCCTGAACATCTCTGCCAGACGGTGGGCTTGCTTCAAGTCCTCCTGCAGTGCCTAATCAAACAGGTTTGTTTAAAATGGGTATACACACACTTATTACTGCAAAAATAGCTTTTATACACTACAGATCTTAGAGTTTTTTTTTCACAATGAAACAACATACTGAACCTTTATCTGCTCTTTGTGTGTCTGCTGTGACTCTGGCTGAGCCCGGGGGAGGAGCAGGGCTGTGCTGCTGCCAGGCTGTGCTGCTCTCCCCAGCTCTGCACCCACAGCAGACCCCCCCTTCCTCAGACGGTTGTGGCATGAGTCGAGCTCCCTCAGCAGCCGGTCCTTCTCCACCATCCAGCTCTTCCCATGAGCTCGTGTTTCAAACTTTAGCTGTAAGAAATCTTTGGTGCTCTCATGCAACAGGTTCTGGGTTCGCTGTAGTCTTGGGTGACAAATGTGCATGAAATGAGAGTTAAGATGGTCTTGCTGAAGAATGTATGTATATTATCTTTAAAAGTGTGTAGAATCATTACAAAGCAAGCAGGAAAACTATCTTTCACAAGTGACTAATATGAAACAGTATCTGAGTAGGTCATACATTTGTAGGAAGAAACCAGTTAACAATTGTAAGAATCAGACCCACTTGTCATTCAGAGCAGTAATTCTCTCCTTATCTCTCTGCTGTTGTGCCTGGGCCTCCTCTGTTTTAATGCGCCTGTCCTCCATCAGAGACTCCACCTGCTCTTTAGTTAGGCGAGTTTGTTCCTCCATCTGAGCCTGCAGAGCCTCCACCTGGAAACATGAGCAATAATAAAGACCTGGGGCACTCTCTCACCAAACCATGGCTGCAGGGGAAAGCTTTGTTCCCCTACCATGCTTACTATGTAAAGCATCCTTGGGACCCTTGGAAGGCGCTTTATAAATTCGATCTTTTAATAAGTGAATATCAATAATGATGGGCGCTGTGTAGGTGTATATGATAGGGATGCTAACAAAAATATAAAATGTTCAATACTCAGAAGAAGAGAATTAAAGATCAGATCTAGACTTACCTGTAGTAACAACGTGTGGTTATCACTCCTGTATTGTTCCAGGCTCTCACCATTAAGGCCGTCTGCTGGTTTTGTTCTCCTGCCGCTCTCTGTTAGTAAGATGAGAAATACAATTCACCTTTTTGTTTACTTACAAAGAGCTCACTTACAAATTCTGAAACACTGATTTCTGTGTTTGACTTTTACTAAACGAACATAACAGATGACTTATCATAATTAGACAACATTTAAACCTGTTAGAAAAAAATGATTGATGCTTAATAAAGATAATATTTACAACGGAGTATTAGGGCCACGTTAAAGAAAAAAAAATTAAGATTAAAGTCGTACATTTACCAGATTAAAGTCGTTCATTTACGTGATTAAATTCTTAAACCAATATAAATTAGGCTATGGTTAAAATCATTATTCCGAAAGGTTGTATCAGAAGAGCAGCCATCCCCCTGCGCGAAAATGATGAAAGGGGAACCCTCAAGGACATTTTGCTTTGCCACAAAAGACACATTATCCTCCAAGTCAGTGTGGTTCTTTCTTCAGAAAAGCCCCAGTTTCTTGCAGTATCTTTTCAGGGTCCTGATACTTATAACAATGTGATGCTGATTTGCGAAAAGAATGTGTAGTTTCATATCTGCATAAGTAAAGCCCAAACACAACTAATTGGATATTTTGAGATCTTGTCAAATGGTTGTTTTTAGGCAGGTGATTCCACAGAGATTAATACTCAGTCAATCTGTGTTACAGACTACACAAGGAAGTATTTCCTTATTTGTGAAACATATACTAAAGTATAACTTCAAAAGATGCTCCACGTTCCTCATTTTCCTACAGGCGGCTGCTGCTCTACTGATAAAACTATAGACTAAAATAACGACTTTATTCTGGTAAATGTATGACTTTCTTTTCTTACGACTTTAATCATGAAATCAAAAAGAAAATTCCCCTTTTGGCCCTGATACTCCTTCGTAAATACTACATTGAGCAGGTGTTTTACAAAATATTGTTTGCAAACCTTTTCTGGACGCAGGAGGTCTTAACTTTGTCGGCCTGAGATTTAAATTGTCCTCCAATCTGGACTCAGTGTTCCTCTGTGTGACAGTGACCTAAAACAAAGTCATTAGACTGAATTTAAAGTGAATTGAATTACATTTCTTTAAATTCACATAAAATCAAAGAAAATAAAGTACTTAAAATATATGAAAGATTTATAATGGGAATCTGAGCCACCATTTCAAAAATCTGTAGAGAAAAACAAGCAGCAGTGACAGTGAACGTTTTTTTAATGTCACGTGTTAAAAGAAAAATCAAAGAAAATGAATCTATAACAAAGTAAACGTGTACCTTGTGAGGGGGCTCCCGGTGGAAGTACGTGATCTCTCCTGCATCAGGACCCACCAGAGCAAGAAGGTGCTGGATTTTCTTTCTGTCCTCCAACTCTCTGAACAACATCAGTAAATGGTCAATTAGTTTTATGCACAGAAATGCTGAGGAACAATAGCACACCATACTGATTAAATGCCGAAATGGAAAGCAACCCTACATAATATATCTCTTTATATCTGTGCTTTGTTATCATATCAACATTTCTGCTAATGTATTTTTTGGATCAGTGTTTAACTAGTTCCCACCTGATCTTAAGTCTGTCATTCTCTGCATACAGCCGCAGAGATTGTTCCCTCTCTTGGAAAAGGTAGACCTGCATGTCACTCAGAGCGTTTTGCAGCTCTGTGATTTCTACCTCACGCTGTCGTACCTCCCACTGTAGCTTATGCTAGGAGGGCACAGGGGACAGAGAGAGAGAAAGTTAAAACAGGTAAATATACCCTGGTGTACTTAAACAAGCATTGCCACATATCACTACTAGCTGTGTCCCTACCTGGTCCTCTGTGATGCCTCTGTACTTCTCCAACATCTGCAGCAGTTCCTCATGTTCCCCATCAAACTGGGCGATCTTCTCTCTGTAGAACTCCAGTAGCTCCCTGGAGGGTCGCAGGTATGCCAGCCGCTCATGGATGGGGGGAAGTGGTGATTCGGGTTCTCGACCAGGAGTACGAACGTTGGTTCTGTACAAAAGAAAAATAAGTCTTTCTTGGTCAATATGGATAAGGATATTTATGAATACATTTCCTTTTGCAAATGGTTCGATAATGAGCTGTCAGCTGCACTGTGTTTGCGCTAGCTACTTAACTATGAAGCCTGTTTTTGACTTGATACATTTAAATAAAGCCTTTACATTCCCTTGCATGTCAGCAGCATGAAGCAAAAATAAATGATGGATTACACAGGCATTTTAAACGAAACCAGGAATAAGAATACATCCATGTGGAATAAGACTGTAGTGGTGGGAGACAAAAATGTAAAATAACTCCAAACTTAAACATTACATCCTTCTGAGAAGGCAGAAAACAGCTTACAGAAAAGCTTTTCTCGCTGAAAGCAAGAAATGTCTGTCCTACAATGTGTGTAAACAAGTCTTACCTGCGTGGTGTCGCATCTTTTGTTGGGGATCCCATCCCAGCACAAAACTCTGAAAACAGAAAACGTAATTATACTTAATACTGAAATATTATCAGGAAAAACATTGTTTAAAACTGTTGCATCTTTTAATACACTAAATGGTTATGTTTCTTTTTTGGTTTCTCACTAACACAGCTAACTTCATTTTACTATACAAACAAATCCAGGGTGTGTGGGCTTACATGTAACAAACATTCATTCAAACATGATCAAGTTTGATTGGTCGGTAATTTCATTCATACAGTCGTGTCTCTCGTTACCGTGGCGCCAGGGGGAGCGGGACGTTTGAATCCTAGCTCTTCTGTTTATAGAAGTATGAACATTTTAAAGTTTTGAGTGATTAAAGAAAAGCCTGACTTGACACATTGAAATCTTTGTTAATTGAATAAGCCTTTCTATTTCTGTTGCAAAGCATTGTGTTATAACTCAACGTGTGTTTGTCTTCCATGAAATCGTCAATATTGTACCTACAGATGGAGAAAACTTCAGATTTAGAAAATCAGTTAATAGTAAAACTACAACAGGCCATCTCTAGTGATTTTGTTACAAATATAAACAGATATCACACACTTTCAAAACTCACAGCTCTGCGGTTGCCACACGAAACAATTATTTGTTTGTTGCTACTAAGCTTTTGAAAGCCGGAAGTTACGTCTCTGCGTCTTCTTCGTGAGAAATTGGAGCGCAAATGATTGTACTTCGCCCACTAGCGGCATGTAGGTAAGACAAACCTATCCCAGAATCACAATCGGCTTTATTGGCCAGGTATGCTTACTTACACGAGGATTTTGATTCCGGTGAACTGTGTTCTCTGT
Organism: Tautogolabrus adspersus; assembly: GCA_020745685.1. Lineage (NCBI taxonomy): Eukaryota > Metazoa > Chordata > Actinopteri > Labriformes > Labridae > Tautogolabrus > Tautogolabrus adspersus. Next base: position 12,436,880 of record CM036539.1, read on the forward strand.
CTACAAAAGTACAATATTAAATATCAAAAATAAACACAACAAAACAAAAACAAAGACTAAAGGTAGGCCTACAAGACTAAATAAGACATTATTGCAGTGGTGAGTAGCCTAGTGCGAAAGATGCTGAAATAAACATGATAATAGAATATTTAATTACGGGACAAATGGGTTAGTATACATGAGGTAGAGTTTTACATTATTTACAGTAAGCAGTGAGCATAGATTGATATGTTTTAAATGTATAATGCACACTGACAGTCAGCGTTGCGTTTAAAGTGTTCTGAACAAAAATGTTGTCGAAATGTTGTTCAATAAAAACTTTTTACATTTAACTTTTTATATCACGGAAATAGGCTATAGGTTATCTTTGAATGGTTGTGTTATTAGTCCAGGCAGTTTTCTTTAAATTCTGATTGACATCAATGATAGTTAGGCTTTTACTGAAATATCCTACCATTTACTTGTCATTGTTACCATATATACGTATCAAAAGCAAGAATCTCTTCTAAAAATTTCCGGCACAAATATGGCTACCAATCAATATAATATTGAATTAAACGATTAGTGTCGTTCTTTTAAACAACTTGAGTTATATAATGTCATAGGCCTATAGTAGCCTACCATTAATAAGTAGGCTGAAAAAATCCTTCATCTGTTAGAATTATAAAATCCAAAGATAGGCCTAGTGTTAAATCAACTGCAGAGAGAGCCAACTTTTAATGCTTTGGAAAACTACCTACCTAAGTCTTGCTCAGTGAAAAAAGCCTTCCTATTTTTTTTCAGTCCTCCAAACACATCAACGCAGGTGATGACAGTTTAGTCAAGTTTTCTTCAAACAAAAATAGCACGTATGCCCTTTCTAAATAAAGGACTACATCTGGATTGTGGGGAGAAGCGGAAATACCCGAAGCTGACCTTTTGCTTGAGAGCCAAGATGAGGGTGGTTTATAGGCCTATTCTAAGAGTTCATCTTCGTTATCGTAATGTTCAAAACCAGTTTATCCTCGAAGGTTGTTGTCTTACACTGAAAATCTTAGCCGGATGCTCTCAGTTTAATTGTCCAGCTTGACGTCCTGACCCCGGTTCAGTCCTTCTGTCAAACTTCACCGATACTGGGATCTGTCCTCGGTCCGTTTGCTAATATCTCTCAGCGATGGAGCGAAAAGTTGCTCGAGAATTTAGGCACAAGGTAAGATGCAAAACTTATTTTCTCTTCCGATATCGAAGAAATACCTCTTAAAAGGCTCGTAATATTTTCTTTAGGCTACCTGTTGTCACTTCACTGGCTCAGGTGTCTCTCAGTGGGATGTTACACAGACACAGGCCTGACCGACAGCCTCACCAATAAGAAACAGTTACATTTAGCAAGACGGTTTTTTTTAACCTAAGGATGATTTTCTAATACTGTAATACCGTATTAAAAACAGAAAACATATCGTGTCATATTTGTAAGGCAATGTGTAACTGGTGTATCACTGATTATAACCCCCCCCCCCCCCCCCCCCCCCCTCAAAAACAAAAACAAACAAATGAAAAACAAAACTACAAGAGCTGCTAATTAATGTGATTCACTGAAATTACTACCCTTCCACTTTTTTCCTTTTTAAATCTAAAAAGTAATAAGCCATAAGGTATTTTAAGTAACTATTTTGATGGACATTTTCACTGCATTTGTCCTATAATTGCTTCCTTTTCTAGCACAGGTAAACATTCCACGGTTTAGGTCCAGGATAGAAAATAATACATTATTTGGATCTTTGCTATGTGTTTTCATAATAAAAGCCCGAACAGATATAATGTTATATGGTTGGTGTTGGCTGATGACTACCTGGAAAGGTAACTATGAGTAAAAATGACAAAGGAAGGAACATGATATGTTCAGGGCGTTTTCAACCCCAGAGCATGTAGGGATCATCACACAGCCATCTGTGCTGCACACAGGCAGGCAGGGTCACATAGGCTATTACAGGCTTCTCACAAAGGGCATCTGAGCATCAGATAATATGTCAGAGATGAGCAGTTGAGCGGAAGAGATGGGACAATTTAGCGTTTTAATAAGGGGCTGAGGGGCCACCACGGCACAATCAGGCTTTGTTTCTTTCTGGGAAACAATCGTTACTGCATGTGTCTGAGAGTGTGCAGTTGTACTTCATCTTCTCTTCTTATGTGTTTTTTCATTTATAAGTGATCCATGACAGATTTTTCTTTTCCTGTGGTGTTTTTATTCTGTACTGCCATCTATGTGCTTTGTTTTGGGATGCATTTGATCTTCTAAACTAGACATTGCATTTTTTGAAATGGTTGCCTGTCTGACCAATGATTTCTAACCTTATTGGTTTATGGTGCCAAAGTCTGCATGTGAGCTGACAGTGTGTCACTTCCTGAGACATTTATGACGGTCATAAACAACATGTCCCACACACCCTTACAGTGACCTCACAGCATGGTCCACATAGTGTAGTCCTATATTTATGATAAGGCGTGGGTAATCAGCCTATGCTGCTTTAATACATAAAATGAAACACGTATCTAAGTGTTTTGAAAACTGACAACAAAAAAACCCCCAATTATATAAACTAGCAATGCAAATTGTTACTGTAGAAAAATGACTAACATAACAACTTTGATAATGGAAATATGAGTATGACTGATAATACTTTTAGCAGTGGGCTCAAGCAGATCCACGGTAGCAGGCGGTCCAAAAAAATGTCTACAGGAACCTGTGAGACAAGGAAGCACAAAAACATCCTGGAAAATATAAAGTTTTTATCACGACTTAAAGGGAAATGAATGCATACAGATAAAGAAAGTGAAAAAGACAGGAGATCAGTGTATCAAGTCCCATGGCAGTCTAAGCCTATAGCAGCATAACAAGGGACTGGTCTGAACCTGAGTCAGCCCTTACTATGTATAAAAGTCAAAATTGAAGCTGCCTTAAAAGTAAAAGAGGATGTCTGCCTCACAAACTGGTAGATAGTTCCTCAGGAGGAGTTCTGACAATTGAAGGAACTGCCTCCCATACTACGGTACTTTTTGAGACTTCAGGCACCACAGGCAGGTCTTCAGTCTGGGAGCACATTGATTAAAAGGGCACTATGACCTCTTTAAGACAAGATGGGGATGACCATTATGAGCCCTTTGTGTGTTATGAAGGATTTTAAATTGTATTCTATTTTTTAGGAGGCTAGTGCAAAGAAGTTAATATGGGAGAAATCTGATCTCTTTTCTAAGTTCTAGTCAATATACATGCAGCAGCATTTTGGACCAGTTGAAGAGTCTTTAGAGACTTATCAGAGCAGCCTGATAGTATGCGATAGCAATGATCCAACCTAGAAGTAAAACATATTTTAAAGAGTTGTCCTTCAAAATGTTGTATGTGGAAAGGACATATTCGTATTAATTATAATTTCCCATAATATTGATGAAGCATTTCCATGTAAACATGTGTGTGCGTGCCTGTGAATGTTGGGTGTGAACGTTCACCTCTGTTTGTGTCTAAGATGTAAGATGACACGGCTGACCTTCCTTCTGCAGCCTTTTCTTAGCTGTGCTGCCATTATTTCCTCCCAGTGGTTTGATGCTTAGAGAAGAGTCCATTGCTTAAGTCTGAGGAATCTTGGCATCCTAAAACTTTAGTTGTAACTATCCCTCGGATTTGATAGTTCAGTGAAATGTGTTACATCAGTGACTGGCCGAAGCGTTTTCTAAAAACCATTCTGCTGCATCTGAGCCGCCATCAGGTCTGTATGCCTCCTGCACACACACACACACACACACACACACACACACACACACACACACACACACACACACACACACACACACACACACACACACACACACACACACACATATACAGTATAGAGACACACACAGGTTGCTCACCCCCTGCTGTGGTGTTGACAGGACCCCAGGAGAGAGATTCAGTTTGTGTCAGTGGGCTGAGAAGAAGGATGGTAGCAAATGTTTGTCCTTTCTTGCAGGTGGAGTTGCTGATTGAGAATGAAGCAGAGAAGGATTACCTCTACGATGTCCTCCGAATGTATCACCAGTGAGTACAGCCTGTCCCCGAGCAGTGTGGTTTCAGTATGTGTGTATTTCTTCTCTGGTTTTCCTTAAAGCCACAAAGAAATATCCCTATACACATCCTAGAACCGAACAAAGTGTTATTTTTTGATACCTGTGTGTTCTACATGTTTCCTAAAGCAGTATTTCTGCATAGACAACTAAAAAAAGACAATCATTAAAATGAAAGCCTTACTCTATTGTAGCTACAGGTAAAATGATGCCCAATTCCCAGTGTGACATGCTTCAAACATTTAAAAATGTGGTTTCAAAAGCTCCCTATCATGTCACCTTCATTTCATATATTCAAAAAACTGAGGTTTAAACGTAATCCTCCATCAGGTTTTCTGATAACAGCTCAGTGTCAGAGCTCTGGTGAGGGGAAGGGGCCGGGGGGGGGGGAGGCTAAAGGTCTAGGTTTCAATTAATCTTCGTACAGATGCAGAGCTCTGTGGCCCCGCTGGTTAAGCCTCTGATCAGTTTCCACTGCGTCCCGACAAGCCTGGCCAGTTCGCCACAAAAGCTCTTTTTATGTTCATCGTCCAAACAGGCTGAAATGGCTCCTATTAATAATTTAAAGAGGAGGCCAGGTAGACAGATTTTGTACAGCAGCTCTTACTTTACTACTCTAAGTGCTGTTCTGCTCACCTTTTGCCTTAAAGTGAGTTGTGTAAGAACTCGATTTGCTTGTTTTTTTTCCCATTAGTTTGAGATAATACAGTTATACAACTTGATTGTTTTTGAAATATAGACATGAAAAGAGAATCACACATTAACGTTTGTTTATTGGTGATTGAGAGTGACAAACAGCCTTGAGTGATGTCATTGAAGTCAACACAGACTTTGTGTAAAGACCTACAGTCTAAGGGGTGTAGAGTAAAGAAAATACAGCTTATGATACCTCAGTAGTAACTTATTTGCCCTTGATTGAGATTTAGGCTTGAAGCAGCATCAGCATCGACTAGCTTAGGACATCACAATGAAGCTCTGTCTCAACTGTATTGTGGGTTATGGTGACACTGCATTTTGACAAAATGTAAGAACCGTGTACGTTATAGAACAGAGAGTATCTCAGGATTTGCTGCATAATAAAATCTCCATCTTGACTCCAACTGTTTAATAGGAGTGCACGGCTAAGTTGTAGTAGTCTTTTAAAGAATGGACTCGTGGTTGATAAAAATCCTCTGACAGCCATTAATGTGATTGCTCTCAAGAGTCATTGTAACATTCAAAACCTTTTAATAAACGTCTAAGTGAAAAAAACAAAACATGGCTTTGCTTTGGCTTCAAACATTTGGAGTATTACTGTACGTGTCCTTCAGATTTAGAAGCTCTACATACAATGCAGTGCTTTTGGGACAAGATGTCCTTGTGCTCCTTAAATTTAGAAATCATTTACAGAGAAACCTCAAAGATATTAACACACACACGATTACAAAGAAATCTAGAAAGACTACAGTACATTCAAAGGTGTATTTTTCAGTGCTGTTTTATCAAAGTAGATTATTCAGTCAATCGGTTTCGTTTTTTGTCCACCTTGTGTTCATTCTCATTATTTTATGCAGCTGATGTTTTTCAGCTGTGTACATGATAATCAGCAATTGAAATGCCTTGTTCTTGAACTTCACCACATGCTGTGGTTCCACTATAGAGAACTTTTTCCCGTGCTTGAAAGTATAAAAAGTTAGTTGTGTTGTAGAAAGTTCCCTGGTCTAGAAAAGAGGACCTGATATTTTCTCCCCAGACGGTCGAAAAACTGAAACTTAAAAATCTCCTCTTCCAGGTCAATGGATTTGCAGGTGCTGGTTGGGGACCTGAAGCTGGTCATTAATGAACCAAAGCGCCTGCCGCTGTTTGATGCCATCCGACCTCTTATTCCACTCAAACACCAGGTGGAGTACGACCTGCTCACCCCCAAGAGGTCACGGTGAGTGTACCATGCAGTACAAAAATTAAACATACTTATATTTAGAAAGAAACGTTTACCAATCATATCCCAAAACATCACCCATGCAATCTTTATTCTCTTTGTTTGAACAATAAAACCATCTGACTCGCCTTCTAAATTCTATATTGCTAAAACGTTCTATTCTTATCCTGTTGTTTTACGTCTGCTCTCTCTGCGTGATCATGCAGGAAGCTCAAGGAGGTGCGATTGGATCGAACACATCGTGACGGTCTGGGTCTGAGTGTCCGAGGGGGGCTGGAGTTTGGCTGTGGTCTCTACATTTCACAGATGGTCAAAGACGGTCAGGCCGGGAACGTCGGCCTTCAGGTTGTTGAATGTGCTGGTTTCCTCTCTCTTATAGCTTCTAATTCCCTCTATGTTACTACATGTTTTTTATCAACTAATTTTTAAACGTGCCTTTTGCTTAAAGTGCCAAACAGCTCCTTGAATAATACTTAAGTAATATTTGTAGTCATAAAAGTAGCTTTAGTATTTCTAAAGTAGTAGGCCAGGTCACCCTTGTGAAAGAGGTCTCGATCTCAGTGGGTAGTTACCTGGTTAAATACCAAAAATAAAAAAGTAGTTTCAATACTAATACTTTTTGCAATCAGTTACAGAGTGTGCATGTGTATAAACACTGCTTTCTGTGGCTTGGTCTTGGAGGTCATAACACCAGGTTCCACTAGGTGGAGTATTGTGTCATCACATCCATAAAGATCATTTATTTTCCCTCAATACAATACAATCAAAGAAGAATATTTTGCATGAATTAAAAAGTGAATATCCTCTTTGGTCTGGTTACTCTGATGCTTTTATGTAAATGAATTGACTATCTGCTTTGCCTCTGTGAGTCATTGTGTACATGACATGTAGTGTGACCGACTGACCCACAGAAGAACAGTCATTATATAAGAGGGCAAAAGAGTATAGGTCAAGGTTGAATCAATATAGAACACGACTGGAGTTGGACAATTAGGCAAACTAAAAATGTTATCCATTTAATGACAGAGCAAACATGGAGAAATACAACTGTATGCTATATTCAAAAAGCATAGTCTGCTTACACTGAACAGCACTAATCCTGATAAACAAAAAGCTTTGATGAAAAAAATCCACTATCTAGTATTTGGAAAAGGGGGACTATAAATGTAAACATTGTTACAAACAGAGATGTGATGTCTTGCTTTGGCTAAATTTCATCCCTGTCCCTGATTACGCCTTCTTACAGAAAACAGCCAAATGATGAATGAGTTGAAAACACGTTCAATATAAAAAAAACAGCAAAAAAGATAACATGTACAGTATAAGCAGGGTTCCATGTGTATGTATAATAAATGATTATGTTGATATGTATGTAGAATAAACATTGAACAAGGTCATTTTAGAATCCAAACTGAATCTTTCAGGTACATCTTTTAGTTGTTGAGTTTTCCCGGCTGTTTGATTGGACGTCACTTTAAAGAAGAGATTCATAAATCAGCTACATAAACAGTAAATCACATCAAATCTCACTGATGAAATAAGATATTTGTTGACTCTACAGAATAACTGAGTAGCAGTTTGTCCGTCTATGATTCTGCTTGAGATATTGAAGACGATGTTGTCATCCCTAATATCTTATCCTGTGTTGATTTATAGGTCGGTGATGAGATTGTGCGCATCAACGGATACTCCATCTCCTCTTGCATCCACGAGGAGGTCATCAGTCTCATCAAGACCAAGAAGATTGTGTCCCTCAAAGTCAAGCGTACGTCCAACACAAACTCTTTCTTCATCTTAAGTGGTGGGATTCAACTGAACACTCAGCATTATCATTGATTTGGTTTGTTTTCTCCGTTTTTATTTCTGTTGTGTACAGACGTGGGGATGATCCCAGTGAAAAGGTGAGGTCATTGACATACTGATAATAGTTTCCACTTGCTCATGTAGTGTTGCTCTGCTTAGATAACCATGGTAATGCAGATTATTATTTATTATCTTCTAATTTTTGTCACTCTTCCAGCTCATCAGATGAACCCCTCAAGTGGCAGTTTGTGGACCAGTTTGTGTCTGAGTCAGGGGTGAGAGGCCAGATGCAGTCTTTTCTCTTTGACATCTTCAGTGTCAAAACTTGTATCACAAAAGCAGATTTCATTTTGTTTTCTTGGTTTCTGTGTGGCCCCAGGAGAAAAAAAGCAGTGTTGCAGGCTTGGCGTCTATTGGAGGAAAAGAAATCAAGGAGAAGAAGGTTTTTCTCAGCCTTGTGGGTACCAAGGGTATGGGCATCAGCATCTCCAGTGGTCCGACGCAGAAACCTGGGATCTACATCAGCAACGTGAAGCCAGGCTCCCTTTCTGCAGAAGTTGGACTGGAGGTGATTTATCAAAATGACTAAATCATTTCATACTCATAAAAGCCTCACAAACCTGCCTCCTGTGAACTCTGTGTGTTTCATCCCTACATGTAGGTCGGGGATCAGATAGTGGAGGTGAACGGGGTGGATTTTACCAATACAGACCACAAAGAGGTGAATAATACTGCTTGAATATTTGAAGAAATGGCATCAGGAGTCCATAGCTATATTTATATTTTGCACCTAAGGTACAATGAAGGTGTCTGCTTAAAGGTGCATCCTTTCATCAGTGGTATTTTTTGTCCTACATTTTACTCACTGAGCTGCAGAACTCCAGATACGTCAGTATTTATCCACCAAAAATGTTGTTTATGGAGAAAAGAAAGCTGAAATTATGAATCAGAAGTTTGAGATCATTTTACAACTGGGCAGATTCTTTACAGAAGTTGATTGGCTGTTTTGATAATACTCTTTTTTTATATTATATTTTCAGGCAGTGAAAGTCCTGAAGAGCAGCAGGAGTCTGACCATTACTGTCCTGACAGGCGCTGTAAGTACAACTCTCAATTGTGTTCTCTTTTTTTTCCTTTTGTTTAAGAATAATTTTTGGGCTTTTATGCCTTTATTCAAGAGACAGGACAGTGGATAGCATCAGAAATCAGGGAGAGAGAGAGAGTGGTGAATGACATGTGGCAAAGGAGCCACAGGTCACATTCGAACCCGGGCTGCCCGCTTGAGGACTTAAACCTCTTTACATGGGGTGCACACTAACCACTAGGCCAATGCGCCCATTAATTGTGTTATATTGAATCAAATTGAATCATTTAAGAAAAATGTAACACTATCTCTTTCAGTTCTATTACTGTCAAGTTGATTGTTATAAAACTTCTCAAACTCTTGTGACTTTTGTTGAATTAACATGAAAACTTATGTTTCAGGCACCTAAATATGTGTTTAACTAGTCAAATATGATATATTAGAACACACACTGTAAAGTTAATAAAACAAACTGACTGAAAAAAGTGGTGATTGGAAATACAAAGTGGCGTCTACTGTCTATGAAAAATTAAGAATGGTGTGTATATTTTGATCAGTATCCCAAAATGATATGTAGGTAAGAAAAAACCTCACATACAGGTGAAAATCTGCTCCATCACATCACTTATTGAGAAATAAATTGTTCTCAGACATGAACACAGTTCAGGGATCATCTGTTCTCCCTTTGCATTCCTGCACCGCACAGATTTATGTGCCATATATTTCTAAGACATCAGAGAACCCAGCCTGTGTCTCAGCTGGGCTGTGTGCAGAAGCAATAATCATCATCAGTCAAGTCATAGAACAGTTTGTTGGCCGGGGTAGTCAGTTCCAGTTAATAGAGAGAAGCAGTACCATCTTATTCACTGTTTTCCCTGGGTGCCGGTTTAAGCTGTTCATTTGTGTCTGTGAAATCATTTTTACTTGTGCATTCACCATTCAAGGTTCTTAAAATTCAAGTCTGGGGTCAGAGATGAAAGAATCACAGCTTTTATATGACAAATTGATCTCTGATATCAAAGCAGAACTTGTGGTCTGAAATAAATATTCACCACACATCTCGTCTCTTTCCTCCCACATAGACATAACATTTTTTCTTAAATAAATAACTTTTCTTTTCTCTCCCTGTCTGGAAAGCTGTTTCAGATCCAGATCCCAAAACCTTGAGGACCCCCGCTGTACACAATGTGAGCCCCTAATTATCTTCTCTGGTGTTTCTCCCTCTGTCAGGGCAGCGAGCTGTTTATGACAGATGAGGAGCGTCTGGCAGTGGAGGCCCGCAGGGAGCTGGACCGACAAGAGCTGATGCATCAGAAGAGGGTGGCTTTGGAGACCAACAAAATCCTGAAAGAGCAGCAGGAGAAGGAGCGGCAGTGAGTGTTCGTCTTTAAAAGACGAAAGCTGTTTTCTTGTGCCTTGAGTTTTTAATGTTGAAGTTGAACAATTTGGCTCCTTGGCAGTGCAGGCTTTTCATCAAATTTAGTTTCAAAAGACATCATAGGAAATTACAGCTACTCATCAACCCGACTGATGCCCCTGAACATAAGCAGATCTTTTTCAGTTTTGACTGCTAAGGAAATATCCTGATGCACACACAGTATTTGACACCGTGTAAGTTAGGTTGATTTGATGATGTAAATGTAGTTTCTATTTAAAACTAATGAGAGACTTCAGTGTTTCTCACACACTGGCTCACAAAAACACACACACATATAATGCATGTGAGTGCAGATCTACATGTTAGATACCTTCATCTCAAACAGTCTAAAAGCAAGTGTGTGTCTATGGAAAAGAGTTTATAATTTGTTACAGCCCAACAGAAATGACAGCTTGATGCTTTTTTATCCACTTTCAGCTGGAAGGCCCAGATTTGCTGATTATTCTGAGAGAGTAGCTGTGTTTGCAGCTGAAAATGAGCACAAAGTGAACCAGCAACAGGGCCGATCGTTTTTCCTGGGAAAATGCTTCACAAATATACATCTGCATATATCAATCCATAGAATGTCTTTAGGGCCTTCACTTTTATTACTCCATAGTGACATCACTATATCGATTTTTGTTCTGTCTACTGAATTATTTCTTCAAAGGCATTTTAAATTCAGAGGCCACACTCAATTTTCTCCGTGCTTTGATGCCGATAATATCCAGGGATGAAATATGGGACTGCATATCAAATGTTGTAGGATTGATGCTCTCAGTAGCAGCTAGAAACTGTTGTGTCTGTATTGATAGTACTGTAGCATGTTGTGTTCTGTTTTCTATATTAATCATGTGTTAAACAGGAGACAAATGGAGATCTCTCAGAAAACTGAGGAGGAAGAGAAGCGCTACAAGAAGGAGATGGATAAGTAAGTATCTTATTTTGAATGTCCAAAAAGTTTCAACTTGTGTTTTTTGAGGCATGTTAAAGGAATCTCTCTCCTGTTTTGTCATTCTCTGCAGAATCGAGGCTGTGGAGAGGAAGCAGAACAGAGACTGGGAGGAGGACTGGGGAGCCAAAGACAGGCCTAAGAGCCCTAAGAGCCCTCACACCCGGAAGAGCCCCTCACCTGCCCCCCATGATAAGAAAACCACGTCAAGTCCAAAGTCAAAGAGTTCACGTAAGAACACCTGAATTAAACTTTGTTCTTAAAGTATTTACTTCTCTTCTAAAAACATGTCGTTTTTAGAAGTAACTCCTGCGTGTTTCACCTTGTTTCCTCACACCTCTGCATGCTCTCTCTCTGTCACTTCTGTGTGCTGTGCTGCTGTTTATGGCCTCAACTTTAAAGCTGACGGAGCCAGCTCCTTCACAGAGGAAGACAGGGAGGAAGAGCAGGACGGACAAGTGAGTCTGGAGCCTCAGCTGTCACAGCTGTTGTCGGAGGATGTTCAAACTAACCCGAAAAAGTCCCATTAAGACAAGTGCTGGATTTCCTTTGACAACCAAAATGAAAAACACATCAGGGACAGGTTTTTGAAATCACATAAGTTGCCTTGTTTGCAAACCAAATTCAGCTTCTTTTTTTTGCATTATTAGAATGCAGTTTGCATCTTAGTAGCTGTAATTCATTGTGACTCCATGGAGCAGGCTTATATAGTATCTTTCATTTTCTCCTGGTGTGCTGTGTTGTTGCTATTTAACTGTAGTTTTGAAGTGTTGTTTGAACATTAATAGTGACCTGTGTCCATCTCCGTCCTTAGCTTTTGGATGGTTTTATCGATATGAGGGGAAACTGCTGTCAAGCAAGGTATAGTCTACTCACTGAGTTCTGTGTGGTGTTTATTGTATTAACTGGTTATTATCATGACGGGGTGGCAGTTTGGATGTTTTCATCTTGATTTTTTCTGTGATTTGAACATTCGTATATACTGTGGTGTCACTAGCTAGATATGCATGTCATGCTGTGGGGTCTAAAGCAGATTGGGCGCGTCCCCTGCACTTTTTTGACTAACTGATAACACCTCAGAAAGGAGAGAAGAAGAAGAAAAAAAAGAAAGTGTCCAACACAGACACACTGCAGGAGCTTCGGAAAAACAAGAAGGAGATGGAGTTTGAGCTGAAACTTGCCAAGGAGAAGGAGGAGATGTATGAAAGAGAGAAGCAACTGAAGATCAATCGACTGGTCCAGGAGGTACGAAGAGAGGAGATTAAGATAATGGTGGAGTTGTATGTGAATATGTGTTTTAAGGGCTAACTTGTATCGTTAAATACTGCTCGGGCTCTGCCTCTGTACCAGGTTTCAGAGACTGAGAGAGAAGACCTGGAGGAGTCGGAGAAGGTGCAGCACTGGGTGGAGCGTCTTTGTCAGACTAGGTTGGAGCAGATTTCGTGTGTGGAGAACGAATCCCCAGAGGTAAAGGGAGAAAGGACAGAACTGTTAAAGTTATGTTTCTCCTGTTCAGTGGATGACCTTCTGTTTATGTCTTCAAAAAGCCTATTTACATTTGAAACAGCAGTGAGCTACTGGGTGAAATGATGCAGGCCTAAAGAGTTCAGAAGCACAAACATGACACTTTGCATATAGACTGTACTCTTTGTAATATTGTTTACAGAGACAATACATTATCCACCAAGGAGCAAGCACTTAACAACAGTGACAAGTAAGAAGATGCTTTAAACAGGCACAAAGCCCCGAACAGAACCAGCCTGATTGTGAACAGCCATCTGCTGCGGCTGGACAGGTCGAGACCATGGGATACAGAGATAGAAAGAGAAAGATTGATATAGACAAAACAGACAGACAGGTGGACTAACAGATAATAGAGTCTAATGAAAACTAGGTAAAAACAGTTTTCCTCAGGTGACCTTATACAGTACTAGAAAATGTTATCCTGTCAGCTTGGACAAAAGAAGAACCTGGAACACGACAGTTTTCTGCTGGTGTTTATTGGCTGAAATGTTCAATTGGTCAATAAGAGAATTACAGAAGAAGTGAAACATTATTTTCCGTTTATTTTCTCATGGTCACTTTAAGCTCTCCCCGCCACGCTCTCCTGCCTCTGAACCAAGGGTGAAGCGTTTTCCTGGCGGCCTCCACCTGGCCACCACTGATCTTGATGACTTCAACCTGGACGAGGTAGATCAGAGCCTGAGGGGCCCTCTTAAGAGACTTGCCCCCACCCAGCCCAGTACCAGCCAGCCTCCCCCTCCCTTACCTCTCCCTCCACCCTCACCCAAACTGAACCCCACCATACCCAACTACTCCCCTCCTTCTTCTCGCGCAGCCCCACAGCAGCGACCTCCTTCTGCCCCCTCCACCTTGAACAACAAGGGACGCAGGCTCCACCCTCACCCTCACCCTCACCCACAGCCCCACTCTCAGCCTCATGCTTCCAAACCCCCTCGCTCACCTTCATCTCATCTTCCTGCTCCACCTCAGTCTTCTTGGCCTCCATCATCTCCTCAGCCTGCTCCTCGCCCACCTCCTCCCCCACCCCCTCCTCCTCCACCTCCTCCACCTCCCCCTCCCCCACCACCCCCACAACACTCAGAAGAACGAGTGGGAACCCTAAGTGGGTTTCGACAGCATCATCACTTTCAACACCCCCCCAGTCCTCCAGAGCGCAGAAGTGAGTGGGAGGCGGGCGGATACCTCCCGAGAGGAGGGATGTACTCATCCAACACCAGTGAAATGTCCTACCCATCCAGCCCAAAGGTCAGACATGCTCATGTGAAATTTTTTTGTATATTTCCTTTTTCTTTTGCCTTTTGTTATGTATAGATGGCAAAGATGGTTTTTTTTCCATTCAGTTGCATCAGCAGTTGAAAGAAAAATGTAGACAGCTGACAGAGATTATACATTTTCAAGGCTGCAGAACTTGATGCCCTGTAATTCACAGGTTTATGTGCATGTTCTGTGTAATGTATGTGGATGTTTCACGCATGAGGACAGGGCAATACACTACATTAGCATGACTGAATTGGATGGTCATTGATTTACAGTTTTTCGGTCTGGCTGTGGGAAATGCATTCAGAGATGCAGTTAATGTTATCGATGTGTGCTTGTAGCTGTGTGAATTGTTTCACTGAGTGGAGTCTGGCTGGCATCGTGTGATGGGCGCAGTGGTAACAAATAATGTGTCTACTCGCATTTGTTCTGAGATTTGTAACATTTCTCAGCAGTGACTGCCTTTGAAACCTAGGCCATGCTCTGACATCTGAGAGAATGGGAGCGAATACTGGAGATTGATATTTCTGCAGTGCTCTGTATGTGCCAGGTGGCAGAAAGATTCATTTTATTTTACTGTGGTTTAGGTATTGAGAAATACTTCCCATGCCAGCCGAATTTCAAGTGCAAGCACTCCCTTGGTAAGTCTGTTTCCTGTTGTTTGATTTTTTGTACATTCCCCTCTTTTTTTTGCCAAACATTTAAACATTCATGGAGTCCAATGGAGACCAATAACGTTATTGACTGCCAAAAATGTAGTATCTATTTCAGCAAGTATCAGCTCACTCACCAAATAATGGCATAGTTTAGTCGTATCGGCACTTCTAAAAATACATTGTTTGCTTTTTTATCTTATGACGACAACAAACAACAACAACAACAGTGCGCTTCTACCACAGACTGTGATTTTAACTAGCAAAAGGTTAACAATCAGTGTTTTGCCACCACTAATGTACTGTACTTTATATATCCACTGGTATAGAAAGAACTTGTTATTGGTCAATAGTCAAGGCATCAGAATAGAAAATGGTTTTGGAAGAGCTCTGAATTCATACTATCCTCACACAAAAGATACTCTTGTTCAAAAATCATATGGACATATTCTGTTTAAATATGAACCTGTACTCAGCTTTTTCATGGAAACATGGTTTTCCCTATTAGCAACTAGCTCCTAGTCCCCCCAACCAGAGGCGTCAGGCCCCCGTCATGTCCAAACCCGTCATGCTGCCCCAGTCCCAGACCCATCGCCCAGATCCACACAGAACTGCACTTCGCTCTGATGGCCTGGTACTGTATGAATCCTGCACACTTCCTTCCAGTACAAAACCTTGATTCTGCTTAACAAGGTTATAAATCATTCAGACATCTGACACAGTCTGCCATCATGAGGTTAAGGGATTAATTTCTGCCTCTTTTGTCTGAGTCCTGCTGAGTGGTCCAGACTGTCCAGCTGTTAACCAAAAAAATAGATTTATAGTTATTAAATTACAAAGGAGTAATTTCTACCTCCTAACAAAATGCTCTTATGTAACAGATTTATTTTTCAAACTGCATTTACTTTAGAGAAACACTCTGCAGAAACCCTTTTCCTCACATTAACACACACTCTTGTGAGCTAAACAGCACAGACACACACTTCTACCTTCAGATCCTGAGCACCTCCACAGCTGTAGGTTAAATACATTAGTGAGAGGCCCCACGAGTGTAGTAGCTGAGGGATAGAAGGTCATAAATCATTTACTTTCCCTGCAGCACACAACTTTATTATTAATGTTTTGAAACACTGTTGTAAATGTTGATTTAACAAACTGAATTGGAAAGATTGAAGAAAATTGCTGCTGATTGAAGTAATATTTTCTGTCAGGTCTTCTGCACTTTAGCTCCACAGACTGTGGTAAACAATTCTCAGTGGTAATTACAAAGGATTCCTGTCATCAGGCTGGAAAAATGGGTTTAAGGGGTAAAGATAAGGCTTCACAAGGCGGCCATTTTTCTCTGACACCATGGTGGGAAGGGCAAATTCTGTTATTATGTTGCAATACAGTACTTAAAATACAACTGACAATGGTTATCAATTAACAACTTTTTAATTGACATGCAACAAAAATTATGGTTGAAGATGGAAATCTGGAGGGACATCAGGCTGTATTTCAAGATAAAGACAACATATTTGATAGAATCCATTAACTGTTGCTAGAGAACAGCTAATGTTAGCTTTCAGTCACGTCCTAGCTTAACTGAAACATGTTGTTTGAATGTTAAAGTTGACCACATTTCCCTAAAGATTTTCACTTTTTATTGTCTGTTTATTTGATGATGCATCAAGAAGCTGTGAAATAATAAAGATATCTAAGATACCGTGAAACACAACAGTATGAATTATTAACAGCCTTTAAGCTTCCCACCCTGAGCATGGCATCAGAGGAAATGGCCATTATGTGAGCATGGTCAGTAGTCAACATTTTTAATTATCAAGAAATCCCAGAGAAACTAAAACCAACACTGATTTAACCTACAAGCATGTATTGTCCATGTAGCTTAAAATAGCTTTTTACCTCTGCTGGCCCTCCACTGATGTCCACAAACTATTAACACAAATCAACCAGCTCACTAACATATTGCTTCAAGGCAATACACATGGGCAATGTAATTTCTTTGAACCAATCCCACATTCATATTCATGTTTTTTTCTAATACCAAGAAGTCAAACTGTTTTTTGATCACCTGACTGAAAATAGTTACAACCAAATGTTCTGCTATTTGAATAATGTTTAGCTTAAACCTCAGTGTTCAGCTGTTTTTAGCACATGTACTTGTTTTCTAAACCACACAAGTAACAGCAATCACTCATTGTGGGAGTCTTCAGGGGAGAAAAAACTAACTTTAAACTTCATGCACAATTAAGAAAATATTTTAACAATAGAAGTGAGGGTGTTTTTGCCTTTTTAAAACTGTTTCCTGGTCTTGTTTTTCAGCCTCCAGAAATGTTGAAACGGATGGTGCCTTTCAACTCGTCTTTTAAATCAAACACCAAACGACAAGTAATCCATACCTATCAGCCCCCTCTTAATTACTACTCCTGACTGCTTTTTCTCCTGTTTCTCTCTTCTCCTTTTTGCTTTCTTACTCACACATCACATTTCCTCCTGCTTGACTGGAGCCTGAGTGATGGCTCTTCTTTTGTTTTTTTTCATCATGTTCTCTCTCTGGTGGCTTCATCACTGCCTTATGGTCCAGATGTGAAGTTTATGCATGACTGCATTTGTATTAATTTTTAACAAACAACTGTACTGTGAACATATGGTGAGGGAATGCATATCACAGAGTAGTGGTCTCAGTGTTATTACGTTGGTTTTCATGTTTACTGGAAACAGATGTTTTTTGTTTATTTACAAATAAACAGGGGTGTAATTACTTCCTGCGTTACCTGCACTTTGCTTGGAAACAGGGACCATTACTCTCATTTGATGTATTGTTTCCATTTCACCAAATGCCACAGAACCAACAATATGTTGTTCATGTATCATGTCAAATGTTGAGTGTTTGCTCAACAACATGATATGATCAGTTGGATTAATGTGTGTGTGTTTATGAAAATGTCATCCTCGAAAGATGAATGTCCTTTTTGGATTATTTGTTTTGTTTCCCTTGAGATAAAATACCTGGGTGTGTAATCCTGTTTATTTTTTGTCCTAACTGAATTAAAATGTGAGGATTGAAGTCGACTGTGCTTTCAGTTCATGACCCTGACTGTCTCCATGCTTTCCGTTCATTCAGGGAGGCATTAACTTTATCAAAACAATGGTTGTCAAAGGAAATCTGGCAAGCACTTTTAAGTGTCATTCACTGAGATTTTACAAAGATTATTTTATTACTTTACGTCATAGTTGTAAACTCAAAATTCAAATATTAACTTTTAACAAGCCGCATGTTGATTCTCTTTCAGGGATTTCAGAAATACGAGGAAGAGTTTGATCCCAACTCCATGGTATTGTATGCATAATCTCTTTGGTAAAACAAATGTGCTGAAAATGCAACAGATATGTGGCGGTTTAAAATCTGTTTTACAAAAACAGAGTCTCACACATCTTACAAGTGTAAAGTGCTTCTAGTCAGAAATGTAAACATTGTGTCTGAGGACACGAGGATCAATGAACCAAAACAGCCAATGTTTCTAAAGGTTTCTTACAAAATGTGGTGACCTCATTCCCATGGCAGCCAGAATCATCAGAATGATGTTACACCAAAGCTAGTGACATCAAGAGTCCATCATAATTAATAATACAAACAAAGCCTATAATTACTCAACTACACTTTAAATGCATTAACTGCCCAAGTTCATAGGGGGAGGTGGGTAGATTTTCTAGTTCCGTAATAGCAAATAAAAGCTAACTTCTTGTAGATAGTTAGGTCACATATATTTAATTATACCAATTAAAATAGCTATATAAAAAAAGTAAATAATTGTAGAACAGAAGTCCTCAAATTGTAAGGGATATAATCCAAAGTTAGAAATAACCCTGAAAATGTTGAATACTTAGCTATGGTTCTTGTTTTTGTTTTGTTTGCAGGTTTTTGTTGTTGTTGTTGTTGTTGCTGCTGTTGTTGAGCGTTACTCAGAGTAGGAAGCTATTCTTTATGTTGACGACTTTATTTATTGTTTTAAAATGAACTCTGTGTTTGTTCTTACTTAATTTTCTTTATTTTCTTCAATGCTTTCTTTGTTAATAGTTCTCCGCCGACCAGATAGCCGGACGAGACGTGAGACTGCTGAGAATTAAAAAGGTACTGAGTGCATCTTTTCAGTTTATTGAGGAGAGGAATCTCTCTTATCACTTTTATAGAGAGATATTTTCTAAAGCATGGCTCATGATGTTAATGTTTTTGTTTTTGGTTGTTAAGACGGGACATCTCGATGTTGCTCTGGAGGGTGGAGCAGACTCTCCTTTGGGGAAGCTGGTGGTGTCTTCTGTGTATGAGGGTGGAGCTGCAGATCAGCACGGTCAGTTCATATTTCCTATGAAATATCTTAACTATACGACATCTTTGCTTTTGACATCTGTATCTTTTGTGTATTACGATTTTAGTATGTTAAAAGGAATATAAGAAATAAATGCAACATTACAACACCCACTTAGTAGAGCACAATACATTTCAAACAGCACTACAATCTACATCCTACAAAATTACCATAAAGATCAAACTGCACCTCTCCAGTCCATTTTAATCTAAGGCCTAATATTAAACCTTCATTAACGGAAGGTGCTGCATGATTCATTGGGCTCTTAGATATTGTCCTCAATCAGCTGTTTGGGCAGGATCCCAGACTGCGAATACATTTAATATTCAAAACATTAGTCCCAATGTCCCACAAAGAAAATGACTTTGTAATGTATGCATGTACAGATTGTGCTCTGATTTTCACGTTATTAATATATTGTTAATGCTGTCTCCATGCTGCAATATACAGGCAGGGACTCAGTGCAGGTCATTATGCACAATATCAGGACATCAGGGACATGTGCTTTGTCATTCCTTGTGAATACAGTTAAAATACACGTAACATGCTTATTTCCATCTTTATGTTTAAACATTAACTGTGTCTCATGTGTATGTCTGTAGGTGGCATGGTAGCCGGGGATGAACTCCTGGCTGTGAATGGGAAAATCCTAATCGATGCTACATTGACTGAGGGACAAAACTTTCTGGCTCGAGCCTGGAATAGTGGAGGGGTAGGAGAATGAAATGAAGAATAATGATGATTACACGTTTTAAAGAATACACTGGTAGCTGGGCTGTTTTATTGATTGCACTGAAACACAATCCAACCTGACTTATTGTTTGTGCTTGTTGTTGTCCCACTCGGAAGGGCAGATTCAGCCAGGCTGTGAAGCATAAATGAAAGGTTACTAATGTTTTTCTCTTTAGGACTGGATCGATGTCGTCATTGCTGTTTCCCCTCCGAAAGCATATGAAGATGAAGTGTAAGCATTAATGTGTATTATTCCTGTTCAAATGCGTATGGTACATTTTATACTTTAATTGAAATGCACGCCTAAGGCATCATTGTGATAATCCAGGTCTGAGTAGAAGTTTACAATGTGTGGCTGTGTGTGTGTGCATGTGTATGCAGCCCTAAGTCAGCATCAGTCAGTCCTGCTGAGAACAGAAAGGTGTTTGAAGGCAGTGCAACTCTGTACAGACACGGCTACCTGCTTCAGCACTAGTCCTCCCTCTCCTCCTACCTCACCCTTCATTCTGGTAATCCACCTGACCTCCTCCTCTTCCTCACTGCACGTCACAGAGGGGATGTTTGGTGTGCTGTTTGCTTTTGTTTGGCCCCTTTTCTTTTTAAGCACATGTGGCAGTCTCCTGCTGTCAATCAGAAGACAGCATAGCAGCAGATTGTATTTTTCATTTCTCTGTTCCCCTTTGTGGACAAGTGAGATTTTTGGATAACTGTTTTGGTATTTCCACGAAAGACTAGCGTGACAATATGTAGACACCTTATACAGCATGCAGTTTTCCTTTTATTATTTGAGAAATGCCTCTAGGGATGTTTGAGGCATCTGCAGAAATACAGCCATGCTATTTGGGTGAAGACTTTTACAGTTAATGCAATCAGTGACCCAGTGCACCATATATCTGCCAACACCCTGACCCACTGAGCTGTTTATAAACACATATGTACACGTTGGCCTCTGTGGTATTTTCCTGTTGTGTCAGGCCATGGACATTCATAGAAGCTTCCTGTAACTCCTGCCAGCCTTCAGCAGTTGTTCTGATTGATGTTGTTTAGAGGGACTGTTACATGTTCTGACATACATATACACTTAGTGACACATTGAATGACTCCAGATAGTACTGTAGTGAGGATTCCTTCTCTTCTGCAAATAAATGTATATTATACTAGGCTTTTATTAATGATAGGGCTGGTTTATTAAACAACTGCGGAAGAAGTGCAGTTTGCTGTTTCAATTCCAGATTCAAAGTCAAAAACAAGAAATCTAGGGCACAGTTTTGCCCTAGTTGTCTTGTGTTTTTAAAATTAGCCTGCATGTGTGATTGTGTGTAATATGCAGTGACTTCAGCATGCATGGAAAATAGCTTTCCTTAAGCTGCTTTTCCACCAAAAGTAGGACTTCTAGATCAAGGAACTACTCTTGCCTAATGTAAAGGTTCCTCCAGCCCATTGTTGTCTGCATTTTCACCAAGGTCCTGTGAAGAATTGGCAAATGAGTATGTTCACATGTGAATGGATCCTGCATGCTGCAAGTACTTTTCCAATCAGAAATGTTTAGTTATGTGATTCCCACCACAAAGTCCCTGTATATCCATTAAGTACTCAATCTGCAAGGATTTCTTTAGGGATCAACTAAAATCCTCAGGACTTAATTCCATCCCCTTCCCCTGCAGTGGAGCACTGAGTACGGCCTCAAGACTCTAGTCCCTTTGGGAAAGTTTCTGTGGTGATACACAGCTTAAGACATAGCAGGTTCAACTCATTTTATTTGACACTACTGCTAAGAGTAGATCCTCTCGTATTATACATGTTACATTAATATGCGTACCACATACATTGCAAGAATAACATTTAGTTGTTCTCTTTTTTCCTTGCAGAACATTCTTCTAGACTCATCAACAGCCTGCCAAGAAAACCAGTCTGATAAAGAAGATTTTTATTGATTCACATTTATGTTCATCACATTAAAATGATTCAGTGTCCTTGTCATCGCCGCCTGTTAGCAAAGAGCTGAAGATTTTATTTTGTCTGTTTCTTTTTATAATGTTTTCCTTAAATGAAACCTTGATGTTTACTCTATGCAGACAACAAGCTCTCTTACTGTCTTGTGTTGTTAAAGATGATTCAGTCTTATGTCCTGTAATCTTCCTCATCAACATGGTTATTCTCTTTTATGTACACGCAGCCTGACTCTTTCCTCCTTCAGACATGTGTAGACATGCTCAAGTTAAAACAGGAAAATTGTAATCAATAGCCACTCTTTAATGTGACTTTCAGCCCAATAAACCTCTGCTTTCACTCACACTGGGTATTTGTCTTGCATATAGATTTCCTGCTCCCTCTGCTGCGCTTTTTTCCTCAAAATTACATTTCAGGCAGTTGTTGCAGGAGTACAAAAAAACAACACTGTGATGACTATAGCATTTCCAGAAAATAAAATCAACATTAGGTGTAGGATTTTGTCCTTTTTCATACATTTATATCAGTTCATATTTCTTCTCCTTGTTTACTTGATCAAAAAGGAGGCTGAACCAATGTATAAGCCTTCATGACTTTATGTCCTTTCACATTACAATGTTAGGTTATTTAAAAGTTGATAAAGCATTTTCTGCTCATTCATAGGAAGCTTGTATTTAAATAGTGGCTTTCATTCTTTACCTCCTTGCTTGGGATTTTCGCATGTTCTTTGTCTGCAGTCTCACAAGTGTTTCTGCATCCATTTACTCCAAGCATGGAGATCCATACAGTTTCATAATTAACCGACCACAGGGGGCAACAGTGCTCCTTGTAGAATATAACTCAAGTGAATAAGAGAGTCCCAACTGTGTTTATCATTCTGCTTTAAACGAATATTATGTATGTTATTTGCCTTGATCAGATTTATACGAGTTTATGCTGGTTAATTTAGGTCATCTTTCAGGGAAAAAATGACTCGAGAGGCTCGTCGTGTAATGTTACATGTGTTGTTGGCTGTGCACTTCTCGGTTATATAACCTCTGTGTGCAGTAATCCACTCTGCTTCATGATGGCATACGTGACTGCTGCTACTTTCACCGCGTATCGACCCCTGTGTTTTGTTTGATGGAGCGCCCCATGCCACACTAACCTACCGACCGACGGTTCAAGGCAAAGACCACAGGTGGCCTTAATTGGAAGAGCTGCTCCCCTTCTTCTTCTCCTCCTCCTCCTTCTCCTCCTCCTCCTCCCCCATCCCCTCCTCCTCGGTCCCCGGGTTCAGGACCGTGGACAGCTCCTTTTCTCCACCCTCAAATCACCGCGTGCGCTCCGGATGGTCAAACACGAATGGGACAGCCAGATGTGTACAGCGCCCTGAACACATAGACTATAATTTTGGAGACTTAACCTCTTTTATTTTCTTTCGGATGTGAAATCTCTTAGGAGTGTTTTTAAGGAGTCAGGGAAACACCACGGAAGCACGATGATCTCACGATATAAACCGGTAAGTGCTATATTCCTGTGTCACCTGGTGAATCACACAGATCGATACTCTCACTTCGAATATATGCTGCAAGACTCTGAGCATTTAACGAACATGCACAGCAAAGCAATACAATCACGATTTATTTCCCAATTACACGTACATGCATATTATTTACATAATTGTACCTGCAGTTAAAACACAATTTAATGATGCTGTGAGTCATCCTGGGTCAGAGTAAGTCAATGGATCACGGTGTGTGCTGTAATGGGATCATATATCACTGGGAATCATGCAGGGTTCATTTCTACAAGCGAATTAAGGGGGAGTGTGAAATATTGGAGGTGCTGTTACATAGTGGTAACAAACTGTCACAGCTGTTCAGATGGGAAGCATCTCATAAAGCAACCCCTCCTTCTGTGAATAGGTGAGCGAGAGAGAGTCAATACATGATTCAACACCTCCTACCCTATTCTTTACTCCTATAAAAGCTGCAGAGAAGTCTCTATTTAGAAATGTGTTAGTGCTATGGTGTGCCAAGCTATTTGAACCTAAACCAAAACAAGTTACTGTTGCATGCTTTTTCTCTTTTTCTAAAGGTCTCTCTGAGTGGCTGCTGCTCCTCCACTCAGCCTCTTTTATTCTGCACCACACTGATGCTTTAACTCTCCCCAGGCGATCCATGATGGACAGGGCTAATCTCTGATGTAGGCCACCATGGCACTGTAAGCCGGTCATTTATCCTGGTGGAAAAGATGACAGAAATACAGACACAATGCAGGAAGAAATCTTTAGTTAAGTCATGATGCTGGCAACATGAGATACATTCTTGTTTAGGCTCCTGGGGGAAACCCAGCTGACAAAACATTTGTTTTATGCCACTATGATTAGCTGTAGTTTGTGTGGGAGCAAAAGTCTCCTTGGCTTGATTTACTTAGAGCCCCTGGTTTTGCCAAAATCATCTGTTGTGAGTGTGGTTTTCCAAGTAAGCAGATAATGAATGGGAGACAGGAAGTCAGATGACATGACAGTTGCTGTGAACTCTTCATCCTGGGTGCTGACATGAAAGACCAACCGGAATCTCTTCACTTTCAGCTATGCCTGCTGTCTCTGTTCTATACATTTCATTGCCTCAAAGAAGCCTTTTGACCTTTAGAGAATATTCAGAAATAAATTTAGACTCAGGTAGTAAGTGCTTGTACAGTAGTAAACAACCACTTATATCTGCTCAGTCTGGACGTTTGCTGTCTCTTCAAGAAGTATCTGGCTCTGTTGTTTCAAGCTTCATCAAGATTAGCTCACAAAAATATTGCAGCATTAACACAACCAAAACTGTAATTTTAAATCCCATGAGTTGTCTTTTTTTCTAACATGACATTTTCATACATGAAGAGAATTCCCTAAACCTGAAGTCACACAGCAGTTGGATTAGTCAGTTGTGACACTTTTGTATTGTTTCCATCAAGAGAAGAAGTGTTTTTTTCATCGAGTCATGAAAGATGGCTGTCAGGCAATGAGTCTGGTTCTGCTCAAGGTTTTCTGCCTGTTGAAAGGAAATTCTTTACCACAGTTGCAAAGTGCTTGCTCATTGGTGGATTGTGCAACTGTGTGTGTGTGTGTGTGTGTGTGCGTATGCGTGTGCGTGCGTGCGTGCGTGTGTGTGTAAACACTAATGTTAACTGCTCAATACATTTAAGCTTAACTCATCACTGATAATGTGAAGGTCACTATAGGGCAAGGATTACACTAACCATAATTCATTTTAACTACTAAGAAAAGTCCATGAGTCTGTTGGATTATTAAAATCTGCTCCCATGTGGCTTTTTGCTGATCCCTCTGAACATGTGAGCTGCCATTGGCTGCAGCTGGAGCTCTCCCTTCTCCCTACAGGACCGGACGCACAATGCATCTGTCTGGGGAATGTATAAATATTTTACAGTATGTCACTATTTTTCACGTGTGCTGCCTAGCTCCATGTTTTATTGCAGATTTAACGTTAAGTTAAGTAATAAATGACTGAGGGGAAGAGTTACGTAACTCCTGCAAATGTTGTGTTAGGATAAAGATTAGAGTGCTTGCTCATGCTTCACACGTACCTCTGTATAACGTTTGTACTGCTCCATCAGCAGCTGTGCTCCCCCTTCTCTCTTCTTTCTCTTCTCTCTCTCATCTTCATCACTCATTGTCCCGCCTGCTCTCGCCCTCCTGCCTTCAGTGGATCAGTCCCTCGAGCTACCCCTACATACTCTGCTCCCTCTCTTTTCCTCTCCCAAGGTCGTCTTTGAGCTCCCGTTCATAAAGAGACAGGAATAGCAGGTGCACTGCAGAATGCCACCGCTGCTCTCTCTGTATGTGCATGTTTGTGTGTGAATCTCTGTGCGTGTGTGTGTGTGTATCTGGGTGTGAGGGACGGTAGCGCATCTGAATGCATTCCAGTGGAGCTGTGAAGCGCCATGCGAGAGTGAAGCTTCAGTTTTAGAGGATGTCTGAGGACTGCAGGCGAACAGGATGCAGATGTTTCTCACCAGCATGGCCGAGGGAGCTGCTTAAACTGCTGGAGTGAAAAGGAGTGTAACTGTCTCTGACCCCCCTTCTTCTTCCTTCTTCCCTCTCTCCCTTTGTCTCCTCACTGGATCTGATATTTGGGAGCCAGAGAAGGGAGCAGGAAGGAGGTCACTTAAGGAAACACCAGGATCTACTGAAGTCGCCTACAGCTCTCCCCTTACAAAGACAAAATGCTCTGAGAGTCTTTATTACAAATCTCTTTGTCTTTCCCGGTTTCCCATCTTCCACCTCCTCCTCCTCTGGCCGGTTCCCTGCAGAGTCCCGGCTCCACCATGTCCTTGGCATTCTGTGGGAACGAGAATAACTCGTCGGCTTACAACGTGGATGGCGGGGTCCTGAACAACGGCTGTTTCTTGGATGCTCTCAATGTGGTGCCACATGTTTTCCTCCTCTTCATCACGTTTCCAATCCTCTTCATTGGTGAGTGTCACTGGGAGGTGACGTCCCCAGCCTCTTTGCACAACACCTCCTTGCATGGACCACAGCACACAAATGATATGTCAGCACAAACACACGAGGATCTGAAGTAATAATAAGGGGGCTCTGCATGTACTCTATCTGCCCTTCACAGTTTTTTCTGCTTCTTATATTGTTTTTTCTGGCAAAGAATTATTGTTTAGTATACATGTTCAATTTAGTGTCCATACATTATTTACTCTACATTAAATGCTTGTCGTATTCTACATTTTATTCCCAGACTAAAAACACCCCGTGTGTAGGTGTTGACTGTCCCCTAGCCTACAGTGAAAAAAATAAAAAAGAGTCTCCTGATATGACACTTTTAAGAGCTACAAGAATTCTTGCAAGACTTTCCTGATGAAATGTAATGTGTTGGCATTAGGTTACCCCTTCTTTGCTATCTTCCTGGACAGCTGCCAGTCTATTAGTGTCCCCATCATTGAGTAACAGACCAGATATGTGTCGCTGAACACTCTGCTCAAACAGTCACACATGGCCTCATCATCTGCCCTTCCCTGTCAGTGTCTGTGCATAACATGTGTTTGCATCCAGTTTTAAAGCAGTTAGTGTCTTCATGGTTTTGTTCTACAATGCTTTCCCTCTCCATTCACATGGTTCTAAATTATAAGTGGTTCTTGGCGTCTTGGCGTGGTTCTTGGCGTGTTTTTCTCTGAACATACAACCTATGTTGTATGTAGCACATTAAACTCCCAATTTCTTCATTCTTATTTGTTTGTCCTCCAATTCATCTCTATGCTTGCATTCATGCTTGCATGTTTTATAACTTTCCTTTTTTTGTTTGTGTTATACTAATTAACTATATTAGATCATGCAAGTGAAATAGATCAGTGGATGGCAATGTCATATTGTCGTCAGCCTGTTGGGGGTTTGTCCCCCACATGTCATAGCATGAGAAGTGGTGGACATTCATAGTGCCCAGAGAATGAATTTTACTGGTCATCAACAGACTTTTCCTCTGGCCATATTGAAGTGGACACTTTTGGGTTTTTTAGGAGTGAATTGGATGCATTTCCTCTAAATTTTGCACATACATCAATTTCCCTCAGGCTAAATTAAACAGTATGGTAACTGTTAAAGTTCTCCTGTGGTGTGATCTTTATTTAAAGTTTAAATTGCTTTGATTACTGATCAGATATCTGCAAAACTACTGACACTTTCTGGACGATATCATACGATAGTAAAAGTTGGTTAACCAAATAATGTTAGAAAATTCTTTGTGAACATACATGATTAAAACTGCAGTGATGACTGTTTCTCCTCTGTCACCCAGAGCTGTGCTGCCTTCACTAACAACTTTGTCGCCAAAGAAATACCTCAGGGTGTGAAAGACTTTCTGTCAACCTTGAGTCACCTGACAAAACCTTTTAGGAGTCATGTTACTGTACTATATTCTGCTCTCCATTCTGCCCTGCAGCTGTATAATGTGTTGCTCATGTGCTGGCTCATCACATCAAGACTCCCAGTGTGAGAGGATCCTGTGGATACACACAGGCACCACAGAAACCTTAATTAGGCTGTTTGCTTCACACATGCAATATGAAAACAGGTTTATTGCTCCTCATTGCAAATAACGATCATTTTCATTATTGATGAATAGTTAAGTGATATCAATGTAGGTCAATAATTGTTTTAGTCAGTGCCATGTGAAAAATGTCCATTTCAGTTACCCAGAGCTCAGTTTGACATATTTAAAAGTCCTACATGTTCTGACCTGAATCTGTAGTAAAAAACTGAAAGATGATTAATTTAATGTCATAAGGCAAGGAAGAAAAAAATCTAAGCATTTGCTCAAAAACTGAGGCAAGACAGACAACACTTGATTACACCAGATAACATTTGGAAACCATCTCAGATGGGACTTACCACATCATAAAGAACATTTGTGATGTTGATTTGAGTTTGTTGCACAGTTCTTGAGTAGATAGTGTGATTTTTGTGTGTGTGTGTGTGTGTGTGTGTGTGTGTGTGTGTGTGTGTGTGTGTGTGTGTGTGTGTGTGTGTGTGTGTGTGTGTGTGTGTGTGTGTGTGTGTGTGTGTGTGTGTGTCTATGTGTGTGTGTTTGTGATGGTGTGTTTGTCACTGCCAGCCTGTGCCAACACTTTTCAGCCAGATAAACTGTCCAACAGCTAAAGTGTCAACAGCAGAGGAGTCATTAGCATAATCTCATCATTAGGGAAGTGTTTTATGACAGCAGTGGCTCACATTATTGAAATAAATTACACTTTAATGGATTAGTCTGGATTAGTTTTATATTACAGTGTGAGTTGAGAATAAAGGTTGTAGACCAGCAGCCATCAAGCCCCCGTCAATACCTTGTCTCACAAAGCATTGTGAATGTAATAAAAGTGACAATAACACCTTAACTAAAAATAGATAATAGACTCTGGCGAGTTCCCAGCTGACCCATCACATGTGTTTATCTGCTGTAAGTCAATCAGCATGTGTGAGTATGTGAGCAATTTATCATTACCATTGTGATGTTGAAAGATGCAATGGGAGTAGAAAGTGCTTTGCCATGACTGCTTGGGTAAAAATTCACAATTTCTCACAGTATTTTATTTATTTTACTGTTTAGTTATAGTGTATAAGGTCTGTTGCTTTAAAAAATAATGTCTTCTGTGTAAGGTTGGGGCAGCCAGAGTTCAAAGGTCCACATCCACCACAGCACCTGGCTTCACTTTCCCGGTCACAACCTGCGCTGGCTCCTCACCTTCGTGCTACTCTTCATCCTCGTCTGTGAGATTGCTGAAGGCATTGTCTCTGATGGGTATGTTGGACACAATAACTCATCTAACTTACCAGACACATCATTAAACTGTCAGGTGTAAGATGTGGTTTTTTGATGACATCAATGACTGACACCCTTTGGCATGACTGTTTAAGCAATCATTTGATTAGGAACAAAGAAATGTTTAATTTTAATAATCAATAGCCTACAGTCTTCTTCGCTGTTAAGTGTCTATGGTTCATCAGGGCACTGCTGTGTCATTCTATTCACCAATCAAAAAGTATTTTACACCTGAGATCACAGGTGAATACAATTAACTGTAATCAATGCTTTATCTCTGTGTAATAATAGCTCATTAGGGAAATACCTTCATAACTACTGTGCTGCTGCTGAGGTGGGCTGTAGACGGTGAGAAAGTTTACCCAACACTCTTTACAAGAAGGCTCATAGACAAACATTATTCTATACAGCTGGTTAATAAACAGTTTAAGTTTTTAAAGTGATGTTTAGCATTAACATTAAAGCTTTTAAAAAACATAGAACAAAAGCTTTGAGCAACAAGTGTAGCTAGCATGCTAAATGTGCTAAATCATCCTTATGTTAAAGCTCTGTGTAATTTTCAGTGATTTTCTTACCATATTCTTTACTAAATAAGTATTTGGCTCATTTGTGATAGAGCACCCTTAAAAAAACAACAACTAGCTAACTTAGCCTACTGTTACATTGTTGGTTAAACTTGTAGCTAGGCTATAGTTGTTTACTCATATATTAGTCCTTTTTTTTCTGAAATAAAACGACAAACTTGAAACATTTTATTGTCCAGTACTGCAATAGATACCCTTATAGTTTGTTCAGCTTTTAAAATGAAAAAGTGAAAGCTAGTTTAAGCTAATGGCAACCAAGGTGACCAGGTCACTGCTCATGCTAGTCTCATGAATAACAAAATGCAAAAGTAAATAAATATATATTTATTTACACACACACACACACACACACACACACACACACACACACACACACACACACACACACACACACACACACACACCTACACACACACACACACACACACACACACACACACACACACACACACACGCACACACACACACACACACACACACACACACACACACCTACACACACACACACACACACACACACACACACACACACACACACACACACTGAATTAAAGGAGCAGCTGACTACTGAGTAAGTTTCCTAGTAAGATGATGCATCAAAATTGTGTTTAAAATGATCTTTATTTAAGCAAAATGTGCAGTTCTTGGTTGCTGGCTAGTTTTTAGTTGGCTAGCAGTGCCAATGAAATGTTTTTTTTGAAGGAGCTTTTCACACCAAAAAATAATTAGCCATTAAATGTTTGCTCTAGCTAATTACCCTCAATCTCAGAAGCAGTCCATCTGCCTTACTTATGAGTATGATACTGAGGTTGGTGACATGTTGTCAATCACAGATATAAGGCA
Organism: Tautogolabrus adspersus; assembly: GCA_020745685.1. Lineage (NCBI taxonomy): Eukaryota > Metazoa > Chordata > Actinopteri > Labriformes > Labridae > Tautogolabrus > Tautogolabrus adspersus. The sequence goes on from CM036539.1 coordinate 12,467,354, forward strand.
AAAATAAGCTTAGAGAGACATACTTGCACACATAATCAAGCTCTTTCTGCCTTAATAATCCTAAACTTTATTTAATTTATCAATCCTTCTCTCTGCCATAAATCCTGTTGTTGTTTATTGTAGAAACAGGGTCAAATAACTACTGCCATTAGACGCTTACTTTGTCATGGACGGCACATGATAAAATGATGTGTGGTTGCTATAAGATACCAGCAACAATGGAAACAAATAGGGGAACAAAAGTAGCTAGTAAGCTACTGTCAATGACAAAATAAAAGCAAGTAAATATTGCATGGAAAAGAGGGTTAAGATTATAAACCTCAGTCACCCACAAAGGAATTTCAGTGAGGCAGGTAAACAGTCACAGTGCAAACAGCGCAATACAAAAGAAACTGCACTCATACATTGATTTGCCTAAATTAACAGAATTCAGTCGTCAATACCTGAAAGTATGAAGGTTGATGTAGGTCACTGGTATACAGCCACTTCTGCGGCCAGGAGGCTTGATTGTTACTGAAGTGAATAAACAAGCTCTCCATCACATCTGCTCGTCTCTTCACTGGTTTTTTTACCCTGATTTCAGAGCTGTGCTGAAGAGCCAGGTCTGATTGTTTATACCTCTTATGTATAAATGTTCAATTATGAGTGTGAATGTGGTTTACCCTTGGGGCTTTATGAGGTACCTGCCAAACATGGGTGGTAATTGTTTATACATGTTCATCCCTTCTACACCCAACATGTACTGTGTCATGTTGTTATATGCTTCAACCTGCTCAGTATAAATGAGGAAGACTGTTGTGGTTAATGAAGATAAAAAAGGATATATTCTTTTACTCTGCCTCAGTGTTTATGTCATAATATGAATGCATACTTTAATCCCCTTTTCTCTTCTATTTGCTGTTTTATTGCAGGTTCAGCAAATCCCTCCATCTGCACCTATACATGCCTGCAGGTCTGGCCTTCATGGCTGGCATCACCTCTATTATCTACTATCACAACATCGAGACCTCCAACTTCCCCAAACTGCTATTAGGTACAGTATTATAAATTCAGCTTTACTTTGTTCATTAATAGTTCAAAACTGTTCATCTTCCTTAATGTATAGAGGAAAAGTTCATTGAACACAATTAATACCTTTCTAGAAACATACCCCCTTTTTACCATTGTTGTCTTGGCAGCCTCTCTGAAATGCTCTTTAAGGTTTTCACAGGTAGACCAAGGCTTTTTATAACATCCAAATTTGATTTAGTCTTCAGTGTTTCCCCTACCATTATATTAAGCCCCCCGCCCCCCCTTGAAGGTCAAGTTAATACAAAAAAAAAAAAAGTAGATTTATCATTGGGCTTTTTGTGCCTTTATTGTAGAGATAGGATGGTGGATAGAGTCGGAAATCAGGGAAAGAGAGTGGGGAATGGCGTGCAGGAAAGTAGCCACAGGTCAGATTCAAACCCTATGGGTTAATTAAACTTTGCATTAGACACCTGGTCAATGTTTAGTTTTTGATGATTTATGAATCATGAAACACTTTAACAGGGTCAGTGTAACTGTATAAGTTCAGTGGTTCATTATCCTCAGATAAGACTGCAAAACAATTCAGAAGGTAATATCATTAGGTGTAATTGTGCTGCCCTAAGTAGGTATAAATGATCCTTTTTCATCAGGAGAATGACTTCCAGGGGAAAGATATACACAGTTTAATGTGTTTTCAATAAGTTAAGTTCTTCAACTCTTCATGACCTGTGAGAACTGATACCTTGAAATATAATATCCCCATAGCAACCATATTGTATGAGTTTATATTGTTATATAATAATCAACAATAAAACATATCCCGTATTTGTAGACAACAATATATGATAGCTCTTTATATTCATATCTCACACATTGACCATGAAATGCACAAATGAACTTAGTTTCACATCAATATATGCTCGGTCCATTATTGTTTGCTCCTTTATTGATCACCCTGTTGCTTCCCTGACCGTTCATGGTTTTCCTTTTCCTCATGCATCATCAACTGATGCTCATACTCCCATCATTGAGCTGCTTTTATCCTTTAGGTCTTCATATTACAGTCACTCTCTTGAGGGAAGAAGTGGGGCGCTGCTGGCTTCATGGTTGAATGAACAGAAATTAATCATCTAAATTGAGACTCATGCTGCACTATTGTCAAAGGGTAGATGCTCTTCAAAATGAATATGTAAACGCAGTGTCAGTCTGCTGCACAGTCTGAGCCGATAATCTTTTTTCCCTGTTGTCCTTGTACGACCCTGGCTCAGGGGAAGCAACATAAAGGAGTCAAAAATAATCTATAACCACAATCATTTACTACAATTTACCCTAATAAAGCCATTGAACTGACATGGCATGACTTGAAGGAAAAATCTTGACAACATAAAAACAATCTTCCTAACTGCTATTTAGTGGATACAGGTGATAATCTTGAAAGCTGTTAGAGACACATTGCTGAGGTGTTTCTCTTGACATCTGAAGGAAGATGGGGGAAGAGGGGGAATGAAAACTGTAAAAACTAAACCCATATTTGATTCTGACTGTGACAACATACGTCTAGATCTTGTACAAATCCTGTTGCAAAAAAATCTGTTAATATTGGTGAAAACAGATACACTTGAACTACATCTTTTTTTTTTTTTTTTTTTTTTTTTTATTGGTTTTTCAATTTTATGAACACAGACAAACATTAGAACAAGACAAAACAGACCACAAAAAAAACAAAACAAAAAGAAAACAGAAAAGTCCCACCCCAAACTAACAGAGAGCGCTGCGCTGTACGTATATATAAAATAAGTAAATAAATAAAAAGATGACAGGAGACGGGTAATCAAAGAGCACGTAAGTGAAATAAATGAAAAAGGCAAACAGTCCTCATCTTCCAGGGACAGATGATGAGTTATATCTTCTGTAAGAAGGAATGTAGAGGTTCCCAGATCCTCCAAAACTTGTCCGATTTGTGATTAAGGTCATGAGTCAACTTCTCGAGAGGAATAAGAGCAGAAATCTGTGATATCCACATGTCGACTGTGGGGACCTGGGGAGTCGACCACCGCAGCAAGATACATTTTTTAGCTGAACTACATCTTTAATACAAGTTGTAGTCTTGTCCGGTCATTCCCTTTATTCATTAATTTCTGTTTGACCTCTTCAGCCCTGCTTATCTACTGGGTGCTTGCCTTCATCATGAAAACCATCAAGTTTGCCAAGTACACCGAGCATGGCATCAGCCCCAGACAGCTACGCTACTGCATCACCGGACTGCTCATGCTGCTGTACGGACTCCTGCTCGCTGTTGAGATCAATGTCATCCTGGGCAGGGTGAGTGTGAGTGTGTGTGTGTGTGTGTGTGTGTGTGTGTGTGTGTGTGTGTGTGTGTGTGTGTGTGTGTGTGTGTGTGTGTGTGTGTGTGTGTGTGTGTGTGTGTGTGTGTGTGTGTGTGTGTGTGTGTGTGTGTGTGTGTGTGCGTGCGTGCGTGCGTGCGTGCGTGTGTGTTGTTACATGGTGCAGCTGTGTATAGCTATCTGATGTGTTTCCTGTTTTTGCTTCAGTTAGCTCTTCTTCTTTGAGTATAAATCCAATTTGCTCCAGTGATCAGTGAAGCTGCTTGGGGTGTACTGATTATATTAGATAAAGATAAAGCAATTATGCTTCATGTTCATTTTGTCTTTTTGCCTGCTTTACGCTGTAAGGAGAGTGATGGAAGTTAAAACCACCTTTGCTAGTCAATAAAAATACTGCACAAGGAAAGCTGCAGCTTCTTGCTTTGAATTGGCAAATAATTTGATGCTATAAACTATACTCATTACTAAAAAAACTCATACAACATTGTACAATTTGTACATTTTTAGCGCTCGGGTCCAGGGGTCAATCATTATTTGTATAGCGCCAATTCATAACGACTGTTATCTCGAGACGCTTTACAAAAGAGAATATGGAATAATATGCAGGAGGAATTTCTCCTTTGTATTCCTCGCGTTCCTGTTGTCCACACTTCCTTGCCACTGAGGTGGAGGTCGGAGCAGGCCGTGCGTGAATGAGGATAGCGGTGGTTGTGGGGACGACACAGTGCGATGGTGGTGGCTGGACGTCTGGCGTTGTTTGGGATGACACAATCCGAAGGGGTGTGTTTGTTTTAAAATGATGAGGTGAGGCCATGCACAAAGCTGATTTGTTCCTATCTTGAGGATGCAGGAAACCAAATGCGCCTTAGACCACCTAAGACCTGGTCTAATATCTACAGTCTGTGGGGCAGGATGCTCCCGATATTAAGAGGATGCATTAGAAATATGGGCATACATTTGTGAACTCACAACGCACGTCCACTGAGTTTGTTCAACACAGGATTCACAACAGCTCACTTACTTCACAGTTTAAAACAAGTGCATTTGCTGACACATTTAACTTCACTTTCTGTTTGATTCCAAGCACTGCTTTATCGTTTCAGTCGCATCTAAGACACACAGAAACACATCTAGAAACAAACATTTTGATTTATAATACATCTTATAACTATTGGTGCCACCGACAATATAGCCCACAGAAATTGATACAAACTGTCCAGTGTCCATTGTGCACGCATTAGCGATCAGAGCCAAGAATTCTAGCAGAGAAAATAAGTACATTTTTACAGCCTACCATTATTTGATGTTGAGCTCACACAACATTACATTTTGTTAACATACTGTAGATCCTGTCTGATGTTGTTGGTGTGTCTGGAGATTTATAAAAAGTCTTTCTGATCGTTTCTGATGTCGTGGGAATAATTCAGAAATATAACTTCAGTCCTCCATCAACACAAGTCATACAGTGTCCTGTGTGTTCTGTGGGTTCAGTGGCACAATGAAAGGAGAGAAGTTAACTCTACATACTGTACATAGCAGTTCTTTTAGGGATAATAGAGGAACATGCCCTCAGTCACAAAGTAAACTTGTTGTTTAGAAAATTTTATTTTTACCATGTTCACCTCTATGTTTTAGTATGTTTTCCCTCTAATCATTGCTGATTAGCTCTTACATTAAAATGTTAGTCATAAACTTATGTGCTGTAAAAAAAAAAGAAGTTGACCTGATGATGGAACTACAACGGTCAATGAAATGAGAAATGACGTCTGTACTAAAAGTTAAGGCAATTCACTTTCTGCTTGCTAATGAATTGCATCAACATACATTAAAATTAAACCTCAGGGTCTTGCGTACACCTGTGGGGGACATGAAGTCTGTACAAAATTGACTTTAACTTACAACGTCAAATAATTGTGAACACATTTCAGTCGGCACCAAAGTGTTGATCCAACAGATGAGCATTGGTAAAGGTATACCACCAGCGAGGCAAACAAAGTATTTATAAATGAAAATATCACTATTTCCTCTTGGAAACCTGAGCACATATAAGGCTCGAGTCGTGCAGGAAGGACTCTTGAAAAAAAAAGATAATTGTATTAAGACAAAGGACCTTTATCTCATCTTTATGAAGTTTAGTCATAAGCTGCCTTCTTGCTCATTCTTGGTTAATTGTGTGCCAGCCTGTTGCCACACTTAACTGTGACCGAAATGTGTTCAACACTATCTTTTAAAAAGGATTTGAGAGCAAAGTAAAATTTATATTGTTATCTTATCGTTCGGCTGATCGTCAAGGTCTTTTTTTTGATGATTCTCTTTTTGACATTTTTCTTTTTTTTTGTGATGGAAATCAAAGGCAGATAAATGAATAATGAATTCTTGTTTTTTCTTTTCCACTGTACATTTTAAAGTGTGTTTGTCTCTATTTACTTCTGCATTGCGCAGCCGCTCACACATGTTGTTAAATCTCCTTGGTGATACGTGAAAGCCTGTAATTAATAAAGAGAAGAGTTGGTTTATGTTGTTACCTCTACAATTAATCCTACTAAGTACAGTGTGTTCATGTATGCTATCCATTGTTTTAAGCGCTCACATACAGCGTGGAGAAAACTCTAATAATGAACTCCATGGATGAGTGGATGTTCCTGTTTCATTGTATGTCTAAACAATGCTTGCATGTTATTTTTCACCATTTGCTTTAAGGTCACTGGGGTTAAAAATGTAATCACACTCGTCTTTCTGTCCTTCCGTCTCTCTTAGCGCTACATGTGTTTTGACGAACCAATGGAGGTCAAGCCCCCAGAGGACCTCCAAGACCTTGGTGTTAGATTTCTGCAGCCATTCGTCAACTTGTTGTCCAAAGCCACCTACTGGTGGATGAACACCTTCATCACTACCGCTCACAGAAGACCTATTGACCTCAAGGTCATCGGCAAACTGCCCATTGCCATGAGAGCCCTCACCAACTATATCAAGCTACGCAGGGCCTTCGAAGACCAGAAGGTTTGTGCACACGCTAACATCTTTAATGTGGATAATCTCTATGTAATGTTTGTGAACAGTACAGGACTGTTGTCTTATGTTAAATTATTGTAGCTGAGATCATTGTAAAAAAGGCAATAAAATACACAGAGCAGATCAAACCTTGATTTAATCAACACATGGTAAAGAGTGGAGGGTGTTCATAATAAAGAAAAATGAAGCTATGCTTTTGCAAAAAAAATTAACTCAGCCGAAACAACATTTTCTCCAAATGTTTTTTAAATATGAGAGATTTATATTCAGATCTAAGGTCATTAAATGTGGTAAAATCAGAAGCAACATCTCTCTTTTTCTTGCATCATTGGTGCTGAATAAATAATCGTGGATGTATCAGGCTCTGCTGCAGTAAGTAAATGTAAAAGCACCAAAGATGATCTGCAAGCTGGAACAAAATCTGCATAAAATGAGTAATAATATTGGGATATTTCTCCTATGAATGCTCTTTTCTATGACAAATGAAATGTTTGAGCATTTTTTACACGATTAACAAAGCAGCTTTCTGCATGCCAACAGTCTTTGATCTTCTTTTGCAAATGTGTCAGGAGTCTGTCAAGACTGGAATGAGGGGGACCCAAATGCAGAATAACAAAAACAATATTTATTTAAACTAAAAAGGCACAAGGCAAAACACTTGTTTCATTGTTTATGAAAGAGCTTAGAGAGCTTAGAGAAGAGCTTGTTTGGTTCCTCATGGTCCCACTTGACTCTTTGAGTACTTTTGTTAGTTTTACCCTCTTAATAATTTTTTGTTTGACATTTTAAAGTTTTGTCTGTGGGTCAGCCTGACATGTGCATGAAGTGATCTGGGAATCTTGGATTTGTTTTACTTTTTTTTGTTTTGATAAAGCTGTTCTCATAAAAGCATTGATCTGGACAGAGGTCAACAGCGTAAGCAAAGAGATGTCACATGTGCACATACTCAAGTTTAGCCACCTCTGTTCTTCTTAAGTCTAAAACTTATACAAGAAAAGTTAGCATCAAAAATGTAAAAGAATCCCTCTAGATTTAAGATTGAGGGGCCTGTCGTTAGCATCATTCTTGTTCAGTATGTAATTCATACCTTGCTTGGAGTCTGCATGTTCTCGCCAAAAATGTTTGGGTTCCTTCCAGGTGCTCTTTTGATTTTTAGTTAACCAAAACTTTGAATCTCGATGGACTGCCGTTCTGAGGAGTACCCCTGGCCCTCTTTTGTTGCATCGTGCTTGGATACTTTTTCAATCAGTATGTTGGAGAGTCTATGAAATTCATTGAAATTCTTGATCAGCTAAATTTTAAGTCTCTAATTCTTCACCTATTTCCACTTGCGTAGCAACAAAGGAAAATGGAGGAAAACCTCATGTTATTTGGGTGTGATTTTCCTACTGGCCCTACTGGTATGTCTATGTACGTATGTTTTAGATGCCATTTTGAAAATTAAAGATCTCTCTTCTTGTGCAAAATGTATGCTAGTTAACAATGAAGCTCTTGGATATTTCTAGAAAGATAAGCGTGTGTTAAAAAAAACACGATTATCTGATCTGTGTTAGAGAATCAAACAGCCTTATGAAACAGCATCTGTCTCTTCTGACTTTTTCCTCCCTGTTCAGGGATCACTGTGTACGCCCTGAGGCACTTTTCTTGCAGTCCTATCACTGCGGATAAAACTGAGGCTATGTCCTAGTTACACTTTATTCTTCCATCCTGTTTCTATCTGTCTTTTTTCCTCTCTTTCTGTCTGTCTCAATTGCGAAGCACGTGTCAGGGGTCGTGGATGAAGGACCTCTGCTGCAGGGTCATAGTTTTCCAGAGTTTGGAGGGTCACACAGATTCGTCACTGCTGTGTCCGGTGTGAACATAAAAGCCCACTTCCTTCCGTCAGGAGCGAGGGATGAGAGCGATTGAGAGATCCCAGTGGAGGGATGGGAGGTGGGGTTGGGGGGGCATTTAGAGCAGAGCCTGAAGGCGCCGGGTCATTCCATTTTACTGTGAACGAGGCGACATCCCGACCCCTGCGGGGGTGAAGGCACTGTACTTCATGGGAAGCTAGTTTCACTCCTCCTTCCTTCTCATTTGAACCCAAGGTAGACAACAAGGATGTGTGTGTGTGGGTGTATTTGTTTGTGTTTGGGTTTGTGTATGACGTCCTCAATGACACATGTCTTGTACGAAAGCTGAGGTTCAGTTTGAGCTCTAATGGAAAGACGGAGACACATGATAACGGTCACGTCCCTGCTGACAACTCTGAAAAGTGAGTCAGTTATGCACACATACTTGCACACACTCAAAACACACACACATTATACACATCCAGAGTCAGTGGAAATGTTCTGAGTGGGTTTGGTTACGTTGTGACAGACCTAGATGTTTTCCTCAGCTAACTGATTCACTGAACAGAGCTGTTGTGTTGGTGTGACCTTAATATATTACCGACATGATAAATGACTTTAAATAGACAACTGCAGGCCTTCCTGTCTGCTTAGCTATTCCGTTTAATGATCAAAGTGATGTTTCATATTTCAACTTTTTTTTGTCAGCTCAAGTAATCTTAAATCCTTGATTCTGTGTGAACTTGCTATTTAATACTCACCCTCTGCATCACTGTGTTGCTTTTCCTGCATCATTGGACATAATAGACTGACATAACTGACTGAGCTCCACTGTGAAACTGCCATTTAATCATTTAATCAGCACATCGCAGCAGCAGCACCAGCACCAGCAGCAGCAGCAGCAGCAGCAGGATGGACACTGTGAAGTTGACCTCATTCTAAAGGGTTTCTACTGCAGTGTTGAACTGACTCTTGAGTAAATTGTGACAATTCAGCTTTTATCTTCAAGCAATTACTTCTTCTCGCTCTGCTGGATGGCTGTAATGTGAACCCTTGTTTCATTTTTTTTCTTTTTGTTGTTGTGCTGCCCGTTCAACTGCACAATAAAATGCCTGGTGTCCTGTTTTCAACATCAGCTACTGACATTAAACAAATGAAACAATTTAAATGCTTAACAGAGAGAAAGTGATTAACATTAGTTATATAGAGTTTAATCATCTGAATCCTTTAGAACATTTTTTGTCTGCCTAGAGAAATGTAGCTTCCAAAAAGCTGCGTGAATGTATTCAGTCATCATGCTGATTTATTTCAACATTTATACCTTCTCTTTGTATTATCTCAGAGGCCTCAGGGCACATTACCCCAGGGCCCAAAGCTGATCTGGCAGGCGTTGAGGAAAGCATTTGGCAAGCCCCTCATCCTCAGCATCACGTTTCGCTTCATGGCCGACCTGCTGGGCTTCGCCGGTCCTCTCTGCATCTCTGGCATCGTCCACCACATCAGCAAGGACAACCGCACAATTCAGCCGCCGGTGAGACGTCAACGGTTCTACCACTCACACATAAGGATGATATAATACAACATCTTAGATTTTTGTTCCAACAAGATATTTTATCGTGTTACAACATATCGATATGTCCAGTTATAAAAAGGAACTTTTTTGTTATTCATGAAAAGATTCACATTTAGTATAATGACTTGTAATGTAATGATAACGTACAGTATGTTGTTTACATATTGAAATGAGGAAACTGTCTTTGGAGAACAGATAAAATAAGAAGGAATAAATTACTGATCACCTTTTGTGTTGAGGCAAGAAAAGTCTACTCAAAGGTCAAAGTAACAGTTTGATGAGACATTTATGATGTCCTTTCTCCCAGGTGCACACTCCCTGATGGTGCACTAATTTAATCTTCGTCAAATATTTATGAGACTTATTGTTGCTGGAGGTGACTCGGTTTCTTAGATTCCAAACAGGGCAGACTGCCAAAGCAGACACACGGAGAGACGATCCCTCTATAAGAATAACTCTTCAATGATTTGTTTGAAAGTCACGTCCAAATGAGACAGCCTCATATCACAAATTCATTTTGCAATGGGAAAAGACTTGTCAAGCACTTGAATTAATTTTACTTGAGAGCAACTCGAATTGGAGAGAAAACTAAAAATAAACCAGTTTGTAACAAAGATAGCAGGATGATGTTTCTGAGTTTTGTGTTTGTGATTAGAAAGAAACAGAAAAATCAAGGATGAGTGGATGTGGAGTCAAGGCACGTTTGTAATCAATAATTTGTAATTCCCTGTGTGATTGATCTCGACCTGCAGAATTAATTAAACTCTGAGGGAGACACTGTATTAAACTCCTGTAGCTGAACCAAATGTCCTCCTTGGTTTCCAGCTCACACTCCACATCTTCAGTTTCACACAGTATTGAAGCCTGCTGTGAAATTGAACATTTTAAATTGAGGAGCTTTTGAAGCTTTGAACAGGAACCATTTTTGCTGAATTTCATGATTGAAAGAAACTCTCCAAGGCAAGAAGAATCCTGCAGAGTTCAGCCTGTGTGATTGACTCCGCTGTGGTCTGCCTGACTAACAATTATATTCCGATTGATTCTTCCCTCCCCTCCAACCTGTCTGTGTTTCCAGATGACGTTACTGGGGATCTATTTCATTTCCTCTAAAGAGTTTCTGGAGAATGCGTATGTGCTGGCTGTGCTGCTCTTCTTCGCCCTGCTCCTGCAGAGGACCTTCCTGCAGGCCTCTTACTATGTGGCGATCGAAACAGGCATCAACCTGCGTGGGGCCATACAGGTATGACCACGACATACCTGTATGCAAGAAAACAGAGTTCTAGAGGTATCACTGTTTATATGTGTTTGTTCTCTCTCTTTAGACAAAAATCTACAACAAAATCATGCGTTTGTGCACCTCAAACATGTCCATGGGCGAGTTGACCGTTGCTCAGATATGTAACCTGGTTGCCATAGATACCAACCAGCTCATGTGGTTCTTCTTCCTCTGTCCTAACCTGTGGGCCATGCCAGTACAGGTAAGAATCATGCCCGTCTTCTGTATCAAACTTTAAGCCAGTTTTATGATTGATGCAAGGTTAGAGTCCTATTATTGAAACCTACAGTAGGTTTGTTTATGATGCAACTTATAGTACAGGCTCTGATTGATTGATTCCCTGTTAGCAGCATTAGCAGTGCCGCAACATTACCTGAATTTGTAATACAGAGTCAAGCTATGTTGTTTTTTTATTTCCTCTACCTTTACTTTATGTGTTATTGGGCACTAAGGTTTGTAGTGACAATGACATTTTTTCACGCTCAAAAAGCTGGCACCAGTAACTCACTGGAGAAAACACAATTATCCTGAGGTCCATTAAAATTGTTGCAGTCCTCATGTGTTATCTGCTGTTAACTGAAACACAGCAGCTACAAGAGCTAAATGCTTAGGCTATGCAACTACGCCTTTATCCCCTAACTAACACACAACTATGAATACATTATAAACTAGGTTATAATGTCGTCTATAGTATCAGTCTGTGTTTGATATTTCTGTTTCGCTGCATTTTTATCATGCTATGAATATTAGCTGATGTGAAGGCCGAAGTCGAGCTCCATGTGTTATAACGTCTGTGGGAGGTAGAGAGATTCATTGCTCATGTGAACAGTCGATTTCAAGCCTGTGACCTTCCTGTTTTGTGATACTGTCCTATAATTGGACCATTTAATTCATGACACACTGCACTGTCAATCAATATTATTTATATACTGTGTCCACGAGTGAGGGTAAAAACATCTTGGTAAATTAGAAATATTAAGCCAGGCCTTCCCATCTTTTTTCTGCTTTACTTAAGAGATCCACTTGTCATATTGACACACTCTTTCTGTCTTCCCTCTGGCCTCTATATCAAATGTTAATCAATGTTGCCTAATACACTTTCTTTTGGTTTATGGCCTGTGTTGGCACCTCATTTAACGTTTGAGAAAAGTGAAATGTTATTGCTTGAAGCAAAAATCTCTCTCCTCTCCTCTCCTCTCCTAATCCTAGGCCTACATTTATTATAATGTAATATACAGACAAACTTTTATGTATTTATTATAGTTAATAACATGTCTCCACATCAAAGGCATTAACCAAACAAAAACTGTATATAAAGATGGACACATCATCACCCCTTTCTTGCACACATCAGTGACAGATTTCTGGTTTCCTGCAGCAGCCTGCTTATTTCCTTTTGCTTGGTTGATTTATTTTTCCTTTCAATCCTCTTTAAATGAGGCGTTTTAGGAGCACAATATTATTCCCCTGGCCAAGAATCTTAGAGTTGAAATGGAAAGAACTACTGTATGGGGTTGAGTACTCTGTTGTCTGGGAAGCGCAGGGAGGTTGGGTTTTGACTTACACTGACTTATACGTCCATCAGAATGATCATGATATTTTGTCATCACTACTTGTTGTGAATAACTTTTTTTTTTCATCTTTATATTCAAAACAGCTGACGCTCTTTACTGTGCAACATTTTTATTAAACTCACAAACATACAGGGAAATTATTGAAACAAACTCACAACAAATACAGGACAGAAACAGGCAGTGTTACATCCTTCAGTAACGGTATAAACCTGCTGCAGGTGGTCTGAGCTGCATTATTATTCTCCATCTGTCCTCGCCTGTCTGCTCCAAAACCTTCAATCATCTGAGTTAAGTCTTTACTGCCTCTGGCCCTGAAGAGACGTGTCACCGGACCTTTTAAAGTTCTTGACTGAACCTGAATGTTTCAGTAGATTTTTTCTTTGGTGAGTTTAAATCTCCATATTCTGTTGTGTTTTTCAGTTAAAGTAAAAAGAAGTTTCTCAGTCTTAGTATAATAACTATCCTCCTGATTTATATCATTTGAGAGTAAATCTCAATCAGCCTTCATTTCTGTTGTCAAAACAGACACATAAAAAACAAAATAAATCTTAATGATGCACATTTGTTTTTCAATGTTAGTCCACCTTTGGCTTTTCTGCGGTGACAACCTGTTAGGGCTGCTGTAAAAGAAAAGATGTATTCAAAGGTTCAGTTGACTTTAGCCGAGGCTTAATGACCCCATTTTCTCTTTTGTGTTTCACAGCCTGTCGGTGTAATGTTCATTAAATCTAGTTACTGTAGCTGATTAGGAAATAAATCATTTTAAGCTGCTTATTACATTTCTTTCACAGAATATGATCATACACATATATATTCCAGACTCAAATGTCTTAAGAGCGATGTTTGGATATTAATGAGTATGAATAATCTTTCTCTTTAGGATTAACTGTAGTAAGTTTGGTGATACCATCAAGGTTTATAAAAAACACCAGAAGACTTACATTTTTCCTTAACCTGTAAAATATCTCAAGATACTTAAAATAAGTTGACTCAAAACCTTTTTTTAGCACCACTTTGGTATGAGACTATGAACTGTACAATTAAAAAACATTCACATCAGCTTCAGTGTTAGAGAATTTTAGCATGCTAACATGCTAAGCAAAGGAACCCATTGTTATTTTGGGTCAAATACTGCTGGTTGGAGTTGAGTGTACATGTAGAAGACGGGTCTATTTTTGGCACTAAAGATTTATTGTGTTTCAATGAGTGATCTATGTTTGTTACTTAATTTCCATAAAATGGCACTAGCTTAAACACGCTAATAAGTGTAACTAATGCTTTGGCTTGAAGAGGTGTTTCTAATATTTTGTGTGTTAGAAAGCGACCTCAGGAGAAAAAGACTTTGACCTAAGCAGGAGTCTTGTTTGCAGCTAATGGTGATAAAAAGGGCTTTTATTTTATAAATGTTTTTGTATTATGTCTTATTGTTGCTTAATGATGATCTTGATGCTTTGAGTGGCTCTATGTATGAATGGTGCTCTGTTAATAAACTTGCTTTGACTTACCTTGCACCCACACAGTCTTGAGAAATGTTCTAATCAGGTTATGAACGACGATTTCCTCTTAGATGTTTGTGAATGCTTAACATGCCAATGATTCAAACGAAACATCCTAACACTGTGCAGTCGAAACAACAATCTGAGTAAAGACAGCAGCTAGCATGGCCTTAGACTATACTCGTGTTTGATATTGAGGAAAAACTGGCCACAGGGATAAACCTCCTAAAGGTCAGTATCAGAGTACAGATGCTGTAGTGGTGCTCAGGGGAAAAACTCTGTTAGGAATCAGTGGTGTTTAATTAATGACAAAACACCAAATGACTCAGTCTGCCAAAACAGAGAGAACGGTGCTACTGAATCCTGCTGTTTGTTGCTTGAAGCTTTTAACACCACACTTAAATCAGGTGTGATTGATGGGAGAAGATGACACACACCATGTTGAAGCGTTTGTGTAGCTCCACAACTCTAAATCACCATCGATTTGCCAGGATACTTTTACAGAAAAAACACATATTAGAGGCAGCAAATGTTTGAAGGAGTTTCTTTTTATAGAGTTAATACAAATGGAACTGTGTTACCCATCACCCACCTTGTCCCCGGTGGCACGCATTATCCTGTGACAGATGAAGGAGACAGTGTGACAGAGTGTGAAATGTCACATCCATCTCCATCTGGTTGTGTGTGTCAAGGGGATATCTGAGTCTGGCATTGTGCATTCAGTATGATGCCAAAGATGCTGGAGAGGAGCCAACGACAGGTGGAAGCATGACTCATGTCTGTTGTAAACCTGTGGTGAAAGAAAGAGAGATCCTGTATGTGGAGGGAGAAAATGAGCTTCATTATTTAACTTACAAATGCTGAAGTGGAGTATTGTCTATTTGAATTTCAGAACCTTGTAGGAATATGCTGCATGTGTGTATGAATGTCAATGTGTAAATCCAGCGAAAATGTGTGTATCTTCAAAGACACTTTCTTTTACTCAAAGGCCCTCTCTTTATAACAGATATCAGAAATGAGCATTTCAAGCTTTTTATACCTACATGTATCTTTTTGCATGCATGCTCCCCCATTATGCTCAAGGTCACTGCTTTCCACAAAGTGACGTGCTGTGAATATTCAGTTTTAATTATGTCTGTGGGAATTATGTCTGTGGGAGTTCTGTGTAACTGAAGACTGCCTCTTTGGAAATGTTTCTCATTTGTCTCTTACAATGATATCTTCCTTTCTCTCTGGCTTTCTTTGACTTTCAGATAATTGTGGGAGTGATCCTTCTCTACTACCTCCTGGGAATCAGTGCCTTGATTGGAGCGACTGTCATCGCTGTGTTAGCTCCTGTACAATACTTTGTGGCCACCAAGCTGTCCCAAACACAAAAGAGCACCCTGGTGAGTATAGAGATATGATATTGTTTGTGCCTGTTGCACACTTGCCCTTTATAGATGTTGTTCACAAGGATTGAGCCACACTTCAAAAATACTGCCCTACAACTGTCTCTCTGGTGGCTTGTTATAGCAAATTCAGGAAGGAAGGGCTGCCAGAGGGACTTGACTAGGGCTGTGAATCTTTGGGTGTCTCACGATTCGATTCGATTTCGATTTCGATTCTTGAAATCACGATTTGATTCAGAATCTATTTTTGATTCATATTGATTCTGGATTCATCATTTAAGGTCTATTTTGGAATTAGTACATACTTCAGGATCTACTCCAGTCATCTGTGAGATTGGCTGAATTTCTTGCTGCTCCATTTGGCATTCTACTGAGTTAAAGAGATGGCCTTAGCACTTAGCAGGGAGTGACTGATTAGCCAAAAAAAAAAGAGATTTTTGGAAGTTGTGAATCTGAATTAGGCTAGATATTTAGCAACAATGTGTTGGATTGTAGTAAGCCTACCAAAATGTATGTATAACTTGTCTTTAAATGTATATCTAGCCTAATGTTACGAGTATTTAGGGCCAACGTTATAGCTTCTATCCTCCTAATGTTACCTGCTGCATGGCTGTTGAAGCACGGGACTGCTGGGTTGCTGCTAGGAAGGGGCAGGGGGTAAACTGCGGGCTGGCGACTGTTTGTGAAACCAGAAGAGTCTAATTTAGGGAGCTTTGCTACCATCTCCTCCTGTTCCTTTCTCTCCTGTCGTTTGTGACTTACGCTTTTGTGTTTGAAAGACATTTTGAATTGCTCGGTCGGCTCGGAGATGTGCACTGTGCTCGCCTCAGATTTTGGCCGTAACTATAGCTACACCACATGATCACATATTACCCAGCAATCATCACTGTATATTTGTATATTACAAAAATACCTTAAAAAATATTTAATCGAATCGTTTTAATATATATAGTTTGTTTATAGTTGATATAGAATAAGAATATCATTTTGTTATAGATTGTGACTGACTATAACACACACATAAAGAAAACCATGGTGGAGATCGGTCTGCCTCTTCAAGGCAATATATAGAGAATGGCACCATAAAATTATTGAGATGTTCTTCTCTGGACACAAATGTATCTCTGACAACCAGTTTAAATGACATGCATCAAGTCAGATAGCAACCTAGTACAGAGGGGGCCGCTTTCTTCACGGGCCCACTTTCCCCACGTGCCCCAGTGCAACCGCAATGACTGCACTGTTTATATTTACCCCATTGCAGAAGTACAAAGAGTGCAATCCATGTTGAACTTTTTTCAATGCACTGAGGAAAGTACACTATTTGGCAATATATAAGAAATCAATATTTTAGATGCAGACTCTGGAGTTATTTTGTTGTTTTCTGTGAGTGAATAACTTGTATGCTAAATTTACCAAACCCCTATGGATGGCAATGTCTTTTGCTCTGGTCAATCCATAGGTACACAGTTTACACACATTACACACATCGATGTTCTCTAGAGAACAAAGCTTTCTTTCTCTGTACTGCCACATGAAAGTTTGTGCTTGATTTTCAGACTGAGATTTCTATTGGTTGGATACCATGACATTTGCAGCAGACATTTAATATGTGTGTGAACTCAAGTGATCTGTTGACTTTTTCTATAGCAATATCTTTAGGTCAAAACTTCAATTTGTCCAGTACCCTGGTTTACAGCATTCAGTGTCACAGCCCCTGATCTACTTTGCTTCAGACTCTTTGCTTTGTTCCTGGTTAGAAAGAATCTATTTATATGTCAACATAAAATGTAATCAGTGTTTTTCATGTGAAAGGGCTCTGAGCTTCTGCGTTTTAAAGGGATAATGCAGAACTTAACCGAGTCATTTCAGGCTTCTCTCTCGCTCAGACACACGCACACATACAGGCCTTTATAATACAGGCTCTATGTTCAGTAAAACCAGTCCCAAGTAAAGATAATACTTTACTTCTTAAAGGTGATGATAGCACTTGTGTCATCCTCTGGCTGCACCTCTTAGAGCTTATCTGTCCTCGATGCGCTGTATTGCCGTCTTGTAATCAAACACCCCCTCTCTACTTTAAGGAATACTCCAGTGAACGCCTAAAGAAGACCAATGAGCTGCTGCGGGGCATCAAGCTGCTGAAGCTGTACGCCTGGGAGAACATCTTCTGTGACAGTGTGGAGGAGATGAGGGGCAAAGAGCTCACCAGCCTGCGGGCCTTCGCTCTCTACACATCTATATCCAGTAAGGAGCTGTTTCCTCTGCACACACTCAACTCTCCCTGACATTTACACTTCATGTGTTTCTTCTGTTAACATTTACAGGGAGTCAAAAGGTCTGTACTGCATCAATCCTTAAAAAAGCACAGTCAACATCTTTAAGTCAACAAGGGGGGAATAAAATAACTGAAAGTAAAGATAGGTAATGTTTTAGATAGGTTCATGTGGATATTTATACTTCCATCCATACCCAACAGTGCACAATATGACCACTCAGTAGTTATTTGTTTTCCGCAGATTGTCCTCCTTATCTACTTCTACTCGCTAAGATAAATAATGGCTGTAGCCTTCATGGCTCCAGTCAATGAAAAAGACCAATATCCAGTCTCAAATCAACCATTTCAGTTTGAAGAATAAATTATAGTTTCCCCCTTCAGTAATGGAAATGAAAATGACATGAACATAGCACACAGCAAGAAGTTCATTTCATGGCAATTTAAGCTAACACCACAGCTGATAGTGAGAAGTCACATAAAGAAATGGGCAAAGAGAAGAGGATGACAACCACATTTACACAGGATGTTGTGATTACATCTTCATCAGCACACCCAAACAATGATTCAGATTCAGATTCAGACAACTTTATTTATCCCAGAAGGGCAATTCAGTTTCATAATGAATTTATGAATTTCTTTTATTGGTTTTGCAAAGTGCCTTTAGTTAAAACTAGAAATATAACTAGAAATATTACTCTTGCCATCACCTGCCCAGGGACAACAGATGGAAATTAGCTAGTTAGCTAAATCTGGTACAAAGCATCTCTTCTCTTCTGAGACTAATGTTTTTTTTTTGTACAATGTACCTGATTCAAATAAACTAATAAAATAAATGGAACTAAAAAGACGTTTAATTTGATCAAGTAATCATCCAATCAAAGAGAAACAATAAAAACACACTACATTTTTGGCACTGTAACATATTATCTGTGAGTGAACATGGATTATTGTGAAAATATATCCCTACATTGTATATCAGTTTCACAGGATTAAATCTGAAAAGCTCCTTAATATCCTTCTCTGTTCTCTCTTTTCCTTTTCTATTTCCAGTTTTCATGAATGCAGCTATTCCCATTGCAGCCGTTTTGACGGTGAGTTTAAACTCTTGCTCTACCTTTAAGTCACCAAAGTGTGAATGAATCTTTATGTCCTGTACAGACCCCTTGGTAAAAAAGCAGAGATAGGGCCTGGCTATCTGACTGTAACATTTTATTGAGATTTCACCGGGACAAAGTGGAGGTATCTCTGACAGCACCACACTAAATCCTGCCTTTATTTATAGAAGTCCTTCATGGATGTAGACCTGAGCATTGCAGACGGATACCAATGAGAGAGACAATTTTAAAAGACAGGCAGCTTTAGAAAAATGATTTATCTTTGTTTGGATTCCATCAAGGCTTAGTAGAAAAACTTGATGCTGACAGCTAGAAAATGACTTGTGTTTCTCCCCAATACCCTCAATAAAAATATATCTGCCAATCACAAGTTCCTCATTCACAGGCTCTAAATCCATGCTCTCCAGAGTAACACGGCCACCCTGTCCTTTCCTTTCTTCTTGCAGACGTTTGTGGTTCACGTGCACATCTCAGAGGACGCTGATCTATCCCCAGCTGTGGCCTTTGCCTCTCTGTCCCTCTTCCACATCCTGGTCACCCCCCTCTTCCTGCTCTCCAGTGTGGTGCGCTCCACTGTCAAGGCTCTAGTTAGGTAAGAAACAAAACAAAACAACTGTTTCAGAATGGATCACTGATTCATTATCTTTAAGCTGATTTTTTATTAATAGTTTCTTACTCTATTGTTAAACTAGCAAACATAGGTTTGTCTGTAAATGTTTCTTGATGTCGAAATGAACTGAAACACAGAAACACTGCAGTCAGCAAGCACAAGGGTGAAAAACAACCAAAGAAGATGAAACACTTGACCTTTTCCTGAAGTTGATGGATGATCTGCTGGATTGTTTGATCAGTATTTGTTCAAGTAACAACATCTCTATTTCTCTGTTGTATTTGTACTCTTGTCTCTGACACAGAAACACTGCCTATTTATTTTACCAGTTAACTACAAGATCTATGTTGTGATTATTCTGCTGCAGAGTTCCAGTGCTCCATCACTGCACTGCTAATGCTGCAGAAATCATACATTCCCAATCCTGCATGGCTTCTGAAATTAGATAGTTTATAAAACTTACTACTGCAACCAATGTCTTCATACTCTTTAGGTTGAAACAAATCTTAACATTTGCATAAAAATACAAGCTCCAGATTTTAACTAACACAACATACTGTAGGCATGGAGTTTCAACTTCAATATTAAAGGCAGGGTTGGTAATTTTAGAAAACTAGCATGATTTTGAAAGTAGCATTCCCTCAGTGCTCCGTCTGCACCCACCCCCTCCCCTCTGTGCTCCCTCAAAAGCCACGCCCCTCACTTACATGCACAAGCGCCATTGGTCCAGAAGCTGACCTCAGCTCATGCTTTGAGTGTGGGCTTGTGCAGGCATGGGGTAGAGAACGAGCAGGGAGACAGGGAGACATGATTGGTTCATCAGATTGGTACCTCGTCGACATTGGTCAAAGTTTTTACAGGCTTACAACTGCTACAGATGACGGATTTTCTTCATTCCTTTTACAGAGAACATGAATTATTAATGTCTGTCAGGACCTAAAGACAATTTCAACCAACATCTTAAAAAGTGTATCTGGAAAAATTACCAACCCTGCCTTTAAAGTTCAAAATATGTGCATGGTTAACTTGAGAAAAAAGAAACCCTAATCTAGTGTCAATTAATTCACTTGAATGATTCTAATGTTGTTTTATACATTTGTCATAAAGTCAATGAAGCAGAAGTCTTTTCTTTAACAATCTAAGGGTAGTTAGGTCTTGTCAGTTTAAATCCAATCATCTCTGGCTTCACCTCCTGAAAAAGATCACAGGGGAGGAGTGTAGTGGGTGGAGGTGATGAAACTGCTGCAGAATAGCAACATCACACATATTCCATACATGGTTTGAAGGGGGTGTAAGCACCTTATTTTAACAAGAGAGGCTTTCTTTCGTTGCCTGTGATCCTCTGAGGTATCTATTTTTGGACTGACTGAGCTGACACACTTTGTCAGACACCAAGAGAAAAAAAAACTCAGAATGTGGATTCAGCACATCATTTTATCCTCACAAAAGGTCTCTTTGTTACAAAAGAGAATAGGCTAACAACACTGTAAATGCAGAGTCATTGTGCCACTTTCTCATTAGGTCTATTTTTTAGAGGGTCTTTTCTTTCTGCAGACTAAAAACCTTTAATGTCTAAGAGTCATTCTCAGTTCATAATGCTCTTGTGATGATACACTTACTCATGCTGATGTCACTGTTGCAGCATATTTGCTCTTACACACAGGGTTGTTCTCTGTACTTCTCTACTGCTGGCTAAATGTTTTTATCCATGATACATGTAGACATAAATAAGTAAACTAAAGGGAATTGATCCCAGTTGAGAACATTTCCAAACTTTAGGACAGTTTTGTTATAAGATTTAGATAGCTTTGTAGGGGAAGCATTGGTTTACATCATTTCTTTTACTGAACCGTCAACATGATGCAGTTATCTCTATAAAAATGTGAGAAATGTGTGTGTCTGCTACTCTAGTTGAAGTTCTTGAAGTGATCAGAGGGTTTGTTGGTTTATACATTCATAGGTTATACACACTTGTATTTTTCATCTTTAGTGGCTTGATGTTTTTGTTTTAATCTGCAGTGTTCAGAAGCTCAGCGAGTTTTTCTCAAGTGACGAGATTGGAGACGAACAGGAGCCCAGAGCGATGTTAACCTCTGGATGCAGCAATCACAACCAAAATAAATATCAGGCCGTGGTGAGTTTTGTGGTTTTTCCTTATTTATGAAAAAAGCTGGACATTGTTGCTTTCCAACAATCTCTCCTGCTGGTTTGTCCAGGCTGTCTGACTCTGCTGTGAATGTTGTTGTCTTTCTCCTCACTGGTCCTTGTCTTCGGTTAATATCACCACTCACTCCTCTGTCCTCTGTGCCTGATGTTATACAACCCTCCTCCAGTCATCCTCTAAACATTTCCCTTCGTCCTCCTCCTCCTCTTTATTCCAACACCTCAAGCCCCTGAAGGTGGTGAACCGGAAGCGCCCCCCAAAGGATGACTGGAATAACTACAGCTCTCAGGGGGACCATGAGGGCAACGGACTCCCCCAGGACTTGGACCAAGACACCTGTATCAAGGTGAGAGGGATTAAAGGAGACATCAGTGTGTTATAATTCAGGCTGCTATGGATACTACGTATTTGGCCCCATTTGTAACTAGATGTAGTTTAATTGGCCTTGATTAGCTGAAAAAACTATCATTAAATGTCAGATTTTTTCTAGAAGCACTGACTGAGTTTATGAGAGACAAAAATCATTTAATGAGTTGTTTGTGGTGTGCTGTCTCAGCATTTTAAAAAGATGTTGATCGCTCAAAGCCTCTTGAGATGCAAGAAAGTGTAAGAATATTGAAAACAATGTTTAAAGCCAACACCACAGCATCAGAACTCTTCAAGGAAAATATACATTTTCAAATATGATATATATATATATTGGCCATTTTGACCTTCATAAACATGACAGAAATAGAGAATAAAAATATTGAGGGAAGAGAGAAATAAAGAAAGAGACAATGAGACAATAGGAGACAGAGAGAGAGAGAGAGAGAGAGAGAGAGAGAGAGAGAGACAGAGAGACAATGAGAGAGAGAGAGAGAGAGAGAGACAATGAGACAATGAGAGAGAGATAGAGAGAGAGAGAGAGACAGAGAGACAATGAGAGAGAGAGAGAGAGAGAGAGAGAGTGCTTTGGCAACAACAATTTTGATCTGTTCATGCCAATAAAGCAACTTGAACCTGAACTTGAGAAAGAGAGCGAGATAGTGAGATGCAAGCAGTATTGGGACAAAGGTGGGGGTTGAACCTGGGCGCTGCATTGAGGACTGTAGCCTCTGTATATAGAGCACATTCTCCAACCACCGAGCTGGCGCCTGTTTAAGTGAAAATTGTAGTCAACCGCAGGAAAGAAATAAGAAGAAAGTATTCCTCTAGTAATCATGTATACGTTTGACATTGATTAAGTGTAACAATTAGATGTTCCCGTATAAACATTGAAGATTAAAGACTGAATTGATTTGCTGTGAAATTAGCTTCAGGTGAACTGGGTTTTTTAAATGAATGCATTTAAAAATGTGATATGAATGTATGAATATGAAACAATTAGTTTTTTAGAGAGCAAATTAAAAGACTGAATTGAGTCTTAATCCCTGGGGAGAGATGTAATGGGTTAATTATTGTAAATAACATTTAGGTCTTAAGGCATGTGATATCTGCATAATCCTAAACATATAACACGTAGCAGAAACAAGTTTTTATTTACATGAAAAGAAGGACAATATTTGGACCATGGGTTAACTTTTATTTAACAGCATCTTCATGCTGTAATATGCACCAAACTGTGGCTGTTGGGTTTAAAATGAATCCTTTCTGTCTAAGTTTCATCATCACATCCCTGCATGAACATGGTACAGAATGTGTTGGAGAACAATGATCACTATAACAACACATTGAAGATGAACTTGAAGGCTTGTCTGCACACTGCCATTTTCAAAATTGCATTCTTTTGCCTTGGAGGGGCACTTTAGACATGTGTTATAAATATTCAGAACGTTGGTGATTGGATTTCCAAGAAATGAAAAAAATATATATCTCCAATTCTGTAGAATTTCTTTCAGCAGTGATTTGTTTGATCAATTAAATCTGTGAGTCATTTATCTTGGCTGCAAATGAAAAGCAGCAGTTTCCTCCTTCCCCTGCATAAAGTGATTAAAAATGTCACCACATTTTACTTCATATTGCCTCAATGCCACTCTGTGAATTATACACAGATTATATGTTTACTGACTGACGTAATCTGTTTTGAAACTCTGGGTGAATCTACGATGTGTTCTCTTCAGATAACTAGCGGTTATTTCACCTGGACGGACGGACCACCGACACTTTCTAATGTAGACATAAAGATTCCTTTTGGTGAGCAGCTTATATTCACTCTACCTCCTCAGATGTCTTTCTGTTTAGTTTCCTACCTCACATCTTACTGTGTGTTTGTCTCTCTCTCTGGTGAAACCTCTCAGGTAAGGTGACCATGATCGTGGGGCAGGTGGGTTGTGGGAAGTCGTCTCTGTTGCTGGCAGCGCTGGGAGAGATGCAGAGAGTATCAGGAGCAGTCACCTGGAACAGGTTAGTATGAAATTAACTGTTCTCTAATTTAATCAGTGTTTAAATATGAATGGATTAGATACTACCTGCCTCAACATCCAAAGAGACATGCTGTTAGTGAAACATTTTTACATTAGCTAAACTGATTTATTATACATAAATTAATTAGTGCTTCACGATAGAGGGGTTTCCTTCAAACATGAAGCATCACAGTATACACGTACTGTATGTTATACAGATCATTCTTAAAATGCAATACAATCAGAGGTGAAAGGTTCATTTGAGTAGAAACTGGCCCCTCTAGTCAATACTCATCTTTATAAACCTCCCTGGTAATTAGTCTGTCAGAGACGGTTGGGTGCTCTTGTTTATAGTTCGGCCATTAATTCTACATCCCTGACAGGGTGCAGTAATAAGCATCAAACTCAGACCTCTCACTCTGACAGGGCCATACCTCATAGTAGAATTTGTAGATCAGGGAAATGGAGCTGAGATTGCAGCTTTTACTTTTTATGGCATATACAGTATGGAGAGTCCTTTAATGCACCGCTGACCAAAAATGAGTCACATAGATGGAACATCCCTTCACATTAGCTCTGCCTGCGGGTTACCAACCAACATTTCAGATGACTCCTGCACAATGCCTTGCTCATACTTACTAAATCTCAGTTTCTTATAACAATGCAAAGAAAAGAGTTTCTATTTTTTTGTTCTCTGAGGATGAGGCCAAAATCAGTAGGAAAAGAGTTTAACACTCAGAAATTGTTAAATAAATGGTACTTTTCCCATTTTTTTTAGCAGAAGAAGGATATGCTCTTGTTACTACCTTGTTGGAAACCTCTGCTCTAAATGAATGAAATAAGACGTTTTTTTAGTACGGCACAATTTAAAAATGCTTATTCAATTAGATTTCGATTAATTTGTGTCTCTGGAATATTTTACTTGTTGTGCTTTGTTGGATGTTATGTTTGAATGGTTGAGCACAAATTGTACTAATTATTTATATGGACTGCTGCACTAAGTCATTTTTCTGCTTTAATGGGCTTGTGTTTGGGTTTTAAGACTGCAGAAAACAAGAGCTAGGGCTCTTTGCTTGGACTGATTGTCTGTTTTCATTTGTTTTATTAACCTCTGGTGTCTTTCTGATCCTGCTGCACAGAGTCTGACAAAATGGCCAATTATAAGTTTCAGCAAATATAGAGCGTGGATCAATAAATCAGAGTACAATTGAAAAAGCTCAGCTGAAACTGAATCCTCATGTCCCACCTGGTGCATTCTCAGAATGACCTTCACATCACAATATCTTTTCTACCAACTGTTTTTTGACAAAGTTAAGTTGCCCTCTACTCGATGTGCTCCTGGCTGCCATGCACACACTCAAACACTCAAACACTCAAACACTCAAACACTCAAACACACTCCCTCACACAGTTTCTTCTCTGATATTATTTTGGGCTGTGCACCGTGCCAGGTGCTGAAACCTCCTCACTAAGGCGTGCTGTCATTGAGTAATTGATCTCCTGAGATATTCAGACACACTCAGATGAGTTTAAAACATTTCCAGCTAGATTGTTGCTTTATTGTTGTGCTGTGTTTAACCAGGAACATCCATAGCTACAGGGATATGAATGCTGTATCTCAGAGGGTTAGAGTTTGGGTGTCTGCTTTTGATGTTCAGGCCACAAACAATTCTGAACAGTATCTGTGACAGCTGAACTCAGAACAGAGACTAGCAGATAAAAACCAATGAGGTTATAAAGGAAGCACAGCAAGAAAAGGGCAGCAGATGCTTAAATGACAGCAGCGTTTTTCCGGTGGGAGCAACCAACATGACTAATCAGAAGGGTGTGCTGAGTGCTCATCAGATTTATAACGACAAGCTTGTTGACTTGTCTGATGGTAATTGGTGGCTTTGAGAGTAAGCTGTTACACATCAGCTGACGGAAGGATGTCCTCTGCCTGAGTTGCCATGCGCCAAGTATTTTTTTTACTTTAATAAGGTCTATTTTGGTGACATGACAAAACAGTCCCAACACAAGAGCCCTTGAAGTAGCTCTCATATTAGTCGTCCTGAACATTATAAAGTTCATTTATGACTTTGGTGAAAGTATGTGCTTAAATAGTTTATTATTTGGTCAACCTCTGCTTCCAAACAGAATGAACTCTTAGTCTATGAGAAATTCAGGAGCTCTCGTTACATTTGCTCTTGCAGATGTGTTTGGATTTAAAAGTGCCCCTGATGTGGAACAAATTGACTTTCATACGACAATGATTTAGCTTTTTATTCAACTCTATAAACAGACATCTGCATATCAGTGCTGCAGACATGAGGACATAGACATTTCTTCACTCCAACCTAATTCTTATGTCTCAATTTGCTAGTTTTACTGTAAACAATGATGGTTCTGTGGCAGAGTCTAAATCATTGAATTTAAAAACAACACAAGCGAGTATAGATACCCTTTAACAGAATTTACCTCCATCAAACAGCGGCCATTTTCTCATAACACCATGTATCAGGGTGGGAATCTCAAATGCTGTTATAAAGTCAAACTGCTGTGTCCCAAGTTGCAAAAAATATAGTATGTATAAATATAGAAAGATTAAAGAATTGTTTCTCTTTCCATCATTATCCAAACAGTCATAGACAGTGAAGTGGGGCCTTATAGGGGCCAGGCAGTCATTCACAAATTATGTTTAAAAGACCATTAGCTATGAGAGAAAAGCTAAAGTTAGCATTTAACCACTAAGCGAGAAGTTGATGTCATTGCTATCAAATGATGTAACACTGTGAAACTGATATATGAGACAGGAGGTAGGCTTAATGCTAAAACTAGCTTTTGTCCAATGTTAGCATTCAGCTACATCCTAGGAAAAATGATCGTAGCTACGCATTTACGCCTTTCCCATCATATATCACTGTTGGTCATGAAGTGTTAGTAGTGGCTGACTCTATTGTTAGCTTCAGTTAAAGTTTTACCCTGACATTTTGTGGTTCAGACTCAGGATTTTTATTATCCACTGTCATGTCTTTTTCTGATTAATTGAAATTACACTTTTGTCAGATTCTGGCCCCCTTGTGAATATTGTAAATGAAATGAATGTTTGTTGACTAAAGGTGAATCATAATCAGTCATAATCCGGCGTGGTCATCATAGTGAACATTCTCCATTTCTGTCCGACATCATTAAAGGTTTTAATCATGCATGTTTAAGTTGATGAAGGAAGAAGAAAAGAAGCTGTAGAAAGTTCCTCCCCTAGTTTTGATCTAGTACTTGAGGTTCCTGCTGCTGGTAGAAAAGGTTTTGTACGCCTCCCTTTCCAATATGACCTTGAGTTCTTGAGAGTTTTTATTGTTGGGAGTAGCCTTTGGTGGTTCAGTCAGAGATAAATGCTGCAGCCATCAGCTTCAACCTGATTACACTTTATTTATGACCACAGCAGAATAAAGACAATCAGCAGTCCATTCAGGCCTCCGTGTCTTTCAAGTGTCATTGGGTGACAAGGTCTTTCTCTGAAGGAGAATACTGAGTAAATTAAACCTTACATACAAAAATGTCTTTTTAATACAATTTGAAAGAAAACATTTTGCTTTTGTTTTTACGTTCTAATTTGAGCTTAACACCTCATAAATAGACTTGCTGACACTGTTGACTTCTAACTTTACACACTCAGTCACAGTGGGAGCTTCTTGAGTTACAGTCACCAGTTCACATCCTACAGCTGCTCTCTGCTGTGATGGCTGGCTTTAACAGCTTCAGTAAACTGGTGTAAATGAGCCCTCGCTCTCTGGCCGTACCCACATGTGATCAGAGTCACCTTCTCAAGACGACACTGAGAGCAGTCAGCCTGTCCAACCTAAAAATACACCTCTGCCTCTACTGAGCATGTGCAAAGCCTCAAACATGAATTTTAGAGTTGTGACTCTAATGGGAATAGTTATGTTGATGTTTGTGATAAAACTAAGTGTGTTTTTGAGGCTTTTCGTTGTTCAAAAATGTGATATATGAATTTAAAGGCCTTTGAAAATGAAATATATAAGACTGCTTATGATCTTTCCAACTTTAATTTGACATTTTGCAGAATTGTTTGATGCACTTAACCTCAAATGTCTTGTTTTTTAGCCTGCCAAACCTGGAGTCCGAGGGAGATGAAAGGTAAGTGTTCAAAGGAAAGATGGAGAAACCAAAACTTATGAATTTAAATTATGGATTAAAGAATACATTCAAACTTCAGAGAAGAAAAAGAACATGCCTCAAAGGCACCAATAATATTCAGATTATTTTCGTAAATTCACATTACAAACATGCTGTTGTAGTTTATTTTAAAAAGAAGAAAGAAAAATGACTCGGCTGTCACACTTAAAACACAGAAAACACTCGTAATCCCTCTTTTAAATAAAGCTCTGTTGGCAGTTAATAATGAACACTGGCTTAAATAATTCTCAGAGATATCTCACAAACACATACACGCACATACCAGACTGTCAATATTACGGCACATACTCAGTAGGGCTTCAATTTCACCAAGCATCAGGTAACGTTTTATCTAACTATCATTTGACAGCTGCTGTCTGTCACTGATGCTCCAGTTTCTGAAAGAAGGTGACATACTTAGCTCAATGTTTCCATTAGGAGCATAATATATTGTTTGTGCGTGTGTGTGTATGTGTGTGTGCGTGCGTGCGTGTGTGTGTGGCTCTGCACATCCGTCATTTTCACTGAAAGATTCATTAAAAAAACCATTGTATCAAGTCTCACGTCACCACACAATGTGGTATAATCATTTCAATGAAACTAAATGCTTTACATGAATTATCCTGTAGAGAGCAAAGAAAAAGCCATGGCTTCTTAAGTATTCTCACAATAAAAGGGCTGATAAATAGATATGAGGGGACAGGATGGTGAGATGGAGCAACCATTACCTATGTGAAATCCATTTTCCTTCACCTTGAGGCAAGTAGGCTATACTCCTCTTTATTTCAAATCCCACCATTGCATGTGAAGACATATTTTGTCCACATTAATACATATCCTGCATTTAACAACGCACTCAGTACACACTGAGAGAAGACCCTTAAGATGCACTCTAAGTGGACCACCTTTGTAGCATTGTTCTTTCCCCGTGGCAGACCCACGTCCGTAACATCTATACCCTGTGTAAGTGCAGTCCCTTGGTGGTTAAGAAAAGCCCAGGATGTAATTTATGAAAAGATCCCCAGCCTATTATTTTTTCTTGGTGATTTACTTATGGATCCAACAGCCATGAAGGTGACTCAATGTTGAAACCTTTCTTGAGAAATCTGTCTATTTTCTCCCTGAATTTTGGGCAGAAAAATAAAGACACTGCTTGTGGTTAGTACCATCTTATTGAGTATCTGTCACCACTCAAGGAAATGTGTTATGACCCCAAAACACATTTTTTGGGGGCTTTTCAGTCCTTTATTTAGAGGACAGGACAATGGATTTAGGAAACAGGGATAAGATAATTCATGTTATTTTTAAGTTTTGATTTTCATTTTTTTGTAAGCTAATGTTTTGTTATTTTCTTTGCAGCCCCACAGACAGAGATACAACAGGTGATGGAGACATCAGGTGAGCTCTGATAACAGTGTGCTACACACCGGGTGGTCTCCATGGAGACGCATCATCATTATCAACCAAGCAGAACAGAAATTCTCATGATTATCTACAATTCCACTGAAGATAATAGAGAACAAGATATTCCCTCTGCCCACTTATTTACCTCTGACCAACAGCGTCATATTGACTTGACAAACACACCTCAGTCTTTAATGATACCTGGACCAGGTCTTTATGGACTGCTCTATTTGTTAAGCATCATCAGCTTCCCTTTGGTCAGGAGATTAATCTTTGCGTGTGCTATTAAGAAAAATGTGTTCAGATGAAAAATCTTAATATATTGATTATTTTTCACTTCTGCATGTGTTGTATATCCTCTGTTAGGAAGAGAGGCGCTGTGGCCTACGCTTCCCAGAAGCCCTGGCTGCTGAATGCGACGCTGGTGGAGAATATCACCTTTGAGATGCCCATGATAAAACCCAGGTAAGACCTCACACTGTACTCTGCTGATTGTACCATGGTTACATCTGTTGAGACTGAGCGTCTTTATGGGAGCACATAGCCCTCGATGACTCAAATGGGGGAGTATCGGATTTTTTTTTTTATATATATATATAAAGTCAAGTCAAGTTTATTTGTATAGCACATTTAAAAACAGCTTCAGCTGACCAAAGTGCTTTACAGGCAATGCATAAAACAAAACAAAAACAAAACACCAAAGAAAAAATAAAATAAAATAGAGAAAGACATTTAGATAACAAGAGGAAAGCAATAGTAGAAAACTCGTATATACAGTATATCTACATATAGGTACAACTATGTACAAATGTATGCACATGTAGCCTACATACGAATTACATACACATACACACACTCATACGTACATGCACATGCATACATACAGATACATACCTAGACTAAATATATGGGGGCTGTTTCAACTTGTTTCAAAGGCCAGGGAAAAAAGTGGGTTTTGAGTTTAGATTTGAATGAATTTAATGAGTTAATTCTCTGATGGGGGAGGCAGCTGATTCCACAGACGGGGGCCAGCCACTGAGAAGGCACGGTCACCTCTGAGTTTTCTCTGAGCTTGAGGGACTACAAGAAGGGACTGTTCAGAGGACCTAAGTGGACGTGATGGGGTGTAGGGGGTTAAAAGATCTGTTAGATAAGGGGGGGGCTAGACCATGCAGTGACTTAAAAACAAGTAATAGAATTTTAAAATGGATTCTAAAATCTACGGGTAGCCAGTGCAGGGAGGCGAGAACAGGGGTGATGTGTTCTCGTTTGCGTGTACCTGTTAAAAATCTTGCAGTAGCGTTCTGAACATACTGCAGCCGTGAGAGGGAGGACTGGCTGACTCCCACATAGAGTGAGTTGCAGTAGTCCAGGCGGAACGTAATAAAAGCATGGATGAGTTTTTCTGTGTCTTGGAATGATAAAAATGGTTTTATTTTTGTTAGGGTTCGTAGTTGGAAGAAGCAGCCTTTGACAACTGAGTTTATTTGTTTGTCGAATTTGAAGGTTGAATCAAAAGTCACGCCAAGGTTTTTTGCACAGGGTTTCACAAAGGAAGACAGTGGGCCAAGTTTTTTCCAGCCTCATTGAAAAATATAAAGATGATAAGCTTAATCTCAGAAACAACTCTGAGTATTCACTTCAACAGGAACTCAAACTAAAGGCTCCAAAATCACCAAAAATTCAATAAAATTCTCAAAAAAAAATTCAACACAAACTTAGTCGTTTATCCTCCTTAAAGGTGAAAATATTCATTAATATTTAACTAAAATGATCTCATTTATTGAACTTTCAATGTAAAATGTTTCTTTTATACTCAGTCTGTTAATAGTTTGATATTTTTGGGATGTGCTTTACTTTAAATAAATCTATTCATGTACAACATTTTCATCAGTATTCACTGTGTAAACTGTCTCCCCTTCATAATTATTGACGTTTGTTTAAAGGCCTCACTGCTGTCACTGTGACATCCATAATGAACCATAGAAAGCTAGCTCTCAGAGACATTAGAGCTGTTAATTAAAACTGGATTATCAATATGTTGCCAGGCCAAGATGTTAGGCCCAAATAGAGTCAATATCCTTCCTTCTCCCCGAGGCCAGTGAAGTTAATTAGATGTGCTGATGCGTGATTAATCCAACAGTTTAAGTCCAGTGAAGAAAGCAGTCCTTCCTAAAAAGCTGGCATTTATTTCATTCATTTTTTTAATGGGGTGCTTTATGAATTCATGACAGCATCTTATACATTACATGTATGATTCAAATGAATGTATCTTTATTATAAGCCGATGGAATACTAAAGAGCACATGACCTCCTTCTGTTTAGTATTGGCAACTGTTCTGTATTCTCTTTGTGTTTGTGTGTGACAGATACAAAGCTGTCATCGACGCCTGCTCTCTTCAGCCAGACATCGACATCCTTCCACAGGGGGACCAGACAGAGATCGGGGAGCGGGTCAGTATCAGTCAAATGTATTATTTTCTTTTTATTCCTCTGTGGCCTTTTGTTTTCCAGACTTCATAACAACTCCCACTGTGTTTGTTTCACTGCGCTGCAGAATCATTTGTCATCATTACTGTGTGGCCAGGATTTGATGTTTGGCCTTGTTTAGCCAGAGCACTGTCATGTTGGATTTCTTCATGCAGCAGTAATGAGGGAAATAAACCGTGATCTCCTTTGGGCCGAGACGCATGCCACACGCATTTACTGATGTAATATTGTTGTTCATTTGTAGCTGTAGTAAAACTTTGAAGTAAACATTTCCTCACATGTTTTCTTTTTGCCCTCTGGTGCAGGGAATTATCCTGTCAGGTGGACAGAAACAAAGGATCAGTGTAGCCAGAGCGCTGTACCAGCAGACCAGCCTGGTGTTTCTGGTGAGTCTGCACGCACACACGCATGCATGCACACACGCACACACACACACACACACACACACACACACACGCACACGCACACCCACACGCACACACACACACACACACACACACACACACACACACACACACACACACACGCACGTACGCACACACGCACGTACGCACACACACGCACAGAATTGATTTTTGTGCATTTAAAATGAACCTTGTTAGCAGACAGTCTGTCAGCTTTCAGTGTTTCTGAAGCTTTAAATTCAGGTGGGATTCTATTTTTGATGCCACCTACTGTACGTGACAGAAATAGCAAACAGAAAATTTAAACCAGATTCGAGACAGTCCCTGATGGAGTGTACTGCCTCTATTTTAAAATGTTTAATTATCTAAAAAGAAGTTGTCACAATAGTTGTTTGAACAATGAAATGTTAAAAAATGTGAGCACAATGGTAAATCCTCATTTTTGTGTGATGTAAAATGATCATTTTTAGCAGATTTGCTTGAAAAATGGCTGAAATAATCAAAGTTATTATAACTGTTGTTTTTTAATCTTATGTCAGTTTACTTATCAATTAATGGACTAATTATTTGCAGATCTATTTCTTGAAAAAAAGCAAAACAGAAATCTTGATTGAAGTTATAGATCATCATTGGGTCTTTTGGATACGTTTTATTTTTAACATACCTTCAATGCATTACAGCAGCTGATGTTGAGACAAACACTTTTTATTTGATTGAAAGGATAACTATCTTGCTTTTTAACTGGAAAGTGTGTATGAAGAGATGTTGACTTTAAAGATAGACTACTGACCTTATATTGACAATATCATGGGACCTATCAAAATACAAGATAACTTCTAACTTCATTTTAAGATACAAACATGGTTTTCTGTCAAAGTTTAAAAAAAAGTTATTTTGTATTTGTGTTTTTCCCTGAGACTTTCATCAATTTGAAGTGGGTTTGGCTTAGCTGAAAAAGACTGATGTATTTCTGTGCACCAAACAGAGTTGATCTAATCAGTCTGCGTCCACACGGTCGCATTGATGAAAATAAGTTTTTATGAATTCAACTCTTAAAAAGTATAAAAAATATGTATTTCCTGGTCAATGATTATTTAGTTATGCCGCTGTAATTGCTAATGAGAAGTTCTGTCAAACTTACTCATAGTTGAGTTTTTCTTTCCCTGCCCCTGAACTAATAATTGATGTCTTTTTTTCAATCTTTGAATCTTTTTTTAGGATGACCCGTTCTCTGCTTTAGACATCCACCTGAGTGATCATCTGATGCAGGAAGGAATCCTCAAGCTGCTGAGGGAGGAGAAGAGGACGGTGGTGCTGGTCACACACAAACTACAGTATCTACCCCACGCAGACTGGGTAAGTGTGTGTGCTTGTGTGTGTGTGTGTGCGTGCATTCGTGTGTGTGAACAGATGTTTTTACATCTGTTATCTTAATTAGCTTAATAAAATGTCGAGTCAAAGACCCGTATACTTCTAAAAGTCAAAGTAATTGATATAATTGTCCATTTTTGCTTCTGTTGAATTATTCATGAAACATTTAATGGTTTTATTGGGATGTAAAAGGTTTATCTCGTTAAGATTTCAAAGCACACAAAGATTGATTTTCTGTGTTCTCTGCTTCTGTGTGTTTGTGTTTGTGTGTGTTTGTTAGATCATAGCCATGAAAGATGGCACCATCCAGACTGAGGGGACTCTGAAGGACATCCAGAACTCTGAGCCTGAACTCTTCGAGCAGTGGAAGACACTGATGCACAGACAGGACCAGGATTTTGAGAAGGTGATTAATTACTTTATGGTGCTTATATATTTAAATGACTCAAACCACCTTCCACAATCCCTGCTTTCGTTATTTAAAAACATGTTTCACAGTCAGGAGGTGCACACAATCCAGTGCTGCTTTGACTGTAGATTTGATAACCTGGATGTTAGCTTCTTGGGAGATTCAGATGTTTATCCTACTCTGTCCTGCAGGAGACGGTGGCAGCTAGTATGACCGATCTGGAAAGAAAAAATCTACGGAGGGCAATGTACTCCAGAGAGGCTGTCAGGACTGAAGAGGACGAGGAAGGTGAGAGGTCAAAGGACACAACTAAGACAGCAACCATAATATTACATGTGAGGATGATGCAGTCAGTGAATAATGATTTACACCAGTTTGTAATGTGTATTTGTGTTAACAATTAAAGATACTAGAAGTAAAGTATCATTACCCTTTTCCTCGCATTTTCTGAGGAGCAGATTCAGTTAGTTAAAACTGTTTTGTGTTAACACCTGCTGAAATGTTTGCAAACACATGAATGACTACAGCTTCTTTGTATTTCATTCTTGCATCTTGTTCTTTATCTGTAAATCAAACATTACACAGGTGTTAAAAACTCCAGACTTTGTTGTCTCTGGTTCTTTTTTTAGATTTTCTCAGCGACCAGCACCACCTTCTTTTATCAGCTTCCTGCTGTAGCTTAACACAGAATCTGATCCTTTGTGTGTCTCTGCTGAACGTACGGCTGTAGTTTAAGCTGCTCTAAGGTGCCCTGGCTCTACTCTTTATCTGTGTTCTGTGTTGTCTCCCGTGTGCTGGTGGCACCTCTGCGTGGACTTGTGCAATGTATCCAGCTCCATCTCCAGCTGCTGCACTCGCGTTCGATCGAGCAGGTGTGATCAGAAAGCATGGACTGAAAAAAACAAACAAAAACAAGTCTTTGGCATTGTGACGCTGCAACAAAAATCAGCTGCTGTGTCAGCTTTTACCTCCATCTTAGAATCTCATCATCCATTTTCTTTCTCTCACTTTCACCCAAACATTATCACTCCTTCTCCTCTAAACCCTCTTAAAGCTGGCATGATTGCATTCAGGTCGGTATTAGGAGTAGTCTGTTTAGCCCTGCCAGTCATTCTCTCCCTTTCTATTCTTCTCCTCTCTCCTCTCTGCCTCAACCTCGTCTGATCCTTACATGCAGCCGCATGCTGCAAAGGCTGCTGCATGACGAGATATATTTACATCAGGGGTGGCAAGGAGGCAGGACATCTTTAACATTAGCTTCTCAACCCCGAACAGGGTGTCATGCCTGCACTGTTGTTTTGGGAAAACACGCCAATCATGTCAATGAGCATCTGTTTGGTGTTGAGAGACTTTAGCTTGTAGCACATCTTCTCTCCTTTTGCCCTCTTTCTCTGTTATATTTTTCTTGTCTCTTGCTCTGTGCCAGCAGTGGTTCCTCAGACAGACAATGAATCTGAGACATGTGTCAGAAAAAGAGGGTAAGAGAGGGATAAGTGGGATGATTAAATATCAAGGAGGGAGTGTCGGAAATGTCTGAGGGCATGAGCAATGAGTCACAGAAGAGAAAAATAAATCTTCAACTGTGCATAGTATTTACTCCTGAGGTTAAATGAGAGTTTTACCAAAACACCCAGTAAACCCTGACCCTTTAATATATGACTCGTCTCTGTCTGACATCTGAAGAATCCGTGGAGAGTGACGATGATGACAACCTGTCTCAGGTGATGCGTCAGCGTGCAACCATCCCCTGGCGCTCCTGTGGAACCTACCTGTCCTCCGCTGGGCTCCTGCTGCTCACCCTGCTTCTCCTGTCGCAGCTCCTCAAACACTCACTCATGGTTGCCATTGACTACTGGCTGGCACACTGGACTTCTCGCGTCATCACGGCCAAGGTCGAAGCCACAGCTCGAAACTGTACTGTTGTTCAGGTGAGACTCTGAACAGGATAGTGTGTCAATTGACATAAAAGGTTGTTATCAGGTCTTTCCCATCTGATTTTTTCTGCCTCACAGTTGGGATAGATTTATCATTTAAGGTATTTTTTTTAGAAAATGCAACCAGTATTCTCTGGGTACAGCTTCTCACTACGCATTTATTGCCTGTCTGTGGTTGTCTGTGATAGTAAACTAAATATATTAAATGTTTTTAACTAGTTGTTGCAATGATAACAAATTGCCACCCAATTTCACTTTTTTTCAACCTTTAGGAGACAAAAGGATGAATTGATTTATCCAGCAATTTTAACTAAAAATATCAGTGATTGTAGTCACATCCACATTTTAAACAAACTCATGTATGCAGAAAAAAACAGGCAGTGTGAAATTATGTAACAGATCTCTTACTGAATCTTCTGTGAATCTCAGCTCAGCGGCTCTGACCTAAAACACAATCACAGACGCTGCCAGCTCCAGATGGAGTGTTAGCTTACACACCCTGCAGCTACTGCAGCACAGACTCATCTGCATTAGAGAATGGGGATTTCAAAGATGGAGCCTGTGTGAACAAATGTATGAGCAGTTCATAAAAGTGTACATGTGTGTACATATGTGTGTACATGTGTGCGGAGATGGCTCAAAGAAAGTGCTGCTGACATGGGAAGATACAGAAGTTTCATTCATTAGAACAAATGGCTGCAGAAATAACATAAATCACTTTTAAGCTTTCAATACACAAGTGTTAACATTAAAGGTGGTTTGAGAAAAAAAAAAACATATCCTGATTTAGAAACAACAGATTGAAGTGTTTTAGAGGGAAAGACTAGTTGTCAGAGACATTAACCCTTTATTAAGTTGTTATATCTCTCTTTAAGATAACGATAGATAAGATAATCTCTTAATAATCACTTTAAAACTCACAGACAGGCTCAGGAAGACAGGATAAATACTTACAAAGGTTATACTGCATCGTTTACACTTTCAGGCCACAGCAGCTGTTACATGGTTATCATGTTCCTTGACCAAAGAAGAGGTCCTACTATTAATAGTTGTATATATGTGTGTGTGTGTGTGTGTGTGTGTGTGTGTGTGTGTGTGTGTGTGTGTGTGTGTGTGTGTGTGTGTGTGTGTGTGTGTGTGTGTGTTTGTGTGCGTGCCTGCGTGTGTGTGTGTCTTTGTTTAGCCTGTGAGTGTCCGTCCTTTGAACTAAAATGCCAGGTCACATTTCATACAGTCATGCAGAGGCTAAAGTCACCTGGGTCTGAGTACAGCAGGTTAAAGTGTCCTTCTGTTATATCCAGACAGTCTACTCATCTCCTTTTCACCTGTATCTTTTACTGATCCTTCAGCTCTCTGTAGACAGCTCTGTGCAGACTGCTCTGTGCAGGATTAAAGCACAGTGTAGATTAGATAAAGCAGAAAATAAACTCTGATGCTCTGCCAAACAAAATGTTCAACACTACTCCTGCATCAGACTGTACACTCAGTGTGATGTATGTGTAAATGTGCTTGGCAATATAACCCGATTCTGATTCTGATTCTGAAAGTAAAAGATACAGGTGAAAAGGAGAAGAGTAGACTGTCTGAATATAACAGAAGGACACTTCAACCTGCTGTATCTCTCCTAAATTGAAGACAGAAAGGTACGATACATGGATAACACAAGTCTGTATTCTTGTCGTTAGGATCTGTAGTTTTTTTGTTGAATCAACGTAAGTGCTTTTTGGATTATAATATAAATGCATTAACATGGATGGTTTGAGTTTGTTTTGACAAACATAACTAAGTTATTGGAGCAGCTCATGGTGAAGGTTTACTTTGTTTCTCAGATTGGCACAACATGTAAGCTGTGAAAGTGAAATAATAATAACAATATTATTATTTGTGTTATGTTTCTAATGTTTCTAATGATTTAGTTTTGATTATCATGATGATTGTGATGATTGTGCTTTCCTTAAAAAACATCAACTGAACATGCCCGTCTTGACAAAGCTGACAGAAGAACATTATTCATTTTAGATGACGGCATCAACAAGAACATAAGCATCTTTAAACAGCATGACTCTAATCTTAATGTTTCTGAGGTGGAAAAGGCTACTCTTGTCACCTCTTTTATATTTTAATCAAATCAACAAGCACGCCACGATTCTTAACTCTGTTTCTACAATGACTTAGTCACTCAGGGAGAGAGTAAATCACAACAACAAAAGCTGTCCAAGGACACCTGATAGAGACTGTACTCTTTGTACAGTATTTGTATATTATCATATCAATAACTTACATAAACCCAGTTGTAAGTCACAATGATTTTTTTTTCTTTTAACATCGAGCAGAACAAGACTGAATGGTGAACAGTCGTCTGCCATGAACAAATTGAAATGTCAGGAATTTGAATTTAAATGAGGATTTCAACTGTTCGTCAAACCTTACATGTTTAAATGATTTTTTGTATGTTTCTGAAATTGATACTTATTGTCATATCTGTGGTATCAAAGTTATTAAAAGATGTTATGGATCTCGTGAAAGTCTTCTAGGGAAAGAAATGTTGATCGATTGTAAAGAGTGTTTTCACCTGAGAGGCCTCTGGTGGTTTTGAAATGATGTGCTGTAAAGGACTTGACGGCAACAGTTGCTAAGTTGTTTTTGCAACCAAATTTGAGAAATTGGAAACGAATAATTTTCCTTTGCCGATTTGTTCATACAGTATAACATTTGTTTTATTTGCTCGGTAGAAAACACTTGGGGTCAAACTAACAGCAGCTACTTGGTGGATTCATTTTTCTGGGATCTATTTTAAGCATCTCTGCACGACTGTTTTTTGTATACAAAACTTTGAGGGGGGCATATTAACTGATAACTCTGATACGTTTGAAATGCTATAAAACAAACAACAAAGACACTTTTAACGTTTTTATTTTTAGCTTACGTTACACAGCACAGCATAATTTAAAAAATATTGAGTGTATTTAGATGGTCCACATTATTTGTACAGTAACTGTTTGTTTTTACGTTTCTTACAACACAAATTAGATTAATTAATGGTGAGTAATCAACACCACATAAGTAAGTAGGAGGCCAACTGAGCAGTAAACAGGAGAGCTTTTAGAGCCCTACAGGATCCTGTCATTTTAAGGGAGTCAATTTTTAACAAGCCTCAGAGTTTAATTAGGCTTATAATTACAGTGAAAACAAACTGAGTGACAGGGAGGCCCCCCGCTCTCCCTTTCTCTCAAACATACACACACACAGTTTAAGTCTTTAATCAGCACGTGTCTCTCGCTCTCCGCAGGACTGCGGTTTCAGTCATTCGTGGTATCTACTTGTGTTCAGCGGACTCTGCTGCCTCTGCATCGTCCTGTGTCTGGCCACCTCCATTGCTGTGGAGTGGACGGGCCTAAAGGTGGCCAAGGAGCTCCACCACAACCTGCTCAACAAGATCATCCTGGCCCCTATGAGGTAAGATGTGTCTGAGTGTGTGGGTGCAGTCTCATGATGTTTGGAAGATAGAGTGTGTGTGTGTGTGCTGAAAAGATCATTAAAAAGAGGAAACAGAGTTAAAAGCCCTTTTTCTCGCCCCATTACTCAGAGCACCATCTGTTGTCCATTACACATAACCTAGGAGACTTCACTTACATAAGAACGCTCACATGCTCATAACAAACCTACATGTACTGTAAACACACTCACACACACACATTAATAATCAGTTACATTACACATGAGAGAGTTTAGACTAAACCAGCTGTTTGAGCAGATTCATGATAAATATTGTTGTTTTTTTGTCAACACTGGAAAATCTTTCTGAAGACACAGATTCACTGATATGCACTGCTTTCATCCCTGCAGGCTGTTTGAGACGACTCCTCTTGGCAGCATCCTTAACAGATTCTCCACAGACACTAACACCATCGACCAGCACATCCCCACCACCCTGGAGTGCCTCTCTCGCTCCACCCTGCTGTGTGTATCTGCTCTGGGCGTCATCTCCTACGTGACCCCTGTCTTTCTCTTCGCCCTCCTGCCGTTGGCCGTCACCTGCTACTTCATCCAGAAATATTTCCGTGTGGCCTCCAGGTGAGTCAGACGGAACGGATATCAGGTGTAAAGTGGATTAACATTCTTTAACTACTCACATGTAAAGGGTGAGTTTTAAAAGGCTCATAAATGACTCCACACAGATCTATTACACTTCTCCTGATGAAAATTACATTTATTTTCATATCCACTTTCTTTACTTTCCTCGTATTGTGGAGAAGGATGTAAAGTTCATCCAAGGAGTTTGTATCTGACTGCCTGAAATGAATACTGAGGTCTCTATGTGAGATATATGAGACCATCAGGAAGAAGACAGATTATATCTGTATCGTCATTTCTAAAGCGTGAAACTGCTGCTGCGGGGTACGTGTCAGACTATGATTAACATGTTTGACATTTTCCAAGATTCAATTAGTGATACACTTGACAATTAAAAGAAAGCAGGGTGATTTTTTTGTGTGTCAAAAACACTACTCAAACATGAACAGGACTAAATCAGCCAAAAGACAAGAGGTACCACCTTGTCCACAACTAAACAAGTCCTCACAGGGGCCTTAAAATGACATTAAGAGAGATGTGTCAATGAAACAAGATCTACTCAAACACTTAATAATTAAATAAATAAAACAAGTACAAGTTGAAGAAGAGTTCTCAATTACAGTCAAAGGATTCTACATGAGGGATCAGGGCTCCTGTGCTGACTTTAGCCATGAAATAATGAAAACAGGCTAGAATGTATAAATCTAAAGTCAATGTCTGTTGGTTACACAAATAACTACATGTAACAAGAAAAAACACCTTTCATTTGATCTCCATGTCCCTCTGTTGAACTACATTAAGAACTTTGTACAAGGCTGATCCAATGTGACCATGGATATCAAAGTACTCAGGAAAACATAATGTGGTGAAGCTTAACAATGATAAAGGAAATAAAAACTGCTTCTTTCTTTGCTCATGCATGTTGGATCTTTGCAATTAAAAAAAAAGAAAGATTTCTTGAAAAAAAAAAACATTTTCATTGTTTCTCTTTGTGACAGAGGCTCCTTAAAACTAAAATGTTGAACTCTTATCTCTTGTTTTTTCTTCTCCATATAACCACCTTATGACCTTTGACCCTTGTTTGATATTTGGCTCTTTCCTGTGTCCTGTGTGTTTTCATCAGAGACCTGCAGCAGCTTGAGGACAGCACCCAGCTCCCTCTACTCTCCCACTTCTCTGAGACAGTGGAGGGTCTCACCACTATAAGAGCCCTCAGGTAATTATTACCAAGAGGTCCATCATCCTAACTGAATGTGCAATTATAAAAAAAAGAGTTATTCTATAATATTTTACAAGAAAGATATCAAAGGTCACAGTTCTTCACCACTCAAAAATGTGCTTATGTCCTTTTTTCTTGGTATCATCATTTCCATATACTCCAGAGTGTAAATTTACTTGTGTCCGTTTTCTTTATTTGACTTTATCTATTCCCAGAGCCAACATATTTACTGTTATGCCCTTGTTTGCTTTGGATTGAAATGATCCAGTTAGGATGCAGAAAAGCGGCAGAGTGCAGGCAGGTGGACTCTCAGGACACAGAAGCACATTTAAAAATGAGTCATGTCTTTTGCTTTGACAGGTACGAGCCGAGGTTCAGACAAAGGCTCCTGCAGTTCACTGATGCCAACAACATCGCCTCGCTCTTCCTCACAGCAGCAAACCGCTGGCTGGAGGTCCGCATGGTAAAGATCTGTTTACTGTTTAATTCTTCAGCCTTCATATCAGTCCTGTTTGTCAGACAGAAGCTGTTTCAGTGCTTTGTTGCTGGGTAACTGCTCCCCCTGTTGGGATCATAAAAAACTGAATGTTTTATGGACTCACCACGGGTATGTTATTCTCATGTTGTGTTTTTATGAAACACTTCATGCCTGCTGCTCACAGCTCATTTAGCTTTCATGTTTGGGTAAGGGGAAAACACTCAGATCGTTATGGATTCATGCTCAAAGAAAACATGCAGGGCTTTCATGCTGTGCTAAATGAATCCTCAATGATAAATCTATTTTAATTAGTTTACTCGTTCGGAGCTGCATTATGTCCTCTCTGTACATCTGACATTGTCTCCCTGCAGGAGTACATCGGAGCCTGTGTGGTGCTGGTAGCAGCTGTAGCCTCCATCACAAACTGTCTCTACAACCAGCTGTCTACCGGTCTGGTGGGGCTGGGACTGACCTACGCACTCATGGTGAGACGTGTGAATATGTCTGTGTGTGTTTTACTCTTATTTACCTGAAGAACAGAAAGGTGTTTTTTAGCATATTTAAATGGCACATTGTACTTCAAATAAATGTGTATTTTAGAGTTATTCTTCATTTACACATATTTAAAAATATGTATATAAATGATTACGTGTTCAAGTTATAAATAGATTCCTTGATTATATTGAATATTAAAAGACAACTTATTCCAAAATCAACAGAAATACCAACTGACAAACAATATTTAAGAGTGGCAACATTTTCATGTTTTTTACAGATGAAGGAATCCATAAACTCAGAAACATCTCAATAATACTACTTAACAGTTTAAAGGGTTCATCTTTACACAATTTGGTTAATTGAATTTCAAATAGCTGTTTATTGAGATTCTTTGCAACTCTTCGTCCACAAAACAAGTTGCTGGTAAACCTTCTCACTATACTGCTCCTTTCAAAACAACAAAAAATGAGATATTTTGTTGTTTTGTTACAAAAACATCTGAAAATCGTCACCAAGCTGTTTCTCTTAGGCCTCAGGTCTGTTGAATGAAGGATTTCACAGGACTCTGATGACACACCCTGCAATGAACAATGTCAGGATTAATAATTAAAGACAATTAATATTTGATGAAATCAAATGAATTCTTCTCTGAAATTTATTTTCCTCTTTCATGTTTTAGGTATCAAACTACATGAACTGGATGGTGCGTAACCTGGCAGACATGGAGGTACAGCTCGGATCAGTCAAGAGGATTAATGGCCTTCTTCAAACTAAACCAGAGAACTATGAGGGGCTGCTCAGTGAGTCACACTACTGTACAAATTGAAATCTTTTTCAGCAGCCATACAAAACAGATCGCACAAACTGCTCTTTCTGAGGTAGAAAGTTTTGGGATTTTTTCGTCACTTAGGATTGTAGTTGATCACAATTCCTGCACACCCATCACAGTTTACTCATTAGATGCACTGTTAATAAAATAAAATGCCAGTCTTAAGGTGTAGGAAAAATATAAAAGTGATGATTCTAAACTATCCAATGTTTGTGTGTCTCAGCTGTGTCTCAGGTCCCTGACGGCTGGCCCCGACAGGGAGAGATCCAGATCCAGAATCTGAGTGTCCGGTACGACGCTACGCTGAAGCCTGTGCTCAAAAACGTCAACGCACACATCAGCCCTGGGCAGAAGGTAACCAGACTGAGGAAACAAAGAGTAAATGCAGGGAAATATGAAACATTGATGACTGAATGTTGGCGACAGTGAAGAATCAGGCTGGTTTGTTTTCAGGTGGGAATCTGTGGCAGGACCGGCAGCGGCAAATCCTCATTCTCCTTGGCCTTCTTCCGCATGGTGGACATGTTTGAGGGTAGATAAAAAAAAACACTTGATATGTACTTAATTTAAAGAAATATTTAGATACAACGGCAAAGAAAGGTGTATTAATTGATGTATAAGATTTTATTTGAACTGTTGCACTTAATATTTTCTGTGTGGTTTGTTTTTGTATTTTTTTATTTCATAGGGAGGATTGTAATCGATGACATCGACATCGCCAAGCTGCCACTGCAGACCCTGAGATCTCGACTGTCCATCATTCTGCAAGACCCCTTTCTGTTCAGTGGGACCATCCGGTATGATGACCTTCAATAGATCATCCTCACTAGATTATCAGTTTTAGCAGGAGGGCGTCTCATCACAGGGGTTAAGACTCAAAGTATTTCCAGGAACAGGAACAAACACATTGGCAGATAGCTCAGAGACACTTATCTGAAGCTGAGTGGAGCTGAGGCGAGAAGATAAGGGGGA
Organism: Tautogolabrus adspersus; assembly: GCA_020745685.1. Classification (NCBI taxonomy): domain Eukaryota; kingdom Metazoa; phylum Chordata; class Actinopteri; order Labriformes; family Labridae; genus Tautogolabrus; species Tautogolabrus adspersus. The sequence goes on from CM036539.1 coordinate 12,511,673, forward strand.
CATCTCCTCTGCAGAGGTTTAATTTTAGACCGCAGCCACAGTGACACCCTATGTCGTGGAGAAGAAGAGATTTGATAAAGCTGTGTGATGATGTCAAACTTTTTTGTCAAACAGTTTGAGATATTTCAGTCTTATCATATAGCATTTTTTATTTAGTGTACGATGTATGACAGTTTGGAGCTGACTATCAGCAGGGTGTGGAGGACTTTCCTGACTGATGAAAAAGTGCAGTAAATTAAAAGGATGTCACATATTAATTTAGCACTGCAGCTCAAGTTGACTGTTTGAACTGGTTTAAAGGCTCCATTCAGTGAAATATTCATTATGCAGTCGAAGCATCACTGCTTCAAATAGAAGTGTTTAATGAAGTGACGGGGTATTGAAGGTTTGAGTGTGAGGATAAGTAATGGAGCTAATAAAGTCCTCTAAATGTGTATTAACATGTGTTTTGGTATGTTTTTATGGTGTCTGTGTGTCTGGTCAGGTTCAACCTGGACCCAGAGATGAAGGCTACAGATGAGATGCTCTGGGAAGCTCTGGACATCGCTCAACTGAAACAGGTTGTTAAATGTCTTCCAGGAGGCCTCGGTGAGAAAATCAGTTCTAATTAGATTCTTTTTGTGTGTGTTTGTGTGTGTACGTCTTTGTCTACATTTCAATGCCACATTTGATGCTGCTCCTGATTGTGATGACAGAAAAAAAACGTTATAAATATTGGACGGCACCTAATGTTTTTGCAGAAATTCTCAAGATTTTGTTCTATTTTAATCTAGTGTAATTCTCAGGTCGAATTTTAAATTTGCCCAACACAGAGATCAATGACTTGGTTACATACCAACCTTTGGACAAACTAAAGTCTACCTCCTTTTTTTGTGTGTGGATGCTATTGAAAGTACCAATAAAAACATCTTTGCGATAGAGCACTTTTGTATGTTTATGACCCAGTCCAAACATGAATGTAACTTCAGCTCTGCTAAACATCATTCCCCTCACTCACTTATTAAACAGTTTAATTTACACTACTTCTGCAGATTGATATCCTGACATGGAAAGCATTATATCTCCTTCACATTAGCATGTGAGCATGATGATTGTTAAAACTGACCTGCTTGTGTTCCCCAGTAATGCACACTATTATTCAGTTTAACTCCATCTGACACAACAGTTCACGCTGTCATTTATTGTCGTTACTTCAGAACAATCATTGTTGATTATAAGTTAGCTCAGTGGTAACACATCTGTACAATAAAACCCAACAGTTCCTCCATTTGTTCAAAGTGATCTTCACATCTGTTAGCTGCCGTCATGTCTCTATGCAAAGATCAGCTCACTGTATCAGAATACAGGAGCATGTATTATGTGTGGAGCCGCTCCATCCTGTACAGTATTAAAGGCACATTATTGTCAGCTCACTACTGACACAGAAGAGAGGCAGACTCTTCTGTGTCAGATATTGGCTGGGAGCCGAGTGACTCTTCAACCTACAAACATGATTCATGATTGGTATGCCCATGCAAGGGGGGCCTCCTCTCTGCAGGGTCTTACTTTAGCTTCTGCTGCTCTGTGATTTATCACTCAGTTATTTTAGTCTCTGATGTCCTCTGTACTTCTGTACTTGTTAGCTTCTCTCGAACTACAAACTGCTGATGAGAGACAAGTCTTCACTTTTCTTGCGTGACACTGATACATGTTTGTGTGTGTTAGACCTAAAGCCTCTCACTACACTAGCTTACGTTCACTTGAGCCAAGAGTTCAATAAGATATTGATCAGTTACACAGGAGTTAATGGCCACTTTATTTTGCACTTTAATTTAATTAAAGCAACTAAAACTTGTCAGAGGAGAGTTTTATGTTGCATACAAAGCAGAACAGTTGACTGCAGTGAGTCAGGAAGTCTTTTACTGCTGTGACGGGGAGGTTTTTAAAAGAACTTCAACCTACAGTATACTTGTTCATTATAAAGAGCAGGTACAGGATGAATACATTAAAAAAAACATTCCCACATGGCTTAAATCTGTTTACAAATGAGTAGGAGACCACTGGAGAGCAGTTTCATTTTTGAAGTATCATTTTACGACTCTGCTTATATATATGGTTAATGTTTGGTTCCCTTCAGATGCCATGGTGACGGAGGGAGGAGAAAACTTCAGTCAGGGTCAGAGACAGCTCTTCTGTCTGGCCAGAGCCTTCGTCAGGAAGAGCAGCATCCTCATCATGGACGAAGCCACGGCCTCTATCGACATGGCAACGGTGAGTGTGCAGCAGTGCTGTGAGTAGGTGAGGTAGCGATAGGGAGGATCATACATGATTGGTATAGAATTTGGTTTATAGTCTTTGTATTTTAATGATCCATCATTATAGGATTGTTCATGGTGACCTTTCAGCTTTAAAAAAAGAAAACCAGCGTGTAGGAGAGAACAAAGTGGAAGGAAAATACTCAGTGCAGAATGAGCCTGAGGGGAGTCTATGTTAGCAAATGGCTGCTTCTTACTAAAGACCCTCAGGTCAAACATCGGTCACAAAGCACCACATCTCTACCTTACAATAACTCAGCTGCACTGCCCTCAGGGAGGCACAGTGGAGCGTCTAATCAGGGCCACTGAGACAAAGAACAAGAGAGGCGACAGTTTGGAAAATAAGCTTTTAGGAAGTGTTTTTGTTCCAGCATTAAAGGGCTCTGTATTTGAATGTTTCCTCTTCATTTACTTTTATTGTTGACCTTGATTCTGGAAACCATTAAACCCTCCCCTCTCTCTCTCTCTGTCCTCACAGGAGAGCATCCTGCAGAAAGTGGTGATGACTGCTTTTGCTGACCGAACAGTGGTTATTATAGCAGTGAGTATCCCCCCCGTACTGGGCCAGTGCAGTATGCATTTACAGGGATGCATGTAGCTCTCCCATTTCCCCCTGAGAGTACTGACATTCATCTTACACAGAATAAAAAGGATGAGGCAGAAAAGTAGGAGGGGAGCCTTTACTGCTAGTGGGCATTTTGCTGACCCAGAACCTCATATTTCCCCTCTTACTTCAACATCACAGTTGGTCTCATCCATTTAGAAATGAGCAGATTTGCTGTAAAACGTTTGTGTGATAAAGCATTAGCTGTAAGTCTGGTCAAAGTTGCGCAACTTTGTGTGATGTCTTTCTCCATTTTTTCCACTCTGCTGTGCAGCATCGCGTCCACACCATCCTGAACGCCGACCTGGTGATTGTGATGAAGCGCGGGATCATCCTGGAGTATGACAGACCCCAGGCCCTGCTGGACAAGGAGGACAGCGTCTTCACCTCCTTTGTGCGAGCAGACAAGTAGCACAAGAGGAGAGAAAAAGAAATATTTAACACATTCAAAGTGCAATTGTCTCATGGAATATATTCCTTTTATTTTTTAACCATGTTGTATTATATTTGTACATAAATAGTAGATTCTTTGCTAATAAAACATAAATTATCATTGACCTGTCTGTTATTTGGGGTTGTTTTGGAAATAATGGTGAAAAAAAAACCAAGTCTTGTTAATGTAAAAAAACAAACAGACAGCAGAGCAGAGGCACCCATGAAGACAGAGCCAGAAACACAACATAGTGATCATGATCTTGTACTAGGGGATGTCACAGGGAGAGGCCAGGACTGACATCTGATATAAGAAAGTTACATGGATGCCAGCAGCGCTCAGAGGCCTGTAAATAAAGGCTTTGAATGAAAAACTGAGTCTTGTTTCTGTGGCCCACTTTCCATTCATGTAAGGTTAACACACATAGCCTAAGGATAATTTACTGAGGAGTGCGCTATATTTAACCCTTTACATATTCAGGGTATGAAGTACTAGTAGTGTTGGGACTGCACTCTTAACACAGATTTTACTGCGTAACGTAATGGCCCTCTTTTGCGCTCTCGTCGAGACTCACAGCTCAGAGGTGGGGGAGGGAGGGACTGCCTCTCCACCTCACAGCGGCTCCATCTCACGTTACCGAGCTGTAGTCAAGTGGCAAAGTCAGCACGGAGCCAAATGCGCAAATAACGCCTGCCTGCTCATCCAGGTGATAAAACTCCGCTCTGAGACCCATTACTCTCCTGCGTTAACATTTGTCATCTGACTATAGTTTCCTCTGCGCGCGAGGCCGCCGGGAGTGAGCACCAGAAGGTCGGTTCACGATGGGACAGGACGGAGGGGCTCAGCTATGCCCGGCTTGTCGTGGTCGTGAGTGACGGCGGCAGCTGCGGTGCTGGAAGAAGATTCCCCTCATGGGACTTCGTGGTTTAGGAGCGCCTGATCCGGAGGCAACGCGAGGAGCCGTGAAAACCGTGCGAGAATAAGAGTCTAATTCTTTCGCCCTGAAGGTGCCTCGGTGCCTCCCCAATCGGCAACAAAAGGGGAGAAACGTTTGATTTTTCAGCCTGGCAGAGACGAACCGGTGCCATCTGAGCGAAAAGGCTGTGGTGGCGTAGTATGGGAGCGCTATGTTGTCCAGGAAAGGACTCATTCCTGATGACTACCTGCTGACACGCCTGGCTGAAGATGTCCAGCAGCCAAAGTTCAAGGCTAAAGCGGGGAAAGCTCGCTTTGTCTCCAAGAATGGCACCTGCAATGTGGCGCACACAAACATCCGAGAGCAGGGCCGCTTCTTGCAGGACGTCTTCACCACTCTGGTGGATCTCAAATGGCTCTACACGCTCATCATCTTCACCATGTCCTTCCTGTGCAGCTGGCTTCTCTTCGGAATGGTCTGGTGGCTCATCGCCTTTGCGCACGGTGACCTCCACCAGAGAGGAGATGACTTTATCCCGTGCGTAACGGAAATTCGTTCTTTTTCCTCCGCCTTTCTTTTCTCCATAGAGGTCCAGGTGACCATAGGTTTCGGCGCCCGAATGATCACAGAGGAGTGCTTCTCCGCTATCATCATCCTCATCATACAGAACATCGTCGGACTCGTCATCAACGCCATCATGCTCGGCTGCATCTTCATGAAAACGGCACAGGCCAACCGGCGTGCGGAGACCCTTATTTTCAGCAAACACGCGGTGGTCTCTATCCGAAACAACAAGCTGTGCTTCATGATCCGCATTGGGGACCTGAGGAAGAGTATGATTATTAGCGCCACCGTGCGGATGCAGGTGGTCAGAAGATCCACCACGGAAGAGGGCGAGGTGGTTCCTGTAGACCAGATCGACATCCACATGGATAACCCGGTGGGAACCAACGGGGTCTTCCTTGTATCCCCTCTCATCATCTGTCACGTGATTGACAAAGACAGCCCTTTGTACGAGCTATCCGCCTCTGACTTGCTGCACGAGGACATCGAGGTGATCGTGGTACTGGAGGGGGTGGTAGAGACCACGGGTATCACCACGCAGGCTCGGACTTCGTATGTGGCGGAGGAGATCCTGTGGGGGCAACGCTTCGTGCCCACAGTGGCCGCGGAGGACGGGATGTACGCAGTTGACTACTCAAAGTTCGGTAATACGGTGAAGGTGCACACACCGTGCTGCAGCGCCAAGAAACTGGACGAAGGAGGAGGCATCGCTCAGTTTAAAGTGAACGAGGGCGTCACCTTGCGATCGTCTGTGAGAAAGCGGCGCGGGGGAGCGGTAGTGCGAAGGCCAAAGATGGACAGTCATGGAAAGGGCTCGCCTTCGTGAATAATCAAAAAGTTTGAGAGTAATAAATTATAGAGTGCTATTTATTTTTTAACAAAATAATATGTCATGCGCACAAAAAGCTTTTTTACTCAGGGTAGATCGCACTGATTGTTTTCAGACTGTAAGAAAACCTGAGAAGTCCAGTTTGGATGATCTTTTTTAGCCAAGAGTGAATGCATGTAGGCTATCTAAAAACAATAAAGGACAATGATTCATGTCAGGTGTGTTTCAGATGGATTTAAAGGGGCACAACAACGTCACAAAGACTGGGGACTCACAAGTAGAGTCGGACTTACTCTCAGGCACACACTCATTTTTCAGCTTCTTCTAAATCTTCAACTTTATTGTCACCAAGGGGACATACCATTAGAATAAACAAAAAAACAATAAAGACATAAATACTATCATAAATCTAGAAATGATCCAGCTAATGAATATTCATAGAATCACCTCATTTCAGTTGCTGAAGGATATAAGGACATTTTGTCAGATGTCAGATGCACTTCAAAAGACGTAATTTGGGCATATCAAGCTGCCAACAATATAAACTCATAAATTATGACCAAAGCTTAAATGACATATAATGATAGCATCTAACATGATTTTGATCTCCAATCACACAATCCTACATTTCCCATAATGCACTTTTAATCACCTTTTTATTTGACCCCTTCCTTGTTATGCCAAGTTTTCAAAGCAATCAATTTTAAATGTTCTCCTGTTAGATCTGTAGTCAATAGACTCACACACGATGACATCACTATGACATCATCAGGCTCTTTTGAGAGTTCAGAGGTATTACAGAGAATCCATCCAACACTTTCACAGGCTGTGTGGAGACTAAAGTTCCCCTTTTGAAATAAGCATCATTGTTATAAGGCTGCACACGACACACTTGTGTTTTTCCTCCTAAGTACTTTGCACAAAATTCAGACAAAACACACAGAGGCAGGTTGGCATTTCTCTCTTTTATTAGATTATAATCCGCAGAGCTTAAAATATTAAATTGCTTTTAACTTAGTTAATAATTAAAATACATAAAAACGAGAGCCAGAACTGAACAACCCTGCAAAAAAAAGAATTAAAATAAATAAAAAATGAGAATTATAAACCCAATCCTCCTCCGTACAGAGGCTATGTCTGACAGAACCCGCTTGTGATTCTTTGTACAGTAAAGTCCAAGCAGACTGTGCATTTTCTATACATGTGTAATGATACCATTATTGTTGTTATTTCTCATCTAATTTTCCTCTGATAATCTTTTTAAAAGCAAATTTGAAGGGACAATTCATCACAAAAAGAGATAGAAGTGGAGATTTTTGCACTGGGAGTACTGGCGACTGTTCAACAGCAAAGCAGCTCCACCCAATCTCCTCTCACCCCCTCCTCTCGCTGTCTCCCTCTTTCCCTCTCTGGGCCTGCAGACATTACCTCATGTCTTTGTCCTTCTGTGGGTGTAGCTGGTGGTGTTGGTAGTTTCAGGGGCCGCTGCTGTGCTCAGATTCAGCTTCACACCGACACCAGTCTGTCTCGAAGAATCCACTCTGATCAGATTTAACATCTAACATACAATCTTTATATTTTCTTCTCTGTCTCCCTGTTTCTGTGGCGATTTCCTCATGCTTGCTGCCCTCTACAGGTTGGCTTTGGGACATGTTTGTTAGAGGAACACCGGGTGATTCTGTGACAAAACTGAAGTGAAACACGGTCTGTCTTAGGAAGGACAGAGCGGGTGAATGAGGGACAGAGAATGAAAAGAAGAGAGGAACTTCTCCCCGGCAGCAGTGACGTATTCTCTCCGGTCCTGAGTAGGAAGCGCTTTAATCATCCCCCACATAAACAACCCAAACAGTGATTGGCTAGTATCGCTCCATCAGGCAGTAACATAGCTCCCTACTGGCCAGCGCAGTGGCCATACTCCTGCAGGACGAGCCTGCAGGCGAGCAGAGATGCCTCTTCTCCACACATCAACAACACTGTACAATAGTAGGTCGAAGCAAAGCAGAGCCCCCCTCCTGTACTGTATGTTACAGAGGATGGAGGGAAGTGAGGAGCCCTCCGCCCCCAACAACAAAAAATAAAACTGAATAAAACTCCAACAAAATAAAAGTGAAATAAAACCAAAAATAAAACATACACATACTTTTTTGTTCCTAGTTTAAATTGCAGAGAAGATGGGAGGGATTTGCCCCTGGGAGGAAAGCTCACGCCAATTCCTGCTGGCGTGACAAACCCCTCCCCGCCACCCCAAACCCCGGAAAACCCTCTCCCCTTCCTTCCGGCTGGTTGGTTGGTGTTGTAGCGAAATATAAGGGTAGTGGAAGGTCTGTAAGTCCTGCTGGCACTGAGGACAGGGGCCAGGCTGTCTTTCCTTCTCTCCTCTATCTTATCTTCTATCATCCCCGGGGCTGCTGTCTCGCCGCCGCCCCTCCGCTCATCTCTCTGTCACATGGTTTTGTGCAGAGGGGGAGGGTGCTGAGGCAGGGGCGGAGGGGGCTGGGGTGGGAGCTGGCGGCGGGACCGGGGTGCAGAGGACTTCGGACAGGTCGTCCATGATACAGGTCTCCTTGGGGTCGACCAGGTTGAATTCCCTTACGAAAACGATGAAATGTGCATACAGAGTGTTCAAGTGGCCCTGCAGGTCCAGAGCCACCGTCTCTTTAAAGTGCGCCCAGTAGAGGTGAGCCAGCACGTGGAATAGGTACCGGCAGATCTTTTTTACCAATGACTCAAAAGAGTTGGGAAACTCTTTGCCTGGAAAGGAGAAAAAGGAGCACAAAGGCAGACTGAATTAGGCATCAGGATAGAACAAAATATGTTGAGTCAACTACAAAGCTTTCTTATATATTATATTATTAACATGTGGATCTAAATAGATCAAGTTTTTTTTTTGCAGTGTTTCTTGTTTCTGCTGTAGAAAAGAAATAACATCAATGTTAAAACTGTTGGTTACAATTTAAATTTAAATGTAAAACAGTTAAATTAATAAAAGAATTCTCATTTCTAGGATTTATGCAATCATTTTTTATCCAAATTATTGATCAACAATTTAAAGAAAATCAATAGTGATTTGAGGCCCTAAATAATATCCCTAAAAATTCTTCCACGTTAAATGTTGGACAAAAACTGCAACTGTAATTGCACGTGTTGTACAGCAGGGGGCAGCAGTACAACGTCTGTAGCTCTGCAGTGAGAGCAGGCCTGCAAACAGAGAAAAAACGTACCGTATTTTGTAGGAAAGATTTCCTCGTCTGTGACCAGTTTCTGACAAAGACTCATTACAAAGTCGACGTATTGTGGAGCAGTGCACTTCGTCTTCTTCCCCCTCTCGTCATACCAGTAGTATATTCTAGAAAGGAGAAAGACAAAAGAAACAGGATGATTATTCACATTAAAAACCGAGGAGCAGGATATAATGACACAACATTGAACCACTGTTTAATTAATCAAAGTAAATGTTTTAACGAATGTGATGCTGTTCAAAAAACTAAAAGGAATTTTTCCTCGTCTTCTTCATCCAATCAGAAAGAGAAACAACATGTAGGTGACCTATGCAACATAATTGTCTTTTTAGACAACACCTGCATCTGTTTCCTCATTGAGGGGAAAATCCAAACATCTGACAACGTCCCACTTTCTGGCTGGCACTGACTCGTCAGAGACAATGCAAACTGTTTCATGTGTTGCATACCAACACTTCCTTATTCAGACAACATGTTTTCATACTTTTATTCAAGCAGACTTTGTTTTCCTGGTTTGGAAATATTCCCTGCTGTCTCATTCATTAATGGGACACTGAACCTGGTGAGACTACCCCAAGAGAAAAGTTGAGCTGACTAACCAAAGAGCTGTAAAGGTTGATTAATAAGAAGATGAAAAGAAATGTGCATTAAGGTGTAAGTATGAGGATTTGTAATGTCAGTCTGGCCCACACTGCTGAGGAATGAAAAGCATCCACATATCTGACCCATCAGGACCAGGACCAGACTCTGATAATACTCTTACTCACACAGGACCAGACTGACCAGTGTGTGTGGGAGTGACTGAGTCAACTAGATACAAGCCCTCTTCAATCCTACATGAAGACATCAAACTAATGTTGTATACAGTACTAAATACAGCTAGAGACGACTGTTCATGAACACAAGTGTCGGGGCTTGAGAGTGTTTTGTTTCTATTAATCTTCATCAAGTTTCATTTTAAAAACGAAAACTTTTGTGTTTTTATTTTTTTCGTGCAGCAGGAAGCATTCTGATCACTTTGTAACATACGACATGTTTAAAATGTTTTCCCCATTCATTAATCATTAATAACTTCCTCTTTCCTCTGTAGCCTCTGCAGTATTTGATGTCTCCTTTAAGACGTGATAGGGCTGGTTGTTGGTTATGAAATGACATCATGGTGGGAACAGTGTGAGACTGTACAGTGTGGTGACAAACAATATGTGGCTCTTGATACTGTGTACTAGAATATAGATTTCGCAGGACAGGTTTCATGTTGGTACACTCTATACGAGTGGTGAAGAAAGTTTTGACGAAGCATAATGAATCTTTTTACCAACACAATCCAGGATGGAAGCAGCTAAAGCTAACGAGTGAGCACATTACCACACACCTCCCTCTCTCTCCACCCACCCGCACAAAATGGGTCTAAATAGCTACCAAATGGTTCTGTTCCTCATAGCTCATGGAAACATTTTTTTTCTCCAAAAATAGTGCTGAGCTCTGCCTCTGGGCAGGGGCACTGACGCTGCTCTGACTGTGTCTCAGTCAGTCTTTTACCACAGAAGGGGGCGCGGGTGCCAGCTCCTCCACATGCAGGAAAGGGTGGGGTCTCGGGTAATCAGGCAGAGTGGATATGATCATAAATGGTGAGGCTCATCTTTGAAACAAGACGTCGAATCTTGAGCAGAGATGAACTACAAGTTTCATTGGGTGTTTTATCGTCTTTATGAAGACATGTCAATAGACAGAGCTAAGAAAACATGATCTGCTCTCTCCTCTCTTTACACACCACGGGCGATGCACTTCTTTTTAGCAGCAGCTTAAGGTGACAACAGTGGAAAAAATCCTCTGTTGACTCAGAGATCAACTCGTGACACGTTTGTCTCTCATGACAAATCTGTCATATGTGTGTCATTCCAAACAGGTAGTGTTGTCTCTCTCATTATTGTACGAGGAGAATGCGTGGGTGAGTGTGTCGACAGCAGGTGATGCGTGTGTGTAGTGAGTGTTGTTGTTTTCTTAAAATGTGGGGGATCAGGTTTTTCCAGCCCGCAGTATACACAGGGGGAAAGAAGGACTCTCTCTAAAAGACAAGGACTCACATATAGAGACGGCACCCCGCCCTGACAGGGAGAACAAGTTCGATAAACCCTTACGGTTAGTCACCTCCCCTCTGTTAGCGCTGCTGCAACAGGCCTCCAACACAAACTACGTTTAAGTACAGCAGAAGTGTGTACATCATTAGTGTACACCGCAGCAATGAACCTCCTTTGAAGAGAACTGAAGCGACAACATTCCAAGATTCAAGGATGTGACTTTAGAGTCGTGGGAATCTTCAGTTTTCAGCCCAAAGCTTTGTTTTCGTACCTTAATGACCGGAGTCAAACAGAAAAATAGTGTGTGTACTATCTGAGGAAAGACTTCAAATAAAACTCAGGAAAAAAACACATCATGTGTCAATCTTTGAGATGTCTTTTACCTCAAGTGCTCCACCTATGTACTTAGTCTAAATCTAATGACTAATCTTATAATGATATTAACAACACAATGGCAATCAACTGGTTCCTGGTCAGTAGACAGGACATCCTGAAACTGATAGTGTGTCCTAAATGTATCTGGCCCACACGGAGGGTAGGAAAACAGACATTCAGAACTGAAGAAAGACAACAGAGTTGATTTGTATGAGTGTGGCAGTTGAAGAGTAATAGTGGATCATTCAGATGAAGACAGCCTTAAAGAGGTGAATTCATCTTGAGAATATGCGCTGCAGCAGAGACAAAGCGAGTGGGGGGGGATTGCAACACTGATGCACCACAGCTGTCAGCAAACATGGAGCTCTCTGCAGCACATTAAAGCTGCTGAAATCAGATCAGGGAAACCCTCCTCCATGAATTAACCAATGGGACACCAGAATTGGGATGAATAAACCAATGGGCCAAGGCAGGTGAGCCATGAATAAACCAAAAGCGTCGGAGGTTACTTACGTGTTGCAGGCCGTCATGGCTTGACAAGTGTCCCCAGTGCAGAACTCTGAGATGGTGCTGTACTGCAGGTTGATGAGATTGAAGAATGTCGTCGCTGTGACACAAACGAGAGGGGAGCAGAGTGTTAGTGTGTGAGTTCAGTTCAATCAGGATCTTTCACATTAAATCATCGAGGGGGATTACTGAACAATGTGAATGAATGACTCTAATACTACCAGCACTTTACAGTGGATAATGTGTTTAACGTCACAGTCTCTGTACAGTTATCTGTATCTGTGATCAGTGGGACAGTCACATGTGCAGGTCACCACAGCCTTCTACTGTGTTTGAGCCACAGGAAAGAATAGAAAACGGGAGGTTCATTTGAGTTGTTTTTTTTTACAGTCACTTCAAAAACTAAACAGGTTACTTCTGCCACAGGGGAAACTCCCTCTCAAACTGTGGAGTAAAACATGCACTACAAGCAGATGTGGGGTCTATTCAGGGAGAAACAATGCATCTCCACGTCAAAAATATTTGTTTTGTGTGTGAGAGATATGCAGACTGAAGGAATCTTTCTTGTTAGGTGACATTTGTTGAACTGCCTGCCTTTCTAATCTATTTTAAACCTGAAACAACATAAGGGGTGAACTGTGAAGACCCCCCTCTGTATTAGGGCTGAACAAAGTCAACATTATCATCCTGAATTAGCTGGAATAAAACATTCTTATGAAACATTAACAGTGTGAATCATACTTTTGGTGCTGCTGATACAAGTCAAAGAAATGGTTCTCTTTGTGGTTTCATGTCTTCCCTTTTGTTGGATCCAGTGACCGCTGCTGTCTTCATGTTACTTACAAATATTAAATGGTTACTTAACAGATGGGAGAACTAAGCATCATAAAAAAGGCCTATAAAATATGTTATGTAACAATGGCTTGATCTTGATCTGACTCAGAAATGTGAACACAGGTGATGATTTCCAGTCAGGTTGAGCAACATCATCTATCACGCTACAATGGATGTTATGTGAGATGACCTTTTTCTTCTACATGGAAGGAACAACTTAAGGACACATTCACGAGTTGTGTAGTCCTACAGTTACCTTACAGGGCCCTTTCCTGCTCCAAAAAAATATCTACTCATAGAAATATTAAGTACATGGAGGCGCAATTAAATGATTCCAATTATTAATCATTTGGTAAAAAATAAAAGACTTTGTTCTGTCTTCTTGTTCTTGATCAAGGCAACAAAAACCCAATTAGCGTCTGAAACAAGTCGACTCCAGCCAGCTTATGTAACTTCCAATTTCAACACATTAACACGTGAAAACATGCTGCCATCTGTTTTATACCAGAGAGATTTATCAGTCTAAAATTAAAGGCAGAGAGGAATTTTTCCCCTCATGAGCACCTGGCCGCTGTGGCTCTGTAACCAAAACAAAGTCAGGGAGACAGACACAAACAGTGTCAGAAGATCGATCAAGCAGCCAGGTCTCAGCGAGGTTTACAGAACTCCAGAGATTATCTTCATATGACAGCTATAAATTACTAAAGGAGTTCAAACAGTGCAGTGAAGCAGGCGGTAAACACTGGTGTTTCAGTGAGTGTTGTCACTGGGAACACGTTAAATACTGTGCCAGTCCTGGATTATGTTCAGGGCTTTAAACTGTCAGAGCTGCATCTCTAGCATTGGGAATCAACTGGTCATATCCAAAAGTTTAAACTGACTCGGAAAGTCATTTGCGACCCTCACAGAAAATGACTGTTTTAAATATTCTTTTGGGGGGCTTTTGTGCCTTTTTATAGAACACAGGACAGTGGGTTGAGTTTGAAAGCAGGATGAGAGAGTGAGGGAATGACATGCTGCAAAGTGTTGAGGGTCAGAGTGGAGCCCAGGACGCTGACTTTGAGGATTATAGCCTCTGTGCATGGCTCACGCAGTATAACCACTGGGCGATCTGGCACCCTGATGAGCTAGAATCTTGATGTCATAAATAGGATAAAAGACTCCTTATGATGATGTTAAATTGCTTTTACAGGCTCGGTAGTAACAGAAGTGGTTTATGTAGGCTTCATCTGACATTTTCTAACATTGACAACCATCAAAGTCACTCACTATTGCTGGCAAGCCATTCGTTGAGGTCTATCTCTCTAGGCAGCACCACCAGCTCCTTGAGGTCAAAGTCCACCACGCGGATTTTTGTGTACTCTAGCTCCAAGTACTGCTTCTTCTCTTCTGCTGGAGGCTTCTTTCCATTTGGCTTCGTCTTCGACTTCCTGCAACACAGAAGAAATAAAGGACCGGTTAAAGAAATGCAAATGACCATCCAGACTCAAGGCGTACATAAGCCAACACCCCAACAAATGGCGTGCACCAAAAATGATTGCCTTTTATAAAACAGAGTGTATACACATCTGCATTCAATGTTCCTTTAATAAAATCAAGATCCACCAAAAAGTGTGCGCATGTGGATCAGACACATAGTCCACCATCTACACGCCAACATCCAATCATAATTAGTCAATGCAAAGCACATCATGACTGAAAATGCGGAGCACGTTTTTTCTAGTGTTGATGAATCACTACGACAGCAAGACAGATGAAGACACATTTTCTGAAAACGACATTGAGAGGTTTGAGAGCAAAAACAGCACGAGGTTCACAACCAAAAGAAAAGTCAGCAGGTGACATCATTTAGCTGCTGCATTTAAAGTAATATCAGATTATATTTTTTTATATTGAAAGATACTTAACGAGAGAATGGCTCACTACAGGCACATGTATAAATAGAACTGCCGGCTTGAATGATTATGATGACGTGGATCTGTCAATTCAATTTTTTGTTTAGTAAAATGAAATGTGTCAGCGGCATCAAAATACCAACTGGCTTCAATTCCCCACGTCACCTTCTTGTTGTTAGTTTCCCTGTCCTCCGAAATGTTTGTTTGCATGCGTCAGAGTTTGCTCACTGGTGCAAATAATTCATTGTCAGGTTAGTTTATTTTAGAACACAAACTTTGCATGGTAAGTGGCGTACGCCTGTTTCAGGCACTGTTTTGTGTGTGCTCAATGTTTATAAATGAGACCACATGAGGGCGATAACAGAGTAAGGTGTTTACTATTTGATTTGATCAAATCTGGAAATCGTGTTTAGAATGAGAGCCAACATGTATGGACTGCTGGCATAGAAATTTCACAGACAGTCCTACAACATACAGACATATAGAATCAAACCAGATATTCAGGTAGAGACAGTCGAATACTGATCAAACAGAGAGGATCAATGTGTACAAAGGAAAGAGTTGCTTCAGGACAGAACATTATGTACATCTAACAGCCTGTGCTCAAACCCAGAGACAATAAAAATAGACAACTGAATCTCTTACCGGCATAAATATCACAGAAACAAGTAACAAAACACAACCTTTCTGCCAAACTGAAGACTCGTCAATCTAAACAGGCCAAACAAAGAGCCCTCTGTGTGTGTACCTGACCTAACTCTGGCCTCTGACCTACAGCTAGCTCTATAGCTTCCCCGCAGACGGTCGTCCCCAGCGTCTTGTACTTCCACTGCTAGTTTTAGCACGGGGATGTTATATCACACTCCTCATGCACTTCCAGGGCTGTAACCTCTCCCCCCCTCCTTCCCCCTTCACCCCTCTGCTCCTTGTCTGTATCAGTGAGGGCAGGTCAAAGGTGGAAAGGCTTGAGATTTATAAACAGAGGAAGTATAGTCTGGACCAGTTGTTACAAAACTAATATCGTCACCTGCCGAACAATCTTCCTGCTTCATGACTTTGAAAGTTAAAACTAACAAAAGCCGAATTGATCAGACCCTCCTTGTCCTGTTATGACCCTTTTCTTACTTAAAAAATGTTTTCATGGCTCTGCTGCCAGTGTTTGGGTTTTTTTATGAACAGGGGAGTTTCAGTTTGTTCCAGGAATTTATTGTGCGTGTGTTGACCCTCGTTTCCGCCTGTCTTGCTCTTACTCACTCTATCTCCAGCTCTCATCCCTCCTCTCTATACACCCTCTTTATAAACACTTAACTCCAGTCACTTTTCCACACACACACACACACACACACACAGATACCCACAGGCCTTTATTCCTGATAGACATCGACTCTTGACTAATGAGGAGAGATTATAAACACTGTTTCTCACCTGCACTCACCATGCTGCAGCTATCACTAGACTTAGCAGGAGTAAGATGATGATTACATTCACAGTCTGCATTCAAGCATCAGAGGATATAACTAGATTTAAGAGCAGGAGGGGAGAAAGGAATGAGAGGAGGAGGTGGATCGACACAGACCCAGCTGATATCCATGGGAACTAATAAACACTTACAAAACATGACAGCACTGAGGAGCACGAGGCCTCTTGGCCAGAGAGCACAGCGCTCCAAAACCCTCTGGAGTTTAATTCCCCCTCTCTCCAGGAAGCATCGCTCTTCTTTCCAGCTCAGCAAACAAAGAGAGGCATGTCAACATGTGGATGCACACAGAGACAACAGCGCTTTACTTTGTAAATGTTTAAGTTCCCCCCCCCCCCTTTTTTTTTTTGCACGCCTGCTGTTGTCTGATTTAGCTGTCAGGAGAAATGCTGGGCTGTAAACTGCTTTGGAAAGATGTGAATGGACCAACACTTGCACACACAAACACACAATGCTGCTCAGGTTCTCATTTGCTGGGCAATGATTCATTGAGTGATCAGATCGTCCTGTCAGGCAGCTACTCAGCTTGTTTTGGCCTCATTGAAAATCCAAGGACACTGCAGATTACACTCCTGGCTAATTATTAATGAGTGTCCACTTTCTGTTTCACCTCTCCTCTCGCTCTGCTCTTTTTCTGTTCCCTCTCGTTGTTGTTTTTTAACTTGTCTTTCTTGAGGCTTGTAGGCATTTCTTTTTGTGCTGTCCTCTGCATGCTGAATGCTCACCTGTCCAAACAGCCTATTGTTCAGGGTCAGAACGAGCCTCAGGCATCCCTGCCCTCCTCTTTTCATCTCTTTCTGACCTTTCCCTTCATCTTTCTGTCCCCAACTATTAACCAGTCTCACCAGCTTCCCATTTACCTCACTCCTCTAACTTTTTAATTACTGTTCCTTTTTCTAAAAATTCAGACTCCTTCTCATGCCTTTCTTATCGCTGTCTGCTTCCTTCGCCCCCTTGAAAAACAGCCCCAAAAAAACCCTCTTTCCTGCTCATGAGGGTAGAGACAGATTCATGTGGTCCGTGTGGTTTTCTGCGCTGTGAGCTACATGTTCCATCATGTGAAAGAGCTTTACTCAAGGATGGAGCCTCATCCATAGATACCGTCAGCTCTCACAACTTTTCAAAGGCTTTGCTAAGCTGGCTGTAGAAAAAAAGGTTCGGCTCCTGTGAAGGTTCAACTCAGTTCTTTAGCCCCCCCTCCCCTTCCTCTTTTCCCTTTGAAAACATTCTGTTTCAGTGAGCTATTTCCTGCTTCTCTCCCTGTGTAATTTCATCATGTTCCATACAAACGCCTTCTCCATTTTTTGCAAACATTTAAGTGGAAAGGGAGGTGAAATTCTGGAACCATTAGTTTATTTTTGGATAAAGAAAACTTCCTTCATGCCAGTACTCCTCCCTTCTTACATACATAGCCTGTCTTCACAACACACACACACACACACACACACACACACACACACACACACACACACACACACACACACACACACACACACACACACACACACACACACACACACACACACACACACACACACACACACACACACACACACACACACACACACACACACACACACACACACACACACACACACACACACACACACACACACACACACACACACACACACACACACACACACACAGCTTTGTCTGTTCTTGGTAAAGTTCTCTCAGGCAAGTCTTTGCCATAAAAGGCAGCAGATGCCTCTTTCTCCTCACCAGATCAGGGCAGGCTAAAAGGCAGGAGTGGAGGGGATCTGAGGCCAGGGCCAGGCACATGTCTACATACTGGGGGATGGAGGGTGGAGGGGGGGCACCACAGCCTGCCTGGCACCAACATGAACCAGTCTAAGATACAGACTCACAATCCGGAAAACCATGTTGGACGCCATGAAAAAACAAAAGTCTACAAAGGGCCATGGGAAAATCACGTGCGCACAACTCATGTCGTTTGAACTTTTCATGCAGGGTTGGAGGGTGTGAAGCAGGAAGTCAGGCGTGCTGGTGTTAATCTGCAATAAAGCACAATTAGGAAATAGGGTTGTATAGTTGGGTGACATGGAGGTCAAGGCTTCTGAGTTGAGGAGTGACCGGACCGACATCTGCTCAACTCCCTCTGTTAGTGCCTCTCCTATCCCTTTCACTTTTTCCAGCAACACCACCTCCCCCGTCCCTTGCCCGTCTTCACTGTCCACCTTTCCTCCTGTGCACAACCACCAGCTGACACAGTACATGCACAGAGACTTCTTCAACCCACACGTCTCTGCCTGTGAAGCCTGCTCTCCCTTTTCACGACGGATCCAGCTGGTCACAACAGCTGCGTCACAAGCCTGATCCCAGCAGATTCCTCCAGAAAAACCAAAAGAAGAGGGTGCTGTCTGGTCTGAGAGTGTGTGTGTGTTTGTGACAGCCCGTGTGTGTCCACACGTTTCAG
The DNA here is from genome assembly GCA_020745685.1 of Tautogolabrus adspersus. NCBI lineage: Eukaryota > Metazoa > Chordata > Actinopteri > Labriformes > Labridae > Tautogolabrus > Tautogolabrus adspersus. The sequence goes on from CM036539.1 coordinate 12,530,158, forward strand.
TCTGGATTTAAGTGTGTCAAACATGCTTCTCTTTGGCCTCACCCTGGTGCACATGACAGCTGCTGTTTGTTAGCAGACTGTGCGAATACTGCTGAAAACAGAGCACGTATAATTTGAAAATTAAGTTGGTGAAAGAAAGGAGCACCTGGTTCAAATTAATCCCGGAATAACTGGAGGCCACATTACAGAGCTATGCAGCAAAATTAGTTTAAGTTGTTGACAAAAATACGACTCGATATAAAAAAGCTCCCCTCTCCCTTTATGCAACCCCTGTCGATGATCATCTCTGAACCAAAACAAGCATCCAGCTATGCTGATGTCTTGCTGTGACTTACAAAACCAGAGGACTTGGATAGTGTGTTTTATTGTTGCCCCTGCAATGGAATACACATTGACTCTGAAAGCTGTTAAACAAACCAATATAATGACTTTCCCTTTAAGCCTGCTGCTCCTGCCAAACCCGATATTACACAACTATTGCTTGAATTGGCCCTTTGGAAAGCACAGGAATCTAACTATTGGCATATGGATGCAGTTAATCTGTGAGGATGAACAGCATTTGAAAACCTCCAACAGAAAGAAGTCTACCAACTTCTCTAAGACAGTAGCTGCGTATTGTAATGCGAGAGATTTGCTATAAGCACTGCAACTGTAAAAGCAATTTAGGAAGGGGGGAAGTGATCCCTGAGTTAAGATCCTCCTAGTAGAGCAGATTAAATCAAAGATATCTTAACTACAGGACAATTTCTTTAAAGAACATGAAGATGCTCTCCAATGTGCAAAGACGTGCTTTTCTTTTCACCATGTGACTCAAATTCAGAACTCTCTGTGTGCTCCTGATAAGGATATTAGAGATAAATGCCACAGACAACTATCAGAGGTCTTCTTCCCAGGAAAGGCTTCTAACAAACCTGACTGTCAAACAAACACCTGATAGGTCAGAGAAAAAGAATCGATCAGAAGTCAGGCAGTTGCCTTTGTGACCTGATTGTGGGATCCACAGTACTTAGAAAAACAACATGAAGCATCAATAGCAACAAGACACTGCTCCAATCTGAGCTGATAAGACTCAAAATGAGTGAATGAACTCTACCGTTTTGTAAAAAGAGCAGCTTTCGTCAGGATGATCGGTTTTTCTCCCCGCCTGGCCTCCTGGTCTATTTCAGGATTCAAATTGAAAAGACTGAACTGCTCTTTTCCCCGAAAAACCTCAGAGAGAGGAGAGTAGGCAGCCTGAGCACAGCAGAGCTAAACCACGACGGCCATTATGAGGCTAAAAAGAGATAGCTTTAAGGAAGGACTAAACCAGAGGCTCACTTTGCTGTGCTGTAAGGCTACTGCTCTGTTAAAGTTGTCCTTAAGACTTTTATGTGTAGCTTTGAAAAGAGCACAGAAGCACAAATGCTTATGAGTTTTGGTTCTGGATAGGAGAGATAAGACGGCAAAAAACAAAACAAAGAAGGCCCAGCTGCCACCTCTTAATCAGGAGCATCACCAGGGGTGTCAGCAGCACTGTAAATCACTAAATGAGAATTGTAGCCAGAGTGCAGGCCTTAACACGTGCACACACACACACACACACACACACACACACACACACACACACACACACACACACACACACACACACACACACACACACACACACACACACACACACACACACACACACACAGCACTGGCTATGTCCTCTTCCCCTGCTCATTCGGTGCTTAATCCCATTCAGTGGCTCTCAGGCCTGCAGAGTATGCAAGGACCCCCTGCCAGCAAAAAATGGAGCCTCATCAACATCACAACGCACGTGTGACAGGAAAGAGGGGGCTCTGCTTGAGATAAGAACGAGCTCTTAGCAATGTTACGTGAAAGGCTACTTAACCAAATAACACAAAGAGAAGATAGTGTGTGTGTGTATGTGGGAGGAGTAGTTATACAATACTCCAGGATAAGTGAGAAATAGTCTTCTTGGAAATTGGAGTTTGGATTACACCACTCTGACATACCTGGGTGGTTAAACGCTATCTTTTCTTGTCTGCATAGCTGCATCCAAGCCAGGAGCATTCAACCATTCACTGGAGGGGGAAACTGGTTAAATGTGGAGCTATAAACAGGTCTACCCCCCCCTCCTCCCAACTCTTCATAAAACCCCAAACTATGCATGCTTGTTAACTTTGATGAAGTGGTTTTGTTCAGTTTTTCCTCAAGACGTCACATTTTATGGAAACCCCCTTTTTTGTCCCTCCCAGGCAGAACCATTAAAAGGTGTATTTACCCGTAAGCATCTGAATTCTGAAGCAAGGCTGTTGATATTCAAGTTAAAGAGGTGCAGCAGAACAAGTCTCTACCTGTCACAGCTCTTGCAACAGACATAACATACTGTACATAACAATCACTGCTAGGTCCATTACATCCTGCTAAACAATCTGTTAAAGGAAGATGGTGTTTTTTCTTTCTCCTCACTATCACCCTTCACATCTGATCAGACAGATTTGGAGGCATGTGCCCCTCGGGGCTGTTGTGTGAAAGCACACCTGTCCCCAGACTTGAAAGGTAAGAGGAAACTTAAAGCATTAACAGGACACCCGTCCCCCGGAGGAACACACTCATAATGACTGCATGTCTTCAACACATGACAGAGACTTGAGCAAATACTCACATGTAAACTGGGTTAACATTTAACTTTTTCTCCACCGCTGTGTTAGGGGTATTTTCTCTTGAATTGCAATGATGGAGTTTTGTCTTTGTGTCACTTTGTACGACACACAAACGCACAAACACTCTTTTTTGAGCCATGCATGAAGCTTGCTTGCATACTTGAAATCTTACGTCTTCTTAGTCATATTATGGGGATTATAATAGTATATAAAATAACTGATAGAGTACATTTTTACGTAAAAAAAATGTGGTCAAATGCTTTCCATTCAGATGCAAAAAAAACCCCAGTATGCTATTAGTTTATGTAGACAATGAACAAATAGCAAATAACATAGGCTACATGTACTTTTAGTTAGCTAGCTTTAAAGTGTGTGTTAAGTCCAGTTCCAGGTGATCATGCAGCCTACAGTGTAAACTGGTTGTTCAGAGATAAGGAGCAAAGTAGCATTAAAACGCTTGCAGTATACTTAACCTTGACCCTGTGGTGCTTTTTCATTATTTTTTCAAGGCAAAAAAAAAGGTAAGGGATTTGAAATAATTTCCTCTTTCAATTGTCTTGGCTTAAACGTTAACAGGCGTCCTAAATTATTTATTAGGCTGAGAAGACAGTGTCACATTTCTCTTGCTCTTGTTGAGTATCGTTACTGAGAGCAGCAGGAGGAATGAGGCACACTGAGTACACGTCGTCTATCACCACCGGCCTGTGAATTACTGTGACCCCGAACCAGAGGGTCCTAATACTTCTGTAATTACTTCTGAGAGACGATTACATCAAGTCAAGGTATAGGGGGGTGGGGGGGAGGAAGCAAACAGATTTACTCGTAGGCTGACTACTTAACCTATTTTTCCATTTGTTTTCGTGAAATGTCGAGAGTAAGACGTGGCTTCGTGTTTCGAAATTATTTGGCGTTTATAGACATGTAATAAAACAGCAAAAGATGAAATAAACCGAAAGAAAATAGAAAATGTAGTACTAATTTGTAGGTAGCCTAACGAGGTGGCAGGCCACTGCGGAGAAAGCAGCTGTATACGACAAATTAACTTAAGTAGGCTTCACAATATCAACTCTGACTAGGCGACATGTTTCTCGAAGCTTCGTGAAACTTTTTAAGAAAAACGACCCAAATACTAACTCGACTGACGTTATAAGCAGACACCTCTCAGTAAAGTCAATGGAAGTTTTACCTTAGTACTTTTCCGACTGCCTGAAGCACCATTTTGCAACTTAGTCCGTTTTTGGAGTTTCTCTGAGAGTGCATGTCAGTCTTATCTCCAGAAAAGGAGCAATAATCTCCAACCATACTTTAAAACATGAAGTTATGAAGTCAGAATATCTCCTCGTCAGATTATTCAGATGTCTTCTCTGCGTCCCACACAAGGCTTTGATCTTTCTGTATAGCTCTGAACCACTGCACAGCAAAAAGAAAAACTTAGTGAGGACTGTATGGGGCCGTCCTACTCGGTCCGCTCTCGTCCAATCAGTGAAGAGAACAGGGGGATATGTGGGCGGGATGTGGTGACGTCAAAGTCTGCCCATGTGGATGTGGTTTGAATGTCTCCCTGAAGTGTAGTTACAATGTAGGAACAGGTGGTCAGCTCATAACGGAGGACTACAAGGAAATAAAAAGGTGTTGCTTTATTTTATTTGCCAGAACAGGTTAATACAAGCAAGTCCTTTTTAAAGACAAAAAAGAAGGTACAAAAATATATTTTAAAGCTAAATAGCGCATAGCTACACTTTACTGATTAATAACAAGTAATGGATAATAATGCTGTAGTCCTTATAACTCTCCATTCTCAGAAATAAAGCAGCTACTTATATGAACTAAATGCCTATTTATTTATTTTTCGTTAAAATACATGCTCATCATTTAATTGAATACAGTTGGAAATGTCTGTTAGGTAGGCTATGGTTAAAAGCTCCAGCAAAAAAAGAAAAGAAAATCATTAAGACATTTACTGATATCTAGTATTGTGATACAGGGTTAGTTTTACCCTTATTTTTGCTTTCTAAATTACTGAAGTGTGCTAGAGCTGGCAAAAAAGCTCTATTTTAAGTGTTGTCCTTTGAACAGATGTCATCCATTAAAAAAACAATTAAAGACGAAAGTTTACAGTAAGAAGCAGGGAGACAAAAAAAGGGTTAACAGAAGATACAAGTCTTCAGTTTAGCCTATGTCGGACTCACTGGAACTAGTGCGGGGTTATCTGAGCTTGAATGAAGGGACTTTGGGGTAACATTCCTCCTGTTGATTGTGAACTTCACCTGGAGTTTAACTATGGCAGGCTGGCAGCAGTCAGGCATGTTCAAACACGTCAAAGCTTCGGAGCCAATGAGGGAATCAGACAAAGCCTGTTTTAGAGTCAAAGGCAAATACGTTTCAAGAGGTCTGTCTCTGTATGTAACGCTTCACCTAAAGGAACCGTTTCTAGAAACAAGTTTTGTCAGTTAAACTCCATTTGGCAGTTTTTTTTTTTTAAGCGTAGACTATTCGTTTCCTGTTTCCAGTTCAGTGCCTACACTGAACTGCTATAACAGCCTGTTTTACCTGCACACACCTGGGTAACTATTTTCTTAGTGTGTCATGTCTCTGTATTTGACCATCATTTTATTTAATATAATATAATTTCACATATAATGAACTCAGATTTAAGAGAGTTAGATTTGTCAGCCAGTAATCTAATATTATTAGCAGCCTGACAAGCAAATACCAGAGCCCTGCTGACGAGTATCAGAGAGACACTGAACTTGTGTTAATACTAGTTTTAACCTGTTTTAATTACTGACTCGGTTTCCTAAAATACTTTTCTGGTTTTCTGGACTGACAAGTCAAATGATCGACTCTGAGGGGGGAGGTCTACTTGTTTATAACAGTTATTTTAAACTTTTAAAATATGGAAATGATTTAAAGAATGAGATGATGTATAATCTAATTAAATTGTCAGAGAGCTAAGGCATAAACATAAACGTGAGCCAGAGGAAATGAACACTTCCTATTTGGAGTCAAGCAGCTCATGAGAAGATTACTACTTGTGTTAAGGAACTATCATTTCCTCGCTCTTCTTCCCTCTAATCATCGCCTCCTAACAAACATCCTCTCTTATTCTCTCTTCACACATTTCTCCTCCCTGTCTTGGTTTGGTTTTTCCTCTCCTCTCCCTCCCATTGTCTCCCCTTCTCTTCCACTCCTCCGTTATTCCTCTATGTCTCCTCAGACGGAACTTGTGGTGCCATGCTGGAGCTGCAGATGTGAGAACAACTCCAGCAGCTGGCTGCTGCAGAACAAACACACACAAAGACCCACTAATCTGTGGCCTCTGTGGAGCTATGTGCACTGCTTGTATGTTGGGTGCAAGTAGCTGAGGTCGAGGAAGATAAAAGAGAATGTGATACGAAGACTCTTATGTTTGTGTGTGTATATGTGAGTGTATGTATGGTGTATGAGCTGAGTGTGTTAAGGTGTAGGTCTGCAGATGAGCCAGTGAAGCATATTTACTGTGGACTGTTGAACCCACTGAGGCACCGCTTGGTTTTATTGAAAGCCTCTATGTGATCCAAAAAAACGATCTGAAAGATTCAAAGGAACGGAAAGACTGTACCCTCATCCCGCACCAACAAACCCTTGGTCAGTTCTAATATTCAGCCTAGGGTTGGGCGATATGACCTCAAATCAATATCACGATTAGTTGAACATTTTACTTCGATTACGATTAATGAACGATTATTTGTTTTTTGCCCTCATAGTTCACTGACATGGTCTCTACTGTAAATATGCTCAATTATTAAAGATGGGATATTTTTCTAATGAAAGAGTGCATATCTGATGAACTATTTTGTGGTTATTTATTGAATATTTCGAACTCAAATCAAAGCATCACTTGAAATGAAAACGACACATTTCAGTTTTAAAGTAGAAATGAACTTCTCTAAAACAGTCGAAAATAAATAACTTGCATTTCTTAATAATCGAAATAATGGACACGGGCAAGATTACGTTGGTTATAGGTTCTGAATGTCGGTTTCGATTCATTTTCGATTAATTGCCCAGCCCCAATTCAGTCTATAGATTATCTGGTAGTCTGGCAAAATGTCTCTACAGCAGGTTGTCGTCAGTCCCTATTTGTTCAGATCTGCCTCTGCGTGAGATCACATGAGATCTGAGGAAATAGCATGAGAACGTAGGTAGCTCCCTTAAGCACACATGATAATCTCTAAATGATCTTGTAGTATGTCATGTGCAATCATTTTCATAACTTGTGGTTTGTTTATATCTGAGATTCGATTAAACAATATTACTCATGGTGTTAAATCTGAATTTTCTCCTAATGTGTTTGATGCGACCAGATTTAAAATCAGTTAGGACTTTTAAATCCCTGTATTCTGAGTGCACATCGGACTGAAGTTTGGTGGGTGGGAGCTGTGTGAAACAGGGCTCCTGCTGTGGCAGCAGAAGAGGTGAGGAGCGAGGGTGGGGGTGGGGGGGTACGAAGAGTGCACTGACTTTCCCTAGGTTCTAAAATTAGCATCGGCCTGCCTGGCCCATAAAGAAAACAGAGAACAGTGCACAGAGAGAGGGGGGGAGGGGGGATGCCATGTTAGTATGAGAGAGTGTGTATGAGTACTCACAAATGAGCGAGCAGCTTAATCAGTTATTGTGTAGGCAGGTGAGGGATGGTGTGGTGGGGTGGGGTGGGGTGTGGGTGTGTGTGTGTGTGTGTGGGGGGGGGGGGGGGGGGGGGGGGAGGGGGGAATTAATTGTTGTGTTAATAACAGCCAAAAAGACACATTAATGACGGGCTACAGTAACTCTAAGTTTTTTCAGAAAGTCTTTCTATTTTAAAATATTTTGTCTGTTTTGCCTTTAATATTTGAAAAAGTTTGCTTCTGTTTTAAAAAATAATAATTTTGTAGAAACACTTAGACAAAACATGTTATAAAAAATACTGTTGGTGTTTTCAGAAACTAATTTAGAAAAGTCTTTCAAGCACAACAAATATCAACCGATATCATTAACATGATTTATCAATGTGTAAGATTATTGTTATAGCCGATACATGAAGGCTCTTGTGCTACTTGGGACCACCAAAAAAAAAAAGCAGTTTGCTGCTGTAATGGAAATCTCGTGCTCAGGGAACTTTCCATTAATTTGCTTCGAACTATTGGATCCGTGCGGCCACTGAAAATAGAAGACATCCATTCAAGATCACTGGTGCTTGGCCGGGGGCCGGGGACTCTACATACTCTAGAGTGTTTGAGTGGATAAAGTGCTTCATTGAATCAGGCGTGAAAGTTAAAGAGCAACTGGCTTTTAACTTAACATGGCCATTTCTTAGATTTAACAGGTAATATGTAGTCACACCTGCAGTTTGTGGTGTCATGTGAGCTGAAGGTTAACAGAGCAGGTGTAGAAAGCAGCCATGCAGCACGGGTCGGACCGTCTTACACAACGTCTGACGTGGATGGAAACCAACGGCTGCATTCCTTTGTCTGGCAGACAGAGGTTTACTCTTTCTTCAGCTAACGTCACAGCCACCTTCTCTTCTGATGCGCAGACAAGACATGGCATCACGCATCCACCACCTGCCCCCAGAAAAAAACAGATGTCGCTGCATCTCGCACTACGTATACCCTTTCTTTTCAACTACACAATCTGTGATGTACATAAAAATGAGTACCTTCAGATTAGACTAATATTCCACACAGTGTACATCCCCTGAGTGAACAGCTTGTAGCCTGTCTTTTATCAGCAGTAACAAGCTGCTCTAAGTGTGCTAACCTCATCAAAAGACAACCACCCAGGAGATACAAACAGCAGAGGCCCAGATTTAATTTGAAAACCAGTCACTTATTAGACAGAAGAGAATAGAAGACATAAAAGGCAGTTTATGGAAACACGCTGACGTCAGTGCTGAACATGTGACACACGCATGTGAACAACAAAGAAATAACAGTAAGCATGATAACATGAAAGACATGTGAGAGAAAATAACCAAGGAAAAATGTCAGTAATTCCAATCATCACAGCGTTAACGTAATAACGCCTATAGGAGGGGTTCCCGTGGTGAAAGAAATATGTCAAATTGGTTTGTTGAAGAGCAAGTTTTAACTGTCGACTGAAACAAAAATGAGAGACTGTCCAAAGAAAAACCTGAGTTAGACATTTTGGTGTGCTCGCTCTCCTCACTGCAGAGAAGAGGTGGATAGCTGGCCTGACAGGTTGGATCTGAAAGTCAGCGGACATTCCACCTTTTTGAGACAAAGAAAACACTGATTCCAGGCCAGCGGCTGATGAGTCACAACCACAGCAGATACGCCTTAGGGCCTGGAAACAGCCCAGTCCTGGCCCTATGAAAGCAGATCTGGAGCCAATCATAGCTGGAGTCAAAATGATAGACAGGTTGGGCTACCAATAGTATTAAAACCTCCAAATGAATGAATAAAAATCAGAGCAGGTCCAAGTTGCAATGTAAGACCTCCAGTTTGCAATGCGTTCTGGGATTGTGGGAGTGCTGCAGTGTGTTTAGGTAAGGTCTTAGTCAGTGAAAACAGCTCAGACTGAAGGTCTTTGTGGCAAGAGGGGTTTCTATAGGCATGGATAAAGGTCAGCAAGGCCAGGAGAGACTGCATGCACTGAACCCAGCGACCCAACCTGCAATACTAACCGCCATTATGAGACAAAGAGCGCTGTTTGCGCTTATAACGCAGGAGAAATAGAAACAAAAATGCACTAATGTCCCTATAAAGTGAAAAATGCATTTCCCGGTTTTAATCCAGTGTCCCTGTGTTAAATGTTCGTTTATCTGCCTAATATATTTCAATAAAGCATCATCGCGGTATTTTTACAATAAAATAACAGCTATCTTGTGATCGATTCTATCCCGTTTCAGTAGGAAATACGTCCAGACACTGCAGTGAGATGCCCTCAGAGCTCGTTTCATGGGGACTTTAAAAGCATAGAAGAAGACAATCGAGAAGTGGAGAAAAAGACGCATCCAATCAGGGTCTCAGGATCACCTCTTGAACCTGCATTAAAAACTGGACACGAGTGTGCAATTCATGCAATACTGAACTTTTGTTACTGCAGCGTGTATGTCTGTGCATGTGCAGAAAAAAACCTGAGCCAAAATAGGCTGCATCAAACTTAGCGATATCAAAAGATTCCTGGCTGCACTTGCTTTTAGACAAAACAATGCATTTTATTTTTCTTATTAATGTACCAAGCTCTTTCAGTGTGGATCAGCTCTTATTCATTTTTCCCCTTTCCACCTTTAAGGCCTTGAAGTCCTCTATTTCTCTCTTGTTGCATGTGACTTTTTTTCCTCCCTGGCTCCATCTCTCCTTTGCTCTGCATTCCTTTTGGGGAAGGGCTGCATGCAAAGACATGCCATCGCTCTGTGCACACACAACCTGGCTAAACAAAGGAGAGAAGAAGAGAGCTGACGAAGAAGAGCAAAACATGAAGAGTGAGCAAAAAGGAGGTCAAGAGCAGAGTCTAAGAAAAACAGCTTTCTGTTTGGTTTGACTTGACTTCTTGTTTGGGAGGTAGTCGTGTTCACTTCATGAGCAAACATATGAGGGTGTGACTTCATGCTCCATTTAACAGCAACAATGACACACACACACAAAAATACTCTTACTGTCTGTTTGCCAATGCATTCAGAATCCATTTACATGTCAGGTTAGTTTGGAAACTGCTTCTGCATATTTTCATGCACTGGAGAGAATTTATGAAGGAAGTTTGCAATGAGAGAGCCTAGTCAGGCCATGTTGTGACTGGTTTATGATTGAAGGAAGAGAGGGATTTAGCACGATGGAGGACAGGAGATGAGAAATACCAGACTTGTGTTGTTTATAGATCACCATCTCCATGAATACTGCCTGGATAAAACACTAGAAACTGAATATGAAGGGGAGCGAGGGATAAAAGAGGAGATAGCAATGGACCAGATGGAAAAAAGGTGAAAAAGTGAAAAGTAAGGATTATAGTCAAGCAAAATGGAGGAAGAGAGAGCGTAGCGGGTAGTGGTAAGAAAAAAAAAAAAAGGTAGTAACTGAAGTTCAGATAGAGGAGAGCAGTGTGGGAGGTTGTCTCAGCATGCCCTCGCCGCCTGCTGTACTCCTTCTTACATTCCTTAGCTGGGGAGAGTCTCCATCCATCCCATAATATGCCACCTAGGCAGCAATAACACCTGTCTGTCTAGTGAAAAATCAAACAAACCAGGCGTGCACATGAGAGCCCAGAGGCAGGTGCAAGGTCACCTGAGATATAACGGCTGGCGACCTGACAGAAGCGACAAGTTCAGAGACTAGTGAAGGGGGGGGGGGGGGGGGTACAGGTGAGGTGGACGTCCTCTGAATCACAGGAAAAAGGGTGAAAAAGTTAACAGACAAATAAAAAACTGTGATGCAAAAGTTATCATTCCCACTTATCAGGATTATGTCACACTCACCATGTATTCCATCATATGGTGAAGCCCTATCTTCTATTATGACTTTACACAATCTCACTCTATGGTCCATTTAGTTGCTTTATGTCGGATCACATGATCCTCACCAGCAGCTGCACGTTAAAGACTTCTCATTAAAGTAACTTCAGAGTGATAGCGATCATCATACTTGCACATTGTGTGTTTGTGTGTTCATGTGTTTTGCCTCGTGCATTGCTGGAGGAAACACAAAAGGTTCCTGCAGGCTACTCTTCTTCCCAGAACTGTAATAAACTTAAAAAAAGGAAAAAGAACGCAGCTTTCCAGGGAAAGTTATGATAACCTTGGCACCGAGGCAAAGACACACAACTACACACGTGCGAGTACACACACACACACACACTCTAAACATGCTGATCTACAAACTGCAGATAAAATACTGAACATTTCTGAACCAAACCCAAACATTACCTACAGATTACAGCTTGTATGCAACAAGACAGAGCACAACAGAGTGGTTAGGCCTGTGAGAGAGGAACATTCCCAAACACACACACACACACACACACACACACACACACACACACACACACACACACACACACACACACACACACACACACACACACACACACACACACACACACACACACACACACACACACACACACACACACACACACACACACACACACACACACACACACACACACACACACACACACACACACACACACACACACACACACACACACACACACACACACACACACACACACACACACACACACACACACACTTAAGCTGACAGAGCAACACTGCCACCTGCTGGCATAAAACGCACATGTGCACATTTCTCACATCATTTTAGCATTAAAGTGAGAAAAAATCTGAGAGGACAGAGAGCTACATCACCACCAACAGTACCCACCCTTAGAGGAGGTCTCTCTCACTGCAGACTTTGTCTGATTCCTACACAACCTCACAGCTAGACTAACTTTTCCATTTCTGGTTTTTAATAGGGGTGTGTGTGTGTGTGTGTGTGTGTGTGTGTGTGTGTGTGTGTGTGTGTGTGTGTGTGTGTGACATTTGAAACACGGACGTGTTAGAAGCCAGTATCGCCAGATTGTAAAACTTAATGAGTTACTTTCCACTTATAATGTGGCTGAGTAACAAAAAGAGCATAAAGAGAAAGCAACGTGTGAAAAATCAAGATATAGATCAAAAGAAGTGCAGCAGGAGAGCGAGGAGAGGTCAAGAAAACAGGAGTTTGTGACGTAAAGAAGAGGTGCAGGGAGAGCTGCGGTCAAACATCTGCTACTGTTTGCTCAGGAGCACAAGAGGTAGTCTGTGTGTGTGTGTGTGTGTGTGTGTGTGTGTGTGTGTGTGTGTGTGTGTGTGTGTGTGCGTGCGTGCGTGTGTGTAGAATAAGGTGAAGGCGACTGGATAGAGGAGAAAGGCCAACATGGCATACATATAGGGTAGAGCTGTGTTTGCACAGGGTGTGTGTGTGTGTGTGTGTGTGTGTGTGTGTGTGTGTGGTAAGATGGGGCATAAAGGTGAACAGATCTCCCCTTTCATGGTCTGAAAAAGCAAAACATAAAAATAAAAAACAACAATATGAAGGAGAAATGACAGCTAAATATTTTCAGGTCTGACTGGGATGATTAGTTACAGCAGCAAAAAGGGATGAGAGTACGGCATCTGTATATTAGAATCATTTAACTCTCCATTAAACAGACAACAGCACAGTTGTGCTGCAAAGTGTAGAAGATGGGACATCAAAAAAGCAAACAGTGACAGCCCTGTGGAGACTGATGATGGTGAGTGTTTATAGCAAAGGAAGCAGACATATAAAGGAGGGTGTAGGGTTCATGCTAACAGTTTGGGTGGCTCCGTTTTCTGCTCCGAGGCTTTGCATGCCAGCCCTGATCCAGCTCATTAACTCCTAAGTGAGGCCATTTAGTCACAGATTTCCTAATGAGTGGAATGTGGATGTAACCAATAGCGCTTTCCAGAAAACACACACACACATGAATACAGATACAAACGTACAGAATGTCCTTTAAGTTGAGTAATTAGTTCTGATGGATCTGACAAATTACCAAACGGCACTACATGGGGGAATGATATACTGATTGATGTGGAGCAGACATATTTCATCTCTGCCTGAGGGACTGCGTCGACACGTCCCACATGTCACTGTCTGACTCCAGCAGAGCGTAAGCGATGAAATGAGGCAACTACAGAATGTGAACTATGTTTAAAATCTGTATCACATAAAAGGCAGGTGTGAGACAGCATCAGCAAACCTGAATTATGATCAAAGAAGCCGTCACGTCGGCAGAAATGATGATTTAACACCAGCTGAGAAGATCTTCTACAAGCTGCCTAAGAAGTCAAATCACATCAGTCCACTATTGGGCACGTAACCTGGTCAGCAGGTCTGCATGCTCTCAGCCTGTGAGACGCAAACAATAACAAACAGAGGTGAGAGATGAAAGCTTTCCCAGGAGAAAGGTCTCCATTTCCTGCATCAGGAGACGAAGCTGCTCCATCAAACTGTCTGGTATGTGAGCCAACAGAAATGTTGAGTTTCATTTTGTTATTTCGTCTGAACCGATGCTGTCTGACCCCCTGAGAACATAAAATTAACTGACCACGTCTGAAATGTCCGGGCTGGAGCGCCTGACTAAACAAGTAGTGCAGGTTTATGTTTTAATGCTGCTTGTTTGTATCTTAAGCTGCTGAGAGTTTCATGTCCAGTTGAATACTCTTGAATAAAAAAGGACCAACTTTCATCAGTTCATCTGAATCGTGTCTTTCTCTTAGGTAAGTTTGCAATACAGATATTTTCAGAATCCATAAATCAATGAATTCTTTAGTCAATAAAAGGTCAAACGGTTGCGAAACATTCACATAAGAATTTCTCAGAGCCCAAAGTCATGACTTCGAGTTAATACTTTTGTCAGAGCAACAGTCCAAAATCCACAATCCGACTATTTCCTTGAAGAAAATGAAAAAAAAGCTGAAAATCCTCACATGTAAGAGGCTGAAACCAGCATATGTTTGGTCCTTTTGCTTGAAAAACAATCACAAGAATGATTCAGTGCTGATCAAAATCTTAAGCAGTTCATTTTCCTTTGACTGATAATCAATCTATTTATTGCTGCTGTAGTTAGTGTAACCTTTCCCAGATGTTTTGCTACAATTATTCATCTCTTTGACGTACCCGTTTTAACTCTCTTTTTTAATAAATCATGGGGAAGAGAGACAGACACACACACAAAAGTCATTAGTGCTCCTTAGTGCTTCCACATTCTGAGTATGCTACCAAAGCACTCAAGATATTTACATACTTTATCTTAAATCTCATTTTGTTATATTCAGATAATTTTGACTTCGGGAAGTGGGCACAACAAGAAAAAACAGTAAAAAAAAAAGTTGAAGCTTCTTTACCGTGAAAGTATACCACAAAATCCTAACAATAACAGTTAAATCACGAGGGAAATAAATGAACCTCCTGTCCTGATGACTAGACGAGATCTGACCATCATCTGATAACAGAGGAAACTCTGCTCCATTGTGTGAGTTTGATTAACACGGTGAGGAGATGAAGGCTCAGGAAGTGCTCACGCCCCAGTTTGGGCAAAGAAAGAGGTGAAGAAAAGCATGTGACTGAACTAAAGCAGGCTGACAGGTAAACAAAGTCAAAATCCAGATTATGGAAACATGAGTTTGAGTTTAACCTCCAATCATGAATGTGTGTGTGTGTGTGTGTGTGTGTGTGTGTGCGTGCGTGCGTGCGTGCGTGCGTGCGTGTGGAACAACACCTCTTCTCTCAACAGAGGAAGTCTGCTCTGAGGAAATAAAAAAGCAGGCATGATTAAATCACCGCCTCTTATTGTGTTCCACCCAAAAACAACAGCAGCAATGCCAATAACAGCAATGCAAGAGGTAGTGATGGTCAGCCCACCGTCAGTCCCACAGTCAGTCCCACACACACACCTGAGATTCTGAACCACCGAAGACTTGCGTTATTTATCTTTGAAGATAGACCATGTACGGATGTCAGTAACAATTCATCTCTTGGGGTTAATGAAGAGAAAAAACAGAGTGTTTGGCAGAGGTTAAAAGCCGAGCTGCGTCGTTAGGTAAGACAAGGCAACCATGTCACATGTTTGTGCTTCGAGGCCACAACAGTGGAGAGGGAAGGGGCGTAGAAGAGAGAGGGTGGAGAGCATGGACACAAAGGGGGACAAAAAAGCAGCAAATGTAATGGAAATTCCTTGACAAAGCCATGAATGTTTTGCTCCCTTAAGGGATTGCTGAGATGACAGTGAAACCACAGCGAGGCTCTGCCCTTTGTCAGTGACTGGCATCGAGGAAATATGAGAGCATGTCCTGTGGCATTCTGCTGACGGGGGGAAAAAAGAGCACAAACACGTGTACACAGGGGAAACTACTATTTCTAACTAATTCTCTCTATTGTTATTTACTACTTACCAACACATATGCTACTTAACAACAGGCATGCCTGTCGCCCACAGATGCTGTAATAATGAGCAAGGGGAGGAAGTGGGCGGAGGCAGCTGGTGTCAGAATGGGAGAATAAAAGAGAGATGCATAGAAAGGAGACACAAGAGAGGTCAAATCAATAGATGTCCTCAGAGCAGCAGGAGCAGGGAGGTGTGTGCGTGCCGCTCCACCGCTGCAGCAGCACTCCAACACTCTACTGACGAAGCTAATATTCATGATCTCCTCCACCGTCAACCGATGTACAAGATCCTTAAGTAAACGATGAGCAATGTAATCAGATTCTTTTATGAGCAGATGAGATCAGCAGGATTGTGTGCGTGTCTTCTCACTAGGGGACTCAGCCTTCTAACTGTCTCCCACCTGGGGAGGAGATGAGCTTATGTGGTGACATCATCTTTCCTTAAGGGGGATGGGGAGGAGGTGCACATCTGTCTGCAACACACAACACTAAACACAGTAACTGAAGTTCTGTCATAAATCAGAGCTCCAGTGAAGCTAAAGGGTATTTAAGGTGAGCCCATGTTTGGCCCGGAGCCTCTGACTTCAGTAATAAATGGTACTAACGTCACTTCAGAACATGCTGGAGTCAGCACTCTGCAGCATCCCTGCTCGCTCCGGTGCAGCCTCCCTCCTTCTCCTCAGCTACTCTTTGATTAAATGTGTGCTCACAAGGAGTTCGATGTGTGTGTGTGTGTGTGTGTGTGTGTGTGTGTGTGTGACTCACTTATCAGAGCATGCCGTAGGCGGGATCCAGCGGTGCTTTTAAGGAGTGAAAAATTACAATCTGTATGTAAAACAGTGGTCTTTCTGGAGGCTACTTCAAACTTGCCTTTGATTTTTCTCATCTACATCTCCTGTAGAGGTGGGACAGAATATCAATACGGTAACATGTACCGACTTGTGTGATGCAATTATCAAATTGCTGGTAGCAAATATCACTATTTTGATGAAAACAAATATGGCACTCTAGACAGCTTCCCCTGGCATTTTGAAGAAGTTCGCAGAGGGATTAAAGAAGAAGAAAACAACAGGATAATGTCAGACAGCAGTGAAAGTTAAGAAATGAAAAATGATAAGAGATGAAACTGTCACCAAATTGCATTAGTCCTGTGTGTGTTAGCTATTTAGCGTTAGCTCATTAGTTTCTATTCTTCAGTTTATCAGATATTGTGATGTATCATGATATAACTGCCCTGCAATATATAATTCATGACTGAATCGCTGTATCGTGATACTATTATCATGGGCTGTCTAATGTCTATCACACATCCCTATTCTCCAGTCTGTCGTTTGTAACACTGACATATCAGAAAGTACATAATTGAAACAAATGAAGGGACATGGCTGCCAAAGAATCTGCAGCACAGAGGCAATAACAAAAAGCCATGCAAGCGAGAGTGTGTTTGAGTGTATGTTTCAGTGATTCAGTTTGAGTCAGAGAGCAGAAAAAACAAGGAACGCTAACCTACACCCCCCCACTGCCGTCCCCATTTAATAAGCTGCACCAGACTGCCCCTCCCTCTAACTCCATAAACAGGAAGTGAGGCGCCCAGGCACTTCCTGTCTCCCTTCAAATGGGCCTCCTGTTCCCAGAGGCAGCACAGAGAAACCATGGGCTGCTGACTGCTGCTGCTGCAGGTACTACTACAAACAAACAGTTTCCCTGCCTGCTGCCTTTGCAGCCTATACACGCCTCCAGGCTCCGTTGTTTTGGTACTGCACTCTTTTTCTTCTGCCACCTGAACTACCACACAATGAGGCCTTTTTTTACTCGCCATTTAAGCCACCAAGCAGCTCTGAGGTTTCCCCATGCCTACAAGGCACCTGCTACCACACAGAGATGACTTGACATATTGTGCCATTTGTACATTGAGTGTGTTGCAGGAGGTAATCCTGTTGCCACTTCTTGTTTTAAATACTTAAATAATATAAAAGTTGTTTCAGTATCTAAAGAGCTGCAAAGAAGTTTTTATTTAAGCGTGTGCCTGGCTGTGTGTCCGTCTCTGCTGACTGTGTGGATCTAAATGCGGAGGTGAGGTTAGTGCAAGGCCATCTCTTTCTCCTCCTCCTCCTCCTGAGCCAGCAGGACTAGGCTGCACACACACACACACACAAAACACACGCAGTGTCAGTGTTATGTAACTGGCCCTATGTGTGTGAGGTCTGCCCTCAACCGTGACTAGAGGGCAGGTGAAAGGCGAGAAGGACAGTCAGGCAAGTCAGATCTAACAGACTTCTTTTATTTGCAGTGACTGTCCCTACACAAGAGTCAAATGTAACACACAACCTGACAGAGGAAACAAGAGTCAGACACCTCAGGCAGGATTCATCTCATCTCCATTTTTTTTTGAACTTATAACAAAGAGGGAAGGTAATATCATATCGCTAAGTGCCAGATTTTAAAAGACATTTCTGAGAACTAGAGGAGCAACTTAAGAACAGATCAATGTGAGAAATAATTGATAGATTTTAATGTTACGGATGAAAGTTTTCCTTATCCCTGATCATCAAAGTGCAGCACTTTAGTTGATGATGAATCCACTGAATCCCAAGGATTGATTCTGGACAGCATGCTCCATTTATTTCGGTGGTGTTTGGGAGGAGTGGTAAACAACAAACACAAGCTGGGTCAGCTGTACAGTAGATACAAAATCTAAGTGAAGTAAATCAGTCTTTTTCTGGAAATGATTGAATTTCTAATATTACATTTATATCGAACCAGTATGACAAAGTAGTTGGCTAATATAGTGCAATAGTTGCAAAAGACAGCACCATCCAATCTAGCCAAAGCTTCCAACACATACAAATTCATGGGATGTCAACGTACTATATCGTTGCTGCAGCATCCCAAATCTTTGAATAAGCTAACGTCAAAGTCCAGCGCATTTAAGCTCAAGTCAGTTCAGGTCCATCCCAGTGACGGGCAGCTGTGAGAGGAGGGAGTCTGCTGGGCTGAGGGTATGGGAGTGCAGGGTTTGATTTGGTGTTGAATGGTGTCCTTGTTAAGCTAAACGTCTCAGCTCTGTGGAAGCAGCCAAAGATAGCTTAATGAGAGACATATGGATAACAGTAGAGCCTGCTCCACTAATACAGCAC
Source organism: Tautogolabrus adspersus (assembly GCA_020745685.1). Classification (NCBI taxonomy): domain Eukaryota; kingdom Metazoa; phylum Chordata; class Actinopteri; order Labriformes; family Labridae; genus Tautogolabrus; species Tautogolabrus adspersus. The sequence goes on from CM036539.1 coordinate 12,548,872, forward strand.
ACACAGTATGATGAGACACTCAGGACTATTGTTCCACACGCCAAACATTTTCTTTTCCAAAATTGATCCTCCAAGAGAAGAAAAAAAAAAAACACACACAAGCTTTTGTCGTGCGATGAAGCCTGCAGGTCTGCTTTCCAGCAACATGTCAACAATAATACATCACGAAGGGAACAGAAACTTTAAACCTCATAACTGAGAGGAAAGTTGGATTTCCTGTTTCATTTTGCAATCATTTATGGAGAAATGACGGCCTGAAACTTTGACGGTGCAGAAGGAGGAAACCCCCCAAAAAAGGCACAAAATTAACAAAAGCTGGATGAGAACTTGACCCAGAACTGAACTCCATTGTGTGGTAGTTGTTGCCTCAGGAGAGTTGTAATGAAGCGGAAAAATGCTTGAGTAAGATTGTATTTGTGAGTAAGAGAGACTACATGTGATAATAGAGATTACAGTGAAGGGACACTGAACTAACAGTGTCACAAGGCTGACCTCTAAAGGTCAAGGTCAAACTGCAAAGCTTAATAATGATAATGTAATTAAATGGAATCAAATTAGCCGCCCAAAGTGAGAAGACTTCTTTTCAGCGTACTTTCAAAGACAAGAGCGTTTAGAGCGTCACGGTCACACCTGTAATATCTTCATAATCAAATTAAACAAACATGAGAGTTGTATCACTTTTATCTGAATCCTAGCCTCAAAGTAAGACCGTTCCACTGCTGTTCACTAGCTTACTACTTTTATATTCTAACTTTGTGGGGGTTTTTTGCACCACAGACACAAAGACAAATTCATTGTATGTACAAATGGCCTGGAAATAAAACCTGATTCTCAAGAAACAGATTCTAAATAATGTTTAGAAATAATGTGATGAGAGAATGATACCATGTATGACTCTGAAATACAGTAAAGTTATGTTTCTATATGTAATTCAGGCTGAATTATTTGGCTTTTAAGGGTACATGGCGCAATGTGTCCTGCTTTAATGTACCTCCTATAAATAATGGAATCTCTGCTCCTGGCTGTATATTAACATTCACTCAAAGCAAGTATGGTGACTTTATGTCTTTGATGACACACTGTACAGACCCTCCCTCATGATGAAAATCAGAGGTGACACTTATGGACGTAGAGCTGGCATCCAGTTTGTACTCCACACAATGCTACTGTTGAAAGCTGAAACACCGGAGTCTCAGGGACCGAGTGCTGGCCCGGGTCTGAGGTCAGCAAGGACCCGTTTTGGATGGGTGTGCCTCAAAACACACACATCAATCAAGCACTATAATATCACCAACAAGCCTTTTGATTGGCTAACAGCAGAGGAAATGCTAAAAATAGAAGTGACGGCCCATTTTGGCTTAATGAGCCAATATGAGACATTAGTGCTCCATCCAGGCCCCACCCCTGCTTCATTGACGTAAGTATTGCTGACGTAAGCCGTACCTTTACAAGGACTTCTGTGTGTGTTTCAACAAAAGCCTACAGTATATCACACATGTGCAGATACATGACACACACATAACAGACAGGCTGTTATTCAAACGAAGAGAAGCAGTGAAGCAAAGTTCTGAATCACACTGAGGCCTAATCTAATCCAGCTGTGCTGTGTGCGTCTGAGTTAAAGCTACAATTTTACCCTCACCATCAAAATGCTCCTCAGAGAAGCAGAGAGTTATATTTAGACTTTATACAGCAGTGAAGCCAGGCTCAGGCAGGCTCACCCCACAACCACAAGAGAGGGGAACCAGATCCTTTCTGCTCAGCCTGCTAGAGAGCTGAGACTAAATCAAATACCCTTTCATTCTCTAAGGCACAATAACCAGTAGAGAGCTAATTCAGGTGATAACAAGCAGAAAAAGGGCAAAGTCTCTTAGGTCAGTGCTTTGTGCAAACAACTAAAAACAAAAAAAGGAAAGGACACATCTGCACCCCTGTGAAGGAACACTGTGTCCAAACAAACAGAGCCAAGCTGCCAAACAGGGCACACAGGACTTCTGGCCGAATATCATTTCTCTCCAACTAACTTCTCAAGCAAATAAATCCTGTAACCAGCAACACCTAACTGTTCTGCCTTTTGGTCAGCTATAGGAGACTGGCAAAGTGCCATCCCTGTCCCTCAGTCCTCAGTCCCTCCTTCCTCCACCGCCTCCTTCCCTCCCACAAGTCGATGCACGCTGTGTGTCTGACTACAGCAGAATCATTGCCTGCTACAGCAGCACTGTCCTCAAATGTCTCCTACAAAACCGCAGCAGCATAACAGACAGACTGGATCAAAAGGGGGAGGGAGAGGAGGAGGGGGAAGGATGTAGAAGTTAATGAAGGTCTGATAATGAAAGCCAAAGTATGCTGGGGAAAAAAGTGTGATGTAAACAACAACAATAAACAACAGCAGTAAAGAGGAAGTAAAGGTCAAAAAGGCATAAATGAGAGACTTGGTTAACTACCGATAGAAGAAGCAGTCACAGCACACCAGAACCCCCATCAGGCCGGCGGTGACGCACTCTTCCTCCTTTTCACCTCCACGTCTCTGCTCCTTTCTTTCGCAAAAACGTCTACCAGGTGCAGCAGCTCCAGCATAGCACCTTGTGTGATCGTACAGGAACGGCCTCGGACTTGGCCGCAGGTCACACAGGACGGACTGACTTTCCAACCCGGGACGTTTAGCAAATGCACCAAAATAAAGACACTTTAAAAACAAAAACAAAAAAAACATTCACGAGTCCAGGCACACTTCTTAAAGCATGTTTCTCTTTCTCTCTCCTTTCCAACTACTGCAACTGCCTTCCTCACTTTCACACTCTTTGCTTGCACTCTCTCTCCCCCTCCCTCTCTCTCTCTCTTGCTTGCTCTCTCTCTCTCTCTCTCTCTTTTGCGTTCGCTCGTTGGCTCCCACTTGAAAGGCGGGAAGATTAGCTTGGCAAACAGAGTCCCATAAACAAACTGCTGACTGCTGGGCAGCACAGGGTGGACTGCAGGAGAGATAGAGAGAGAGAGAGAGAGATGGACAGAGAGACACAGCAAGAGAGAAAGAGGGGGGGGGCAGTCCCTGAGAGGCAGCAATCTCAGCCATCTGTATACATCCTAAACAAGAGCTACACATTCTCTGTCCACTAGTCCTTCACACAGACCAAACATACATCTGTTTGCTAAATCTGGGCTGCATTCAAACCTCTGTGGAAAGTTAATCAGTGGAGCCTTTTCGTACTTTTGCACATGAAGTGATATGTGACTTATTCAGAATAGCACATGGCTAATTGTCAACTCTTAAGTCAACACTGGGTGACTAATAAGGATGCATGTTCACTGTTTCACACACTTGTGATATAATAGTGAATCTTCATTCACAAAAATGATGCAGAGGTACTCGATGGGAGGGGCTAGCGCAGAGACCAGCCCCCAGGAAGCGAGCCAATCACTGCAGAGTGCTGTTGTTGTGGTTAGGGCATATTAAGGTGAAGGATACAAACTGATTCATGGGCCTCCTAACATCCCTCTCTCTCTTCCCTGCATTTCTCAATAAAAGTAATCACTTCCCTTTTGTCCTCTGCTTTTTACTTCCCTCTGTAATGATCAAAACAAACACACGGTTAGTGAAGCACACTCCCGAGGACTGCAGTGGCCAGGTGATGCTGTAATCGAAGGCTGCAGTGAGTGCTGCGCTGGGCTGACACAGGATTAAGCGGCCGTGACAAAGGAAGGAGACACAGCTGAGAGCTGGTGCTCAATGTCAAACAGGCCAACGCTCGCTTTTCAAAGAGGAGACAAAGAAACTGCAGCATGTGGAGAAAAAAGATTGAGATGACACAGGCGCGGATGACAGTCAGAAAACAAAAGATACACTGCACGTTTTTCTGTCACAAAGACTAAATAAAAATCAAAGACCTAACACTGCTGCACACAACTTTGGATTACATCACAGGACAACGCTCTGCCTCCTCCACTGCTTCTTTTTGAGATAAAAAGATGACAAAGACAAACTGCAGCAGAGCTCAGCACTTTTACATCCAATGACGTCACCCCTCCTCCTTTTCCTCCTGCTCCTTCAATATCTTCTTCTCCTCCTCCTCCTCCCTGGAGGCCTGTCACCAGGAGCTGCAGTTATCAGACCTCCCCTGTTCAAGTTTAATTACCTCATCCCTCTCACCTGCACACACAATGGCAACAGAGCACGCATGTGACACCATCACACACAAAGAAGCAGTAACACACACTTCCTAAGAGAAAACAGACAGTGGAGGAGGGGTTTACAAGCGATAACATCATTCTCGCAATTTTCCTCTGTGTGGTTAAGTTGGCGTTTCCCACCCATTAGCTACCTTTGTGTTTGAGTACCTAAGAAACAGGAAGTGGGTTTTTGTTTGTGTCAAGTACAGCGGAAGCCCATATGCCTTGAAACAAAGCGAAGGGGAAAAGGAGTAGCAAAGGAAAAGTGTGAGAAATGAAAGTGCAATTAAATCATCTGAAGGTTTGAATGATATGAACATGCTCTTGAGGGTTTGTTCAAGCTCTTGGTTGTTATCGTGAAATCCAGACAAGCACTAAAAAGCGAGACATCCGTTCTAACGGTCATGTGGGCTGGATTCTGTGTAACATGGTGTGCAGATGGCAGGGGGACAAACAGATTTTTTTTTAAATAAACTTGTGACTTGTAGTGAAAACACTATAAAGAGAGCGAGAGAGGCTGGACTACTGGGGAGAGGAAGGAACCAACTCATGACCGGGTTTTAGATATACCAGGATGTGAACAGAGGCTTTTGCAATCATTTTGAGGGAAAGTGGGTTAGGGGGAACATCAGTCACACTGCTACAAACAAGTGAAGTTGCTAGGTGATGGGACAGCCATGAGGGGGTATTTCTGTAGAGGGGAAAGAGAGAAAGATAATGAGAGAGCGAGAGAGAGAGAGGGGAGGGGGGGGATGAAGAGGAAGGGGAGAGATCATTTTGCTTTTTCCTTAATAGAAGAGAGGAAACAAAAGAGAGCCCCCCCCCTTAGAGCGAGACAAACAGGTTTCTCCCGATCCAGGAACACGTGGGCATCACACTGGTGAAATCAGGGAGCTTGAAAGGAATTGATACATTAACAGACTTGGATGTGGTGTTTAAGGGTCATTTTGCTTAGTATCTGTTAAAAAAAATAGTTAACTTAATGCATATTTGCTGTTTTTAATACCTAAAAAATTCATAAAAATGCACCCAAACAATTAGCCAAAAGCTCACATGTGTGCATAACATTGCAATAAATTGCTTATGATGCAATAAAGTCTCCTATGATAGAAGACTTGCTGTGAGATATTGCATTGTTGAAACAACATAGAGTGCATTAATAGAATATAAAGTCACAGTCAGCCTCCACGGAGATATCACAGAGAACGTGAAGTCATTTATGAGCTCTGAGCATATGACAAATCCTCCCTCTATACCTCCCTCCCTCCCTCCTTCTCAAATAGTTTACAGACTAGGTTACCGCTACATTAAAGTAGCCTCTTACCTATTTAGCGTATAGGACCCGTTCCTTTTAAACCTCATCCTGGACGACAGGAAGCGGATAAAGAAATCCAGAATTGACGGTGTTTCAGCTTTTTGTCGCGCCCTGGAACAAACAAAACCCCGCCGTGTGTCTGTCTCTCTGTTTCCTTCTGTGGACGGCTGCAGAGCCAACAGACGCGGAACAATACAAGGAGTTGCTCCTTGCAGCCCTCTCTCACTCCTCCAACACCTTTCTCTTTATCTTTCTATCGTTTCTTCCCAGACCTCCTCCGCCTTCTCCCCCTCCTCCTTCTCCGGTCCCCCCCTCGGTTAAGTTTCCGTGGAGCAGGGTTAACGAGTCCTCAGACTGCGGGCGTTTCGATTAAAACACACAAAAAAGAGCTCGTATCGTTCACATAGCTACTGAAGCGATGTAAGTTGGGAAAAAAATCTCGTGTTTCTTACACGGAGTCTGGTTGAGGCTTGGTCGGCTTTGTGTCCACAGCCGCGCTGACGTAAACCACCACGCTTTTACTCCCCACCGTAGAAAAAAACATGTGTAAAACTTGAACCCTGTCGTTTAACGTGTCCACATCTTCATCCCCTTCTCCGGTTCAGTTCGGCGTCATTACACCGAACTAAAGCGACGTCTATATACGGGAAAACACAAAGATGAGAGCTACAAGCCCGGCGGAACATTTATGAAAATGGTTATCGATGCGAGCCAGCTTCGTTCTTCCCATTCACGGTCCTGAGGAGGCTCTCGTGTTTCAACCGCGTTTCCTATCTGAGCTGCTATACACACACACACACACACACACACACACACACACACACACACACACACACACACAAACACACACACACACACATATTATTCCCCCATATGCTGAACACAAACCAGACTCCACCAACACAACGTAACTCCTGTCAACGCCTGAAGGGTGAGACCGATTTAAAGCTAAGAATAGTGCTAAGGAGCCATTAATGCAATTTAAATCTAAAAGAAAAACCTTCCTGGTGTGTGTGTGTGTGTGTGTGTGTGTGTGTGTGTGTGTGTGCGTGTGTGTGCGTGTGTGTGTGTGTGTCTTTCTCATAGACACACAGATTCTCACTCTACAGGTCATGGCTAGAAGTTGGTCAACATGCTTAGACCTGAGGAGCAGAATTGGGACTTTTTGTTAGAAAGGTCTACACATCACTGACTTAAACAGCCTATTTATTGATCAACCTTTTATTAAATGACACTTATGACACTTTAGAATTGTTTTCCATTTGGTTGTTGAATTTGAACTGCTAATAAATGTGTCCGCTAAATACCAAATACCACCAATGAACTCTTGACTTCAAACCAGGTGCTGCTGCAAGAACAATGACCAAAAACAATGAGAAACAATCCCTGCCGGCTAATGAGTCATATGTATGCTATGAAGCTTTTTAAGTATCCTCTGATAACCCCCCCCCCCCCCAGCAATAGTTGACGACAAAATGGTTTGTGGGACTGTGGAGGAAATGACAGGCGTGATAACCCAAAGTGTCTTTGAGCAGACACAGAGGTGACACTGGAATTGCTTTACAATGATAAAGCGTGATCTTTATCACCTTCCTCCAGCTCACAGCCTCAAGTGTGTATAGATGCCCTGAGGGAACTGTACAACCCTGAATCAATGTGTGTGCATGTGAGCATGTGAGCGTGTGTGCGCGCGTGTGTGTGTGTGTGTGACTGCATGTGTACACCAGTCACAGCTGAGGTGAGGCAAAGCTCTTGTTTTGTCAAGCTTGGATTTGTTTTGTTATGGAGAAAAAAGTTATTGCAGAGTAGAAAAGATGGATGGGATAAATGGAGAGAATGACATAGTGCCAGACCACAAAGACTAAAAAATGGAAAGACCAGATGTGCTGCTCTTACATCCAAATGAGGATACATATGGGCGGGGGGGGGCGCAAGGGTCTCCAACTTGATTCAAATCCAGGTTAATGTTTTAGGGTTACATGCAATATGCTTTGGAAACTTTTACTAGTTAAATCATCCTAAAATGACGTTTTTGAAACTATACTCAGGGGAACACATTTTTTCAATTTTCATCTCAAAACTACAAACTATTAATTATTTCCCAGAATATCAAGATGGAGATTAATTAAAGGGCATATTTCCACATCATCTCAGAGCAAATGTCTAGTTAAAAGAATCCTGTGTGCACCATGTCCACTGAAAACTCTCTAATAATAATCTCATTAACTTTAGTGAGTATAGGTCTTCTTGAGGGATTAAAGCATGGAAAAGTACAAATTGATAAATCCAGGAGTGCGTGTAAATTTAAGGGCATCCAGGGTAGCACTACATCATGGGAGTGTGGTGCAGTCTGTTATATCTGTGTGTGTGATTCTTATATTCCTCCAAAAGCACTCAGTGTTTGTTTCAATGGCTCTGAGCTCGTTTATTACAATAAGAGCATCCTGGCACTAAAACTGCTGATCAATGGCACTAACAGCACTGCTGCTGCTGCTGCTCAGTCACTGCAGAGTTACACAACAGCCACACAAGGGAGGAGAAGAGCAGGAGGAGGTGGAGGAGGATGAAGATGATGGGAGGCAGGTGGAGGACTCAGGAGGGGATGGGACAGAGAAGACTTTAGGGTTCAAAAGAAAAGAGTGTTAAGACTGCAGATCACAGAGGCACAATCAGCTTGAGCTTTATTGATGCTGCTCCAAAACAGCCCTCCCCCTTTCCTCCTCTTTTTCTCTCCTCCTCCTATTCACTCTCAATCCATTCCTCCTTCCTGCACTTATTCATTGCCTGCACCTCAACTACCCTTGATTTTATTGCTCCTTTCTGGAGCCTCCTTCATTAAGCTGATTTGAGCTTTCTCTTCTCTTTTGCAGTCCTTATTTCTATACAGGCCTGTTTTGCATTCATCACTTACTCGCATCATGAGCCTCTTTTTCCTCCTTTCTGTCCATCCAGCTCAGTTCCCCTCCCCGCATTCCTCCTCCTGGTGCATGTTGTGCAAGAATGATGTGAACTTTGTGTGTGTGTGTCCATGCATACTAATGGCATTACAGATGCTGCATTGTCTTTTTCTTCTGAGAATGAAGATGAGTTTCTCTGAAGGTGCTGAAATTTAGGATAACATTTAAAAAAGGTTGAAACACTCTTTTCTCTGCTTCTTTGTCCAATGGACAGAGAAGCTTCCAGAAAACAGTTACTGTCGCTGGCTGCAGTGCAGCTGTGGAATAGCCCTGGCCCCTCTACTCATATAGGCTTTCCAGGAATACACTTCACAGAGGCAAACACTGGACCGCAGTGCACACACACACACACACACACACACACACACACACACACACACACACACACACACACACACACACACACACACACACACACACACACACACACACACACACACACACACACACACACACACACACACACACACACACACACACACACAGTATTAAGTTAGTCTTAGTCTTAGTATTAAGATGGAAGCCCCCACACAAGCTTGAGATAAAGCATTGGATCTTTTTATTACGTGACATAATTTCTTTGGAGCTTTCAATAGCAAGAACTAATGGTGCTAAGGATAGCTCTAAGCATACTTTATCCAGTGCTCTGGAGAAAATTAATTTAAATTATACCACACAATCAGTTCAATAAGTTATGATGAAGTGCAAAAATGAAATCGATATGCTTTACAAACCGCTGCCCTTTGGTTGAACGAGTATTATTATAATTATTATAATTATTATTATTTTATTATTATTATTATTATTATTTTTTTTTTTTTTTTTTTTTCTCTTTTTGTTTTGTAATTGCTGTCATTGATTTGATAGGTGCATGTATATATGCATGTATGTGTATATATGTGTAAATGGATATATATGTACGTGTTGTATGTTCGTGTGCTGACTATTAACGTCAGCCATTCTCATTGAATATGTACCTGGGTTCTATGCGGGGTGGGGGGAGGAAGGGGAGAGGTTGAGAATGGAGGAAACCGGTGATTTGATGGTTTGTTGTTGTGTACAATTTTGCCTCCATTTGAAAATTGAAAATAAAAAACATTTGATCACAAAAAAAAAAAACACACACACACACACACACACACACACACACACACACACACACACACACACACACACACACACACACACACACACACACACACACACACACACACACACACACACACACACACACACACACACACACACACACACACACACACACACACACACACACACACACACACACACACACACACACACACACACACACACACACACACACTAATGTGGCTCCAGCAACTTGAGTGCATACATGATAGAGAGCTTTAAGGTGACCATGTCAGGGCTTTTGCCAAGTTCTTGAGAACAGAGGTGATACTGACAGAAAGCACACACACCTTCGATGTTATGCAGAAAAAAGATACATCTTACAAAACCACTAGAGTGTGTGTGTGTGTGTGTGTGTGTGTGTGTGTGTGTGTGTGTGTGTGTGTGTGTGTGTGTGTGTGTGTGTGTGTGTGTGTGTGTGTTACGCAATGTATGTCCACAGGGTCCTGCTGCCAAGTACCAATAGCTTACTGTTTCTGTCACTCCCACACCCTAAATATGTTTCAGCACAAACAAACACACACACAGATCTCAGTTAGAGGTATATGTGAGCTGGAGTCAGGCCAAGGTGAGCAGTATAAAAGGGCCTATATATACAGCCAGGCAGGGTGACGCCAGGAGTCCGTCTGTTTGTCTGTCTGTTCTGTCTCTCACATACAGCCCATCACCTCCATAACTCACCTTAAAATTAACTCAGTATAGAGGCTTATGGGGAGTTGAAATGCAAAGTAATTGGTGAAATAACAGTGTTGTTGACATTTCCTCAAATGTCCTGTGAATGCCCTCTAACGTCAAATGTTATGTCTGGGTATTTCTGTGCCTTTCTACCCCAAAATCAGTATTATCTTTCTATATCAAGACAGCTTTGGTTTCCCTTCCAATTCCAGGAAATGAAATGCAACCTTACCCATGGACTGATCATGAGTAAAGCATCCTGAGAATTTGAAGCTCAGCTCCAGCATCAGAAAACCATTTTTTTCTTGGAAAGGAAAAAAGTACAAATTGTTTTTACATTTCCATCACTTTGTGACCACTACACAAACCTTAGGATGACAGGGTACTGGCCATTAATGATGCAACTCAATCACTTCACAGCTGAAATAATTTGTTGACACTACAATCATTCAGTTAACACATGATTAATCAGCAAACTATTTTGATAACCCATGTATCATTAAATGGATATTTAGATGTACTTTATTTCAACCTCTCTACACTGGATATTTGCTGGTTTCTGAGTTTTCTCTAATTATTATTTATACATCTGTGGGCTCTGGATTGTCTGTCAAGAAACCAAGGTGACATTAGAAGAGGCTATGTTGTTGTTTCACCATCTACTGACATCTTAAAGGAACAAATCACCAAATGACCAATAGAGAAAAAAGTGAAGTCATAGCAATTGTGGAAAAACAATGACATTTCTCGTGGCATTAAAGTAGCCTGCAGGAAATATGGGATATAAAAACCTTTTCAACACATATTACAAAAAGCACACCATAAATAAATCACCTCCCCTGCCTTTTAAATCAAGTATTGTATTCTTTTAACTGTTTACAACATCTGTCCTGCAAGAGCTGACTCATGACTCACCGAACTCTCCTTCCAAACTGAAGGTGAAGTACTGATACAAGGAGCTGCAGAGGACAGTGGGACTATGACGCCACCTAGTGTTGACCAGAAATATTTCACCTCTCATGAGGAAATACCAGAGCAGCATCTCTCATGCTCTCATTCCTCCTCTGGGCCTGAGGTGCAGTGATGAGAGAAAACGGGCAGAGGTGGAGGCAGGTGCTGAGGTCCCGTTTACTGGTATGCAGTCTGGTATTGCTGGCATGTGAACAAAGGCTCTGCAGAAGTGATGGAGGTGAGGAGGTGAAGAAAGAACATCAAAAAACAAAAGATAATGAAAGGAAGGAGAAGGAGAGCAGCACTAATGCCTCAGTGACATCTGGTATTGCTGGTATGTGAAAAATATGGAGGGCTTGAGATGACTGGGAGGAGAGGTAAGGCCTGCAATGGTAGCACAAAACCACAAGACCTTTTTTTTAGCTCTTTGAGTTAATATGAGCTCCTAGAAATACAGTAAGAAGCTTCTGGACTTCTTCCTCAAAGAATATGTCCAATGAAGAAAAATGTTCACACTGGTTTACAATTTTAAAATCATAAGAGGAGAGGTTGAGATGATGACAGAATCCATCAGTGTTTCTTAAAGATCTGATAATTAAACATGCGACTGCCATCAAGCCACAACTTGAAAATCTAAACTGTCAGGCCTGTTTTTTTTTAAACAAATCACCCCATGACATCAACTTGACTGTATAAAAGGACAAAAAGGAATTAGAGAGCAAGCCTGAGCACAGAGAAGAACAGAACTATTGATCTGTGTCTGCCTCAGGCTGCGGATGGACTGGTATTGCTGGTTTAATACTGCAGCTACTTGATTCGGTCATGTTGGACTGGAGCTGATAGAGTCTGATGCATGCTGGGAAGGCCTGCAAGCCATGATTATGCAACAACAAGATCTGATTTCATGCTCATTGGATCACTCTTCCAAACTCTTTCTTATACTCTCTTGTTCTTTATGCCATCACGGATTCCCGTCTGTCCACTGGTTCCTTCATCTCTTTTCTTTTCTTATCTCAACAGTTAACTTACGTGACCTCCTTAAATCAACATGTTGACCAGACAAAGTTACCCAACCGCTGACAGGTATGATTTTTTCCCCAAAAAAGCTCTTGTACCCAGGACAGTCACAACTACTGTGCTGGAACCGTGCTGCCCTCTTGTGTTCAAAATAATTGATTCAGTTATGATATTTCATTTCCTACTGTTACTCAATTTAACATGTGATTGATATTTAAGAGATTTAATGCCGCTGAGCAGAGAGGAAAAAAATCATCTTTCCCAATAATTGTTACAGAACTAAATAAAAACACAAGTGACCAAACTGTGAAAATTAACATTTGCAGTTCAATCCTCTAATAAGAGATGCAGACACAAACACACTACAGAGTCAAAGACCGTTTGGATCTTTACCTCAACTATTAAAAAAGCAGTGTTGAATTTGATGTGACCCTACATGCTCTGTGAAACCAATCACTGTCAGTTCCACCTTTCACATCTCTCGTATGCGTCTCTGAGTTGCTCAGCCGGCTGCTGTCAGACTCCGCTCTCTGCTCACTCTGTTTAATGTATGCAAATCTCCCCGACTCGTGGTTGTGTTAAAAACACCACAGAGAGGGTGTGTCACACTCAGGGAGCTTGTCCCGGCAGCTCTGAGCTGATGCTGGAGAAAAAAAGGCCTCACCCAGGCAGGTAGCTAATCCACGCACTAAAGACAGCTCTTTATACTTCTATGGAATATGCATACATGTCCACACAAACAAGCTTAAATGTGCACTCCACTGCTGCCAGCCGTTACACAACAGCTGGCATGTGTAGTAGAGTGTAAGAGTGTGCATCCTCTTTTTAAAAGAGAGCAGTGAACTCTGACCACCTTCGACCACAGCTGCTCACCTGTCTGCTGCTTGAGATGCACAGCAGATAGAGAGCTCTAATATACCAGCTTCAGTGAAGAGTTCACCTTTATGTGGACAGAAGAAGTAATATGTGTTCATAACGTTTCTAGGATAGAGAAAAGTCTTAAAAGTAAGATTCACCTTAAATCTTAATCACTTCATTCTGTTGGTGATTTTTTGATACTTTTTTCGGGCATTTTTCTTTTTTTCCCAGAGGCCACTTCCCTTTGTACTGATCGCATATAAAATATGGCAGAGGACACATATGCTAATTAGCAGAATTAACACACAGTGGTTATCACTGACAGCAAAGGGGACACGTCAACCAACGAGATGCAGAGAGCCTAAAGACAGACAAAGACACGTACAATTGGAGACAGAGATCACGTTTCTGCTCTCTGATCTCTCTGATAAACCACACACAGTGAAAGACACCCAGATGGAGCATGCATGGGGAAAGCAGCACTTCCTGTGTTTGTGCATCTTGCTGTTTGCTTTCCCTTCAGCTCGACGAGTGACGAGGACTTCCTGCGAGCTCCTGCTTAAGACTCCCTGCCCTGACGGCGAGGCAGAACAATGAGGAGGAAAAGGAGAGCACGTTACAGTAAAGGGTGCGGCAGAGAGGAAGAAAAAGGCATAACGCACAATCCTTAAAAGGCAGACACGAGGCTTTATGCAAACAGAGGCAAGGATACAGGTGTTCATGAGGACACACACTCAGGCCAGACAAGCAAATATGCAGGCAGAGCACAAACTGTCATAACAAAAAATAAAAAAAAGGGGAAGGACAGAACAAAACAAAAAAAGACTTCAAGCTTCAAACACCAAACCTCACTTAAAATAATCAAACTCAGCACGACAAGGCTAAATTTGCTCTCACACCGCAGTCACCTTAACAATGTGATCCGCTGCGATTATAAGAAACGTCCCATCTGCTCGCACTGCCCCCTCGCCACATTAACTCACCAGAGCGAACCAAAAAAAAAAAAACCCTGACCTACAGTTTCTCTACGAGAGGAAACGGATGTGGAGCGTCTCTCACTCACAGAAGCAAAAGATCAAACTGACACATTCAGGGAAGGTGAGCGACAGACGCAGCTCAAACACAGGATATCCAGCACCTCAGTTTGAACACGTTGAACCTCAGTCACAGCCATAGAGAGACTCTATTTCTATCCTTCCCCTGGCTTTTTAATTAGAGTCAGGAAGGTCACGGGTGTTGAATGTGTTTCAAGGAATTCAGGCGTCTTCCATGAAAGATGGAAGTCAGTTGCATTGTGGGTAATGTAGGATACAGTGTTGTTAGAACTTGATACTTATTGTGGAATTACATCAGATTAAATTATATTTGAAAACACTTTTCCTCTTTATTTTCAGGGTGTGAAAAAGCATAATGCTGTAGTGCTTTACTAGAGGTCACAGATTGTATAAATGTCTTTTTTTTTTACTTGATTATTTCTGGGTTTTCCGTTCCTTTGGTTGGACAGCTAAAGAGGAAAAAGAAATGCTGGGAGAGAGACAGTAGGGTAGACATGCATCAAGGGCTGAGGCTAAACAGCGCCCCAAACTAAGGGAATTTCACAAATTGTAAAACAACTTATTTGATTAACTGTTAGATACTGCTAAGGCATTGGCTAATCTGCACACACACTGACAGTCCAGCCTGCTCGATTGTTAATGGGCATCATGTGTAATATCACTACGGACAGGACAGGGTCTCTGCAGACACAATCACCTCCACACATGTATGGATTACTTTTGTACAAGTATTTTATCTTTTCAGGAAAAGCTACTGACTCCATCTTTAACAACAGCTGCATCTACTATAGGCAGGTGCTCCTATTTAAATAACTAATGCTTCTTATTCTAAAGAGAAAATCAAATGTAAAGGTGATGTATACCAATAACATTTGTTTGCTATCAGAAGTTTTCATAATTGCAGCTCTGTTGTGATTCCTTGGTGTGGCCTAAACACATGAAGTCCCTCTCTGTATGAATCTCTCCACAACACACATGAAACTCCAGAGGAGTATAAACGGGCCTTTCAACTGCTCTTTTAAATATAGATAAGTGATGACATGTGGTGCATTGGTAATGTGGATGTAACCAGTTCTAGCTCAGGGCTGTGATGTTGAAACACTGCCAGTGACAATGACAAGTATTGACTTGTTGTATAATTATTAGACAACACAGAGAAGGTTGTTGGCCTCTTCTCAAACAGCCGCACATAACCAACATGGGACAGCTACAGGGAGGACCTGAGGATGAGGAGAAGGGAAGGGAAGAGGAGGGACGATAAAGTTAAACAAAAAAAACAGAGGTCAGGAGTCACCATTCACTGCACAGATCTCTTTCCTCCATCACTCTTTATGTAGGCTAATCTCTTTCATCTCACCTCCCCTGAGCTGGCCGTCTCACTTAGCCTCATTTAACCAGCTAACGACCGGTAATAAATCACACTCCTCTCACCTCTAATCTGTAGAGCCTGTTCTGCTGTGCTCCCTCCCTCTGATATATGACTCAGTCCGCTCCAGCTTCCAGTGTGAGCAGCTACTGTAGGAAGAAAAGCTCTGTGGGGAGTACGGGCCAGACAGCCAGCAGAAAACACAGCCAGGTAGAACTAAAAAACGAGGTAGTGGGATGAAAGTAGAAACAGACCCAGACTTCACATTTTCATGGCGTGTGCTAGTTTTTTTATTTTTATTGTATGCCTAATTACTTTTGTTCTTGCTCAGTCAGAAATTCAGGATATGAAAAAGCATAACCTCTCAAATCCAGTCACATAAAACCACTACATACATATATATTGTTTTTTAAGACATTGTGTTGTAATGAATGTATATATAATAAGTAAACAAGTCTCAGAAGATAATTACTTTCAATGTGATTAAACGCTACAGGCTTATCTCAGTCAGTATTAAAAAAGTTGTGAAGTCCAAAACAAAACGTATGAACTTTAATGATAATTTGATGACTCATCATGTTTGGTAAGACTTCCCAATCAAAGTCCAAACTAGGAGAACTGTAGTTTCTGCTTAGTCAGCTTCTAAGTCTGTCCATCACAAATTAATTATAAAAACAAATTCATCTTATTTTTAATTATCTGAAAAGAAGAATAAAGGCGAAACAAAGAAACACAGTTCGCCCCTCACATAACTTTTTGCATCTTGTACTGAACAGTGAAACGTTTCAAGGTTGAGAGCCTGAGTTGGAGGTGATGGTGTGAATTCCTTACTTCTCACTGGCTTCCTGGATTTAACTGAGTCAAAGTGAGCTGCTGACCTCGCTCCCACGCTCATAATACCCATAATACCTTATGTTCTCAGCACACTTTAGCACAGCTAGCTTCTGACCTAGCTTCTAATGCCGCCACACTATTGGCTACCCAGCGCACAGTCCACCCATGATCAATACGCTTTTAGGAAGGTACCGTCTAGCAGGTCTAAGGCTGGAGAAAAAGATTGGCGCTGTCACATCCGGCCAGGCAGCTGTGAGTGCAAGATCTAGACCGTGTTATGATGACGTGAAGAGCAATGTGTGCGTTTGTGTGTGTGTGTGTGTGTGTGTGTGTGTGTGTGTGTGTGTGTGTGTGTGTGTGTGTGTGTGTGTGTGTGTGTGTGTGTGTGTGAACAGGACAACACACGGGCGGAGCATGTTCCCCAGTGTGGCCCTCTGTAAGCCCTCAGTCACTCAGACTTATCCGTGTTTACACACACATACCCCCTTATGGGGATATCAGAGAGGCCTCACAGGGGTCAAATCCTCTGTTGTGTGTCATGCGTTTTTAAGTTTTGTGTGCAGCCTTGATCTGTTCAGCCTCACTCCTGGCAGGCCCGGTCAGCAGCTCCTAAACAGTGACCCAAACCAAGCAGCGGAAATCAGACGACCCAGAACGTCAGCTCCCTCTCTGTTATCACTTTGCCTTTAATCAAAGTCAAACTCTGAACTCAAACATTTCTCCTCTCCTCCTCTTCCTCTTCATCCTTTTTTGGATACAAGTATCTCATTAAGCTTATTAAACACACATTAACGTTTATTACTAAGCCTGTGTCAGATCTGCAAATGTAAAGACAATGCATTCTACAAGCTGCTAAAGTAATACCTGTTTGGGAAATCATCTAAATCTATAAGTCTAAAATGCTGCATTTTTGTGTGTGTGTGCAGTTTGAACCGGTTTGAAACCTCTTAACTGATTCTGGGTGTGGATTTTGTCAACTTAACGGAAATTACCTTGTAAAAAAAAAAGGTCACAACTTGTTTTACGATCTTCAGAGCTACACCCTCCTATCTGCACTCAGGCTGCACGCTCCCTCTTGGCGCTCACGGTGGCAGGAAGTCGAGATGTACAGGCCATATGTGCACATCAGAGCCATACGGCAGGGCTGTCAGCAGACACATATGAAACATATGGCTGCTGGTGCTGACCTGTCAGATATTAAGCCTGTTCTATCGCACTCTGCCTTTAATCTCACTGACCTGACTTGCTACACTTTGACATGTGCTATAGGATAGTTAACACACACACGCAGAAAGATAAAAGGCGGGAGCACTGAGAGAAGGGAAATCCTCTCTCCTCTATCTCTTTCTATGTGTCAATGGACTGTTTCTTCATTTCCTTCATGTCTTATTTTCAGTGATGCCGGTTTCTTGCTTGAACCTGTCCAACAAAGCCGAACACAGCTCACCACACCCTGACATCTGTAACATCTGACACCATGTAGTGCACCAGGCCAGGCTGCCAAGTAGCATCATTTTTTTCTTCTTCTTGGCTTTTGTTTCAATTTGTTTCCTGGATCCAACACAATCTATCAATGGAACTGTGCCTTCCTTACTTACCGTTTACTGGTAATACTTATGGCCTGGAAGTTTACCTGTCCATTTATCCAGAGCTCAATGTGCCTCATTTCACTCACATTTACCTTGAAAAAAAGATGCATACACTGAAACAAATCTAGGAAGACAGTAAAGACTCTAGCCAACCTCAATGGTGTAGCTTTTCTTGCTGCCAAGTATCACACTGAAGACTCTGTATGCTGATCATGTGGAGTTCTCTGTTAAGATGTTGCCTGTCCTGAAGGGTGAGCAACACAAAGAAGTATTGACACATGAGCAGACTTTTCTCAAAATGAAACGCATCACTTTTTGTATTGAGCAAAAAAGAATCTAATGAGGAGGGAACACTAGCTAACGTAGCTTTTCAAAGTTTACCTGAGGTGGCTGATGCTAACTTTAACTTGGCAACTCATAACAACAGGGCGGCTAAAGCCATTTCAGTGTTAATTGTGTGACCCCACCGCTGTTACTTCATCGTACATTTGATCGGAAGAATGCACAGTATAAATATGAATGTATCATCCTGCCAACGTATTTTACAGACAAGGAAGATTAAACTTCTGCAACAACCATCTTAGCAAAACATTTTCATTGTTTCACCTTAAAACACTTTGAATTTTCAATTAAGACCATGTGTAAAAAAAAAACATGAATATTATGTTAGGAAAGTTACTAGTTTGCAAATAGTGTAGGACTAAACGTGCAAACATTGCACAGTGCATATCATTTGATTATTTTTTCATTGATTTTTCCCAAATGTTTGTATTTTAGAAGCTGTTTCAAGTTTACGTCTATAAACTGAGATCAGTTTTTTTAGGAATGATTACGAACTAAGTGAAGCTCTTCCCAGATTAAGTCCCTGCACAACAGGAAAGTGTAAACGAGGCCCTTCAGGATGAACACCACCCATGACATCACTCTCTTCTTCCTGTCCAAAGCTGCTAAACAGGAAGTTCTAATCATTTGTTTCTTCAAGTATAGGACGTCTTCATGTTTGAATATCAAATTCCTTATCACGGTGCACATTATTATCTACTTTATTCCTGCCGTTTATTCTCCCAGGTGTTCTCAGCATGAGCTCCTGTAATCCCATTTACAGAGGGTGCATGACAGAGGCCTGATCCATATACTGTACATGCACACAAACACTGACATGCACATACACAAAATGCATGACAGCACACACCGTAACATTTACAGAACAGCCAGGGGGAAGGGGTGTGATAAAAAGGAGATAAAGAAATAGGATGATAAGGAAAAGAGAAAATTGAAGACGAAAAAAGAGGGAGGAGGAGTAGATCCTGCAGTGCTGAGAACGTGGCTCCCTTATTCATGTGTGCTTTTAAAGTGTGTGCCTATGTGTGTGTACTCGTCTTGCCTTGCCTGATGCAACGCAGAGATCTCTAATCCAATTACAGTGCAGACCAGCCTAGCGGCCTAGCCTCAGCCACCAAGGACAAACCGAGCAAGCTTACACCGACGCTAGCAGCCCACCAGCTCTGCACAGATTTAGCAGCTCAGCGCTCAGCTGAAGCATCGCTCAAGGGTGCTGCTGACCACATCTCTGTGAAACATTAATAAAATATCATCCAGAATTAAAGGCTTACTCCTCCAAGACAAATCAGGGCTCTTATCTCGCTTGTTGAATGACTGTTCTGTACTGGTCAAACGCTCAAACTTTTGTTTTTAAGGTTCTGGAAATGAAACTTATGAGTGCAAAGAAGATCTGAAACATTTTTATTCTTCATCCCTCTTTTGCCTCTCTTCGTCTCTGACCTGCACATGTCTCCAAACTCCATTGCAGTGTCCTGCTGTTAAATCTCCCTCCCTCTGTCTGCTCTGTTGCAGACCTCTGCTGTTTCTAATCTAGCTCTCTGACCCATGGAGCCACTTACCATGTATCTCCATATCTCACCTCTCTGTGCCATCATCGTCTCTCTCCATCTCTGGCTCTTTAGCTGCACTTTCTATAATATACATCCTTATCAGCCATCCTCTCTTGTCCGTATCCTCTTTTCTGTGTTTGTTTTAATTCAATTCACAATGCTTCAGTGGCCCATGTTGCCATTCTTTCTACATTTAACATCCAAACCTTTCTTTCAAATGGGGAGGTAAAACTTTAGCAGAAAATTAGACGTGACGTGTTTAGGTTTTGGTGCAGGTAACACTTCCATGACAAGAACTATTATGGAAACGGCCTCCACAGAAGTAGAGGGAAACGTTAAGCTTTCATGATGTGTTTATTTCGTTTTGGGAAAACCTAGAAAATGATACTGCAACACTTTATTTGGTACTACTGCCACTTTCATATCCAGCAGCTTTCCCCTAATGAGCTTTAAAAATCCAGCTATGTGTCTATCCTTTAAAACAGATCATTAATGACGGACTAAATGTGCTAGCACCGAGTGACACTAATTGTAGCCTAAAATATCACCGATACTCAAAACAGAATCTGTGAAACTGTGACCAGTCCTGAAATAAATGCAGCTTACTGGTCTGCGGGGTGTCCCTTGTGGGTGTGTGGACGGTAACAACAACCCTAAATCCTGCTGCAGGGGGTTTGACTTATTTTAGCTGATCTTAAGACAGCTCTGGCTGGCAGCGCTCCATGACTATGATACTCTCTGACAGATCAGAAGCTGCTCTCAGCGCTGTGCGGCCAGTCCTGCTACTACAGTGAAGTCTAGGATCCGTTGGCAACATTGGCCTGAAATAAAACAACATTTAATGAGAGGAAATGTCCTTTTTTTGACCAATAACAAGAAGAAGAAAAAGAGGAGCGAGAGAGGTAGGCTGAGTAGTCTGGCCTGTTCCTGCTCTCTGTCAGTTGTTTCTCTCCATCTGTATGGTTGTGCCAGTTGTGGGTGCTGGGCAGAGCTGCCCGGAGCGTTCCAAAAGAGTAAACACAGTCACAGCATGGTGCCACTCTCCTGCCAAGTGAAACAGAGGCAACACACACACACACACACACACACACACACACACTGACACCCAAGGCCATGCCAGGAGCAACACAACTGTGTTGCCCCAATGAGCAGAACATCTACAAAGAGATAGAGATAATAAGATAAACAAACCTCCTTATATCTGCTCCTCCAGGAATTCACTGGCTTGATTTGGGAGAGTTGCATCCTTAACACCTGATTTAGAAGCAACTATGTGCTATTTTTGGAGACCTTCTTTCCAATGAAGCTGCTGGAGCATATGAATATTGCAAAAATAATTGCAGCAGTCCTCAGTGTGGACAAAATAAATAAATACATTTATTTTGTATAAATAAATAAAACATTGAAAACCCTGTGCCAGTTAAAAATCTACATGCAAAGAGGCTGTGAGCAACAAGGAATATTTCGTTAAAAAGGCTCTCATTGTGCAGAATGCAGGGGATCGGTTATTTGCGTCGGTTGTTGCAATCACTACATCTCGACTTTCTGGAGAGACTGATAAAAACATGCATGAAGGTCTGCAAAGAAATGTTTAAGGAACCATATGCATAAGAGGCTCCTGGTTTAATTTCAACAACCTATGCTGTTGACAAAGTAAAATGCAGCCGATTTAAATAAGTCAGGGACCGTTTCAACGTGCACAGAAGCCTCACCAGCAAAGCTGAAGCTCACATACTGAGCTGGGTTGCATTTTGCTCCCGATCCATCACTGTATCAGGTTGCACTCTCACAGCATGTTCTGTGCTCAGGATTCTGAAACCCCATCTTCACTGGCAAGAAAGAGGCAAAAACAGCACACCTAACTGGAGTGTTCATCCCAAGTGCTCCCTGAAAGTGCTTAATACAGCCGGGCGAGCATTTGGATTCTCCAATTATCCACTTACTTATGCATATTCAGTGAAAAGCCATCTGCCGAGTCATCGTGGTATCACGTTCATTTCTAAACCTTTCCATGTCCCTGCCTTGGAGAAAAAAGGAAGGGAAGACAGGGAAGGAGAGGCATCTCAAGAGAGAAACCAGAGAGTGCAGCGGTATTCACTCAGGAGAGTGTGTATGGAAGTGTGTGTTCTTGTACACAGGCTATTTGCCTCCTCAGAAAGGTTTTATACCTCCTTCATGCATGGTGCACACTGAAATCTAAAACCCCTTAACTTAACAGACTTTTATTTTCATGCAATATTTGAAGCAAGTAACACTAAATTATTTGTGCTACATTTTTGGCTTCATGTCAATACTGAACACTTCTTAGTGGGGTGCTGCATGGTCGACTCCTTGCTCGAGGTGTCACCTTCCTGTGAAACCCGAAGTCATCAGCACCTCTGAACTATGACAGCTGAGCTTTGACAGTGTGGCGATGACCCCGCTTCTCATTTTGCGCTCCGATACACCGCTGGGGAAAGAGGAATCTGCTACTGCTGTCCCCACAAATAAAGGCACAGCCTGGATAAGCAGTGACGGGAAAAAAAAACGCCACAGAGGGGAGATGAGGACTTGTTTGTTGGGACTCTGGCCTTCCAGCTCTGCCTTATTTTCCACTCTTTTGCTTCCTCTGTCCCTCACCCAGAGACACATGAGGTCAGCAGTCAGCACAAAATTAAAAAGCATGATGGTGCTTGTACAATAAAAGTCCGGAAATACAGGCTTTATGCTCTGAACACAGCCAACACCCCTAGCTAGTTTTTGTTGTTAAACATCTCTCAGAGAGGAATAGGGCGGCCCTGGGCCTGTTCGACACTGCCTGGCTTTGTGCGGCTGAGCAGTCCAGCTCAGGCAGCAGTCAAGCACGCAAACGTCGCTGCACATCAGCATCCCGAGAGAGGGAGAGAGAGAGGGAGAGGAGAATGAAAGGGAGAAGGAGACAGATAGCAAGAGAAACTGAGCCAGGGAGTGAGTTGAAGTGTTGAAAGTGACTTAATTGTCCTTGCTGAGAAGTAAACAAACCAACTAGTCTTCTTGTCATCTAGCTTATCCCTCAGCACAGCGTCACGTCACAGTCGAACAGCCTGAGGACCAGGACACAACAAAGCAGGGCACAGTGGATCTAAGCTTAAACTGGGAGCTGAAGAGCGCAACAATCAGAGAAATATTCATGCCTTTATGACAGTTTGCAACCAATAAGGTGTAAATTAGGGCTGTCAAATAAATCATAATATTGATAACTATTTGGGGCGCCTGTGACCTAGCAGTCAGGACTGCCCCTGCATGTACAGACGCTACAATCCTTCAAGCAGTTCAAGTCCTTCTAGTAAGATGACTGCTGTTCTGCCTCCAAGTCAGGCCTAATAGAACAGAGTAAGAGACACGCTGCTGATGATTATGAAGCCACAAAAAAAGACAGCAAAGCCAGACTCCATTCTGTAACCAGCTACAACAAGGTGGCAGCTTTGGTTAGTTTCTACTCTGGAGCAGGCGACTGCTCGGAGATGATGTCTGCTTGTCTGTCACGGCTTGTTATCAGAGCTGCAGCTGGGCTGTGAGCAGCCGAAGCAGACACCTGGACACTTAACACACGTATGCAGGAGTGTGTGTGTTTGTAGAGAGGAAATGGAAATTAGGCAGTGGGGTTACACAAGGACAGTGCTGCAGTGTGCAAAATCCCCTAAGGAAACTTTTTAGATGCACACAAACAACAAATCAAAGGCATCAAAGTGACTTTACTAAAAAGACAGACTCAGATCAAAACTGCAATCAGCGTCACACAAAATGCTGCCCTATTTTCCACAAGTAGAGATCAGTTGATATGCAAATAAAGACATTTCTCAGTCTGATTTATTACATTTTTTTTGCTCAAAAGACAAACATTCTCTAAACAATTTCACTTGAATCGGCTTGAAGGAAGCAGCTTGAGTAGAGGACCTGCTCCTCCCGTCAGATATTATTTTAAAACATCTTTGAACTTGACTAAAAAACTACACAACTTTCGCAACTCACTTCCTGTTGTTATGGAGAAGACTACAGCTCAAAATCTGTACACATTCAGTGATCTGATCTTCAACAGTTTAATGGCTTAAACGAAAAGTTTCATGCTCAACTAGATTTCGTCCATGAAAACTGTTGTGACTGCTGTTGTTGTTGCAGTAACCCTTGGTAACAGATGTAAACCTAACCACTTCACTTCTCTATAAATATGATCACACTCTGTAACTAAAAATGATCTCAGACCATTGAGCTCATGTGATGTGAAACTGAGAAATCGTCTGTCAGTATAGGCCATCCTATGCTCTCTGCATGCTTTGAAAACTTGAAATGCAGAATCATGTCATGCTGAGATTAAAAACATGGGCTATGAAACGGATGGAAAAGTGAAATACCACAGACAACGTGGAAACAACCAAACCGGTTTACAGCGACTGTGAGACGGCGACACATTTCTTCTCAGGAGGTCACACTGATGACACAGAGCAGAGGAAGTTTGGCATACAAGTGGTTTCTGTAAAGTCTCCCTCTACATAAGCTGATATGTCTTCTCTTCCCTTCTTTATTTTTGTAACTATCTGAGCTGACAAGTTGACCCCAAGTGACAAAAGCAAGAGTTCAAAAGCATTTCGTCAAATTTTCAAGAGCAAGCAAATTGTTAAACTTAAACGATAGACAATAACAAGCAGACCCTGTTATTACTGGGATCTTTCATATCATTGCCTGCATTCCCTCGATGATGCGGGATAATGAGGCTTTGTTCTATACACCATTATGTCACAGGTGATGCAGTGCGAGCTAAGTGTACATTAAATCGGAGTCTCTCTCAGGTCAGGCAGCTGAAAGCAGCGCTCCACTTAGCTCTCAGTAGTTTCCATCCTCTCTCTCGCTCTTCGTTCAGCATTACCAATTCATCACTCAAAAGCAGAGGGATTAAACATCTGTCAAAGCCTGCTCATTTCGCCCAACAGGAAAAGACACATTTCGGCGTTGCGCATCTCCCCGCTGATTTAACGTCCTGTCTGACTCTGAGTCCGGACAGATGAGGTCATTCAGCTCTGAAATAATGCTCCATGCCCAAAATAAATACACTGCACATGGACAGAGTGACTCAGTTTCCACATACATTCACACACAAGTAGTAAGACTTGTTATTGTAGAACCTTAGGAATAAAGAATCAGACTGAAACACCCCCCATTATTGTCTCTTTGTCTCCTATACCCAATCCGTGCGCCCTCAGTGAGACACCATATCCTCATCCTCTCCTATAGACTTCCATTTAATCCCCTGTGGAGCTTCATCCTTCCTATCACCCCCAACCCCCCTTCCCTCACCTGCTAATTCTTCCAATTCTCTCTCTTTTATCAACAACACCATCAAAAGCCTTCATATCCCCTTCCTCCATCCTTCACTTCCTATCCAGTCACAAAACGTGCCATATTCCATTCCTCTATTCCTTCAGATCACCCTGCCTCTCTCTCATCAGCCTCCTCGCCTCTTTCATTCATCACACTTCCTTGTCCCTCTGCACATTTATCCCCAATTCAGCTGCCTTCTCCACACTCCATCTCTCCTCCTCACATCATCCTCTTCCTCTCTTTTGTCTCTTCTCTCCTCCATCGTTCCCCGGCCGCCGCATCCTTCACCCTGGGTCTGTAGTCAGAGTGATTACACGCTTGGTTAACTCATTCATTGACTCCAGTCCGTCAGTGACGCATGCTGGACGCATGCCTTCTGGCTTCCAATGCATTCGCCTCACAAACACACCTTCCCTGCATATATAAACAGTGGACAGCTTGCTGCTTTAACGTGCAGGTAAACACATTGTCACAACGTGCAGAAAAGGCCTTTCCATCTAAAAAGACAGCTGATAGTGAAAGCACTAAGTACATACTTCCCCTATTATGAATAAGTGATTTTAGTTTGTATGAAAGCATGACTCATTTTTATTTGAGAGTATTTAGATCATGACACATGACTTCTTTAAAAAGGTGTCTCTCCAATTAACATTTATAATTCTGACTATTAGCACACAACGCAGAGGCCTTTACTCTCCTCACCTGCTTTAACACCAAGACATACTCTGTGTTACTAAACCTGTTCATGTGTGACAGCTCCAAATGTCAGGGCAAAAACATATATCATTATCTCTTATGAGTGACTGAGGGGGAGGGGGAGAAAGAGGAGTTTAAGACCTATAAATCACATTTACAACTAAAGAGACCTGACGCCACTTTAGACAAGTCAATGCAAGAACCAATTACCAAAACCAGGAAGACAAGTGTCAGATGGAGGGGGTCACGCAAAGGAATATTGCACAATAAACCAAAAACCCATGATGACATTTCTCAGGGTCATTCACATTTACAAGCTGCAGTCTCGTTAGGAATCAATTTGTTTCAAGCAGTGCCAGGACAGTTATTGTTGCTAATATGCCTCAGGAGATACTAAGGAATGTTATAAGTGCAAATGAGGAGGTGCCTTCCACACCCAAAACTCATCAGATCGTGTCCTATAAAAGTCAGTAAATTACGATTGAAGCTTGCTAAGTATTTTCTCACATATCCTGCTAATTGACAGACAGAACCCCCCCACCTCAAAAAAAAAAAGCCTTTTGACAGATGGAACAGTAATGAAAAAAAGTTGCTGGGGGTCATTGAGGGACTGCATCCTTATCTCTCAGCCAATATGTCACCATGTGCAGACAACATGCCTCCACCCTTCCTTAGCCCCGATCTGCTCAAAAATTGGTGAGGCCAGCCAGCCAGCCAGCCTGATAACTAGTCAGCAAAAATAAAACTAACACAGGGCACACCCTACCATCCAAAACCAAAGTGTTTATGAGGTCATGTTGTTCTCAAGCTTAGAGAGATAGCAGAGGAATGAAATAAAAGCGAGTGCATGAGAAAGAAATACTAACATCTCCTTTATTTACTTACAAGTAAACGTGACTTGTGTTCCGCATATATCTTGTGTCTTAAAGTCTGCATAGCAATCACTCATGTACCTGCAAGTTAACACATCAGTACTTGATGATAGTAGACGGAGCTGGTAAGCTTTGAGGAGTTACTCTATCAGTGACACAGATGTCACAGGTTAATCCTGGATACAGGGCTCGTGACAGTGAACTCTGTGTAGCAGGTGTCAGACTGGGACCGATGAATCTCATTCAGTAGTATTAACACCCCATGTGTCACATGATTGAACAGTCCTCAACCAAAAACAAAGTGACATATCAGCATTATGTGTCACAGCTTATAAACGATTGCGCTGTGCACTTACAGCTATCAAAAATATATACATTATGCTTCAGTTCATTGATATAAGGTGCCTATCTCAAAACTATAAGAGCTATACTCTCGTTAAGGGTGCTTTTTGACACCGGAATCTTTTTGTGTCCAAAATGTAACACACGAGGTTATATCAAGTTAGCATGACTGCTAACGCAACCAGCGCACCTTGCAGAGGAAATAAACTCAACCCGGGCACAGCCGCGTTAGCAGGACTAACGGGCTGCTAACGTTAGCCCATTTGCTGTGTTAATCATTCCTATAAATAAGACCCCTGTCCAGCAAACTGGTCTGCACTGATATATTCTCACTGCCTAATCTGGGCGCTGCCATCGTTGGATAAATAGCTGCAGGCCATGGAGATGCCCAAAAATACCGCCTGGCCCCGGGTAACATTAGGAGGGTGTACCGTTGCAGGATGAGAGCGCTGCCAGCTTTGCTACCAAGCTAGCTTCGCTAAGCTAAGCTAGGCACCATGCTACCCGATTCTGGCTATATTTTAGTATAAAAGTGAACATTTAAAAGTATTCAAGTAGACAGTGCACCTGTCTAATGCTGACTGTGGTGGTGTCAGGTGTTGTGTGGAGAAATGAGGAAGACTGCGCAGTTGACCTGACACAGCAGAGTAAGCTGGCTAGGCATGCTAGCTGTGTGTACTCACCCCATTAACCAATCCATGGCGCTGTTTGTAGCTAGGTCAGCTAACGATAGCTGGCAGGGGATAAACCCACCAGGAGCTGGAGGCAACCCCCTAGTTTATCCAGCCACCACCCTCGCTGCCCCGGCTGCCTTGCCCAGAGTCCGTCGCTCTCCCTGGGGCCCGTGTCCCTCTTCGTCGCTGGGTGCTGACCAGTAAAGCACAAACGCCGCTTAAACTTTAAAGCGATTGTCCTTGTTTTGATCCTCAGCTAGCCTGGATCATGAAGTGGCAGGAACTCAGTCAGATCAGCCTGTTAGCTGGCTGGTAGCGGGAGCGCAGCATTGAGTGACTTTGAGCACGAAGGCGAGCGGATGAGAGCTGGGCAGCGTTACGGATCTGTCCGGTGGATAGGTGTCCGGTGTGCAGTGGAGCAGAGTGAGGTTCGTCCGCTGGGATGCCGCCGGTCGAGCCGGTAACCTCTGTCATGCAGCCTTGTAAGGCTACCGCGCTAGCTGACAGCCTGAACCTCCACTGGAGCTGCTGCTGTCTGAGCGAAGTCTAAATCGGAGTCCGGAAGTAAACACAGACCCGACCCACTGTCTCCCCTGTGCGTAAAATGTGTGTCACGCAGGGCTACACGAATAGGATGCGAAAGTGAGTAATGTAGAAAAAGCTGAAATCAGTTCGAAATTGTATACATTAACTCAAAACGCACTACAATGCAATAGGAGCATGTTTACATCTGCTGTATTTATTAACAGTGCATGATCAAGTGTTATACATTAGCCTAGGCTATTTAAAACAGAATACACTTATTGTAAGGCAGTCATTCCCGGGCTTTGAGTCTTAAACACTCAAGGGTCCCCAGGTAAATCTGAGTAGAAGAAGGAAGGAACAGCCTTTTTGTATAATATTTCACTTTTTTTAGCCCTCTATGAATCTCTGGAAAGTCTCTGGCAGCACAAAAATAACATAATTAGTGACGAGAGGTCAGTAACATTGTCCAACAAAATCTTCACAAAAAATATTCCTTTATATTTTGGTGAGTTAATTTACTAAAACTGCTCCAGAATATGCACCAAAAACAGTACCATTTCAAAATAGTCTAGCATGCCCTGCAGTATGAGGTGGATATATGTTATAACCCTGTCTTTTAGAGGGATCCACTATCAGACTAGTTTTTACAGCTTCATCAACTTACTCACATGATCCGCTGTCTTAGTGTTGTAATCAGTCCAATCATGAATATTAACTAAATGATACACCAATTGCTTTGGGCATTTAGTGTCACTGCAGGACTAAACAGGCTGCCTTACTGTTTGTGAGACAACACAAAATGTATACATTCAATGAACAGAGGATGCTTGTGATCAATAGGGGGGAAAACTGAATATGTTCACCCTGGGCTTAGCAGTAAATCTGCCATTAGTGAGCATGCTTCTTCATCTTTATAATATATAGAATAGAAATAAACCTTCTGAGCAGGCTAAGAGAAGTTTCTATTGAGGCCATAGATCTCAACCGGCCGCATGTGCACTGATCCTCCCTGTAAACTGTTGCAGGCTGGTGACCCTTGAATTACCTGCTGAATTATTGTATACTATTGGCTGTAGCTCTCTGCTTGTTCTAAGTCACAGACTTGGCAGAGACAAGGGAAAAAAATGTATTATCTCTTTACCCTAGCTCTAAAAACTTAACCCAGCCAGACAAGAGGACATTAAATCACTTGTGTGTGGAATATAACTACATGTGTTACAAAGAGGTTACACTTGTAAATCCTCACTGGCCTCACTGCTTCTTTTGTTTGTTTTATGAGCCAATCTGTAAACAAAGAAATAGTGATGAAAGGTGGATTCATTAATTGAGAGATAATTAAATTACCAATAAAGGTCCAGGTTAAATCTATCAGAAGGCAGAATGTTCTATGTATCTCCATTTAGTATCATTGCCAATTGTAAATGTTTAACTTGACTATTACAAAACAAGATTGGAAGACAACACATGCACTGAAAAATTACAGAGTAGGCTTTTGAACTATTCTAAAATTGTATTTACTAGGCAATAGGTCAATATATATATATATATATATATATATTAACCTTTTATTTTTTACATGATATGGTGTGCCTATCAGTATTTTAAATAAGATACCACACTTGTTGTTTATCACCTGCCTTCTTATCATTTTGGGGGTGATTTTTTGGGACATGACTTTTTTTTTTAAATCACACGTTATTCATCATGAACTCTCGCTTTGAAGTCAAGCTTTCATTAGCTCTTTCATTTCTTCATTCTCATCTTTGAAGTAGCCTAAATATTATTTCTAGTTTGCATTTAAGAGCTGATCAATACTTTTACTGGCCATCTCCTCTCTGTCTGCCTCTCTCTGGACAGCCATTAAAGCAAGACGTGTGGTCCTCATTAGTCGTCTCTCCGCCCTCCGTCCGTCTCCCTCTCTCCTCATTCCCTCCCTCCTCCATGCTTTACTCTTCATCATCTATTAATAACAGGAGCATGCAGGTGACGAAGCGGCCATCCTGGGCACGAGCCCTGTTAACAGCAGGCAGAGCCACATGATTGGCTCGTTTACACCCCAGCGCCCTGCTGGCCTCCAATCAGTGAACACAGGGGCGGTGTTTCAGTGTAGATCGGCAGGATGCTGCAGAATGTTTTAGTCGGATTTAATGCTGTAAATAGCCACACGGGGGCAGTATGCATTTACTCAAGTATCTAATATGGTTCTTCTGACCTGACACAAGTGGTTTTGTTTTTGGATCTATTCGTAAAGCATAAGTGAAGGCATAACAAGACAGCATAACCACAATTCTACAGTTAATTTACCTCAATTCTTTTTCTTGGAGTGAGTTCAGTTTTTTAAGACATTTCACATCAAAACTATTATAATGTTTTAGGAGAAACTTTAACTGTATTACTCAAAATATTTTACAAAGAGTTATTGTATTTCACAATAACTGTAAGTAAGAAACATGATATAAGGAGCTGGTTTCATTCAAATAATAAACATATTTAACATTTTTAAAAGTTGGTAGTGTCGGTCTAATCGGAAGGTTGGGGTTTATTTCCAGCTCCTGCAGCTACATGTTTGATGTGTCCTTGGGCACTTAACCCCAATTTGCTCCTGAATTGAATGTGTATGAATGGATTCGTTACTTCTGAATGACACTTTGGAACCTCTGCCATCAGTGTGTGAATGGGCGTGAATGGGTAGATGTGACCTGTGGAGTAAAAGTGCTTTGAGTAGTTAGAAGACTAGAAAAGCGCTATACAAGCTCAAGTCCATTTAACATTTAAAAAAAAAGAAAATTCCAACAAAGTATAATAGTTGAAGTGTATACTAATTAACATGTCTGCTTCTAGCCTTACAACTTGATAACCTTTGTTTGTCAGACTAAATGATTAAAAAAAACAATACAACTTTATTTGTACGATTGAATCCTTATAAAACCCCTTCATCAGCTCCATAAACACAGACAGCTGACGCCAAGCTTCGATGACACATCCATTACCAAATTCATGACATCATCTCAGAGGGACTGCAATGACCTCTGCCCACTCTGTACTGACCTCAGCCCAGTCCAGCAGACTGTGTTTGCTTCTCACAAAAACGAGGGTTCAGCCTGCAGTGTGTTTTCATGCTGGTGCCAGAGAGGTGCTCTGTGGGAAAACGAGCCGCGCTCTGGTCAGGTGGGTTGGATGCTCGTCTGAGTGAGCCAAGGTCACTTCCTGAAATCCATCCGTCTGTCAATACTGAGCCATCCAGGGGTCGATATGTTCCTGCATCATCACATCATCACTGCCTGGGCAGTCTATGAGAGAGAGAGAGCTCACAGCCAGTTAAGCTTTTTTACAACTTCACCAAAGAGATAGAGCTTCTGAACGTAGGAAAATACAACTAATGCAGTGAAACATAATCATTCAGCCATTGATAAGCTTATAAAGTTTATATTAAGGGAACACAGACAGAAAGTTATTCCGTTTTTTGTCAGTTTTTAAAATGTATAACATATGCGGACAGTGTTGTGTTATAGATTGCATATTATAAACTTAGTCTTTGCAAAATACTAAACCTTACAGCATGATTGAAAGTATGAAAACAGTCCATTTACATTGCATACACAGCAGAAAAAGGGCAACAATTTTTTTCCCAGAGTCCCAGCCTCAACAAAACCTGTCCCTTTAAACGGGAACACATAGTTGAGTCCAAAGTCATTATCAGTGTGTTCAAACACACCTGTATCTCTGCTGCTATGATGAACCCAAAAACATATGAACAATAAAAACAGTCTGTTACACTGTCTAAACAACAATCAGACAGTAAATGCCTCACAAAGAATAAATAAGAGTAGAATAGATCTTAATTGTTATTCTAATTTAAAAATCAACGGAAGAAACACATGCGCACCCACACACAAACACACACACACACACACGCACGCACGCACGCACGCACGCACGCACACACACACACACACACACACACACACTGATTAGCTCAGGTCTGCTGTTGTGAGTGAGGTATTGGCTGCACCATGACTGATATGATTTATTCAGAGCTGGCAGCGGTAACTCAAAAAGCCATTAGGAGGCATTAAAAACAGAGACACCTCACATTACTCTTGCATGAATTATAAATGCTGAATAGATGCAATGAGGAGACACGTCTGCTTACCTAAAACCCCATCGCAAGAAGATGTGACATTTGTTTTGTAGATTCTTTTAAATACATTTTGCTTCAATATGAAACTTGAAATATGGCTTTATTCTATTAACATAAATCAATAATAAAAACACCAATGTCTTTAGGCAGCAACCAGAAAACCTGAGGCTCAAGCTTAATTACAACACATTTCCTGCATACATTTGGAGATTATTGTGATAATAAACTTGCAATTAAATGCTTGTCAAGTAATCTTTATGTTGAAAACAACAATGCAAGTGCAATCACTTGTTTTAGGTACACAGGCTAGTTTGCGCGTGTGTGTGTGTGTGTGTGTGTGTGTGTGTGTGTGTGTGTGTGTGTGTGTGTGTGTGTTTGTATGTACTGTAAGCAGTCTGATCTCATCACTGATAGATTCATATTCAGTTTCTCCATAATGATCACATAGTATAAGGTGATGATAATGGCCACTTGCATGGCTGAGTTTCATATTGTTGGCACCACAGAGTCTGCCTGTATGTCGTGTATAATTTGTGTGTGTGTGTGTGTGGGTGTGTGTGTGTGTGTGTGTGTGTGTTTGTTCTTGTGCTTGTGTCATTGCTGGCTCCACACTGACGGCTGATGTCTTGGCGTATGAGTCAGTCTGAGCCATATTACTCATGTCTGCAGACCTACCTGTCTCCAGCTCCCCCATCCTATGAAGGAGAAAAGAGGTGGAGGAAAGAAACAAACAGATGGATTTGAAACTCCTGATTTAGAGTAAATTCCGTTTTGCAGAGACATTGGAAGATGTGGAGAGATGTAGCAGATTAAAGAAAAGCAGAGAAGTGAAACCAGAAGGGTTTTGTAGACCATTTGGCATTTTCAAAAAATAAACTTTCTCTTGCCTCCAGTGCAAACCTAATCCAGTCTACAGAACAGTCAAACATCGTGTTTAATGCAGAACATTTTCCACGCACACAGTGATAGCCCTCTCCTCTTTGTGTTTCAAGCACATCAGACATGAAGTCATTTCAGCCAGAAGCAAGTGAACAGAAATAGCTTGCATGTGGCTCTGAGCTCATGGGCAGAGGGAGGAGAAATGATAACAGAGCAGCGGCCACAGAGACACACTGTATGTGTGTGTCTATACATGTATATGTGTGTGAGTGTGCGTGTCAGCAGCCCCTGCTGTGTGGGATTCAGTCTAGATCTTGTACAAGTCATCATTTCTTTTTGCTTGTTTAAGCTAAGTTTCATGGTATTACAACATTTCTAGTTCTTGCAGTCAACAGAAATGACCAGAAACCCTGTTTTTAAATATATGCATTTGAATATTCTGGCAAAGGAAGACAGACAGACAGACAGACAGACAGACAGACAGACAGACAGACAGACAGACAGACAGACAGACAGACAGACAGACAGACAGACAGACAGACAGACAGACAGACAGACAGACAGACAGACAGACAGACAGACAGACAGACAGACAGACAGACAGACAGACAGACAGATCCGAAAAGTACAATTCATGTAATTAAAGTAACAAGAAAAGTACAACAAGAACAACAAACAGGATAAAAATACAGGCATAACAGCACTAACAAAGTTACTTCATAAACTGAGAGCAGCAGGGTGCAGACAGTAACGACAATAGAGTGACATAGTCTTAAGAATCTCGTGCAACATTGCAAGTGTTGAAAAAAAAAACGTATACAAAATGATACAGTCCTAATGTTGGGCTTCAAGATACATGAACGTGTATAAATTACAGATTACTACTTTTAATCAATCTAAAAATCTTAAACATGAACAATGTTGTGTTGTGAAGATTTGAATACTTCTGAATTTGCAAATATGAACTGCTGTTTTTCTGTATAACGCTTCATTACGCTAAGAATAAAAAAAACATCTGTTAGTACCCCGATCCTCTCACTCTGTGTTATAAACTGGTATAAATAAATATGATATACATATATTTAAGTGTTCATAAATAACAGCTCCCTCTGTCCATTATTGATTGAGTTGCAAATACCTTTAAGTTGAGGGACATAGTGGTGTGTGACCTTGTGTCAGCAGTGAAACATCCACCTGAAGCATGTGCTCTTCTTCTTCTGTGGTGGTTCAGGATTTGGTTTAGGAGGTGCAGACACTCAGATATGGGATATGCACTGCTGTGTGCTTCTAACTACAGTGAGTGTGCGCATGTGTTTGTGTGTTGACGCATCAGTGTTGTTTGGATCTGGGTGGAGAGTGCTGATGGGGCTGATGCTACGAGGGAGAGAGAAAGAGAGTTGCAGTTTGTTCACTATTAGACAGACAGGGACAGATGTCAGCACCGGCAGCTGCTTTAGTCAGCACTTTGCACACACACACACACACACACACACACACACACACACACACACACACACACACACACACACACACACACACACACACACACACACACACACACACACACACACACACACACACACACACACACACACACACACACACACACACACACACACACACACAGTGAACCGGGAGCAGCATCACTGTTACATACAGAAAGGAAATGAAGATACTCTCTCTCTCTCGCTCTCTCTCTCTTTTCATCCATTCATCCGATTTGTTGCTGAAATCAGAATCTAAGCGAAACCTGAGCGCTGACAGTCTGATGCTCATTCAATCTGCTGCTGGCTGGACTTGTGGAACAAAAGTATCGATCGCCTCTCACCTTCCTGTCAGGGGACAAACAGAAGCTGCTGAGTCTGACAGGGAGGCAGCAGTAGGTGGCAGCAGACAGTTACACAACACCTGCCTGAGTAATCACAATGAGTGTTGACTTTTTGCTGTACAAATCAAACCTCTGCACACTGCATCACCTCCATAGATGGAAATGATGTTGGACCTGTCTCTGTTGTTCTTGAAGATTAATCAAGAGGATCCCTGACTGACATTTTGGAGAGACTTTTGTTCATTTCAAAAGCTGCAGACACCTAACTTCACCCTCACTACCTTTCTTTGTTTTCCACAGATCTGCCAGTCTAGACGCTCCCTCTTGTCTTTCTATATGTAATACACAGGTGGTGGCCATGACAACGCTAACTGCATTAAACTCGATTACCTGAGGCCTGCTGAGTCCCAGAGCTGCACAGAGATTTCTCTTTACCACACACACTCACACACACACACACACACACACACACACACACACACACACACACACACACACACACACACACACACACACACACACACACACACACAGAAAAACTCTTTCCTTCTGTTTTCACAACACAATGATCTCACTAATTCATTTATTCAGCTTATTTCTCTGCGGCGAGCTGCAATTCAAGCTGAAATAAAGTTGGACTCATGCAGCAAAAAGAGAGTATTGGACACAATGTTTGTTCCAGTTCTCTTGTTGGTCCGGTCTACAAGACCACAGAGCACAAAGTTGTCTACCCCCTTGCGTGAGAGATGGACAGGGATGAGAAAGGGGTTGAAGTCTTTGGGAGGAATAGTAGGACGAGCAGGCTGCCAGACTGCAGGGTTATATAAGGACAGGAGTTTTCCATGGAAAAAAAAGGGCAAGAAATGCTGTTTGGCGTCAGTCATCCTTAGTGACGCGTGGAAAAGTGAGGAATGCTGTGATGACGCAACTTTCGAGCAGCCAGCTAGCGTAATGAGCGAGTTTGAGATGAAAGTGTGCAAAAAGGAGTAACATAAGGAGAAGGAGATGAAAGTGAAGCATGTTGTGGACATGTGTGCTTGTGCATATGTGTTCAAGTGGAAAAGCAGAGAGTGTGTGAGCCTCCATGCTCTGCTGACGTAACACTTCCTAACTGTTTCCATCTAGACGGCCTGGGAGCAGGCGCCAGGCAGCCCCTCAGCACGGATCTGGTACCCATCAGCCCTGTGAGAGGGAGGATACACGCTCTTACAAATGTACACTTGCAACACACATTCATTAACATGCAAATGTGGCAACTTTGAGTTTGATTTAAATGAGCTTCAGTTACACAAAAAAAATAAACACACATACACACATGTTAAAAGTTGGACACAGTTGTACATTCAACAACACATTCATACTGTAGCTGAGCAGCTGAAACAGTAAATTGTTTCACTATGTTTTTACAATCTAAAAATCATTTCATGTACTTTTCTTGGTCAAAATACCAAACATTCCTTTCTTCTAGTTTTCCTCTACTCTACACAGTTTTTTTTGTTGACTGTTTGTCAGATAAAAACAAGGCTATTTTTAGGGCATCATGATGGGTTTATCGACCAAACAAATACATATTCATCAAATTATAAACAAGTAAATAACAACACTTAATTCCCTTATCATTGTCCCACATAAATATCTTATACAATACAAGCACCTATGTTGTTGAGAGATGCACATATGGCCATAGAGCCCACATTCAAACACACACAATTCATCTGTATTCACATTTGCATCCATTAATGTTTCACTTGATACATGTTATTATACCTCCCTGTGCATGCGTCGGTTCTCTCCGGGTTCTCCGGCTTCCTCCAACAGTCCAAAACCATGCTCGTTAGGTTAGTTGGTGACTCTAAATTGTCCGTAGGTGTGAATGTGAATGTGGTTGGTTGTCTGTCTCTATGTGTCAGCCCTGTGATTGACTGGCGACCAGTCCAGGGTGTACCTCGCCTCTCGCCACAATGACAGCTGGGATCAGCTCCATTTCTTCGCGACCCCGGATGGAAAAAGGGGTATACTGTAGATAATGGATGGATGGATGGACGTCATTATAACTTCATTTGTGTCAGATTGCAATTGCCGAAAAGAGGCTTTAAAAAGATATTTAATACACTTTAATAATTGGTATACAACAATACAATAGAAAGCTATTTCAGGCAACTGAAGGACTAAAGCACTTTGGCAACAAGAAACCTGCAAAGAAGTGCAGACTTCAGCATAGCCAAGCAGAGACTGTAGATGGGCAGGTAACCCGAGATTCAGATCAATATAATACAAGCTGAGGGCACCTTGAAACACACACACGCACGCACGCACGCACGCACGCACGCACGCACGCACGCACACACACACACACACACACACACACACACACACACTTGTATAGAAGAAGCATGTTGTGAATGGATTATCTGTTATGATCCGGGTGATAAATGCACACACCAGCATGCCTGGCAGGCCGTTCATGTCGCAGTGAATGAAAGTGAGAAAGTGGGATTTACTCTGTATTCCATTACAGTGGTGGTCTTGTCACTGGGAATTCCCATGATGGTCATATAAATACATAAACACACACACGCACACACACACACACGCACACACAGCAGAGAGACTCAGCTGGAGATGCTGGTAATGCCATTATCTTTGCCTGTCTGCTATTGGACTCAGTGAAATGCTCATTAAGACAGCATTGTACTAGCTGAAAAAGGCTATAGGCCATCTGGTTTTACATGTTTAATTGTGTGTGTGTGTGTGTGTGTGTGTTTAAAGGCTTTGCCTCATCAAATTAGTGCACCCCTTACCTGACGCATCAACCCCACAACAACACACTGGTTTTCTGGGGTTGATTGAACCAAATGTTTGTGCTTTGTTGAGTAAAGTTGTTGTTTGAATGCAAAAGGTGAAATTACACCATGACATCATGAAACCAAAACTACCTTTGTAGTCTAGCCACCATTGAGTGGACTCAATGAATCCCCCCCTGCCCCCCCATGCATTGGATTTGAACTCTGTTTTCTTGTAACATTGGTGGACTCTTGTGTCCTCTGGGGGCACATACCTTTCTTTGTCTTCTTTTTCTCACACACACCACTGCTTCACCTTCTTCTCTCATCCCCTTGAGGTAAGCAGTGTTCAAACACATCACACGTTGGCAAACAGTGCCCCCCCCCTCCCTCATGCCCACAGACAGTCAGGATAAGAAAGAGGTGGAGTTGGGTTAGGGTTAGCTTGCGAGACTAGGCAACTTTTAAACCAGTCATGTGTATGTGTAATAAATGTGTTTTGGGTGTGCTAGACAATGAAGCAGAGGGATAAAACCAGACATTGACTCAGTCTAAGAAAAGACATGAGACACCAAGTGCATGCTACAAGTCCCTTTATCGGTCTCAGATGAATTTATCAATATTCTTGGATATTTCTCCTGTGTAGGTGGCGTGGAGGTGTTGATGGAGGCACTGCCAGACATCAACCCACATTGTGCCTTTTTATATCCTCTGTTAGCTAGCAGGCTAACACTGTCTGAAACCTTGCTTTCCCTTATTTATAATGTTTTTTCCCATCTTTCACTTAACATGGAGTAAATTATTTCTGTACAAATGTAGGTTATACACCTTGGTAATTTTCTTTTACTCAGCATATTTGAACATTTGAGAAATATTTTTGTTGCTGTCTTTAGGAGTTATACAGACATGAGAGTTATTTTGATTTGTCCGTGTAATATGAAGTTTAAGCTAAAGGCATCATAGCTTAGCTTAATTTAAAGAGTGGAAACAAGGAAGAAGCTAGCCTGACTCACACCTTCTCTTGTCTTTTGTAGTTTTCCCTTTAACAGATTGAACAGACAGCTTTCAATATAATGTGGTCATTAAAACATTGCTTTTTAAAGTTTACTACAGGGTATGATTTCGGGTGCAAGGATTTTACTTCTTACTTTGTGGTGTAGCTACTTTCACAGCATGTGTGTTCAATTG
This sequence comes from Tautogolabrus adspersus, assembly GCA_020745685.1. Classification (NCBI taxonomy): domain Eukaryota; kingdom Metazoa; phylum Chordata; class Actinopteri; order Labriformes; family Labridae; genus Tautogolabrus; species Tautogolabrus adspersus. Next base: position 12,587,956 of record CM036539.1, read on the forward strand.
TTTTCTAGTCATATTGTCCAATATATGAACAATAATTGTGTATAAATGTCATAAGTAGGTACTATAAGCTTACTGAACACAAATTATCTTTTCAATAATTAATTTGCACATCAGCATATTGAAGCACGTGGCTCCGTGGTAAAAAAAAAAATCAATCAATGGTGCTGCGTGGACAGAGTTGTTTAAAGACAAAATCAATATCTAGACTCCAGGATGATGTAATGTGTTGTTCGTCTGTTTGGAGGACTTCCCTTTCTCAGCCCCATTCAGCCACCGTGCAAGCACACAAGAAGTAGACGAAGAAGCAGAGAGCAGTTTGTATTTTGTCATGTCTGTATTTTTGTCTCATTTTCACAAAACATGTACAGGGGAAGGAAAAGCCTTTCAATAGAACCTGAGGTATTTTTGCGTCAAGCAGCCTAAGGTATCAGGATTTTCTTTTAAAAACGAATCCAAATTCAACAGTGTTCATAGATGCGTTGCTATTTACACAACATGATAATAATAGTAATAATAATAATAATAATAATATCATAATAATTCAATAACAACAATTTAGCAAATGGGACAGCCTGCATCATCTTTGTTACATGTCATAAATAATTCTAACAACATTTCTTAAAAATATAGGAGAGAGGGTGAGGAGAGGAGAGGATGCTTGATCCTCAGGGTGGACACAGGAATCTATCTGAACTTACTGTACCTTCAGCAGCCCGAGGTCAAAGTCAGAGATCAACAGAGAGAGAAGCTAATTTTGGGTCAAAGGAAAATGAAAACACATATTTATGCTATAAATAAATAACCATCTCGCACCAGGAGAGAAAAATTCTCATTTTTTCGTCTCAATTTTTGAAGATCCTCTTTTTTTTGTCTCTGTTTTGTTATGCTGTTCTGTATCATAGCTTTGGAAAAATAAGAAATAGAAGCAAAAAAAAAATAGAAGAGAAAAAGAGAGGGAGCTTTTGGGACATGCATTGTGCTGATGTACCAGCAGCGGTTTACCCTGTGCTGGGCTTGGCTCACTGAAAGATCCCCTGAGAATGAACAAAAGAATGTGTGTAGAACCGAAGCTTTAAACGTGTGAAAATAAGTGTAAGTGCACACAGTATTTGGGGTGTGTGTTGTTTCGTTTCAGCTTTGCTGGGACGATGATGATGATGAGGATAAAGAGAAACTGATGCTTGCTCTGAGAGGACACTCTGCAAGTCTATGAATCTTAAACTAAAGGAGCCTGCGTCTGTTTGCATATCGTTGTTGTGATGCAAGCTCATGAAAGTGGAAGATGATGTTTTACTGTATATGAGTGATCAGTATGTGTGTGGATACTAAAACTACCTTTTTAGCTAACACTTGAGTCCTCAATTGTGATAGGTCCATGAAAACACACTGTTGATAAGCCAACACAGAGATCCTGTTCTTATAGACCTATCTCTTAGCTGGAGTGTCTCTACTATCTTGCAAATACAAAATCGAGGCTTTATATTAGTACGCACTACACTTGCCTCATAGAGTATCATGTGGCTGGGGTGTGAAGGGGAGCTGAACTTGGTTATCAGAAAGCAGAAAAGTGCATTTAATTCAAAGTCATTCATCACTCTCCCCAAAAAGGAACCGCACATATTGCTTGCTTGAATTTCATAAATGTGTGTATTTGTTTGTGTGTGTTCATAAATACCATACAGCAAATAATAATAATAATAATAATAATAATTCAACATAAGAGAAACAAAAAAGAAAGAAGTCCACAAAACATTATATTATTTCTCATTACCAGAATGAACCAATACAATAAATTAAAACTATAACTGAACAAAACAAGTCCATTAGGAGTCCATTAAAATTGCTATATATATTCATATTGTATATATAGTATTTGTCTGTCTGTCGTCAGCCTTTCAGGTGCATGCTCAGTGGAGACCATACTTGGTGACTGGGAGCAATGGGAGGGGGGTTGGGGGATCTTATCAAACCACAGTCCCATCACGCTGCTAACACTGGAAACAAGTGAGCCAAAGTCAGGAAAGACACTCTGTGCTTTGGGGGGATTGGGGGGGCACTGCCTATCGCTAAGAGTCTTTCAGCAACAAAATTCTGAGGATCATTCATGGTTTAGTACAGTACCGCCTTTCAATTAAGTCCTTGGGATTTCTCTGCCTTGTGCTGTGGGGATGTGGGGAGACGGTGCTGCTATGGGGTCTGGTTTTGTTTCTGACATTGAATAAGAGTCTGTAGCAGGCAGAACCACCAGGGTGGGGAAGGGGTTTGGGGTGGGGGGGGGCAGACGTAGCCGTGCAAGGTTTGAGGCTTTCCGACACATGAAGAGAGGAGGCTTGGTTCAAATCACAAGCTGTACACCCACAGAAGCACACCATGTTTGACCGCAGGCAAGCAGTGTCCAAACTCTGTCAAAATAAGGATATTCTTCATAGTAAGGAATCAACATGACACTTGCTCTGGGCTGATTCTTTTTATCCGCGGTAGAGCAAGGACATTAACAGTTTCAGTACCTTCAGTCACCCCGTTTGTTCAACCCAAACTACCATGACTTTTTCTTATTTGTGCGTCATTTCAGGATGTTTTAAGGTTGCTCTCTGTCCAAGTGCGAATGCTCTTTGCTTCCGTATCTATTTGTCCTTCTCTCTGTTAGAGTTTTTAACACTGTCTGTGAGGGGAGGACAAAAAAAAGCCTCCCTAACAAGGTCCATTTAGCCACTAAGGGACAGCTTCAGTCATGTCCATTATCTGTCAGGATACCTCGATGATCTCCATGCTACCAGAGAAGCTTGACTGTTTCCCAATTTTTCCCAGTTCTTCTCTGGACCGCGTCTCAGAGATACCGTCCTCGAACTCCATCTGACAGCTGCGCCTCTTGAACTGCTTCTCTGACGCCGGCCCATTGTTGCTCACACTGCTAGATGACTTGGACTCCCGGTGTGTCTGCGCTGCAGAGGGCTTCTCCCTCTGGGACTTGTCTCGTAACCGCACACCTTCGCTGCACCCAAATGCCACATACGCCGAGCTGCTCCCGAACCTCACAGACGACTCCTCCCCTCCTCCAACCCTTCCTCCTCCCAGCTCCATCCCTCCCTCACCGCCCTCCTCTGCCCCAAAGTGCCAGGGGGCGTCTGTGGTGGGGGTGACAGGAGTGACAGGAGTGGTGGCCTGGACAGTGTCTCTGTGTTTGGTCCACATGACCCCGGACCCCACGGTGGGCAGGGAGGGGAGTGAGAGGAGAAGGGAGCCCTTCAGGTTCTCGTCCAGACTGGGGCTCTTGTGGTCCAGCGACAGGTTGAGGGACTGTGGAGGTTGGTGCGGTTGGGAGTGGATTGGGGAACTACTTGAAGAGTGTTTGGGTTTCCTCCTGGGCCGGGATGAGGAAGAACCAGAGCGATGGCCTCCTTCACTTCCTCCGAGACCTCCAATGCTGCCCCCCACTACCCGGTGAGGGGAATGGAGAATCTGAGGGGCTGGGGCTGTCTAGGACGGGAGACTGAGAGCACACACCGTTGGAGGTGCCTGTCCCAGGGCTGTCGAGCTTGCACAGCTTGGGGACGTCTTCAGAGTGTGTAGGAGCCATGATGGGGCAGCGGGGACTGTTTGGGGAGTACACAGACTTAATGTCCAAAGAGAAGGAGCGTTTAAGCCTGTTAGTGTCCATGATCCTCTCTGCGGAGAGGTGGAGGCCGTTGAAGCCTTGCTGGAGAGAGGTGGGTGATGGCAGCTTGGGTTCTGCGAGGATGTGTGGCTCTGGAACAGATGAGTCATAGTTGCTGCGGTGGCCGTTCATCTCAAATCCTGTGCTGACTCCGTTAACCTCGGAGCTTTGCTTGGTGTTGCTTTCAGAGAACTTGTCGTCACAGGGGGACGTTAAAGCTTGCAGTAATTGCAGACCCTTTTCAAACTCCAGAAGCTGACCCAGGAAGTTAAAGTTGGGGGATATGGAGGGTCTTCGATCCTTTACAAACCTATTGGAAAAAAATGTGAAAATATTAGTCATTTTTTAAGCAATTTTAACAAAGGCACTTGGTTACATTATGAGGCAGAGGTTTAATGGTAAATCATATGAAACATATATGGGAACATCTTTAGAAGAAGTAGGGAAGGGAATTTACAGTTTTACTATGTGCAGAAACATAATCATGTGCCAGTGTTGTCCAGAAAAGCCTGTTGTACACACTCATTACCCTGGAAACCAATAAACAAATTAATTTCCCACGACTGGGGGGAGTTTGGGAAAATCGTCTAGCATTACTTTCAACAGTGAGTTGCCTTTTACTGAAGCTGACACCTCAGATCAGCTGGTGGCGAATGGGAGGAAGAAGCGTACCTGTAGGCATCATCCGATGACAAGCCCATTGTCTTCATGATGTATGCGATGGCGATGGTTGCTGAACGCGAGATTCCAGCCAGGCAGTGCACAATGACTCTGCAGTTTGACACCTTGGCTTTGTCTGTTGAGGAGGGGTAAAAACACACAGGTATGAATACACGTCTTGAACAAAAAGTCTCTGGAGACAATCAATGTCTATAGAAAGCAGACTGACATTTCCTGAAACAGCGCAAGGGGTCACATGAACGGATGTGTTATACCTGACGCTATTGTTAACTAAGCTACACGTGAGCGTTTATTTACCGTAACAATGTGCAGATACGTTGTATCAAATATCATGGCATTCTTCAACACATAACGTGAGATGAATTTGCTTCCTTAAAGTGCCCATTATGCTTTTTACCAGTAATCTTGAACTTCAGTGCAATAGGGTTCGTCTTACCAATGAATTCATTAGTTTTGTCCAGCCAGGGGAGCAGTTTCTCGCAGTAGTTGTCGTTAACTGGGATTCGCATGAAGTGGCTCTCGCTGATGAAGTCTGGCTTCGGGCAAGTGTTGCTAGCATTCAGCACGTAGGTGATACCATTCTGAGCCATCAGATCCTGCAGATATACAAATGAAGGTAATTACAGATTTTGTTATCACTTAAAAAAACAAAGAGCTAGTTTACTTTCAATGAATGGAGATTTAAAAAAGCTAAATGAAATCTACCTTGTTGAGTACGTCCTTCTGTGAGCCAAGGTAGAGGTGTGGCAGGATGCGAGTAGGTCCAACATTAGCTACTGGCAAGCAGGGCTGGGACAAGCTCATGGGCAGAGCAGTGGCAGGTTTCCCCTCACACAGGCCCGGGAAACAGGAGGAGAAAGCAGCAAAACCTCCTGCAGAGACAGCAGAGTGGAGAGAACTGGTTAGGTTCACTAATGTTTTTTTTCTGCAGAGAAATCAACAAACACACTTGGGACCCTGCAAAGACTCCACCATCATTGCACAACAGTTAGCAGAGCAGACTGATGCTCTATAGGCTTTCAGAGGGGAATCTGGGCTACAATGTCTGGGTCCTGTTAGTGCAACAGGGGCAAAATAGAGGCTCTCTGTGCTTCTGTGTGCGAGGTTAGGTTAACTGCAGGGCGGCCTGGAATGTGTGTGTATGGCCCTTTAAGAGGCAGGCGGCTCCACTTTTGGCACATGTGTGTGTGTGGCTCTGTTTCCTGCATGAGCTCATGTCCTGTAGCAGTGCATTGCGTCAGGGTGGGGGAATGAGAGAGGCCACAGGTGCAGGGCCAGGACAGAGGCCCAGTATCCCCCCCGACAACCACACAACACACACATACAAACAAGACCATATATATTTATATCTGCACACACACATTACTCGGATTTGCATATCTTGTAGTCAACAAATGCTCAATACTCGTTCTGTCTTGCTTGCCCCCAATCCTGCACACACACACACACACACACACACACACACACACACACACACAAATGTCCACACTCATCATTACTCTGCAGTACCGCAGTTGTATAACTACAGGGAGGAGGCCAACCAGAGGAGGGGAGTTTAAGTGTGTGTGTATGTGTTGAGGAGTGGGTAATGACCTTGTTGAGGAGTGTGTAGCATTGAAGGGAGTGCTTCAAGGAAACCCTGAGCCCCACAAAGGAGATTAGAGCCTAATCTAGGTTCAGCCCTGCCTGACCCAATCTGGGCTATAGCGCGCACACACACACACACACACACACACACACACACACACACACACACACACACACACACACACACACACACACACACACACACACACACACACACACACAAACACGCGGCCACAGAGTGAGAGTGAGTGAGACATGACATCACTGGTCTAAAGTAGCACACACAGCACAGTGCAGGCAGGACATTGCCTTCTGTTGTAACACACACCCAGCTACACTATTCATGTAGCAACTGCTGGCTAACACACACATATACACACACAAACAAAGAGAGCACACAGTGTCAGCAGTATGGACTGTGCACTCAACATATATGAGCTCTAAAATGCTGCAGATAGAGTTGTGCAAACGCTCAGGGAATAGCAGCTTTTGCCCTGAGGTTGGGTGCATCTTTGTAACTTATGCTATTCTAGGTGCACTGTCCCTTTAAGAGCAAAGGAAGAAGGGCTGTCTGTTTCCAGCTATTAATGGCAACCGGCAGAGCAATGACATCAGCCCTCATCATGGGGGGTTGAGTGGAGGGAAGAATAGATATGCAGAAGGGGCGATCAGATGACTTACAAGTTAAAGGAGGAAATAAGGGACAGTCTGAGCGATAGCTGCTGTGCTAGCATGAGGATTTGATCTAACCTTTTTGGACCAAATCGGCAGTTTGTAGTTCAAAGTCTGGCCTTAGACTGCACTGGTACAGCACAATTTCCACCAGAGCGTCCTTAGGGATTCTATGGGCAGTACTGCGTTTTCACTAATTCATAAAACAGAGGGAGGGAGGGTCATTCTTTGAAGGGTTTCTTCCTGGTTTCTCAGTTCCCAAACTGCCTCCACACCCACGCACACACACACACAAAGAAAATTAATTGTCGGCCATATAGCCCCCACCACGAGCATACATACAAAATCTGTGTGAGGAAGCAGGGTGTTCCTGGAGACTCTTAAATCAACGGGAAAAGCTTTACGTCACACAGCAAACATTTCCCCTTCATATACGAGGACATTGTTAGAGAGTTGTTAGAAGGACTGAAGACAGGACGTTCCACAGTGGAGACAGAGTTTGTGTGTGTGTTTAACTCTGAAGAGAAAGTGTGTACGAAGGGAAGTGACCACATGAATGAAACATACTTCCAAAAAAATTCTTGTTGTTTGATCTCCTGTGTGAGTCTGGATTAATGATTACAAGTGTAATTACTTTAAATGACCTCATCTGGCGTTAAATAAACATCTAAACGGCAGGAAGACTGGCGGACAGAGTGAGTAAGGGGTTACTGGCATGACAGGAGACTGAAGTCAGAGATAAGAGAGCAGGACTGCTTTTTAAGGCTATTACATTACAGCGACATTACGTCAACACAATTACAAACACCTTCCATGTAGTCAAAGCTCTACACAGCAGGAGCTAATGGACGTTAGTCACACAGGAGATAGCATGTTATTGTCACCTCGTCACCTGACCCTGCTCTACTTGAGGTTGCCTAGACGACCGTGAGGAAGGGCAGTGATGTTGATGACAGTTGGCTCATTGTGTTCCCCCGAGTGCGGTCAAAGATGGAATAGACGTACATACAGACACACAGACATGTATAACCTTAAGAGACATGGCCTCACATTCTCCAAAAGACAACTATGACACATCCGTCCATTCCAATCAAAGCACACAAGAGATACACATAAGCACACGGTACACTCACACTGAGGTCACTGAAAATACCCTGTGACACACACCAGCCCAGCTGTCTATGGAGATGACATCAGAGAGTCAACAGGGAGGGATGATTTCACCTTCACACAATGTGATAATCAACAGGGGCTAACATACACGCTAGATTAAACTGAAGAGAGAAACCTAACTTTGATATATATCAAAAGGTGACCTCAGGCTTGTTTCAGGTTGTATCAGAGCCTGCGGTTTCGTTTCAAAATAAACAGAAAGACATTTCCTGCTAGAGCTCCCCTTAGCATAAACACTAAAGAGATGAGATCATCAGACCCAGAAATACCCATCAACCTTTTTCTTTTTCAGCTGACTAGCTCACCTTTTTGCAGAGCGCTACCTCATGTATCTCAAAGTTCTGGAAAAATCTACTTTGACGGGAAGTGACTAACCCAATTCTGAACACATGCTGTAAAAAAAAAATATAGAAAAAGCAATTTTTGGTTGGAAAGAAAACACAGAGCGGGGAAAGAGGGCACTGTGTCGCCATCAGCAGCGCTAGCCAGCGGTGACTTCCTTTTTCCGTTTTCCTCTGCCCACTTCATCACTTATGCAACTGCTTTTTTCCCTCTCTCGCCCTGTCAGAGCCGAGCACTCAGGCCTCCTTTGTTCGCTGGTTGTGAGTGGCGTTTCTTCATTCTTTAGTTGATTCCTAACTAAACAATCACATTTTTACGTAAAGCTACAGGTTAGTATCCACATATATGACAACCTTTGTGTTTTTATTAAGTTATTTGGTAAAATCCTGTTTTTTTTAGAGCTGCATTGCTGTATGAACTGAAACAGAGAGCTGAGAGATGAATGGAAGTGGAATCCCAGAGATATTGACCGAGCGGGCAGAGATACACAACACCTGCCTGGCTGTTCTGGTTAATGGGGAGCTCTGCTGTTACATCACTGCTGCTGGTACAATTGACTGCCTCGTCAATAAAAGCTCACCCCCTCCCTCCTTTCACTGTGTGTGGGTGCTTCAGCCTCTGCAAGCTTTCAGTTGCCCGCTTTAACTTGTCTGTTAATAGAGAGGAGATTCACACACACACACACACACACACACACGCACACACACACACACATCTATACACATACACACACACACACACACTCACAAGGCAGACATGTACATTCACACACACAGCCTGGGGGCATTGATCTGCCTGAATGAGCACCCTGCACCCCTCCATCCCTGTCTTCTGTGGTTCATATCGGGAGAGACATGACGCCATCCTCTGTGCCCCTCCAGCTGTCCCCTTCACTATTAGGGGACATTAGCATCTCAATGTGAGCCCCCCTCCATCCCTCACCCTCTCAAACATGACATCATTGCACACATGTCCCACTCAGATCCACAAAGGCAGTGCTGCAGCCTGAAGGAGCGATGTAAGTGTGTGTGTTTAATAGTGGCCACATCTGTCAAAAATGTGTAGACTGACAGCCCATTGATGATCTAGTGGGATGAGGTCATCCCTTTTTATGCAAGGCTTGAGGTTGATGACTGTATGATTAACACGTCATCCTGGCTGATTGTGAAACTGTTTATTGTTCCTTTATCTCAAAGGAAAGATAGCAGGATCAAAAGCGGTTTCAGCAGTACTGTGTTACCGCAATAAAAGACTACGGTATAAACCCTCCTGTAATTAGCACACCTCACAAGTCTTTTTCCACAGAGACGTGTTGCAGTGCCTCTAAATAACCTGACAGACACACTTCTATTATTGCTTACTGACGACAAAGGTGTGATTTCTTTTTAACTGCTTGCTTTCTCTAAGCTGATGTGTTTGACAGATCCTGGAGCAAAACCTGGTTGATGTATACACACCTATGCCCACACACAAAGAAGCACAGCTGCCTGTGTGACCACAGTGGCAGGTGTTCAGGTCTGCACTGTTAACTGCTCTGAACTGGCTCTCTGATATGACCTGATGTGCATAAAGCATTAAGATTTGCATACAAACTTTACACTCGTATACTCATTCCTCTGTGACCTAAAGAATCATCCTATGACGTGAATGAATGCATACATGAAATACTGTATATTTTGTGCAATATGCATGTAGGTGTGCATGCCTAAAAGATTTTTTTTTTTCACAGCAGCACGGCTCTGCATTGCCTCATTACTCTGTGTGAAAGGTGTTATGTTAAACACCTGCAGTGCACACTGCACACATATTGATAACACAATCTCCACAAGACTCCATTCTGCAGAGAGAGGGAGTGAGCAGGAGTGAGGATAAAGCCAAGAGCAGAGGAGAAGAAAGAGAAACAGAAAGAGCCTTTGTGATAGTTTTACATCTCAATGACCACAGGCTGAGAGAGCATGAGCACTATGTCATACCGCGGGTCATGGCTCTCATTCTTCCCCCAGAGCTCTTTTTCTCGCTTCTCTTTCCTCTTCATTGCTTTTTGTCTTCATAATGTCATCCTCGTAATCCTCCGTCTTCCCTTTCTATGACTCTAAACACATTAACTGCACAAACAAAAAGGTGGGAAAACAATCAGCGCTTTTCGCATGGTGGTTGCAAAAGGTATTTTGTAGTCTGTTGTAGCCATGAAATGCACTCGAATCGATCCAGTACGCGTCCTTAAAATTCAATCCACATCTTTCTTTCATTCACAGCACGCCTGGACTGGAATAATTCAACACCTAAGAGCCCACTGTGCCTTTGTACTCATCTGCAGTGCACAAACCAATATCAGGGGCTTTCCCCTTTTTATACTGTTCACAACAGAGGTACATTTTACAGAAAAACTCCCAGCAGCTAGTCTTTATAACAAATTAAATTATACTCCATGTTTGTTGCATATACACCATGTAACATAGGGCTGTAACATCTGTACACAAAGGCCTACATCCTCAACATGGTACACTCCAGAAAAGGGATGTTCTCATACCAACACACACACATTAACACAAACACACTCATTACTTCTCCTACTCTCGGTCCAGGTGGATACACACCTCGCAGCTCTCTCCCCTCCTTCATTCTGCGGACCCTGATCTTCAGCCTCATGTCTGTGTCCTGCAGGTCCGGCCAAAAACAGTCCTCCGCTGGGGCAATCACCACATCCAGAGGCATCCCCCAGAGCACACTCTGTCTCATACACTCACACACAGTCACAGAAGGAAATGTTCTGGTGCTCCTTTTTTTTCCAGGGATGGAGCGAGCCCTCACCAAATTAAAAATGTTCGGACAATCAAACAAACAACCAGGAGTTCTTCTCCTCAAAGGGTTGATAAAGTTTCACTATGTGTTGAGTGTAAATTTCCCAAGTAGACAACAACTCCTGCTGCTGCTCAGATCCGCTCAGGTCAAGTCAACTGTTCCAGTGTTCAGTGATGTTCCTCAGGGATCAGACTTAGACCACAAAAAAACTAGTCCAGGATGTCAGTGAGCAGGCTCCTTAAGTACACCTTAATTCCATGCAATGATCACAGAAAATCCTAAAATGCTCCTTTAGTGATTTTGTGGTTTTGAGAAAAGTTGTCGCCCACACAAGGAAAAGGAAGACAAACCATGAGTCTTCTGTAAAGTCCAGCTGTAATCTGCCTGCAGCTGGCTCACAGAGAATGTGTGTGTCTCTCTGAGCCCTCTCTCTGTCTCTGTGAGTCCACAGCCAGGAGAGCAGCCCACTATTGTTGTGCCGCTCCGATTTCCCCGTCTCTCATTCGCTCAGTCGCTGGCTTACGCTCCTCCCTCTCCTGCCCTCCTCCCTCTCTCTCTCTATTGCTCTGCAAAGAGGGTGACGGAGCTGCACTCTCTCCTCGAGCTCTGGGGGTGAATGAGCTCACTTGCCGTGAGCTCAGACTCTACCCTCCCTCCCCTCCCTCCTCCTCTACCTCCCTTGCTCCCTCCCTCTCTTGTGGAGCCAGAGCTCCGTCATAGCTAATGTCTAAGGCATGTAACCACATTCCTTACTCACCCAGCAAATATGCGGCCACCTCAGGGGCCTATCTGTACAGCAGGCCTCTATCAGGGAAGGATGAAGGCGAAGACGCAGCGATCAGGCTGGTTAGCAGAAACATATACACTGCTACTAGACTGTAAAGACTTTGTGTTGTTGATTAAAGGGAAATGCTATGCTTATAAAAGACGCTTGTGTTTTTCTGCTTGATGTTGTGTTTCCAAATATGAGAGATGTGTACATTTTTTCTGTTGGTTTGCGCGCTTCACAGTTTCAGAAAGAATTAGTAAGAGATGCACAATTCTTCTTTTTATATTTACCTTTATACTTCCTCATTCATTTTATATTTGATACAAGCATCTTTAGATTCTACACATGTAATAAAACTTGAAAGTTATCAGTAAGAAGTTGAATATATTCATTTGCTTCATTGACTGAAATGTTCTGCATAGAGCAGGGGCTTTAACATTTAGTGTCAGTGTGTTGAAAGCAGATTTTGTCTCTGATGGGAAAGGAATGTGTGGCGTCACCATGTTTCCTGCACAGGTTAAGGTCTAACACACCTGGAAATGGACACTGTGCTCTCTTGTTTCAGGGTGAAATGGAAGAGAAGAGTGTAGAGGAGAGGCGAGGATAAGGGAGGAGAGGAAAAGAGATAAAAAACAACAACCAAAAACCCAACAGCAAACAAAATTGGAAGAGGAGACAAGAAGTGATGAGAAGACCAAACAAGCTTGTGGTCTGCAGCCATCATCCATTTGACAGGCCGCAGACTTCTGGTACTTTACTATGGAATGACAAACATGTAGGCCACAAGTCCAGCTATGGAAACAAAGTGGTATAGGACTTAATATAACCAATGGGGGAGAAAAAACATTTAGTACATTTCGATACACTTTTGCTGCTCTCATTTCCAATCTTGTTAGAAATAAAAAGCAAAGATTTCCTAAAAAAGGGCCCTGCTGTCAGTAGGCCGGTAAAACGTCCTGTCTGTCTGTTCATTCTCAGGTTGAGACATCACGGTACGCTGATTGCATTCAAACCGGGTCAGATGGGCCTCTAATGCATTAAGTCATCCCAGTAAAAAAAAAAAAAAAAAGGGCAAACAAGCTTATACAAGATGTCTAGTGAGGGGGCCAGCTGCATGCTGACAGACTGACCTCATCCCATCACTGCAGACCCCTGAATGATCACACCGGGGTGAGAACAGCCTTACGTCACTCTCTGTTCAACCGTGGGTCACTTACTAAGAGAGACAGCGGAGCAGGAAATAGGTCACTTGGTGCTGATGAGCTTGGTGAAAAATGCAGACGGATATTGCATTTGGGGAGGATGAACAAACACACGTACGAGTACGCACACCTTGTTCCTTTATCTGCAGCTGGTAGGGGCAGATGTGGCACTCCACAGTGGTCATCTGGGGTCACTACAATTCAAACACAGCTCTGAATCCACACCTCTGTTGGTTTTCCTGTCTGTGTGGCTCCAAGCAATAAAACCAGCTTTTGAAACACACGACTTCCCAATACCAGAAAAACCCAAAGCGGTTAATGCCAGCAACAACAGGACAAAGTAGCCACTGATGTTTTTAATGGTCAGCAAACACCCTGCCCTCCGTCTCTATACACCTCCTCCTCCTCTCCTCCTCAGCAGGGTAACAAGGCTCAGAATAGCAGGTGTGTTAATTAGAGGATCATAGCCAAGACCCTATAAATGACAGTCAGGCCGTTTTTATTGACGGCACATGTGTGCTCTGCTGCGACAGAAATAGGTAGGACAGTCACTCCAGGCAGCCTCCCCCCCCCCACACACACACTCTGACACCTCTTAGATTTACAGCATGCTTTTATGGTAGAGGGCTTGTTGCCAGGACAACGCTAAGTGTACACACACACGTAAAGAGCAGCCAAATCAGACAGAGAGAGAAAAAGAGAAAAGTGTATAAGATAGCGGTGTAAGACAGAAAGAGAGGTGTTGCCAAAAGGGGCGACAGACCAACAACATGATGCAGCCTCTCTGCAAATACTAATGACATGTTAGATGAACACATGAACGACTCCACCTTGTTATTCCAGATTTGTAAATGCAGATATATTATGCATTTAAGTGATGGCACAGTTAAAGGACAGGTGTGTCCTGGAAGTCCTGTCCACTCTAAACACTTTGACACTAAGCCTGCAGTTCTTTAACTGTGCCTAATACCTGATCATAGATTTGGCGAATTATTGACTTCATATCTTAATTATTAGTTTTCAGTCCTTCAGAATTAAGAACTGTAGCAGCACGAGTGGGTTCAACCTTTAATGTATTCATGTTTTTGTAACAATTCATTTTCTATTGATTTCACTCAGTGCTGCATCTTCTTGTGCTTTTGTTCGTTTTTTCAGCTCAGGTCAAACGTTTTATTATTAGCAGTCATGTTACTGCAGAATTACCAATAAAACAATTACCCTATATGTATGTATTTAGTTTCTTACAAGTTTCCATGTAGGGTTATATAAAACAAATACCATCATGATGTGAAAAAAAACATTTTTTAATGAATATGTTTCATCAGCGTTAGTCCCACTTCTTTCACCGGTGAGACGGGCAGCGACAGGAGCGTCATTCTACACCACAGATCATCTGTCAGGATATCATGGGAAAAGGAGACGTCATTTTCCGGATGGGGAAGGTTGGGATGATGAAGTCTCTGGATGTTGATGTCTGAGTTCATCTCTGTGTGTGCATTTAAGTGTGCATGTGTTTGACCAAGTGTGAGGGGGGAAGAACAGAACAAGGTGAGAGGACATTGCTGCAGGGGTGAGGGACGGTGTGGACAGTTATTGGCTCTGATGTCTGTAAACACAAGCATGTGTGCCTGTGCACAAGTGTGTGTGCATGTGTGTGTTGATAGAGCTGGTTGTCAGGGGATCAGTAACAAGACTGCTCTTGCAGTGATGTAATGCCTACAGGAGAACACAGCTGCCATGCCTGGGGGTTGAGGTAGTCACCAAGGGAGGAGAAAGGGGAGGATGGATGGATCAATTGAGGGTGGGGGAGTTGGGGGGGGGGGGGGGGGGGGGGGGGGGGGTATTGGTGTACTGGAAATAATTGGGAAGGGGGTGTTTAAATCTATAGGGAGATGGTAGGTGAAATTATGTAGTCATATCGCTAAGGGACATTAGTGATGTAGTGGGTCATGGTGTTTCTGTGTTAGTGTGTGTGTGTGTGTGTGTGTGTGTGTTGAGGGTGTGGAATCAAACCTCATTCATTTTTTTAGGACTGACCTAAATTGCATATTTTTGGTATCAGAAAACAAGCTTAACATGAACTAATGTAACAGATTTCTTAAAATAAGGAACACTGAATTTTTTCCCCCACAGGCCTGACACTTCTGTATTACTGCATCGTATATAACAAATATTTCAGTTCCAAAATGTCAATTACATATCTCTGTTTTCTGAACGATAACAGGAACTGAGGAGATAAATATGATGCAGGAATAAGATGAAAATATACAGTGCTTCTTAGATGAACTGAGCAGGCATGTTAAGGGTACTTCTTTGTCATATGTGTGCTTATGCATGAGGTACCTTCATATGCAGCTTGGTGTGTGTGTGTGTGTGTGTGTGTGTGTGTGTGTGTGTGTGTGTGTGTGGGGGGGGGTGGGAGGGGGGGGGGGGTTCTTGCATTAGTCATGCTGCAGACCCCCTGCCCCCAAAACAACTTAACCCCCTGGAGAAACTCGCCACTCCAGGCTACTGCACCATTAAATCCATCTCACTGGCTAGAAATTAGTTTACACACACACACACACACACGCACACACACACACACACACACACACACACACATATACAGAGAGAGAGAGAGAAAGAGAAAGAGAGAGAGAGAGAAAGAGAGAGAGAGAGAAAAAAAAAAAGAGTAAGCTATCAAACGCACCAAGCGGGACTTTAAGAACCAGACGGGCCCTCATAAACCAGATGAACTACTTAAAAATCCCAGTAGGAAAGGAAAGATTGTAAAGCCTCAATATGACTTGAGGCATGTGCTTACAGTAAGTTTGCATGCATATGAAGCCCGTGTATTGTCTGTGTCTAAAAATGTGAACATATGAAACAAAATCATTTCAGTTCATTTCAGCGGTGAGTGAGACAGATCACAGGTGGTTTCTAAGGTTATATAAAGATGAGTGACGCCTGTGTGTGTGATGATAAAGGCTCAATATGTGCAGGGAGCACATCAGTCCTTATGAATGAAAAGATCAAGGAATGTGTGTGTGTCTGTGTGTGTATGTACAAACTCTACTATGGTCTGATTTCCCCAGAGGTGAGTTTGTCTACACAGGTTCACTTGAGCATTACAGATGGTTATTTCCTTCTAAATGCTAATGTGCTGATCAGGGTTGCACAGGGTTTCCTTGCAGCCCCCGGAGGCAATCACACAAAAAAACTCAGCGCACTTCTTTCTCTTACTGTCTCTCTAATGAAGTTCAGTCTGACACATTCACTCATATACAGACACACAAACACACACTCACAAGGTGGCAGTGTAATAACTGTGGTGCTCCGAAAAAAGAAGCTGGCAGCGGATTAGTTTGTTTTTAATTAACCAGTACTGCGACGACATGCAGATTGACAGGCAGGCTTCAGATCAGTTCAGTGTTAATTAGCTCCTATCAGCTCAGCAGGCAGGCTGACAGACTCACTGTCCTGACACCAGCGCTGGAAGCCACGCCATCTGGTCCTACACACACACACACACACACACACACACACACACACACACACACACACACACACACACACACACACACACACACACACACACACACACACACACACACACACACACACACACACACACACACACACACACACACACACACACACACACACACACACACACACACCTGCAGATTAGCTCAGGTCTGCAGTTGTAAGTGAGATATTGGCTGCAGAATGACTGATATGATTTATTCAGAGCTGGCAGGGTCTTGTCTACCTGTCTCACAATTAGCTCAGTCAGTCTCAGAGTGAAACAGAATGTCTGTGTATGATCAGTTTCCCCTGAAATACTTTAACATAAATCTCCTTTTATCTCATCAGCACATGGGCCATTACTCATGACTCACAGTGAAAGGCATGACATATACAGAATTACACAGAATACAGAAAATACAATCCAGCACATTATTGAACTGTTAATCACTCAGCAGTGCCCTTTTACACGCAGACATGGAGCAGAATTCAGGCGTTACACCGAGGAGACTGTATTTGGGCGTATAGGACATGGTGTCTACAGCAGCTATCACAACACCAACAGTAAGGGTTGGTTTTCCTGCCATTACAGGCCCCGGGGACGGTTCTTGTGTGTGTGAATGTGTCACATCCACAACGCTGCAGTGACATCACTCCACCAGCTCCAGAAGAACAATAGAGAAAGAATGACGCAATGCCATAAGAGGAACTGGGCAAGCTGTTTCAACTTGTACCCTGCTAACGCCTGAATGATGCCTTTGAATTATTTTTAAAGCTGATGCTTTTAGTTTTTTCTTGAATACTAACGACAAATATTTGTATACATGCATGTGGAGTTCTCTAGGCGTCTCCCTCTTTCCTCGGGGGGGGGCCTGATGTCACTTTTTCAGAAACAGGAAATAGTTACACAACAGAAAGGGAAATGGCCTCTGTAGGATGCCTTCATCTGTGTTTGAGTGTGTTTGTTGATAAGTGTTTGTGTTTATGTGTGAGCAGAGGGGGAGTTATCAGCAGGACCAGGAATGATCACCAACCGCTGCATTCCTCAATTGTGGGCCTTGGGCCTGCCTGGAAATCCAAAATTAGCCTGTTGCCATGGCGATGGAAAAATCTCCCGCCTCTAAGCAGCAGCTCCAGAGGTTCAGCAAAAAAGTTTGTGTGGTCAGCACGTATTTACAGTAATAAGCCTTCTTCTGAGTACATAACAGGAAAAGTGTCAAATCGCTGAAGAGTTAAACTCTCCGCTCTACTACAAGAAACCAGACTGCTCCTGTTCCAATGAGTCTGAAATAGATGTTTTATTTAAACAATAAGCAAAGTGAAAATTAAAATAGGTTTTCTCATTCAAACTCACTTCAAAAGGTTTCCAAGAAATAGAATCTTATCCAAAAGGCGGAGGTGTTATCTAAGGATGATTAAAATAGCTGGAAAAAACATGGCAACCAATTATGTAAATAAGGAAGCAGCGCTGCAGCATACCAGAGATAAAGTGCATCAAAGACACATGTTGATAAACAGGAATCCACCATTGTTCCAGGGAATGACGTTATGACGGGAACGGCAGTGGGCAGTCCGAGCATGAATGGAATCTGGTGGATGCAGGCCAGCTAGGGGTCGGATAAACTAGCATCATTTTTAGCCACTCCTTTCCCCTTTCCCTCTGTCTTTGGAAATTTCCACTCCACATGTGTGTCAGTCATCAGAGTTAAAAGCTGCAGCGGTAAACTGATGGCGCAGCAACCAAGCTTTGGCAAACTTGGCCCGAATTCGCTGTGAGGTTGGAGTTATGAGGTGCTGATGGGGGTGTAGCAAAGAGAAAACCAGCCTGGGTTAGCATGCTGTTCGGCTTCAGCTACTGTTGACCTGATGTGTTGACACTGCCTAGGTAACAGTTTAAACAAACTATTTTTATTCCATGCTGCTGGATGAATGTATGACAGGGGTGGTTTGGGATGTTCAAAAGACCTCTAGATAGATTTGAAATGCAGCAGGAGCCAGAAGGTATGCACTGTGAATGGACTGTATACACAAAGCAGCTTAAATATCTTTGCTGAAAGTATTTAGGGCACTGAGGTACAAACAGTGTCCAACAGAGTTTCTGCACAAATAGTATGAAGGCAAATGCATTTTTGGGGAACATTCAAAGGTTGTTATGCATGTTCTTTTTCTCTCAAAGGTTCGCTTTATTTTGTCAATTGCACATCAAAGTTTGCATGTCCCTTACCAGACAACATCTTAGTTCGTATAATGAAACAAACTAACAGGAAGAATTCACCTATTATCTTCAGCCGTCATAGCTTTTAAGTTGCTTTGTTAAATTACTTCATACAGAAAATGCTCAAGTAGCAACCTTTTCAGGGAATAATGCAACATGACTAGTACTTTATTTTATTCTAAAAATACAGTGATTTAAATAATGGTCAAATGCTACCCTGTAAATTTGAGGAAATAATAGCATGCTGTTCATTCAGTATGCATATATTACAGTACTAGAGTGACGGTAAATGCCAACTTTGCACATCTAAGCCCAAGTTTCATGTGGATGTATCGAGTATGTACTGCTGTCTTGAGCTCTAATCTTTATCTACGCTCCTTGGAATATATGCACATCTCTAATGCGTGCAACTGACAGTACATATCTCCCTCACTTGCATGCTGGATTATTAACATAAAACTGTGTTACATTTGTGTGTGTGTATGTATGCGTGTGTGTGCAAGTGTGGCCCTTCCATGCCGGCAAGGGACTGGGGTGATGGAGGAGAAAGAGGAAGAGGAGCAGGAGGCTAGCAAAGAAGGGAGATCACGTCATGGTGGAAACATTTGGCAAGGGCTCACATAAACACACACTCACACACATACGCATAAATCACCATGCATGCACACGCACACACAGATGCTGGCCTGTTTTTGTTCTCCAGTTTTGAGGGAAAGAAGGGGAAAATGACATCAAGCTCATCATGTGAGGCCAATGAGACGGAGGAGGGAGGGAGGGGGTGAGAACGCTGGCAGAAACAGAACATTGTTACATAAAACTCAACTCAGCACAGGCCTCCTCTGGGCCCTTTTACCATATTATGTGTGTGTGAGTTTGACCACATGTTCATGCATTTGCTCTCTTACAAAGGTGTGTGCGTGTTAAGCATTTCCAAAATCTCGATGAGGTGTTCGCCTAAAAGAGGAGCTCATTACGTACCTGCAGAGTGACTGTTTGCAGAAAACAGAGCATGAGGTCACACATGTGCAGCTCGCTCAAAAGTCTGCAACACTTCTCAGAGCACAGAGGTGATGTCATAGATATTTTTGTAGGCCATTTTCTTTGACCTTTGTGCTTTCTTGCATGGTCCTGTCTGGGATGGGGCTGACCTGTGTTGTGTGCGTGTGTGCGTGTGTGTGCCCCTGTGTGTTTGTGTATCTACAGGCCAGGGTGAGAGCACCAAGGCCACTGGCGCCAGATGTGACGACCGCAGGAGTCTGGTCCTAAAAATAGAGCTCTGTTCTCAGCACTGTGAAACAGAAGAGGAAGGAGGGGAGGAGGAGGAGTGAAAGAAGAGGAAGAAATTGACGGGGGAAGGTAAAGGGGCTGAAGGAGGGATGGAAGGAGGGATGTAGAGGAAGGCTAGGTCATTGAGAATAACGTGTCAGATCTCCCCAGGGAAGGTGAGCTCACCTCCTAATGGCACCACTGGCTCCTTCTCAATGAAATCATTGATCTGCTGCAGCTCCCCTATGGTGTAATTGAGACGGGTCAGATGTGGGGGGAAGCAGAGAAGGGGGTAAAAAATGTGCAGAGAGGGCAGGTTAGGAGGTTAAGAGAGGGGGATGACGGAAAAGGTGGCAAGAGGATAGTCAAAGGATGGAGGAGGGTAGAATATGGACCTCGGGCACAAAAAAATGTGCAACCTCTCTGACCTGAAGTGTGACCAAACACAACACACCTGGAGGCACCAGGTGGGTGGTATATAAATATCACTCAAACATTATCGTCCTCTGTTACCTTAATAGGACCTTAGATGGAGCGGTTGGTGGGGACTTAAGTTGCAGGCAGCAGCTTAAAGCCACCATAAATTTCACCTTTTGTGAATATTAATACAGGAAGAATGATGCTTTCTTTCTGTTTAGCAGTTCCTAACCACATAAATTAGTGATGCTTGTGGGATCAGCTTGCTCACACTTGCACTCTTACGAATGTGTGCATGCATGTATGTGTGTTTGTTCTAGAAAGACTCCAGTTGCTGGTTCAGAGGACACTGATGACTTCAACTTGGAGAGACTGACCTGCACAGTGCAGATCAGCAAGAAGTTGGCCTGTCTCATTGAATGAGCTCAAGACCACACACACACTCTGACTGACACATACATGAATGCACATAAATGTACCCATCTAAACACTAGCACACACACAAACACACACACACCTACGCTGGACTCACAGGAAGACCCACGTTCAGGATGAAATGAAGAGTATTACCTCATCCCCCTCAGAAGCCCTCTCCTCCTTCTGTTTTGTCTTTTTCTTTCTCTCACACATGCACTCTCAAACATTGCCTCATGCGTGTGCACGCACCACTTCATATGCACATATTCATGCAGACATGCACACGCAGACACGCACAAACACACGTTCACACTGACACAAACAGCCCTCCTTATGTAGCTCATTGGAATGTCTCTGTGAACGGCTGCATTGTGAGACCAGGCCTCCCACGATTACCTCACTTCTTCAGCTTCTCTCTGATGATCACACACACGCACACATGCACGCACACACGCACGCACGCACGCACGCACGCACACATGTACAGGAGCCGCCGCCCCGTTGTATAACTGCACAGAAGAATGACATATAACTGAGTTGACCTTTGTACCTCTGTCTGTGCAGTCACACCCTAACCTGATCTCATCAAAGCCTCGAGCTACACAGCAGCTCCTGTGTGTGTTTTTAGTGTGTGCTCTCTCGCACATGAAAGAGAGAGCGAGCAAAAAGAAAATCAGAGAGAGGCACCTTTTCATCTCCTAATACCTCTCATCAGTGTGTCATCGCCATGTCTCATTCCGTGTGCTTTTGCATTGAGCTGGCAGGCTGACAGCGTGGGAGTCTGCATGCTAACCTATAATGCTAAAACTGTGCTGTACTATGCTAAAACTTCATGCAGATGAAGAGAAAGCTCTAACAGCATACTGAGATAAGTGAGTTTTAAGCATGACATGCAGTGCTGACATTTTAAACCTGGTAAGTATGTAGTCTGGAATGTGATGTAGTTTAAATCTCACCCAGTCTGTTTAGCTGGCGGAGGGCAGTTGGAGGTCAGAGGTCAGATTGACATATCTACTGTACCTGGATAGTATTTTGTGGATGTTCCATCTTGATTGGTTAACAGCTTGTTCTGCAACCAGCAAACATTGTCACTGTGATTCATTTGTATATCTTTTTAAATAAAACCTTTATAATCACTTAGTCCAGAAGTTTGAGAAACAGTGATGTCGTTAAATAGATTGTATGCCTTTAAAAAAAACTCATGTTCAAATTACAATCACAAAATCAAGTAAATGTTTGTATCTCACAATTTGTTTTTTTTTTATAGGGAACTAAAGAATGAAACAATAATAACAAAAATAAAGGCTAGGATGATTACTCCTTTTAGTATTTCATTAAAATTATCATTTGCATGTTACGTTTCAGCTCAGATGCCTTTGACTTGCTGCCCTCTAAGTCTCCCCTGTTCAGAAAACGTAGACACATCCGGCACGTGCCCTTTTCTCTGTCTCATTTTACTTGTGCCATCCTTTTCTCTCCCTTCGCTCCCTCTCTTTGACTCGGTCGTGTGACGCTTTAGTAATCCCACAAAAAACACTGGCAGATGGTGCTAGGGAATTAAGGGCAGTCTCGCACATCTGCAAAACTCACACACAATTAGATGGATAAAAACAAACACCTGCAGACCTGTCTCTACATCTTCATTTCCTCTTATATTACCTAACTCTCTTTTCCTATCAGCCCCTTCTACCCTAGAACAGTACTTCAACAACACTGAGCTTGGAATAAAACACATTTTAATTTTTTTTCACAACCACCTATCCACTTGAAATCATCCAATTTTCTTTTCATCTGCAGAACATGACTCCATTTTTTTTCAACCTCGCTTCCCTTTTAGATAATTTTTCTCTTTGTGTTCTCTCTCTCTCTGCAGCCTCTTGTGCTAAAACTAGAACATGAGGTTCAGAGGCCAACACCAAAACATTTCATCCTGGCAGGCCTACATCAGAGCTGATGTGACGCATGACACAACTACGCAGTTGGCATCAGCTAACACCTAGCTGCACACACACTAGCCGGCAGTGTTGCCTTTGGTTTGGCCGTGAGCTGCAGATTGGTGGGAAAGACACAAACTTTAGACCCACTGGGGAGGCAGCTGGTTCAAACCGAGTGATCCTCTCCTCCTCTACTGCACGCACGCACACGCACATTTAGAACTCTGAAAAAGGCAAGACGCATCAAACATGGGCTCCAACTGAGTGAGATCACTGCTGTGGTAAAAATATGGCTGTCCTCTGAGATACATGTTTCTCACAAACATGTTCACACAGTCGATGAAGTAATAATGCAAACATACACGCAAAACCAAGCATTACCTAAGGGAACTCGTGCAATCACATGCACACATAAACTCTTTCCAGCATCCAACATAAATATATTAAATACACAGGATAAGAGTCATTCGCTACAGGGATTACTCGTCTCATTCACAAACACAATGGCCCTATTGGGACGGTTGCTCCATGACATCATCCTCATGTAGGAAGTGGTGTGCTTTTTGACCCCGAGTCATTGATTATTTAGTAAACAACAGAAACAGAAGAGGAGTCGACCATTGTTTTTTGTCCTGATCAATAGGTTCCCATACAAGCATTGGATAGTGTAACATGTCATTCAAGAGTGCAGCATATCTGGAATCTTCAAATTCCCCTAGTTTATGGAAAGCTTTAAATGTATGTTAAATATGAACAATATAATCCCATTTCAGGTAAGGGTGTCTATACAACACTATTGCCTAATCTGCCTTTGGCAAGCTTCTGCATTTGTAGCAGTTAAGGCAGAAAATCCTTTCCCCTCCAGACATCAGTAATCACATCATGTAATTACACTTTTATTCATCCTGTCCATCCCATTTATGGATTCTTCTCTTTCCTTTCATCTCTGTTATCAGAGTCCTCCCACCCACATTACCCCTCACTTGGTCAGCAGTGATGTCACGGTGTGTCCACTGTGTGCATTTGGTCTGCATACTGCACGTGAGGCTGAAAATAATTCATAGGTCAGATATGAAGTCATCACTGAATTTATAAGAATCATATATCAGGGGTTAAGTAGAGGGGCAGGGGGGGGATAGGTGGGAAAGAGAGAGGAGATAATAAAGGGTGTAGAAACAGGGAGAGCGTGAAGAGAGAGGGGGGAGAGGGAGAGTAAACCCAAGTGCAGAAAAAAAAAAAAAAGAAAGCCCCCCCCATGCAAATGATGACCCCACATCACTTCTTTTCTTCGCTCAATAAAATCCTAAAGCCACATTTATATCGCATTTACAAGGATACACAAAAAAAGCAAATAATCCTCTTCATTTGGATGCTGGAAGCAGACACTTTTTAAACCTTTTTTTACCCCAATAGTTACTTTGATTAAAAGTCCAGTTTTTCCACTAGAATTCTGTAGATTACTTTATTGTTTTGGCAGTAAAATGCTACAAAATACTGTCCTGGTCTTCTTCAGCTGGCTGGTGTTTTATCCATTTTGCTCACTCACATACAAACACTTATACTCACACATAAAGACACAACCCAACTTTGTAACAGCTGCCTTTTGACACTGGGTTCACAAATTCTTTGCACCTCAAATAGTAAGATGTCGCCCCTTTTAGAACCCTGACTGAACACAGAACTGAAACTTAGGACCAAATTGTCTTCAGCATACATTTTCTAATTAGCATAACATCCTGGAAATAAAAAAAATGATGCAGGAAGAACTGTTTAAAAAGTCCCCTAGCAAGCACTTCCCCATTCTTTACCTCACAGCATCTTTCTCATGAAACCTTTTGCAGACTCCTTTGATGCACACACACACAAAGATAGTGCAGCGCTCATCAACATGCCATAATGCAAGCATGCATGTGTGTATATGCAACGCCCTGAGATGCATCGCATGTACACATCAAGAACACATCAGACACAGGCAGCTAGCTCCACTGACCCCAATAACACAACCACACAAACAACAGCCTACGCTATTGGCTGAATCCTTCTGGGGAATCTTGTCTGCCTCTGTTGTCGTGGAAACAGCAGAAAAGCAGCGGGGACAGAAATGGCAGAAGCAAGACTTTTCTTTTTCTCACATGAAGAAACATATCCAGAGGGAGCTCAGGAGGCTGATAAAGAGGAAGAGGAGGGAGTGTCTGACAGGGGGTCTTTCATTAAGAAGGGGTATGTGTGATCAGAAAAGCGGGGAGGAATATCCTGGTGTTTAGTGTGAAATCAAACATGGCTATGTGTGTGTGTGTGCGTGCGTGCGTGTGTGTGTGTGTGTGTGTGTGTGCATGTGTGTGTGTGCGTGCATACAGTATATGCGGCTGTGCCCAGCACAAGAATGTGCTCGGTACATCTCTCCGTCTGTGACTAATTGTGGAGTCCGGATGCTTTGAGGCAATCCTTTGCATCTATGAATGACTCATGAAAAAATGCTTATCTCCCAGCGTAAGGAGAGAGAGGTGACAGGAAGAGGAGAAGAAGAATGGGGATGAGGGGATGTAGAAAAGAGTGCAGAGATTTAACCGAGCAATGCGCCTCTGCCGTCTCATTCCAAATCCTGACTGAGGCAGATTACGCTCTCCTTTCTGCGCTGACACATTTGGGACGGACTCAAAAGCCTCCACTGGTGGATGTGTGCGTAATGTCGCCTGTAAAAAAGCTGCAGCCACCGCAATCGAGAGGTTATTAACTCAACAAGGCTATTAACAGTCTTGCCGGGGCTCAATTATAAGTCTTAGTGTGCTTAGTGGACACTATGACAGGATAATAACTGTGGTAAATAAGGCCAGAGGATTGAAGTTAAGCTTAAGCTTTATTTCAGCGATGCTGGGTGGGAGAATGAGGGGAGCTTAAACATCAAAGAGTAGACTTCCTCCTCTAGTTTCTGTCTGTGCATGTACCTGTGAAAGTCTGAGGACTACCAGTTAATAAAGAAGAAACAACGTGCATCAGGGGTCTGAAGAGTTGTTGTGATAATCAGTGACATCTGCTGACCAAACTGTGCAACTGCAAACAACTATATTAAATCTGTCATGAGTGTGAGGTTCACCTGCTTGTTGCACAAAATAATGTGAATATTAAAAATAAAACTGACTTATAAAGTCGATGTGAATGTCCATTCTGGATCAGGGAGAAGTTCTTTAATGCACACAGAGAACAACACCATCGCATTGTACACATTCACATACCAGTGAGCAGGGACACTTTGTGGAAGGTGCCCTCCAACTTTCCCATGAGAATGTGCACAAAGCCGTCTTTAGACAGATGCCCCGCCTCTTTGGAGCTCTGGTCATATACCACCACTTCCTGCTTCCTGCCCAGCTCCACCTGCACAAAGGACAAACAACAAGGAAGAGAGAGAGTTTAATTTACACTGTTGGTTTGAAAGCTATGGAGAGTATCCAGTAGCCAAAAGACAGTAGGTGTTTATGACTGGAATAATAAGAATGTAAATGGCATATTGAAAAGTGTAATGTAGAATTCATTAAATGTCTTACACATGTATTTGGGAATTGTACATAGAACAATGCTGCACATTACAAATGTATATTCTAACAGACCAAGAGAAGAGAAGACTTTTGCCTATTGGTTTTAAAAAACTACAACTGGAGTTGTTCCCCAAACACCTGATCACACTGCTTCCCTCACAAACAAACCAGAAAGCTGCAACGAGAAACGCCTCACACACATATTGCTGTGAGTTATGACAACAAAAACTGGGATCATTCATTGATGCAAGAGACTATATAGTAAGCAGGATGAACCACAGGTCATTGTGGACTTAGTTATGAGGTTATATGGATATAGTTATGAAAAATGCATCAGAGCTGAGTGTTGCACTGTGCAGCCGTGACTGTATTTACGGTGCAGATACTGCTGACAGGGTTGTTTGTTGTAATGGCAGGCAATATCAGTAAAATCATAAAAGCTGGATATGTTGTAAAGGGTGTGGACATCCATAAATGCATCAGTGTGATGCTGTTTGATTCAGACTGTGAAGATGAGACAAAGACACACACACACACACACACACACACACACACACACACACACACACACACACACACACACACACACACACACACACACACACACACACACACACACACACACACACACACACACACACACACACACACACACACACACACACACACACACACACACACACACACACACACACACACACACACACACACACACACACACACACACACACACACCAGCCTGGCTGTGTTGTTCACCATGTTGTCAGGCAGGCTTTGGTCACATGACCATCAGGCAGCGCTTACTGCAGCTATGAATCACTGCATCATCGAACAGCCACTGGACAGGAGAGGAGAGGGGGAGGAGGAAGGAGGGGGGATCGGAAGAGAGGGAAAGAGGAGGGGTGGTGGGATTGCAATGGTCGGGCAGAGGAAGATGGAGATGAAATTGAGAAAAATGAAAGAGGTATATTAAAAAACAAAAGAAACTGAGGAAACTGAGTTGAGAAAAAAGGGGGGGTCGACGAAGGGGAAACAAAAGACGAAGTGGGACGATTAGACGGATTAAATTGGAAGCCAACCGCATTTCTAATGTTTACCATAACACAAATGCAACATCACTCTATTGAACGTTAGATTGGGAAGCTACTTGCCTCCGGGTACTGAACTCTCTCTACGCCTTCCTACCGTTCCCTTCTTTTCACTGTGTATGCTGAAAGAAACATAAATGCTGATCTCTCATGCTTAATACAGCTACACAGTGTAGAGTGTGCATGGTTATATTTCTGCAGCCACAGCAAAGAGCTGGGCCGATAGCCGAGCAGGTGAATTAGACAAGGTCGCTCTCTGAAGCCTGGTTAGTACCTCTGGTCCAGTTAACCTGGCTCAGCGCGGCCTGATTGCATCCAGCACAAACACTGACAAAAGTGCAGAAACCATTATCCATAGCAAGAAACAAATGTGATCAGAGAGGTTACACTCGTGTCTTCCAAATGATACCTGTTCACTGTTAACACGAGAAGTTGAGTGTTGAGTCCTTAGCCCTATTCTGATTGCCCATTCAAGGCGCAATATTTACGCCCCTGTGACATCTCGCCTCTACCATGAATGTCACAGAGGCGTAATGAGGGGAAGAAGCGATCCCACCTCTGTGTTGCCATTTGAGGTAGTAACAGTAGCATTAGCTTAGCTGTTTCGGAATCATATGCTTTTGTTGCTCCCCTTGTTCGTGCCTATTTTTTTTTTAACTGTTGAATACAACTGCAAAAAATTATTATTATTTTCATCTTTTAACTTGCAACTTGAATTTCAAAAGAACTGATAGAAAGGATTGGAAATGTACATTCTACATACATTAGAATTCCCAAGGGCCCAAATTGACTCCTTTCTTTTTAGTCCTTCCAACAGACTACAATACCAAAGCTGTCATTAACTTTCATTAATGAAAATACAACTGGCGAGAAGGGCCTACTTTTAAGAAGATAGAACGTGCAATCATTTGACACATGTAGCTGAAAAAGGGTGTCGAATGATTCATCTATTATCAAAACAATTTGCTTTTAATTGTTTTCCTTTTGATCAACTTATATGTATTATCTAATTCTTACAGTAATACTGACCAGTGATTTTAAAATAAACTTTATGATTGGTTATAATATGTAATAGCAGTACTTTGTAGAGCCTGGTGACAGCATCGAAGGGACATAAATGCAGTGATACCCACTTCAAATAAAGTGTTTACCCAATGTTTACTACAGGTTTCACTCTTTACTTATTATTCTTCCTGACATGTTCAACTTTATGCAAATCTTCCTTTGTTTTAATCCCTCACTGTCCATCTTTACAAACTCTGGATCATTTTGGCTAATAATCCTAATGGGATCAGGTCTAATTTAGGAGCCTGATCTCAACTCTTTAGGATTACCCTCATTTAACTATGCATACATGGACAGCCCACACACTCACAAAGACACACAGACACACAGACACAGACACACACACACACACAGACACATACACACACACACACACACACACACACACACAGACACACACACACACTCAGACACACACACACACACACACACACACACACACACACACACACACACACACACACACACAGACACACACACACACTCAGACACACACACACACACACACACACACACACACACACACACACACACACACAGACACACACGCACACACTATTAAGGATAGTCAACTTGTTTGTCAGCTGTGCAGAGAAAAAAGTTCCACTGCAAACATGAAATGAGTGCTGCAGTAAAAATAGAATCAGTCTCTTAGTCATTGTCAGACAAACAGTGGGTGATGCACTAAGGTTTTAAGTAAACAATTACTCACTAATCCTACTTGATTTCTCAACTAAATGAAATGAGGAGAACTGTACGATGTCTGTCCGTATGTATATGGACCTACTATCCTATCCTGAAACTACTGTATAGAACTCTCTTTAGGTTCCTGTTTTTTTAAGATGTGATGATGTCATTTTACAATTCAGATTTGTATTAAACATCAGCTCAAAACTAGATTCATTACATTTTTCAACTAAGAATGAAATCACATACCCACACATAGCCTTAAAGGTGTTTCAGTCAGTACGAAAAAGCTACACCTCCAGCCCTGTATGTGATATACATATAGTTTGCTGCAGTGCTAGAGGTCAACGACCTGAGGGAGCGAGAGGCTGGCTGTCAGACTGCAGCAGTAGTACAGAGCTCTCATCCCTCTGCAGTGCTACAGCATCACTACTACAACTGTGCTGGCCTGGATGCTCTGACGCATGCACACTGCAGGTAAACAGGGAATGCCACAGAGAGAATGAAAAGGGAGGCACCAGTGAGAGAGATACAAAGTGGTGAAAAGTCTGGGGGATATGAGGAAAGATGGGGGAAAGGAAGCCCACGAAGGGATCAGAGAAAATAATGAAGAGGGAGGATGATCGGTGTGAGAGGATGCAGAGATAGATAGATATTTAGATAGTTAGATAGATAAATGAAAGTATTGCAAGGAAAGCCAAAGGTGGATAGAAGAAATTCGGCAGGACAGATATGTGCATTTGTGTTAATAATGTAATTTAAGAGAAAAAAAAAAGAAAAGAAGGGGACACAGGAGGAGCCACTGCTTTTTTTTTAACAACCCTGTGTAATGAAAAATAGGAGTGAAAGATTAAAATAAAGAGTAAAACAGGTCTGCAAGTCAAGGCTCAGCCTCTCTGTCAATGCTTTCATTCTCGAGGTCCAAGTATATTGACCATGCTCGAACACAATGTTGATGCATGATACATTCACATAAAGCCAAAGCTAACCACCAGCTACCTTCAGATTATTTTGTGCAAATTTAGAGTTTAAAAAAACAGATTTTTTTGGGCTTCATGTGGAGGGACATGTTGCAAACACAATGTATAAATATGAAGAACAGCAGATTAAGATATAAAAAACGGAGTTATAACTGATATGAACCTGTCAAGTGTGTTTACTGCTC
This sequence comes from Tautogolabrus adspersus, assembly GCA_020745685.1. Lineage (NCBI taxonomy): Eukaryota > Metazoa > Chordata > Actinopteri > Labriformes > Labridae > Tautogolabrus > Tautogolabrus adspersus. The sequence goes on from CM036539.1 coordinate 12,618,136, forward strand.
TTCATTTTGTTATTGAAATATTCAACAACGTAATCACATTATACAATTTTCTAATATCATGCAGGCTATATATGTTTATAAAAAACACACCAAATTCCTCTGGTTTGGATTTCACAATTTTTTGATGTGGCGGTTTATAACACAGAAAGATAAGATATAGCTTTTCCCAGTATCGTTCAGCACTAACACACACACTAACACACACCATGAAACACGGTGCAATCGCCCAGCTTGTCGGGCGTATGTACGGTAAATGCTGGTCTGAGATAGCTGAACATGGTTTCCCCCTGACCTCAGCAGTGTAACTAACCGGTGACAAGGTAAGCGTTGAGTATGTATGTTTGTGCGTAAATCGGCATGCGATACAACATCAGCACAAACAGTCTAAAAATGGCCCAACATTCCTGAATCCTCTACATAATGGGATGTCCCACAGAAAAAAAAACGGGACTGCTGTAAAACTTTATCTAACTGTGTCTTTAGCTTAGACTTGAAGAAATACATACAAATCAAAGTCTGTACGGAGCCCTAAAGTCCAGACTGGAGAAATAAAACACTGTGCATTTTAATGTCAAAACCTTTTTTTTCCACTATTGGTTCACCAGCTGCAAAAAAATCACCCCATAAAAATGTTGTATTACTTTATTTATAGGCATATTTACAAACTTATTACTGTATGTAAATGTAGCTAATGATAAGGCAATCCATGAACACATGACCTTACATACAGTACATGACTTACTAATAGAGGACCTGCTCTAACAGGCAGTGACCTCTGTGAACCGTGGATCTGTCAGTTTAAGAGTCCGCCACACAGGGTGTGACATATAGCACCCGTCACTGTAAAGATACCACCCTGGGGCTAGATGATGTCATTGATTGGCACTGGCAGCTGACACTTCCATGTGTGCTTTTGGAGGTGTAATATGTTTGCCACAGTGTTTCTGTTGTACTCCTATCCTTATGAGGACCAACAAGAAAAAGCAGTCTAGAGTTACATGTTTACAGGTTTAAGTGGCTTAAGAATTTAGCATTATGTTGAAGTTTCATTTAGAACATTAAGTGTGAAGAATCAATGTCACGAGTAGATAAAGTCCTCAAAAGTACTGTGTGTGTTTCTGACAAGAACGTGTAAATGTGGCAAGGTGGTAAAAGTCCCTGATGCCTCTGTGCATGTGTAGTGTGAGGTCATCACCCACCACTTCAGAGATGTGGTCACCTGATCTGCTCACACCCTTAATATCAGAGGACCTTAAAAACACACGTATAAAAACAACAGGTCACATAAACTTTAGGATTCACAATCAGATGCAAGTGAAAGTGAAGATATGAACTTATAAATATTTCTCTGTACATCTCTCCCTGTTGGTCCATGAAACACACGCAACTGTTGTTTACAGTCGCACACGCCGATGTAGATCCAGTTTCATGTCATCCACCTCACTGTAATGAAAGCCATATTTCATATCTGCAAATCATCTATGAATCATTCCGTGCATCTTTCAGTTATATCCATAAATTAGAAATACATTTCCATATAAACTGCAGCCTCACATTGCGGCTGGTTTTATCTGTAACTATAAACAGCGGCTGAGTGTGTGTCTATGTCAAACAGTAGGATCTTTAAAGCAAACAGTGATTCATGCCATGACCTCATCATGGCAAACACATGACATATCCTGCTCTGTAGAAAAACCACCACAGGCTACAGTGTATTTGTTTTAACTTGGCAAAAGAAAAAATGTGAATGAAACATAAAAAAAATCCCTCACTCTACCCTCTAGGTAATCTGGGAAACAATCCACACAGTGAGTCATCAACTAAGTTCTCAACTCTGCTGCTACTGTCAGGACAGATGACACAGGAAACATTCATGTGTTGCACTTCATTTTGAAATACTGCAATGTAGTTACTGGAAACTTCAGTGCACAGAACGATACTATTACAAAAACGGTAAGGTGTTTTCCAAAGACATGGTAAACAGCGTCTTTGCTCTGCGCCTCACACATAGATCAACGATCAAATCATTTTGCCTTAGTCAATTTTTTCACAATCCCGGGAATTCCCGCCCTCGGGTCTTGAAAATGATCCATGAATTACCCGTCATGTATCATAATAGCCTTGAAAGGAGGAAAACACAGCATGTGGTGCGTCATGAGTGGAATTGATGGAGCTTCTTCATCGCTTAAATGCATTAACTGGTCACGTGCAGTCTCCCCCTGTGCTACGCAGCAGGGCACTCAGCCAGTCCTTCCAATTAAGATCACAGACGAGATCAAGGAGCCAGCACCAGGATCTCTCTGCTGCTACATGTCCAATACACAGTACCCAACAACAATAATGGAGCTACTGTTCATTTACAGGACTAATATGTAGGTACAGTACAACACTAGACGATATATGTGAATGTAATTCACGCGGCTAGCCACGTTTACAAGGAATCTGAAAAGCCATGTTTACAAGGACACTGGTGAAGAATAAAACCAGGGGGGTACCAGTGGCCTAGCGGTTAATTCACTTTCCCCATGAACAGAGGATGTTGTCTCTCTCTCTAGCTTTCGACTCAGTCTACTGTCCTATCTCAATAAATGCAAGAAAAAAATAAAATAAAATAAAATAAGAAAACCAGATCCACTTAATGACCTGAGAGTGTGCTGATTTCTAAGATTTTTGAGTTCACATCAAAATTTCCGAATTGAAGGCAAGTTTATGGCTCATTTCGTGTCCTCTGCCAAAAGAAACAAAACGACTAAGACTTCTAGGATTGGAAACAAGTTCCACTAACAGCCAGTATGAGAGATGTCAGTATCTAGGCTGCTGAATTTCATTCATCAGAGGACTGGTCTCCATACAGGAGGGAAATGGCACTTCCCTGGTTGTGAAAACCTCTGGTCCATCTGTCAGGCCCGGCTGACCGGCTGCCCCGGCCTCGGCAGCGAGGATTAGCCGGGTTTAAGCCAAGAAACCAGCCGCCTGCCCTCCGGCCAGTCAGAAAAGAAACATGAGGAAGCCCTGTTCCCAAATAAGCCTGTGCCATCTCTCTCCCAGCAGAGGTCCACCACCACCTAACCTACTGTATCCAGCTCCACCTGACCCACATTAAGAGAGAGGGCATAAATAAAGAGCAAATGATGGAATGGGATGTGAAAGGAAGAAGAAAGAGGACACCATTTTGATTTCTGCTGTGTTGATCATGGATGTTCATTCAGCCTGGTTAACTGAAGCGTTGGGCGCTATGAAAGAGGGTGAGTGCAGAGCCTTGGGGGATGTAGGCTATTAGTGCTCAATGGGATATGAGGCGGGAGACAGCCAGGGAGGAGGCGAAGCAAGGCAGCCCATCCATGAATACCCTCAGTGCTGCTCTCCCGCTTCCTGCATTTACTTCCCCAACAAAGAGCCACAATGGTGTCCTTTTCTGTCTTGGTTGGCCGAGGCAGCTCCTGGTGATGCTCAGAGCCATGTGGGGGGTAGAGAAAGTGTGTGTGTGAGTGTGTGCATGGAGATTGGGGATGTGGGGGTTAGTTGGGAGCCGGCTTTAACACCATACAGCTAGTCTGCACGTGCCCAGCCCGCGGCCTGCCAGTGGCCGCACAAAAGGGATGATGTCATGCTTAGCCAATAACAAAGGAGTCTGGGTCTGTCAGGCCCTCCTCTCTCACACGGCTAGTTTCAGCTTTATCCAGCCTAGCATTAATCGCAAGCCTTATCCTCTTTACTGGGGGTGGGGAATGGATAGTAACAAACCAGCCATTGGGCGGAGGAAGAGGAGAGGAAAAGGAATAAATGAAGAAGGAATGGATGCATGGTGGGAAGCTGCAGGCTTTGGTTGACAGAAGACAGCGCCGTCAGGAGATAGAAAGTTAGAGGAATCAGGAAGAAACGCTGCTTTATGGGGGGCCACAGTGTGAGACCTGCCAACCTTAGGACCCCACACAGAGATAGATCCAACAGACCCAGCATAAAACACACTCAGGCTGGATGCACTGACTGAAATAATGAAACTCAAACCAACATTTTCTAAGACTTCAGAGCCCTCATTTCCAGTTTTTTCAGCCTCTCCATCCTTTTAGTTAAGTCTATTTTTTTAAGTGTGTTAATCTAGAGACTGCAATAGTAGCTCATGCATCATCATCACAGCCAAAAATCAAACCATTATCTGAGCAGAAGTGAATCTTTTGACCATGATGAGTCATGAGATCCAGGATCTCCTGTGTGGCTTTCGGACTGGCAGAATGCACTAAAACAAGAGGTGTTATACAAGATCCTTGTCCAGTTAATAGCCGTTAATTTTGAGTGAGAAGAAAAGCAAAGCATGTGGGTTGACTGCCAGAAGCCTTTGCAATAAAGCTGAATTTGAACTAATTGGTGTAACAGAGAGTCAGTGAGAAAAAGCAGAAGCATAAAGACTCTCAGCCAGCTTAGCAATTATACAGACGCTATTAGCTGAACTGAAGGTCATTTGAATGGGGAAAGTAAAAAGAAAAACACAGTTCTCCTTCATTTACCGTCTGACCATAAGGAAAGTGTCAGACACCTACAAGATGTAACTGGAATGATCCAACAGGAGCCGCAAAGCAATAATCCAAAGCAATAATGTATAATTATCTCTAATGTGGTGTGCTGGGCGTGTTTTTGGTAATTGAAGTTCCGCAGCTCTGTATAAAAGGAAAGTATAGTCTAAGTCTGTTCTCTCTAACTCAAAGTCTGACACAGTAAATGGGGCGTACAATGTAAGCAGGTAATAAATTGTATTATAACATGAAAGTTCAACAGACTGAAATGTGTCAGCGGTCAAACTGACTTTAATGCTCCTGGTTACAAGGAAGTTAAAGAAGAAAAACAAAAAACAACAGCACTTTATGGACTACCATTCAAATGCGTCACACCTACAAAAAAAATCCAATCCTGTTTCGTTTCATCGGCCTATGTGAAACAGCGCTTTAGTGTCCTGGGCGTACCATGGTTTAAAGCTAATTTAAGGGCCTAAAAATAGCATTCTGAGAAAGAGTGCAACCAGGAAAAAGAATTGTATGTGTCATCTCCACCGCTTTGTTAATATGTCTCTGTTAGGTGATGCATGCACAGGCTTCAGTACTGTACATGAGAGCACAAAACAACTCCCACACATAAAACACACGTCCACCCCCCTCCTCTGCTTAGGTTTCCCCTCTCAGAGTTCCTACAGTTTCACACAGCGACTAAAAATACAGGAGTCAGCATGCCACTGGTGGACGGGCCATGGAAAAAAGGCTGTCATATTCGCAAGAGAAGTCATGGAAAAAGTGAGGATCCAATTTCAGGGACGCTGATAAGCAACAAACATACAGTATGTCCGCCTGCCCGCCAAAATTAGCACCCACTGATGTTCTGCAGGCTCAGGCTAAAGAACTGAGGAGGGCGATCTAGATCCAGATCAGTTCATGGGTCAAGCTGTTGGAAGTGCTCAGGGACACCCATGTAGATGTTTGAAGTAAGGGCCTTGCTCAAGAACACTTCAGCAGGGTGAATGACTGTTGACTGGGAAACTTGAATCTGAGTCCTTGTTTTTGAGGGAAGTTTTAGCTCCGACTTGCATCACCTAGCTTCCTTATGAGAAAGAATTGATCCCCACTTTCAGGCACTGTTGGTTAACAATATTTCGGAGCACATCCTGAGCTTTAATGCTTTATCATGAAGCTGTAAACCATGATATGCCCTGTGTCCATTTAAACAAAGAAGACCTCAACAGAATATGTTGTCAGATAAGTCCCTGTTGAATGCATGTTTTGCATTACCGGTCTGATTTTGCTGAAAAGTGAGGTAATGCTGACTTACTACACTGTAGTGTAAATGCGCTATTTGAAGTTATGAACCTGTATTTGCACTAGGCTTGTATTTGAATAGCACATGTCACAGGAAAATCTTGAAATGAATAAATACTATTTAGCGTTCCATATACTTTGAAATTAAGCTATCAGTTGATGCCGTTTCATAGTCAATAGACAAAGCAACTTAATAAAAACATCAAGCATGAAAGAAACATTTTTAGGGTCATTCTGGGAGAGGTAGATGAGCGTATTGTTCACACTGTCGATATAAGGCCTTAACTAGAAGCCACTTTTCTTATCTTAGCAGAAAACTAAAACAGAGTGTATATTTTTTACTGTTTTGAATGGTTTCTGTAAAAGGATCATTGAGATAGAAGTAATCTAGTCAGCAAGTTAGAAGCATGCCATTCTAACACTTTGAATGAATTCTAAAACCTTAAACAAAGTCTCTCTGATCACTTTCATCGTCTCCCACCACTCAAAAGCATTAATCATCACATCTGCTGAGCTCTCACTCACCTTCACTTTGCCATTGGGTTGCAGCAGCTCAGTGACCGACACTTTGTCCTGCTGCAGTCGCCTCTTCACAAGCTTGGAGCAGCAAACGTTGACTGCACCTTGCACGTGTGACGCGTTGTACTCAGAAAACGTCCTGCTGTCAATCACCAGCAAACGCCCCGTCCCTCTCTGAATCAGGCTGGCCAGGCGCTTGATGTCCATGGTGCTCCGCTTGGTTGGCCCTTTCTCACCTGCCATGATGTTGCAGAGTCGAAGTGGTCAAAGACGTGAGGTAGAAACGGATGGAGTGTTTAGGAAGAGGGGAAGCTGTGAGAGGTAAAGGTGAGGGAGTAGATGGGGAGGAAGAGGAGGTGAGGTCAGTGGAGTAGGGCTGTCACCGGAGCAGGTGCTGAGAGATTCATGGTGCCTGAAAAACAAACAAAGACAGAAAAAAAATTACAGTTAAAATCAAATGATAAGACAGAATGCATTTTAATTTAAGTGATATATGCAACTCCCTTTGCAAGTTTGAGACACAAATGATTAGACGTCCAGAGTAAGGTCACCTCTTGGCCTTTAGTCAACTCAAGCAAAGGCAAATAAAAAAAAACACAAATAAAAAAAGATCATTTAATCCCTACTGCTGCCAAGCAACAATGACGGATCATTTCACAGTATTATCCAAACAACAGTCAGGTGCACAGTGTATTTTTATGCATCTGTATCATCTTTTATTGGCTGGCTTTGAGCACCTTTAAAGTTAAAAATAGTCACAATGCTACCCATGAATATAAAAGTTATTTAAAGGCTTAAAAGCCAACTGCATGATCCATCAGGATTTATAACTCCTGAGATCTGAAGCAATGTCACACATCCAAATAAAAGCCAAAGACTTCAGCTAGACATGCACCACAATATAAAATGTGCGTGTGTCTGTGTTAAGTGTGTGTGAAGGTTGGTTGTTGTTGATGGAGGGTCTCTTGTGGGGTAGCTCATGAAACAGGAAACTGAGGGCGTGAGATAAATTAAGCTGGGGGAATTCAGAGAGCAGGTCTGGACACAGGCAAACAGCCTGTGTGACATCCTGTGTATGTGTGAATGTGTGAATGTGTGTGTGTGTGTGTGTGTGTGTGTGTGTGTTTTACAGAGAGCCATCCATAAACTTGATGAACTGCCTCCTCCTATCTATCACAACTAATCGCTCTGATCTCCTGCATGCTCACGTTCAAAACCACAGAGTCTGTACATTTAACGTGAGACACACACACATACATGTGTGCAATCATTTATCAGGGCTGAAAGATCAATAACTGGCCATATGAGTGGGAGAAAAGGTGTGCTAGGCTATATCTGACTGTTACATAAAGCCACAGATCCATTTTTGAAAGAACTCACAGCATTATTCAAACCTTGTTTGGGTTGAGGACCAGTTCTCTGGTCATCCAGGTGTCATGCGACAAGTGAGAAGGTCAGAATTTGAATGCAGTCGTGTTGTTTTATTCATCTACAGGCACGCGGCGTCATGAAAAATAGATGGACCTCCTCTCATTTACCCCAAACACTAAATGAAGGTATACAAGCTTGGTTGAAAAGGGAGAGTAAAGGACTGACAGGCCTAACAGAGAGCAAATGAGAGAAACACACATACAAATGAATCATTCCAGCAACATATATACCAAGTTTAAAAGACAAAAAGGAGAGAAGTTAATGGGAAAAACAACATTGTTTATCAATGAATATACTGTAGGCTACCAGAAACTGTAGCAGGTTCATTAAAACACGAGTGATGAAGTGGGCAAGAAAACAGAGAGAGGAGTCATGGAGTTCAACAGCCTTCTTACTTGTGTCCCAAGGGATGACCAGGTGGCTTTGTTTTGCAACTTTTCACCTCTGCTCCCTGACACCAGTGGTGCTGATGGAGAGGGAGGAATGAGGAATGAGGAGTGAGGAGTGAAGAGGGGAGAGGTTATAAAGGATGTTATTTAGTAAAGGATCTAAACAGCCTAGCAACTCATCCAGCTCAAGGTAAGAGAGTAGAAAATCATGGGGAAAGGGGCCTGGAGGAAAGAGACTGCTTGAAAAGAAGGAAGAGGCTAGGAAACTGAAATTGTTAACCTGCAGATATTAGCACTAAACAAAGACCTGGATGCAGAGTATAACTTAACCCGTAAAATTTGACTAATGAATACATAACAGTAAAAGTCATACATCTTTTTTTATACAAACGTGCCATCTTGCCTACAGGCTGCAGGCCAAGCCTGAACATAGATGTACACATGCTGTTGCTGCCTGGCAACCTTCCTGATGCAAGAGCAGCAGCGCAGGAACATAGAGCATCCTCTTCATATAGACAGCAACTGCCTGTACTGTAAACACAACCTGCTGCTGTATCAGTGGATGTGCAGACACAAGGGACAAATCATGGTCAAATGAAATGTATAATTTATACTTAAGGTAGTATACACAGAACTGTGCACAAACGTAATGCAGCTAAGAAAGCAACACTGACAAATACATTGTATCCAGCTGATCTAATTTAATTAAATCTGTCTTTGTCATCCTAATGACAGAAAGAGAATTTCAGCATTATTAGGTAGCATGCAGCAACGCAACAACATATATGTTAACTGACATCGTGACATTTCCCCTTTCAGCCATTCTGTTGAAATATTGAATAGCATAGCTGCATTACTGCCGCCCCTTCCCACAAACAGCTCCCCACCACATTATGACCTGCCCCATCACCTGTTATAACATACCTTATTTGGTGCCGAGCCTTTTGAGCTAGCAGCTATCAACATAGCTTCCAGGGGTGTGAATATTACTTTCTCTTTTCCTGTTTCCTTGCTGCTGAGCACAACATCTGACGCTAATGTCTAATGGCGACCGCTCTCCCACCCGCCCAGCTACTCTCACTTTTTCACTCTGAATCCCTCCGTCGTCCTCTATCACTCTCTTTCTTGCTCTTGTGCAGTGAACGAGGACGGGGAGGGGAGGAGTGTGCAGGTTTACATGTGTGGCGTTGGTGAGAGGGAGACACTGGGTGCTCTGCATCTTGGTACTCTGCAAGACATTCATCCTACGGCAACATCACTCACAGTGGATCTTGATTGTGTGGACAGGAGGAGGGATGACGAGAGTGGATAACAGGAGAAGTTCCTCCACAAAAGGAAATAAGATATAAAGAAATACCGAAATATGCAAGAGATAAAAGATAATGAGCGATACAGAGAGGTATCTCAAAACTCAGTGTGTTTATTCAGCAACACAACCACAACCCTGACCCTTTTAATGCAAAACCATCTTTCTTCCTCCATCTTGCATCCAGCCAGGAACAATAGGGAGCATAAACAAACACACTCCTTAGACTAAAATAGGCGGCAGCCAGGAGCTTGCTGTGAGGCTGAGGCTGCACAGAGCAAAACAAGCTGAGAGGAGAGAAAGCGAGGAGACAGAGGCAGTGTGTACAGGCCCGGAGCAGATTCTGTTGTTGCCATAGAAACAGCCCGGTTGGGGTGAGCAGGGGGCACAGGGAGGGTGATAGTGATGGGATGCTACTCTTGATGACGCTGGATCAGGATACAAGAGTTGAGAGAGCTTAAACTGATAGCGCTACATTGCATAAACTTCATAGATTCTCTAAATCAAAGCAGTGACATTACATTGAATTTATTAGGCTTCTAACAAAATATGAGGTTTTACAGAAACACATTTTTTCTCCAGTAGTATGGTCTGGACCACTCGACTCTATCTGACACAGCTAATTCAGCAGGACTTTGTTTGTATCTGTCCTCAGTCGGTTGGACTTCAACTTCACTCTAACCGCATTTCCACAAACGTAGTCAAAGCATGTTGGCGAACAAGGTTGAGCACCTCCTAAATGTTACAGTTCTACAGTTACACCTTCACTTCCAGCTGAAGGTAGAAGAACCAGATCAACTGGTCCATCATGAAAGATCTTCTTTGAATTTGTTGGGGGATTTGAATAACTTAATTAACCTAGAGTGCCTCTGAACTGATCAAACTTTAAGTTGTGTGCATCATTAAAAGCACAATCATTTAGAAAGAGCTTATTAAACATGAAATATGGATATAAATAAATGAAAATACATAAATAAATACAAATAATTAACTAACCTATACTTTTGAGGTAGTATTGATGTACTCTTTCTGGCCAAGATATAACAACAAACGCTTTGAAACATGGAGCCACGGAAAAATTCAAATCACCTGACAAAACCTTTTATAAACCTTTAAAAAAAAAAAGTTGCAGCAGTCAAAACTCCCTCACCCTAGCTCCTCGAAATCTGCCTTCTGCAACCTTCTAAAGATGTTTAGCCATGTTAAAAACAGCTTTTTCTAAAACTACAGAGAAAAGAGGAAATCCCAGAGTTTCACTGCACTAAAGTACAGTCCCACTAATCATCAACAGACTTTACTGTCACTCTCTTTACAGCAGATAACAGAGACTGATAACAAAAAATCTTTTCTATAGGTCAATAAGACAAAGATGAGGAAGTACCTTTATCTTCATACAGTACAATGAATAATCCATTGCAGAAATATTAATGCAATAGCATGAGCTAAGCATGATTGCTCAACTCTAAAACGTCACATCAGACATCAGGGAAAGAGACAAACACAAAGAGAGCAACTGGAGGGCAACCAGCGCTGATGTAATACCATCCAGGTCATTCATTTACTCCCTGAATAACGTCACCTGTGGCCAGAGCCCTGACTACACTGATAAAAAGCTGTTCTTAACTTCATACAAAGACAGGCATGCCTTGTTTGTTTAGACCACAAACAATGACATCATCAGTTGTCTCTTGGCCTTTACTCTGAGCCACAGGCGCTATCATGCACTGAAAGTTTGCATGCATGTGTGTTTACATGCTGTCTCTTAGGATTGTTTGTGTAGATGCCATCACAACAATGGGCTCAGGCCAACACAATCAACGCCAGGCTAAAGCAGGAATAACATTCATAGTAAAGAATTTTTAACAAGAGTAATAGATCCTGTTTGGACTCAAAATGTTGCTGGGTTAATGATGAATAAATAATAAGAATATATCAAATCTATTTTTGGACTGTTTTTATAACTCTAGCTGATGCCACAACAAATTAGACCTTATCTCTCTAAAATTAAGAAAACTTAATGAACCATTTATTCTGTTAAATAATGTCTTTGCTAACAGACTTTTGAAGCTCTAAAGTCAGAGTAGAAATATCTGTCTCAATGTATATTTCAAATTTCCGATTGTTCTGCCATGTTATAATTGTCCTATTTGGTCAGACTTACAGTGCAAGATATTCAGTTTATGATCATACAAGACACGCAGCAAATCCCCATGCATGATAGGAATTAGCGGGTGTTTTGCATTTTTCTAAGAAGGGATAATCAAATGTGAAAAATTGCACATTCATTTTCTGTCAGTAAACTAAAGTTTGTTTCAGCTTTACTGCAGAGTCTTCACTTAAAGTTACATTCTGACTAGGAGTCTTATGTGTCCTTTTACTGCTTCTACAGTACAATAATAACAGTGCAATCGAGCCACACTAAACTAATCTTAAATCCTTGCTTACATGAGGTTGATAAGCAACATATGAATGTAAATAGAAGGCTGAATGTGTTAATCACAAACATGGTCAGTAGAGTGAAAAGCCTGGGCTTAATACAGAAATGGCAAACATTGAAATGATTCAACATGAGTGGTGCTGCTACAGAGAACATGAATTTGAAAAAATCTGTATCTGGTTATTGGCTCTGGTGCAGCAGAGCATCACCATACTGTAAACAACATAACCAGGTATAAAGCCTTCGGATGCCCTTAAATCAATAGCCTCCCTGTTGGCTGCTGCAAATTGCGGGGTCGAATAACAAAGTGGGGCTACCCCGGACTCTACCACAACAATAATCATGACATGGATACTGTGGCAAAGAATACCAACGATACCAGAAATAAAATACACCATGGGGCCTATAAATAGAATTTGAATTTCAATGAAAACGTTTATCAAGATATTAGAACAACATAAAGAGATGGGGCACACAAGGAAATAAATAGGACACTGTGTCGTATTTGATAACGTTAATAACAAGGATGGAGGGTGTGCTGTCGGTTTATTATAGTGCGGTGCGCACTATAATAAACCGACCTACATTTAAAATAAGACGGAAACCCAATGCATACGGTGCTGTTGCCTTTAAATAGGTACCATCATTAGCATAAATAAATGAAATGGTTATAGCTTATTGTTTGAGTGCAAAACCTGCCCCGTGTTGTTGTGACGCGTGGATATGTCCGCATGCGAAAATGAACCACTCCATTGATCGCACAGGCTATGATGATCAAATGCTGCATGCAGCCCGAAAATAATGAGAGAACACGAGTAAGAGAGATTTTACCCACCTTGAACAGACGAAAGTGAAATATCAGATAGTTCTCGAAATAACACAATCGATAACTTCAAGAGACGGGTTTAATTTCCATTATAAGACTGACGTGCACATAGAGGAGGGGGTGAGTGCGCGCTGACAGACTCGCCGCAGCAGCGAGGGGGGGGGCACGAGCGCAGATAGCAAGCAACCGCTGCTAACTTAAGCTAGCTCTGTGGGTAGCAACAGTCTATGGTAGCAACGCACTTGTTAAAATATTTCCTTTAACACACACGCACACTCAACACTCACCTCTCGTTCCGTGCGACTCCTGTCTGTTGTTCAACTGTTTGCCCTCCATGTGTGTGGGGACAGCCGCGGTGTCTTCATGGGGCTGGCCGGTGTTTACCTGTCTGTGTGTCGGGGGACAGGACAGCTGACAGAGGGTGACAGCGCCAGGAACAAACGAGACATTAAAGCGCGGTGATAGGCTGTAAACCCGCTCCTTCAGCCGTTTATCTGGCTGGGATAAGTGGTTGCTCGTGGGGGGATAGATTAACTTTGCTAGGCTAGGTTTAGGCTAAAACAGGTAGTGTGTAAGTGTGTTTAGGAGGGAGGGGGGTTAGTTACAGTAGGTGCACTTTAGCACTGTCTTGAACTAAAGCGATGAGGTCATGGTTCAGCAGGGAGAACAGAAAAAAAATTGCGAGGTTGACGTCACCTTCAGCCAATCAGCGCAGGCGGCTCAGGGGATGAGTGACGTCGGCGGTCTGATCCGTGGATTAAAGGGACAGTCCGGCTATTTAAAGGAGACGCGTTTATGAATGGTGCAGTTACAGATTTTCCATAGGCACTAACCAGTGGCAGAGATGCATGTAATAAAATGAGGTTACAAAAATGAAGAAACAGGTCAAAAGAAAAAATATTGTTAATCAAATAAATCGTGTTCTTGCACTTAATCTTATATCATTTTTAAACAACAGATAATTACAATGCTGCTCTATAAATAACCCTATTTGTTTTTCTTAATCTACAAAAATGCTATTATAATCCAAATGAGTACAGCACAAACATGCAAAAACCATTAGTCATGTGGAGATACATTTTTTTTAATGGATGTCCTTAAGAGTTAAAGGACAGTTGCATTACATTTTAGGAAAAATCTAGGCCATCTCTCCTGTGCTGATAAAAGATAAAGCTGTTGAGTTAGATGACAAGCTGACCTTTGAGCTTCATGTGGTTGAGTAAAAACCCTCAGTGCATGTTCTTTTATCAAGTTTTACTTATACTAATACTTAGTATAATACTTATGAAACGGTTTTCATTCTTCTTTTGTTGAATCTCTGTTGACTTTCATAGGTTTGCACAGGTCACTTAGCCTTAAAAGCTATAGCAGAGTCAGGGGTATATGTCAAGGTGTGCAGTAAAATTGGAGGATCTTGAGGAGGGCCCGTTGTTCCTGGCTGATCCTTGTCACTAAAGAGTTCATGGTGCCATCATCTGGCTGCAGATACATTTTGAAAAGATGCAGGACAAATATACTTTTAAAACCTGTTGTTATCCTCTAGTAGAGGTTAGTCCATAAATAACTTATCGTGATAACAATACATTTTTTATTGTTCATTGTGTGCATTTATTTATTTGGTCACTGCTGGCCGTACTAAAAATTGCTCTTTGGGGATAAGAATGATACATTTGACCATCACTGTTTTTTTCTTTACACAAATTACCGAGGTATGTACTGTATTACATACATACATATGTTGGTTGAAAACATTAGCCTAATTTATTTTTTTATTATTTTAAATATTTTTTGCAGCCCTGGTAATATAACGTTGTCAAAATAACTTACTCCATTGACTTCCTCTCTTGCTTTTTAATCTCTAATTTGTAAGCATCTAAAGAAATCATTATATGCAGTACAAATTCCTTATGCAGCTCTCCAAAAAACATTTCCCCTGAGAAAGTAAAACTGACCTCTTGAAGTTTTGCAAATGTATTAAAGTTAACAGGGAAACTATATAACTAATCGATGGACTCTGGTGACAATTTGTACAGACATGTGTTGTCCATAAAGGATGGCTTTAGGTGACTTTAGCCTCAGTTTAACTTTGCCTTATGTGCTTATTAGCAAACAAAGAAGAAGACAGTAAACATTGCTCCTTAATAACAGAATGAGAGCATGCTGACATTAACATTTACTCAAAGCTCTGCTGGGTCTTAGATCAGCCGCACATTGAAGCCAGCATTGCTGTGGAAACTTGTCTCTTGAATTTTGACCTCCTGACAAAATGCTAAAGTTGTGACATAAGCATGAATTAAATGTTTCCATAAGCATGAATTAAAATTGTATCTATAAGAACAGCTAACCATCAATTTATGTATGATTGTAATACATACACTGTAATGTTTTCACTGCAACAGTTTTTTTTGTTTAGTCACAAAACAACATGAAAACAAAGAGGAACATTAAAACATGGAATTGCTGTTTCTGTTTGCAGCAAACCCTTTAATGTAAGAAGCATACTGCCGAGAAACATGGCTGACTTGGCTCGCCTTGAAGGCAGTCCATCTGGCATACTGCTCCTCAGCCTTGAGCCTTCTCTACTCATGCGTTTTCTCTTCATAGTGCCAGGATTTGTCTGCCTAGTACCTAACTTTAAGTTTGTCAGGCAGCCACTGCTTGGACTCATTGGGGTTAGGTGTTTGCTTGTCTGGTTCTTCTTAAAACAAGGGAAGATACAAGTTTTACATTCACTGAATACAGAGTCCATAGAGTTTATCACTAAAAGAGTAAGAGGTATACAGGATGTAAAAATAGAACAACATGACAGCTCAGTCATAAAAATGTAAGTGCCAATTAAGTTTATGAAATAAAAGTCTTGGAAAAAAAAGAATAATTGGGAACAAAAAAGTACTTTATATGCCTGATATATAAAACTGCAAAATGACTCAACAGGCAAAGTATTTAGAAAGTGGTTAAAAATAACATCAACATAAGAATAAGCAAATATGGGGATATAAAAAAAAATGTTCCTCCTACTTCCTTTGCATTTCCAAAGCACCAACTTTCATTTTTATGCTCAAGTTCTTTTCCTCTTTGCTTCTTTTGAATGCTCTTTAAGAATCAAATAATACAACGGCACCAGAGGTTATTTAACAAACACTAACCTGAAATGAAATGAAATCAAACAGTGAACACAAAAAAAGTGTAAAAGAACACAAAGTCAGTCAGGCTTACTTCACCTATTCCAAAACTCTGTCCGTCTTCTTCAAGCCATGAATATACAGTTTTTAACATATATCTTAATAAAGGCCTGACTCTGGTTGAACTTTGACCTACAACCTTTTTATTACTCTTTAAATGCTCAGCTAGGAGTCCAATCCATTTTTCAACAGAACAGTTTGTAGACTTACGACTCACACAAATACAACCAAATATCTAATGATATAGAAATGATCACTCCAGAACTTTCTTTGATTTGTTTAGGTTTGATCTACCACAGATTCCTGCCACATAAACAGTGGATAGATCAAAACAACTGCACTTCAACCAAATAAAACACTTTTATATGAAGACTAACATTACTAAATCTTAAAAGATTGGACCTGGTTTGGTGTCTGGGATGTGTAAGCATTGTTAGCACTACTGTGCTATGCTAGCATTTGGCATTGCAACATACAGAATTGTGTCTTTCAAAACATAATTTTGCTAAATTGTTAAAAAGGAACTATATAAATGAGTATCAACTGCTTGTCTTAAAAATTAAGTTAAGACTGTCTTTTGACTTAGGGTTAAAGGCCCTCACACACAAAACAAGAGAGCGGTGAAATGGGTTTTTTAACTATATGAAGGTATTTTTAAAGAATCAGGTTAGTAATATTTCAAAATATATTCTTTTTTTAATTACATTCATTAAAACTGATACTGCCACAGTGGATCAAACAGTTGTCATAAGTAAATGTTGGCTGTCAGAACCATGAGTTCTCTTTTGTTTGATTGGAGGCCTTTGTTCTGTTGCTCTGCCATCGAAGTAAGAAGATGAATTAATCTCTTAGAATGTATGTGCCATTACATTGTATATACTGACACCCAGTGGTTTAGTCAATTTACTGCAGTCTGTGGAACGAGAAGATTTGTGCGTGTGCAGTAAAGTAATGTGAGTGATGGTCACATCTAGAGCGAACCACAGCTTTGAAACAGTCCTTGGTTATCTAAAACTCCAATCTAGTGTGTCGTCACAGCTTTTGTGAATTTGTATTTATTGCTTAGTCAAGTTCATTACATTTTTTTATGCTCTAGTTTTATTGAGAGACAGAAAATCACAGAGACTGCAACACACATTCATGAAAATCTAACTTTATTTGGATGCAAAACTCACAACTTAAAGCGGTACTGTAGCAGAGGAGAGGAATACTGATGCTGGTTGGTTGTATGTCTGACTGTTTGGCTATTTCATCGTCACCAGTTTGATCATCAGAAGATGACCAGGTAAGCATTAGACAAGCACTCAGTAAAAAAAGCTTGTCAGTCAACTACATTGGACATTATCAGAGGATGAAAAAGTTTGGCGAATCATTGTTCTTATCAATCTTTTCCCCCTTTTCCTCTAAAAGGTAATTGTGGCAGTTAAATTTGCTAAATGATTTGATGTTTATGAATTGGTCCGAGCCCACACAGGTTATTTCCCTCCTCTGATATTGTCCCTGACTGTTGATCTGATGCACTAAGTTAAGATAGAAGTTTTTTGAGTGTAATTTTGTTACATACAAAACTGTCTTCACTGTTTTAGCTGCCTTTACACGTAGCAATACTATCTCATGTTGTCAACTGAGAGTGGCCTGAAGAGTCACAGATGGAATCAAGAGGGGACTGTGAAAAAAGTCAGTTTGAGGTAAAAATCTCCAATACCAACGATAAAAACATACACAGAAAGCAAAGCATATTAAAGCAAAGCCTAAAGGCGTAAAGTAATGATACTGAAGACTGAACATAATCTATTTATTGTCTGTTGTGTAAGGTAACTCAGGTAGTTGTCACATTTTTGTTCTGTCAAATCTTGCGATAAAAAACGATGGTTTGATCCACAGTATGAGCTACATTCCATCATGGTGTAAACAGAAATATACACAAGGCATCTACTCCAAAGGATTGTATCAAAATGTTCTAAAAATATCTCTGGTTCTGGTTGGTTTCACAAAAGCAAACTGTATCAAAAGCATTGGCCGAGAGCAAGCTATATATATATATAGATATGTATCTATATATATCTATATGTCTATACCTAAATATATAAATATCTATGTCTATATATCTATATATATATACGCTTAAACCTTTTCCACCACAAAAAGCAGGACAACCGATCACGTCGCTTTGATTGTGGACCTATGGAGTCCCATACAGCACATGCAATCCATTAAACTCAACACAATCAAAAAACACAATATGGAAAGAAAGAGAACTGTTACATCACAGACAACCTTAGTGTGTCTGTTTGTGCTTCATACAGATTAGGCCTGTCGTGTCTATACAACAATCATGGGCTTCTTACGTCACGGATGTGTTCAAGCTACTGTTGAAAGCAGAGGCGTCACAGAGCAGGTAACGCTAAGGGCGACAAACTTTGAATTTCCAAATTAGCATGATTATTACAGTAGTTGTGTGCACGACGGTCATGGTGCATTTCTTTAAGCAAACTTTGTGCTGTCCTGTGCATTCTACTTCCCTGTGTGTATGTCAGATTCTCCATAGCTTTGACTCTGGTTTTTATGGATTTTTATTGATGGTTCAATGCTATTTCTGGCCTCTGTCCCCTCAGTGTCTCCGGCTCTGTGACGCTTCTGAATGTCTGTCTATGAGGCCTTAATGCAGTTGAGTTGTTGACTGTAAACATCACGGGGCCATGATGACTGCACAGGCAGCATGGTAAAACTGTAATACTGTAAATTGCACAGAATTCCTAATTAGTTAATTAATAACCTAACTTTAATACATTCCTATGTTCCATAACATTGCACATGCCTTTAATGAACACTTAGCACCATGCAACCTGAAGATGAGGTGGCTCCTGAATGCATCACAAGTAGAAACAGGCCTTCTGTGATGATGTCTTTTTACATTAAAAGTCAATAAGAATCAATGAAAATGATGTTAGCTAACTTAACATCAGTGAAATCTTAAATATTAGGCTGGCATTTAATTGAAATGATGCTGGCACTTATACAGTAATAAAGGGCCCTTACTTTTAATCCTAACTTTGGTCAGCTAATCTTGAGCTTCCTCTGTAAAGAAATTTGACACCGCTGCAGGTGACCAGATTATACTTTAGCTCCAGGCATTTGGATAACTGTACATTAAGTATAAGAGGGGATATTTCAGGATAAGCACTAAACGAGGCCTTGACTCAGGTACTCAGGTAATAAAAACCTCAGCAGTGCAAATGATAAGTTAGGAGTGTGGTTGGATGAATTTGGGCCTAATTGACTTTGGATCAAAAACACAAAAGTGTCTGATCTCCTTATATTTATTCTGCTCAAAGATTGAACAAAAAGCACAGATGTTGTCTGTTCTAGCCTGTCTTGGGTGAGGAGATCAACATGATTTGAACATGTTAAAGGGTGAGATTGAGATGATGCTAGGTACAGTGGTGTGTACCACCAGAGGCGGTACAGTGTACAGTGGTGTGTCTCGGTCTGGGTTTGGCTGTCACGCCCACTCTACTCCTCAGCAGTGTGTGACAGCTGCTTCTCATACAGGCTGAGGACGTGATGCACAAACTGGTACTGCTCGCTTGTCTGGATCATCCCGCCCCTGAGAAGCACACATGAGAATGAGATCTTAGATTGGGAATATTTTGCCCACATTTTAAAACATATTAAATGATATTAAAATTGGAAAGATTAAGAAATGATTATAGACCTTTTTTTTGTTTTATCCTGAGATTGATGTGTGTAGCTACTTTTTTTGTGGTGCAGGAATTCATACATTTCAGTTTTCAGTTTCACCAGAGCCACATTTGTAATTTCATAAAAATCTTGTATTTATTTAAAATGACAAAGGTTCTCATCTCAACTTCAGTCAAACTGTGTTGGCTCACTTATTGAACATGTTTTATTACAGATAGATTTAGGTATACTCCAGTAAAGATTTTGTTCAACCAGCCGTGAAGTAACATGTTGACTTGTAAATAAACAATGTGACTAATGACTTCTGTAATGGACTCTTAAATGGAACTGGGTCATACTTCATTCAAATTAGTTAAATCTGTGAATTTTATGCTAGGGCAAGAAAAACAATAACAACATGCTGCTTAGATTTTTCTGAACTAGTTAATAACTCATCTTTAATAACACGGATTTAGATAGCATTTCACAGTTTTTCTCACAAACAATTCAAACATTAGATTAAAGCAACTTTCTGTAAATTGTGATTTGGAAACAGATCATGTGAAACTAAACTCAGCAAAGGCTTTTCCCCCTAAATAAATACAGATTTGATGGTAGAAGCTAGTCGTGCAGGATAAGGGCTAAGAATATCTCACCTGTCCAGACGGAGCTGGCAGGTGGTTTTCAGGATGTCGACCACGCCCTCAGTCCTCAGCTGCTTGCACAGGATGGAGGTGGCGATGAAGCAGCCAGTTCTACCAATTCCAGCACTATGGACAGAACGTATTAAAGGTAGAGAGGTGTAAAGTATACATTTTTAGAATCAAACCCACTCATTTGAATAAAGCCAAATCCTCCATGAGAAAATCATACACCGGAGAAAATAACAAACATTATCAACAGGGGAAATATTTAACCATTTATTGGCTCTGAATCAAAGACAAGCCACTTTTGTACCTGCAATGAACAATTGTTGGTCCACTGGAGGGCGGGGCTTCCTCTCTGGCCCTCTCCACTTCTTGCACGAGCTCCAGGAGAGGCGGAGCTTTGTCTGGAGTCTTCTGATCCGGCCACGAGGTGTACCAGTACTGCCGTAGACTGCGCTCCTCTCCCTCACACTGGAACCCATACATAGACACACATGTACACACAGGCATACAGACAAGTGCTCAGAAAATAAAGATGTGACAATGATGTGCTCTCTTATATGTATACTGAGAATGATTTCTGAAGCGCCTGCATCTCCTCCTCTGTTTCCTGCACTGTAACATAATCAGATCCATCAGCTAGGCTACATGTATTCCCTCGGGGTCTGACTATGATCATTAATCAAACAGATGGGTAACATTAACCAGAGGGGTTGAGTAAACAACATGCTTTTAACTCAGAGCACAGTTATATAATGATCCCCTGCTGATTAGTAATCAGATGGAGGCCGCATTTACTGAATTATCATGTTTGGCTTGCAAAGTGCCAATGACACTAAAGACCCCAATTACATATAAAACACCCATCGTGAACACAGAGATGGAACTGAAAAATACAGCTACTCTGAGAACTTTTAGGTAACCAATGCTCATCACATGTTAGGAGTCTGCACCATGACTGATTAAAAACATTTACTTTGTCAAAATGGAAACTTGGGAAGTGTTTGATTATTGAGGACCCAGAACTGTGCTTCAAGTTTTCATTACATGGTGTAATAGATGGCTTCAGAACTCATCTGTTGACCAATCATCGAAAAAATAGTTTAAAATACATCAAGTGAACTGCTCAAACGCAGGTTACATTTATTTGCCCAGGTATGAAATCTGAAATTTTTCACAGCCATAACAGTAACAAAAATGGATGTGAATCTCTTTCCAGAGAGAGAACTTCATATTTATTTAGTGGTTTAATGGAGACTGTATGAGTAGTTAAAACAAGTTCATGTGACAGTTATTCTGGACTGAATTTAGTCTGTGTTGTTTCAAAATGTAATGGATTGTTGGGGTGACTTTAGGGATTTCAACGTCTGCCTGTCAGTTCACCAATGTGGTCCTGACTCCTGAACAGTTACGTGACTTCTGGGGTTTTCTCTTGAGGTTCACATTTGTGATTTAAGTGTAATGTCTCATTAAATACTGGATGAACTTGTTTTGTCTAATACTGCTGATTCTGTTTTATTAACTAATACCTGCCAAACTATCATCAAACCCATCTGCCTGCCTCTGTACTTTATATTTTGTGTTTATTAGCAGCTGCTTAGGCTACTCACTTGACAAAGATGGTAAGCTTCAAACTATATACAATATTTTATGTAACTATTGTCATTGTTAGCATGTTAGCAGGCTAATATTCTAATTGCAGCCACACAGAGTCTGTGTGGCATAGATTTATTAAAAACAGTTGTCGATGCAGCGATAACTTTGAGGTTTACACATAAATGAACAGATTGAAGGTTTCTTTTCCATCTTTTTTAAAATCTTGATTTAAATGATGTTTTGCATTTTATTCACTTCTTGTGTGACATGTTAATAGCCCTTCTGTGTCTCACCTTCAGAGTAAACACCCTCAGGCTGTAGTCATCTTCTTGGGTTACCGTGACGACAGTGATCTCGATGCCCTCATGGGTCACAGTGTCCTCAGGCCAGTACTCCGCACATTTCTACAAAACATGTTGGACTCTCAAGTGGATGTTTTTACCTATCAAACCATCTACTCAACTGTCTATATAATTATTATTTTATATATCCATCATCCTTAACTTCAACTGACCTCGTTTTTCTCCTCCAGGTTGGTGATCATCACTATGATCGGGCTCCTCTCTTGCCACACCATCCTCCAGAAGTCCCCTACAGTGTTCACAGTGGGACCCTGGGTGGCGATGTACGCCTGCTCCTCCCCCCCATAACCCTGCGAACACACACAAACAGAAACACACAATAACACAGAATATATACGGATACAGTGGCCGCATTGCACTGTTAGCTTTGCTTCTGGATACTCATATATTCACTTACTTTGAGATAATTAGCATTGATGTAGGTAGTGAGGAAATCCTCTTCATCCAGTGAGTGTAAGATCACTCTGCTGTGTGTGTCTGGAGGTGGAAATATTTTTTTTATGAGAAACAGAGACAGATGGAATGTCCTTTAAGAGATAGCAGAAAAAATAAATGAAATCACATTGACTGTACTTCATGATTACATCTTACAAATATGTTTTATGATTAAATTGTGCCTTAGGGTAAGATCCATACTCTGGTTCTCAGAAACAGACAGTTTATAAAAAAAGATATGAGCTTAAAATGTACAACATATATTAACTCATTTAATAGAGTAAAAAAAAGTTCAATCAAATTGAATAAATTAAATTATATAAAACTGCATTTTCTCTCTGTTGGCTGTTCCTAATCTTGTTGTGGCTGTACTCACTGGGTAAGATGGTTTTGTAGCGGTTCTTTCTCACCAGCCCAGGGTAGTTGTACTCCTTAGGGTCCACAAAGTTCATGGGAGTTTCCTGCCCATGCACATAGAACAATGGGTGCAACAACAATCAGTTCTTACAGAAATTAAGGGGAAGTACCAATCTTGCATCTAATTTCTGTGTTTTCACCAAAAGTACCCAGGACTTGTAGTCCCTGGAGATTTTTTCAAGGGGTTAAAAAGTTCCTCCAACTCATTGTTGTCTGGCTTTCAACTATGGTCTAAAAACCTTTGAGGATTCCTGGGACTTTTTTAGATTTTGGTCTTGCTGAGGAAACAGAGTGAGTGTCTCCTACAGTCCCAAGTCCCTCGGTGAGTTGCTGCAGTGGAAATACATTTTAAAATGCAACTAAACTTTTAGGAGATAATGTGACAACGTGATGTCAATCACTGCAATTCACACTGAACTGTTGCTATGTAAGTGATGGAAATTCTGTGGCTAACTTATTTATGATCTTGAAGGCTTATCTTTTTGCCTAGCAGACACTGGAATCCTCTGTGGGGTTTTGTATGCAAATACGTCCGTATCCATTCTGCCTTCGCCTACTAACAGACAGTGGAAAAGCTTACGGGTGTGTGCAGTGCTCCACTGGGTGTGTGTGTGGGTGTGTGCATTTGTGCCTTTGTCTGTCTATTTATGTGTGTGTTTCTGAGTGTGTCAGTGTATGCCTTTTCCGGTGAGTCTGTGTTCATCCCTGTTAATATAAAGCATGTAGGTGGATGAGCTGCGGTTGCTGCGCTCACATAAAACTCAGCCTCTAGGCTCTGGTCTTCCATGGCCCGTATGTGTAGCATGGCCGGGGTCAGAGTGTGTGTTCCCTGTCGGAGGTACTCCTTGGCCGTCTGGTCTCGGGGGGAGAGCTGGGCTCCGTAGCCGTAGGGCTCAGTGCAACCTGGTGTGCACATGTCCAAGGTCAGGGAGACATTGGAGCCTCGCCTGTGAGATACAGATTAAATCATTCAGAAGAAAATTGACCTGCTTGGCTATTAAAATGAATCTGCTGTGTGCAAACCCGCCTTCACATTTGTTTAAATAAATGAAGTTGCAAGAAGCATCTTTCTGCTAAAAATGAATACAAACTATTACATCCAAAACATAAAAAACATGAATATTAACTACCAAGTCTCATTTCCAAATATGCCCCTCAGACTTCTGTAGCCTTCTCTCACCTCTCCTGAAGGCCCACTGGTGTGACAAGGAGGGTGGCTGCATCTCCCTCTGTCCTGGTTTCTGTGCCCAAGTCAAAGACGGGAGTCTGGGGCATGGGTTCCATGTCCAGTAGGTCCTCTTGAGCGTCTGTCCACTCCGACAGTGTGAAGGAAGGCTGCCGGCTCACAGACTGACGCCGATCACCAACATCCCGCATCACTGTTCCTGACGACCACATGCCAGCACCATAACGCCACTTACACGCCATGTGGATGACCTACAGAGAGGTGAGGATGAGTTAGGGTATTGTGGATAACACAATGTGGGTCCCTTTTAAAGTACATTTGTTGATAATTATGTAAGTAACTGATTTCAATTTCAATTATCTGGTCACTCTAGTTTCTTTAAAAGATAATCGTGTTTCTTTACGGTCAATTGCAATAATGCAACATTCACAATAATCTCACATTAATGCAGAAATGCAATCACATTTCCAGAAATTTAATGTTTTACCATGGTAACACAGATGGCCACACCAATGCCTGCAGTCCCATGAACGATCCAGCTGTGTTGTGTTGTGTCTACCACCTCCCCCATCAACACCATGGACTGCACAGTGCAGAAAGAGAGAGACAGGGGATTCAGTGTATCCACAAGGTTTTTCTTTGCTACTCTATAGGTCAGATCAAAGGAACAACACTTACGTCCATTCCAAGAATGGGGTGACAGGGTAAGACGAAGCTCAGGTAGAAATCCATGACCTGCAGGGCTTTGTAGATGGAAGAGAGAGGTCCATTTCCTTCAACCACAAAAAACACCCAGTACCCCTGGGAGGAGAGAGGAAGAGAAGGAAGATTTTCACAGTGTACCCTCCAGTTATTGATGCAGCAGTAATCAGGCAGCGCTGTGGCTGCTCATAGGTGAGAAGCAAAGAGAAGAAAAGAAGAAGGCCTTTATGCAAGCATAAAAAATATGGAAATTGACCATTTGCAGACTCGTTTTGCAATCCATGCAGCATTTACAAGACTTTTTTTCCCCGGATATTGTAACATTGAACTCCTTTCTTTCATTTTTTCTTGAATTAATCAAAATATGAATTGAAAAGAGACTGCTCTAGAAAAAAGGGAAGACGGGTTCAATTTAATCCTCCAAACTTTGCCTACAGTCGTTTAAAAATACTTTTTAAAATATTCACAATGAAATTAGGCATATGAAGAAAAAAAATGTGTTGGAAAATAATGGTCGAGTTGAGAAAACACCTTGGGCTTGCTTCATTTGCATACCTAATTTAGCAATAACAGCTAGCTGTGAATTTTTCATAATAGGCTATAAAGCTTTTGCATTGAATTTCATTTATTCTATATTAAAAAAATAAAGCAGACATGTTATTAATAATCTACAAACAAGAACCCATTTCTACTTAAATTTTCTAGGTTTCCACATCCATTCACATACCGTGACTTGGGAGACGACAAACAGCGCGGCCCAGCAGTGGATCTCAATCACTAGCGCGTAAACCTTGTGCAGGAAAACTTCTTCTCCCTTTGGGCGTTGTCCCCCTGCAAATCCATCTTTGAAGTTTGGAAGCAAGTCTGTCTTAAGATTTCTGTCGCTAATTTTTTCTGCCTTTGTGGGTTCATCCAGCCAGACAGGGTCCTCGTCAGGCCTCAGGAAGATGGAGTCCTCGGTGTGGGAACGGGTCGAGCTGCTCAGTCTGCGGGTCATGATTTCCCTGTAAAACAAAGGTCTGTTGTGTTACAGGTATTTCACTTCCCCCCTAGTATCCAGTGTTAATTTTGGCAGACATTTTAGACTTAGTCTTAGACTTAGGACCAACATGTTTATCCTTTATAGTTTTTGTCTAGTTTCAGTCAACAAATCTCCAAAACGTTTTGTCTAGTTTTAGCCAATAAAAGTCATTGCATTTCAGTCACTACTTCTGGTCAAATGTTTCCTCTCTTTCAATTTATTCAATTCGCCAAATTGTTATGGTAAAATAATCCTAAAAACCCTATAGGAAACACTTTACTGCTCTTTCAATACTTTAAGGACTTTAATATCATACTTGTGAAAAGACATAGGCTACTTTGAATGTAGGAGTTTTACTTGTTTTTGTACAGTGTGTTATTAGAACTTCTATTACTACCCATGGCATTCATTTAAGTACAACAGAACAACAGATTCAACCTACCTAACAGCTTCTTTTACATTTTTATAAATGGAATCCTTAGCGTCATAAGGTTACTATTATGATACTTAATAAAGGCCGCAGTGGTTAGCTTGTTAACACTCGTTATGTCAGCTTGTGCTCTCTCTGACGCTCTGCTTCAGTAACACACACACGCTCCCTCCTGCCCATCTTTGCCTGGCAGCACACACACACACACGCACGCACGCACGCACGCACGCACACACACACCTCTCCTCTCTCCCGAATGCGGGAAAATAAAATGGATTTCTAATGTCCAAAAGCTCACCACTAATATTGCAGTGTTGTCTCAATAACCTCATTAACATTTATTGTTTTTTTTAACAAAATGAATAGGGCCTATTGAAATATTACTTACAGTAACTCACAACAACTAACAACACAAACAAGGCAAAGCAGTTCATGATTAAAATCATTAAGCAAGCAGGCAAACTTCAAACTTGAAAAAAAGAAGGTTTAACATGTTGGCATTGATAAAAAATGTAAAAACTAAAGGTTTTTCTTTTTAAGTAACTACTAAATTACCTTGGGAAATCTCTATTAATGTCTCCATGGTTACATATTCACATAGGGCCAATTTCACCTTAGCTTTGTGTTTGTTGGTCTGATTGTGTGTTTCCTAAAAGTGTATATAACGGAGAGGGTTGTGTATATTCAGGAGTCCTGCTCAGATGTATAGCTAAGCAACCTGGAGTGGCTCTCATCTCAGGACCCTCTTGTCTTCCTCAGATTGGACTCTATTGTGTGAATGTGTGTGTGTGTGTGTGAGTGTGTGTGTGTGTGTGTGGTTGTATGTGTGCGTGTGCGTGTCTGTGTGTGTGTGTGTGTGTGTGTGTGTGTGTGTGTGTGTGTGTGTGTGTGTGTGTGTGTGTGTGTGAGTGTGAGAGAGAGAGGCTCTATTGTGGAGAGATGAGTCAGGGGTAGCGTGTTTACAGCCCTGTCCGTTGCCTTGGCAACAGAGTGGCTCTCATCCTTCTCATCTGTCCTGAGCATTATCATCCACACACACACACGCACGCACGCACACACACACGCACACTCACACACACACATACACACACACACACACACACACACACACACACACACACACACACACACACACACACACACACACACACACACACACACACACACACACACACACACACACACACACACACACACACACACAGCCTCTCTGTATCAGTCAGCAGTGTATTCAAAGCCCTTTTTTCCGCCCTGCTCTTTTATCCTTCAACCATTAATAAAGGTGTTTTGTACATTTGGCTGATTACTGCCACGTGGTCGGTGCTGTGCTGATGTGTGAATACGGGGGCCTGTGAGAGTGGTGTTGTGCTGTTTGCTCACATTTCATATTTGTCTAAATGTGTTGCTGATGGCTAAATTTGGTCCAAGTGAGTTTGGAACAAGTTTTTTTTTATCAATGACTGCACACTACAATTTAGAGGAAGGAATTTCCAATTACCTAACTGGAATATTAAAAGAAAAACATATATTAACATGTATACAGACGGTCACATGACTCACCTATGAAGGATGGAAGGGAACTGGGGAAGGAGTCAGATCACATGATCAAGTAAAATCCTGTATCCTGGGGCAACCAGCCATTGTTAGCCATTGTAAGGCAGAGTCAAATCTGGAAAACAGAAAAACAGTGAAACATTATACAACTCATGTGTTAAACATTTCATAAAGAAGGAAAGAGGAATTACAATCAGGGGCGTGTACAGAAGAGTGGCATGGGCTGGCATTGGCCCCTCTTGAAATCTGATTGGCCACTCCCAAATCCTACACTATGATTTGTCACTAACCTTGTCAGAGGTGGGTCTTAAAATCAACCATGTGGGTTGTGTTGCAACAGGCCAATAGTAGCTTTACATCGCAAGCCCACAACAGCCTCCTAACAAAGCTCTGCCATCATTAAGCCTCTGTACTTAAATAAAGAAGTACTTATACATTGCGTGATTTAACAGTATGTCAAGGGTCGTAGCAGCACAAGAGACACAAGATATAGAGCAGCAGGAGCCTTACCTACCGCACACTCAGATATGCACACACAAACACAGGACTCTTCTGCCCTACCAACTTGGTCATTAACAGTGAAGCCATTTTGCCTGTTATACCTCTGTTACTAACTCTGATGCCGGCTCAGCAGCGGCATGACTCCGTCCCACCATTTTATCTCTGCAACATTTATATTGACGATGATGCTTATGAGCGGCGTGCTTGTTAAGACTTGGACTGGCAACGTTAAGAGGGCTGATGCCACACATTTCCTTTTGGTAGTACTTTATATTGTGACTTTGGACATACATTTTCATTGAAAAAGTAAAACAATAAATACACAGGAATATACAATCTTACTTTAATGTATAAATAGTTAAAGTGGATATGACGAGTGGAGACAGAAATGGTAAATTAATGTTTTTTATATGTGTGCTATGTGCACACAAACTTCATGACACCCTTGCCCCAATGCCCCAGTTGGGCCAACCAGTCAATCCATACTGTGTCCCCAAATGACCAAACAGTTTAAAGTAGAAACACCTTTGAATCATTCTGAGAAAGTCTGATAATCTAGTTTCATGTGGAGATAGGTCAGTATCACCCCTGTTAGCTCCCATCTGAGCAGAGGATGGGTGACAATAAGGTGACAATAAACTGTCAATATTTCTCCTCCTCTCTTTCTCGCTCTCTCGTTGTATCTCCAGCTGAAATAGGAAGTGATGATTGGAGCCAGACACCCTCAGAAATACATTCAGATTTTTACTGTCCAATCAGTATGCATGAAGTCAAGGCTCCTCTCTCTCCTCTCCTGTGCCACGGGACCCCATTGAACAAACCAGGTGAGCTCTGCTGAATATGAGACCCTACCAGTGTCAGGGACTGTGTGTGTGTGTGTGTGTGTGTGTGTGTGTGTGTGTGTGTGTGTGTGTGTGTGTGTGTGTGTGTGTGCGTGTGTGTGTGTGTGTGCGTGTGTGTGTGTGTGTGCGTGTGCGTGAGTGTGTGTGTGTGTTTGACAGCAAAGTACAGGTGTTGAACAGAGGAGACCTTCTTTCAGTGCTTTTCTGTCCCTATCTCCGTTTGCTTTGCTGTGAAGGTGTTTTTTAAGTGATGACGCCAGCTACCCTAACTTGTAGCCATGGCAATGTGCATATATACAATGTACACACACACATAAGTGTACACACATGTATACATACACTTGCATTGTATTCTATATTAGAAACTGCTTCCGTTTTGAAACAATAGCTGGACAGGTAGCTGAGTGGATGGAGCAATGAATGGGAGGAAAAGCATCTTTTTTTTTATTTGTGTGAAGGTTGTCTGAAGCAGTGACGCAGTGAGGTTGGCGTTTTGGTAACTGTGGCAACCATCACACTGTAGCGTGCCGTGCATACACACACAAAATTGAGGTGAGATGAAAATCAAAAACATATATCTGCACTGGGAGAGAAGTGACAATATTCACATTGGTCTGAAGAATTCTGCCTCTCTTTGCTTTTAGTCTTTGAGGTAAATATCTTTGTTTTTCACTCACAAGCTTTAGCTGCTGCACGCTTGCTAAGAGATGTGTCTGGTACATTTAATCAGTTCTGTAACTTCAGTATTAGATATACTAGATCTTCTAAAAGTCAAAAGTCCAACTGTCATTAGAAATGTTGACCAAACCAAAAATTAAACTCTAAAATTCTTTTTTTCAAACTGTTTTACATCAAAGCTTCTCTGCGGATATTTTAGTATTTTATGAAACAATACTCGTGCCTCTTTAGGACCTACAAAAGCAAACCAGACCATCAGAATAAAGATATATTTAATCCATATAGTCCTTTTTAATGCATGGAACCACTGAGACACGGTGGGTATCGAGGTGATAAACTGGAAGTAACAAAAAAAAAACGTTGCTTACATTTTAAGCGACTGATGATACGTTTGACAGTTAAAAGGGTCAAGGGCACCTCGGCAGTGCTCAGGAAGTGCACTGGCACCTCTCCAGCTACCAGACCAATTTCAAGACTTGGTACGCACTGGCACTTTAGCCGGCGACTCTCCGGTTCCCAACCCAAGTCCCTACTGCCCCAAGTTAAGTTTATAATGTCAATAGGTGTATAATGTCAATAATTCTGTATTTTCTTAAGTCTAATGCTCCTGTTTTAATCCAGGGACAAGGGTTGCAAATAAGCCACATCTGGAAACCTGTATGCATGGCATCCAATAAATATATGAATACATATATATATATATATCCTGTATAAGAGATTTTGTTTTTCAATAGGAATATTCAAGATAAGATAAAAGGTAAATTTGTTGTATTTCTTTCCTCGAGTCATGTTGATTCAGGGTGTTTCATCACTGCTAAGAATTCTGATATGGAAATATGACATGTTTATTTATCTGTAGTAGAGTTTATATGTAGTAGTATAGAAAATGCTGAAGTCATAATATACATTGTAGCATCCCATCAGTGCCAGAAATACGCTGAGGACACGACCTCAGTGTCCTCAGTGGTAAGAACGGCGCTGCATTTAACCCTTTGACAGACACGCTTTTCCTTTTTTTGTTTTCTCATTGAGAATAAACTCACTGCCCTATTTCACACATTTATACCAACTGTATTCAACTCTGTCTCAGCTTGTGATAGCATCACTATGTTAACACAATATTTTGTTAAAAATGCACAAGATAGAGGGGAGTCCTTTCTATTAAAACTTGACAGCTGATTCAGCCTCATCTCTTGCTTCCCATGAACCCACCCCCCTCTGTCTTTAAGTATAGAATATATGTATAGTGTTTTCATTCAATCACCAACAGCTAGCATTGTCTAAACAGAGCCATATAATAAGCCTGTTGCCTTTGTCCCAGGAGAATCACAGGAGCAGGAGTCACTGTCTGCTGAAACATGTGTAAATCACCATCTGCACTCACAAGCAAGAGGGAATTAGAGTAGACTCATTTATTTCTTCTTTAATGACAGCTGGCTCGTGTTTTTAATGGACACCCCCGATGCCCTGAGTGTCTCCGTCTGGACAAACAATGTGTTCAAATCTGCTATTTTTCTACTTTATTTTTTACAAAATGATCTGTTTTGCTTTGTCCGTCATCATAACAGAGCTAAATCTCTGGTGCAGCAGCACTTCCTGTGTTCAGGTGGATCTAAAATATCGAGCGTGTTGCTGAAGTGCTGAATGGGAAGTGAGACAAAGAGGAAGCTCTTATCGAAAGTGATGATGTGATAGAAACATGAGATGAAGTCACAAGGGCCAAAACCTGCCTCACCAACCTTTCTTTGTGTAACCCACACACAATCACACAAATACAATCTTGATTTTTAAGCTCAAATGAGCTCTCAGTGACCTTAAAAATAAAACCTCAGCTCGCCTGCAGGTTCCTCCTGTATATCACACAGACAGATAATCAATCAGCTTTGTTTACATACACTCCTACAATCTTCCCAGTACCTCCAGGGGCATTTCAAAGAGAAATTTCACAAGCATACATATAAACTTACACTTCAGCCGAAGCTATGCTGTATGAATAATTAAAATGTGCAGCCCAGAGAACTGATATACAGGCCAATGGAGATACATTTGGATTTCTGCTGTTGCATGATTGCACTGCATCAAAACAGCAGCACAGGAACGGCTTTCTCTGGCAGTCATTCATGCTAAGACAACACATCATTCATATCACGTACATGGCTACGGTGAGCCAGAGCGACCACACAGTGCAGAGCTGCATGGATTAGTAATGAATCACCCGGGGAGGTGGACTGTTGCATCTATCTCTCTGGTGGCTCCCACATTGTCACATAGAAATGATACAAGTGAGAGGAAATCAAGCTTTGGATTATGACAGATAAGGGAGGAAACACTTAGAAATAAAAGTATCGAAGGAACCAACCTGTTGGTAAATGATCAGCTTGAAGAGATCTGAAAAAAAAAAAACACGCACACACTCAGGCTACAGCACACAACCCTACCTTTTCACAGTCAGGAGAGCGCAGCAGCCATATGCACCATTGGGGCTTTGCTGAGGAATTGGTATTCACTTCATGTCGCACAGGAGAGAGGGAGAGACAGAGGGAGTAGAGTAGGTGGAGGAGGAGGAGGAGGAGGAGGAGGAGGAAGAGGAGGAGGAGGAGGAGGAAGAAGAGGAGGAGGTGCTGGAACAGTCACTCACCCAGAGCCTTAAGTCTGGTTAGGATAAGTCCTCTTACCTGGCTGAGTCCGTCTTCACATCGCCATCTGCTGCCCTGCTCCCTGCGAGCCAAAGACCAGGAGCCAAACACCAACAACCAAGCCAATCCCTTTACTGCTCCTCTGTCTGCGGGAAGAAGAAGGAGTGTGTTTGCGTGTAAGCAGGAGACAGACTGACTGTGAGAGGAGGAGGAGGAGGAGGAGGTGTGTGTGTGTGGGGTTAGTAGAGAAAGATTCTGCAAATATGTTTGTGTGAAAAAGAGCTAGAGGTTTTAAGTCAGATGGGTTTTCTTTTGTTTGTATCCTGGAGGAGAGAGCGATCCACAGGCGGCAGCTTCGTCTAGGTATATGCAGCAAGAGGCTGTGCGGTAGCCTTGGCAACAGAGCCAGGATGAGGAAGAGCGAGAGAGGGAGCAGGAGAGAGAGAGTGTCTGTGTGTGTATGTGTACGTGTGTGTGTGTATTAATCACATTGTGGGAACATAAATCGGTTCATGTGGTGACACTAAGGGGACTCAACGCCAAAAGATGCTTCACACTTCCCACATAGTTAACTATTAAAGGATATAAGCATTCTGTATTTTCATTATCAACAATATACCATAAAAGGCTAAACCTGACCACATATTTTTCCTGCTGATGATTAGTGTGTTAGCAAGGCTTCATTTAGCTTATTAAACTGTTAAAAGAAGATTGTTGCTAAAGAAATAAAAAACCCCACATTAAATGCCACAAAGCTGCAGCATTGTTGATGTCCTAAATACTCACTCGAGCATATACCTATTATTCCACTTCTGAAAATAGTCCACAGCAAATGCACTATGTACCCATGTTTGATAATGCTGCAATAAGTTAGTGTCCAGTTGTTCAAGTGAATTATTTTTGCCTCACATTGCCTTTTTTAAAGATAATTACGAGTTGTAGACAATAAAATGTTAGCTGTAAAGAATAAAAAAGATGCAAGAGAGAGTATTTTCCTGCTTCCACTGAAGAAAGTAAATCACTGTGGTGTCCTTCTAAATACCACACACATTTTCTATTTTGTGTGAGTGTGTGTTTCTGTGTGTTTGTGTGTCAGATCATAACACATCACTGAGCAGTGATCGTCCCCCACCGTCACCTCCTCTGCCTCTCACTTGTCTGACTCGTCTTCCGGTCTCCATCCTTTTTCTTCATCCCGATGCTTTCACTGATCCTGCCTGTCCTCTTTTGCGTTCACTCTCACTTTTCCTTCGTCATGAAGCCTTTGATGTCTTGTGTGAAGAACTTTAAATTGCCCTGTTGCTGAAATGTGCTATATAATCTACTGTAAATGCCTTGCCCATGCCTTCTTACGCCCCCCTCTGTGTTTACAACCTCCTGTCTTTTCGTGTCTCCCCCCTCTTCTGTGTGCTCTCTGTCTCTCTCTCTCCTTCCTGTCTCGCCATATGGCAGCCTTCGCCTGTCGCTCTCTGAACTGACAAGCAGGAAACAGCGAGTATCAACGTACTGTAAATAATGGGGAACACAAACACTATGTCAGTTTATTTGTTTGATTGTCTATAATTAAATATATCGTTATTGGCACGCTCATACAGCATTATGAAAGCACCATGTCTATAAGTCATTCAAGCATAATTATACTGAATTAAAGAAAAACAAACAAACATGGTACTGACCTTGTATACAACTCAACATATACCAGTGTACATTTCAGTAGCCTTTAAAAAGCAGATTAGAATGAAATATGGTCACTAATAGCAGCAGTGGAACTACAACCAAAAAAAAAAGAAAATGGGAAAAAGAAAAGGATCTTTTTGTCAATATAGCGGACAATGACTTATCTACACCCTTAATAAACACTTCAAGCCGTTGTAGACCAGCTTTGCCGGAGCCATGTTTCTAGTCACGAGCTGAGTCACTGTTTTGAGTAGCCTACTCACTCTGACAGAAATATATGTCTCTTTAGCTCCTGCATTTAGGCCTATTTGCATTCAGCACGATTTGAGAGATGTTGTGTGCTTGCTTTGTCCTAACAGGCTGATCAGTGTTGTGCAATTAGACAAAACACGTTCCAGGCTTGGAAACCAAAAAATTAGCTGAAAGACACTTATGTTCAAGGATTGAGGGTAAGTTCTTTAAAAAAAAAGGGCAGAACCACTCACATCAACAAACTTTATGACTGAGCCATGTTGGTAAAGCCTTTATGGTCAGGAAAAACATTCTGTGCCAACCATTGCTGTTTTTTATATAATTTTTTATTGAAATATTCCCCAGTTCATTTATACAACCAGTTTAATGTATGGTTAAGGTCTACACAACCATGCCGTGAAAATATAGGCATTTCAATTCATTCTTTTTTTACAACTGCATTTATCCCAATGCAAAGAGCACCTAAAACACAATTGTTTTTTCAGTCCAGGAAACGCTGCTTTTAGTTTTAGTTTTGTTTTACAAGGAGAAGCAATTTAGCACTGAGAAAGCAATAACGAATGGCGGGTGACCAGAAACCAAGACACACAGACTCTGACTGTTGAAACAAGTACACAACGAACAAACCTGTCAAACAGACTGTGTCATTTCTTCTAACATCAGAAGGTCCCTGAATAAAGGAAGTACAGCGAAATTCTTTGAATTAAATATTTACCAATATTTCTGACACTCTTTGGTACAAAATGTAAAATGTACTCCTGAACAAAGACAAGTAGTGAAGAGAAACCCCATAAAATAGAATCAATGCTCTCAAGGCTCGCCTCTGTGACCATTCTTCACCCAGTAGCTTTAGACCCATCAGCAACAGCATTGAGAGCTTAAGGAGAAATACCGGGAGTTAAAGGTGTAACAGAGATCACAGAATAGCCCTTTCTTTGCAGATGATGTATTTCTGTTCCTAAAACAATTAGACATCTCTGTATCCGCACTTTTAGACCTGATTGACATGTTTGGTAAAATATCTGGACATAAAATAAACACGTTAAAATCAGTAGTGATGTTTTTTCTTTATGAAGAGGATAAGATCCTCACCAACACATATCTACTTTTAAGATCAAAATAGAACCTCAGCTGGAAAATAAACTATTGATACATCACAAATAGCCTATAAAATGGACTCAGCATTTAGCTCTATGCATATTTCCATCATTGGGTAAGGAATGTATGTTTGTAAGGGTGGATGGATATAAAGGGTGTACATTTAATGTGTACACTCTATTGTAGCAAATTACAAAAGTATTGATCATGTTTAAGATGAAGATATTTTTCCAAAATAAATCAGATCAATGATATCTTTGACCTTAATTTGTAAGAGTAAAAAAGAAAATACAGATGAATAAAAACTCATATACAGTACAGTATATAAGTCAATGATACATTGGTGAGTAGCAGTCCACTGGTGACAAATAGAGGCATCTAGTGGTCTAAAGGCTCACTGCACTGCAGGTGTCTTTATGAAATTATAGCAACAAACTCAGTCCATCTCATTAACACACACTGCTGGACAATGATAAGCAGTGTGGATAGTTTAAACAAGCTGATTGGGATTAAAGCTTTCCTGTCTGTAAAAAAGGTTCTTTTTTTCAAATCATAGGTTTGACTGTGACTCATCATACCACACCCAGAAGAAGATGCCAGCTTCCAGTCTGCTTATCTGGAGCCATAAAACACCATCTGACACAGACAGGCTGGCTTATCGTGCTGGATATTTGCATTGGGGGGAATCAGAGAGCTGTTAGTGTCCATCTGATGACCGCAGGCTGCTGTAGAGTAGTCTGCTTGTTTCCTATAGGCACAGCATGATATTACAGTCACAGGTAAGAAAAACACGAATCAGGTGTCAAATTAAAGGGAAATGTTGTCAGTTTATTTACAATTAAACAAGGTTAAAACCAAGGCATGAAATGTATTTGGGAACTAAAATAGAGGACATTATTTTACATGTACAGATCAGGTCGTGTGAAGTTCCTCTGAGCCAGTGAAACATTTGTATGGCTCTGCTACAATGGAGAGAGCTAACTGAAATCTGAGACAAAAACGTGAATCTTGGTTTGAGACTACACATATTTGATAAAAGGTATGTTAATTAAAATGGTGATGTGCACCCTAAATGGGTTGGCTTCTAGGCAGAGAGGGTCTAACGAACATGTTTGCATTATGGGAAATATGGTCACATTCATGATACTGGCATACTACATTGCTTAGGTACCTCATTCAGTGGTTGTGACTGTGTCCGCAGAGACCCTGTCCTCTGCCTGTATTTTAAAGGAGCAATATGTTACTCTGACACGTAGCTTTTAAAATTAGTACTGCAGTCATATTTCAAAACATTGGAGAGAGCTGTCTCCCCCAGCCCCCTCCTCCCTAGAGTCGATGCTCATGCAGGTTGCTACATCGTGGATACTGAAGCTTCAGTGTTTAACCAGCTCTGCATCAGTCTTGAAACCTTTCTGCATTCTAACCTCTCTCCATTTTTCAAAAGCATCTCCAATATTAAACCGGATAGAATCAATTATATCACAACCAGTTCGCTTGCCCACTTCCATCAGTGCAACACCTGTTGGTTACCATTTGCCTGGCAAACAGGGGCAAAACAGCCTACTTCTCTTGTCAAAACAGAAACGAACCATTTCGCAATAGAATGGAAACTTAGAAGGACTACATACAGGCTGCTGCATTGTTTTGAGAGAAGCTAGCACTTTAACATAGCTGTTTCCCCAATGTCTGATGATACATTAAGGTCTTTTATTGATTTAACTCAGTAAATATGTCATTGGTCCTTTAATATTTTGTTTTGGTTGACATGTGAAATTTCTGGAAGGGGGAGCTGGTGTGTTTCCACCAGCCAATGACTTCGTGCAGGTGAGTTTAGGAGTGGATACAATTCAGCAATTGGACGTGATTTAAACCGGCGAATATGACGCACGTGGACTTAGGGGTAAAGAAGAGAAAATATAATCATAGTGAGGTGAAATGCCAAGCAGATAAAGCTCATTCAAAAACGAGAGTGAACCTTAGGTTGGCTTTTACCCGTTGGACGCTGAGTTGGCCTGCATTCTGTTTGACAGACAGGTGTCAAAACACTGGTACAAGCTACAGGTGTAGCTTGTACCAGTGTAGGTACAAGCAGTAAATATACACACTGCAGCGAGTGTGCACTTTTGGGTGAGATGAGCCCAGGAGGAGGGGACCAGTTTGAATGTTGTGTTTACAAGCTACAACAGTACTTCCTCCATAACTGATGATGTATTTTTTCCTTTGAGTAGCTGCTTACATGTGCTCTTCGGTAACATTACTGTAAATTAAGAACCTGATCCAGAGTTATTCTCTGTTTTATTCACTGTTTTGTTTTCATTATAGCACTTACAGTAGTTTCACATTTTTTACCCACACATTCATTGGAAACAAATCCCCGAAAATAATTGAATATCAGACTTCACCTCATGAAATACATTTTTTAGGTCTTACATTCTGTAATTAAATTTAAAGACAGTTAAGCCAAAGTAGTTGTAAGTAGTTGTAAATTTCACATCATGGCAAGAACTTGAGTGTAGATGGGAAAAAGTGATATAGCTGAGCCCTAATGTATAACTCAGTTTCTTATTACGAGCTAGACACCCAGCGTTATGAAGATAAAACAAAATGCAAATAATAATCAGTTGTGTGATCCAATAAAGTTACGTCAGGTAAAGTAAAAATCTAGCAAATGGTGACTGCTTTAGTGTGTGTGATGACTTGAAAATCCCAGGGTCAAAGTTGACCTGTGTTTATGTGGCGTTGTTTGGGAAAAGACACAGCTGTGTGTTTATCTGTGAAAGAGTCAGTGTCAGACTGTGTGCATTTCAGATCCTGAGTTTGTAAACAGAAAGTAGGAACTGTCCTGGAATGATGGAATGTATTGTACATGAAAACGTGTGTCTGTGACGAAGAAAAGTGAATCCGGGGCTAATCAGGTGAGGAGAAAGTATTTTAAATAAAGTTATATATAATAAAGTCAATAAAGTGGAGTATAAAGAGACAATATCTTTCCAGTGCATCTCCACCCTTTATCAACATTGTATTCCCACAGAGACATAATATGGCTTCAGATCGTATACAGTTTTGAAGCACTATAGATTAGAAGTCCCTGTTTACTCCAAAGTAGAAACGTAAACAAACATGTTCATGGCTCAAAGCAGCAATTATGACCATTAGCTCAACATAAACAAAGAATTGAGAGTCAGTTATGCTGACAGAAAGCAGAGGTACATACAATAGGATATTGCTCTGATGCTGCGACATTTTGTTTTCCCCAAAAACCACAGCACAACTTCAAAGGGAAACATCCCCTTTTCACCTTCTCTTGATGCGTTGTTTTATCAAACAGAGAGCTGCTGATAAATGTAAAGCCTCTGTGGTTTTGTGGCATAAAGAGTTGGAGGAGTAAGTTAATTTGTAAGATTTAGAAAAGGACACGAAGAGAGAGAAGTTGGACTGTTATTCAGAAAGTAGACTGGAAAGAGTATTTGTAATCAGAGTATCTGGTGGGACAGTAGAAATGTGGGGAAATAAGGTGCTGCAGGAAAAAGTCCCAAAACCTGAGATGTGTTATTTTTAACAATTGTTTGCTACAGAGCTTATCAGATGCTGTTCTTTTTACAGTCTATGGTCAAAATCCAAAATCCAAAATAAAAATCCTAATGGCGAGGATGCTCACTTTGATGGTGTCAACCAAAATAACTCATCAAACACAATCTAATGTACAGAAGCCAGACACAGCCACCCCTAAAGTTAACATCTTTAGTCTCTTATGTCAAGTTCACAAGTTCACATCTTTCATTAGGAGGAACAAAAGACAGATTTCTCAATAAAAAGAGATTTAAACAGTCACATATTATGCAAAATACACTTCACCATGTTTTCGGGTTAGGGTTAGAACTTTTCAGAAAATGTGTGCTCAAACAGGCTGTGTGGAGATTTTTCATTTGTGACATCATGAAGGGCAGTAAGCCTTCCCTCGGATGGGTGACACTCACACAGCTAGGTGTTTGTTCTGCCCTCTGAGTCTGCCTTCTCACCTTAAACAATCAGGCATGGTGCAAGAAAGCCCGAACCACCCAAAGCCCTTCCAGAGAGAGTCGTGGTCAGACACAGCTCACTTGCATTTAAAGCTACAGACACACAAACAGTCTGTTCTGAGCAGGGCTGAAATAGAGGGGTTTATAGGCATGATCAAATACAGGATCAGAGTGGATTTATAACAAGAAACTTCACATGTTTTGGGGACTTCTTAGACAATACAAAACTGTGTATAATAAATATTTTGAAAAGGATTGTCTGGTAATTAGTTGTCATACGTAGCCCTTTTTGTATTTGTTTCAGTTATGGGTTATACTTAAACTTTTACAACAAAGTTGAAAAGGTTCCTGTACAATGCTTCTACCAAAGCCACACAGTTTGGACTACTCTTCTGCATGTAGTTGAAAAGAAAATAGATAATTTATTAGGTGTTTTCCTGGTTGTTGCCCTTGGAGTGAAGAGGGTTACTGATCTCCATCAGCAGCACATTGTGTGAGCAAACCTCAAACAATCATTAATTTTTATTCATAGCAAGTTCCGGATCAATTTCCAGTTATTATTAATAATATTACATGGTAAAGTTGAGGCTAACTTTGATGAGAACCATTTAAAACTACAGTCAGCATCAAATGACCAATGTGACAGTGTGGCTTCATACAGTATATATCCGTGTGTGACTTTTTAAACAACCAATAATCATGCTTTTTTCACACATGTTTACCTTACTTTTCTTAGCTCATCCAAGCGATGGCTGACATCCAGTGAACATAAACTTCACAGTTTAATTAGGAAATTCCTCCATTGTCTTTATTATTTAGTCTGGAACAAGGAATGCTTTCGTTTCTTTCCTGCTTATGACTTCTTTCAGGCCGAACAAACACTCAGAGATCACCTTTTCAGACTGATGTTTGAACTTGTACCGGGACACTTTGTGTCTGCTCATGCTGTTCTTTGAAGCTCCTCTCTATTCAAAATAATATAACTTGAACATTCAGTCAATCATTATAAAGACGCCATCTTTTTGTTATCAAGACCCTTATCGTTCTGTTTTTTTTCCTGTTTCTTCTTTGATCATTAACTTACATGCAAAACGATCACCCTCATGTCAACATGTACTTAAACACTGGTTGCAATATTTAGTTTCCTGAAAAAACAATTTACATAAAAAAATTGGTATTGCATCTTTATGGAAATGATACGACCGTAAGAGCATTTCCACGGAAAATAAAAATAATACTCAGGCCTGTCAAATAAAGAAAAAGACCAAATAAAACAGTAATTTGCATTTAGTTTGCATTATGATAATAAGGCTTCTGTGTTTGTTCTTCACAGTATTGGCTTTGGGTTGTTCCATGAATTCTAACATGACAGATATGATCAACATTTTCAGGTTAAACATGTTACGCTTACAAAAAAACTTAAAAAGCTTTCCAGCTGAGTTATAAAGAAGTAGTTCAACATTTTGGGAAATTCAGTAGCTGTATGCTTGTTTTTCTTTTCTTTTAATGCAGCGAGTGAAATAGATACAACACCTGCTAGCTCTATCTCGCTGTTTCCCGTCTTTATTCTCCAAGCTAACCAGCTGCTGCTAATGGCTTTATATTCAGAAGACATGAACTGTAATGGATGTATTATGAAGATAACTGGATACTAGACACAAAGTCCATCAAAGGTTTCTGGTCTGCATACAGCGAAATGTTTCCGGCTTACGGGTTCTTTGTGAGAATGCAACAAATTTGTAAAGTATGAAAAAAAACTGTGGAACTAAAATGAATAACTT
Source organism: Tautogolabrus adspersus (assembly GCA_020745685.1). Lineage (NCBI taxonomy): Eukaryota > Metazoa > Chordata > Actinopteri > Labriformes > Labridae > Tautogolabrus > Tautogolabrus adspersus. The sequence goes on from CM036539.1 coordinate 12,659,542, forward strand.
CAGTAATCTGTCTTTTGGTCTGCAGAAATTATTTTTAGCTGCAATACCTAGAGTGGCCACTAGGCAAAATTGTGGTTTTGAATTGAATCCTTGTTGTTCTGTTTCTGATTCATTTAACTTCATTAACCTTACATCACTTGAGCATCAGAATATTATTTTTATGCTGTGTGTTTTTCACAAAACCAAAGAAGGACATGACAAAATAATGTCCCACCAAACTATAACCATTTGTCTTTATATCCTAGTCCCAACAGCCATTCATATCAGGAAGTTTCTTTTGGTTAAACCCTGCATCACTGTAAACGTCACACCCAGTTCTGCAAATGTGTTTCCTCTGCATGACTGAGAACTAGAGACTTGCAGGGGCTACATATTAGTTTATATGTTTTCTTGATAGATTTGTGAAATGTAAGTTTATTGAAAAGTGTTGCATTTCTCTTTATACTGAAAATACACCATGACTTGACATAATGTATGGAAAGCAGTTCACAAACTCATGCTCAAAGGAAGCATATCTTCTGCAACAGCCAGGCCTGCCCGTCCAGGATATTATTTATATCAAAGTATGCACATTCGATCAGTTCTGTTAGCGCTAGCCTCCTGGCTAACACTAACTCCCTCTGGGCTCACTTCGTCGGTAACATTACCTCCCAAAAAAGGCTTATATCAATTTAAGACGAGTGGGTTTACATTTTGAAACAGGGTACCTGTCAAATAAAATGTGGTCGTTGTTAAAATTAGAATGGACCATGTCTTTGCTAACCTCCATGGATCCTCCCCATGCGACTGGGCTCCAGAAAGCTTTCCCCTTTATCCCCCCTTATGGGCAGCCTTGGCAACAGCTACTGTAGTTTATATAAAATGGGGACCAAAGGCAAGAGGGGTGACAGAGACAGATCGGAGAGGTTTAAGTGGGTATAAAAATGCCACCAAGATGAGTGGTGTTTTCAATGGGGCAGTTATAAATGATGCTCTGCATTTCAAGACCATTGACATTTTGTAAAGAACTGTTGAACACAAGCACATAGATATTTAAATAGTATCAGAAAGAGAGAGAGAAATGTTCAAGAGGTCATCAAAAGCAAACCAGAAGAGTGTTTGAATGCTCTGTGTCCAGTTCTTTCATAGAAAAGTGGGAAAACTAATTCTGACACTAAGCAGGGAAAGTCTCTAAGGTTTTTGTGATGTTATATTTTGCATATGCGTCAACATGTTGGAACAGAATAGAGGAGCAGTTATGTGGAGACAAGATAAGGGAGTGCATTTCTGCCACTATGTAAATAAAAACAAACAAAAACCAAATTAAAAAAGTATGTGAAAAGTGTATTGTTGTTAACCCATGACATTATGATTCCCAGGTCATTCACAAAAGGTTCAGGTTAAAACCTTTTAATCAGAATCAGAATCAGCTTTATTGGCCAGGTATGTTTAACACACAAGGAATTTAACTTCGGTAGACTGTGCTCTCTTTGTACAAAGGTAAAAAACATTAAATATCAACAATAAACTAAAAAATAAACAAATAATTAAAGACTAATATGTACAAGACTAAATAAGATAATAGTGCAGTGGTGAGTAGTGCAAAAAAGATGCTGAAGTGAACATGAGGTAGATATTTTTTACAGTATTTACATTAAAGAGTGCGTGTAGATGGTAATTTAAATAAAATAAAATAATAAATATTTGCGTATATGTACGATGTACTGATAAGCATTTAGCGTTTAGCGTTCATCAGAGTGACAGCCTGGGGGAAGAAACTGTTCTTATGACGGGTTGTTTTGGCGTACAGTGATCTGTAACGCCTGCCGGAGGCGAGGAGTTTGAAAAGTTTGTGTCCGGGGTGTGAGGGGTCTGCAGTGATGTTACCTGCCCGTTTCCTGGCCATGGACCGGTATAAGTCCTGGATGAGGGGAAGGTCGACACCGATGATGTTTTCTGCAGTCCTGATTGTCCGTTGCAGTCTGTGTCTGTCCAGTTTGGTTGCAGATCCAAACCAGACAGTGATGGAGGTGCAGAGAACAGACTGGATGATGGCGGTGTAAAACATGATCAGCAGCTCCTGGGGCAGGTTGAACTTCCTGAGCTGACGCAGGAAGTACATCCTCTGCTGGGCCTTTTTCCTTAAAGTGTCTATGTGGGAGGTCCACTTCAGGTCCCGAGAGATTGTGGATCCCAGGATCCTGAAAGAGTCCACAGTAGACACTGTGCTGTTCAGAATGGTGAGGGGGGGGGGAGTGAGGGGGGGCTTCTCCTGAAGTCCACTGTCATCTCCACAGTCTTGAGCGGGTTCAGCTCCAGATGGTTCTGACTGCACCAGAGAGCCAGCTGTTCCACCTCCCGTCTGTAGGCAGACTCGTCACCGTCCTGGATGAGACCGATGACGGTGGTGTCGTCTGCGAACTTCAGGAGTTTCACAGAAGGGTCCCCTGAGGTGCAGTCATTGGTGTAGAGGGAGAAGAGCAGTGGGGAGAGAACACACCCCTGGGGGGCGCCAGTGCTGATTTTCCGGGTGCCGGATGTGATGCTCCCCAGCCTCACCTGCTGCCTTCTGTCAGTCAGGAAGTTGGTGATCCACTGACAGGTGGAGGCAGGCACAGTGAGCTGAGTGAGCTTACGGTGCAGGATATCCGGGATGATGGTGTTGAATGCCGAGCTGAAGTCCACAAACAGGATCCTAGCGTAGGTCCCTGGGGAGTCGAGGTGATGCAGGATGTAGTTCAGACCCATGTTGACTGCATCCTCCACCGACCTGTTTGCCCGATAGGCAAACTGCACGGGGTCCAGCAGGGGGCCTGTGATGTCCTTCAGGTGGCTCAACACCAGTCTCTCAAAGGACTTCATGACCACAGGGCCTATAGTCGTTGAGTCCTGTGATGGCAGGTTTCTTTGGGACTGGGATGATGGTGGAGCTTTTGAAGCAGGAGGGCACTTCGCACAGCTCCAGTGATGAGTTGAAGATCTGCGTGAAGATGGGGGCCAGCTGCTCAGCACAGACTCTCAGGCAGGAGGGGGACACACCGTCTGGTCCTGGAGCCTTTCTGATCTTTTGTTTCTGAAAGAGCTGGCACACATCCTTTTAAGTAACAATATTAAAACATCTTACAATGAATCAAAAACAAGCCAGTTACAATGAAAGGTTCTTTGTATTATGAAAACATGGAAAAGGTTTGTAACTATGTGAAACACATCATGTTGAAACAATCAACTTTTCACATTCTGGTACATTAGCCTACTTATCTCCATTTCCTGCATTAGAAAAGTTCTTCTGAGAAAAGCAAATATACAACTATAAGAAACAAAACACATATCTCTCAAGGTGTGCAATGAAAGATAACCTGCTTCCTTGAAAACTACACTATAATACAATATCCCACAACCAGTTTTTTCTAGGGTGTAGTCTGGAAATGGATCTTAAACATGTTACTTTCAACCAGAACGGGTGCAGCTGATGTATGAGTACAGCACTATATGTATTAGTATTGTGTAACTTCAGTCCACTGTGATGTTGAGGTCTAAGGTTTAAATGAAGCATGTTTATGAATACATTTAGATAACACAACATTCCTCCAACTCCCTGCTGCTGCTGCTGCACACTATCTGCATCATCTCACACATGAAACGACTTGACTCCTGATCTCCTGACAGTAGAGAGTGAGACAAACGTATACTCTATATGGTAACAACAACATGTATGAAAGAACAAGCCTGCAAAAAACAAAACAACCCCCCTCCCCCCAAAAAACATACAAACATGCTCCCCAAAGGATTACATTACATTTCTTTGGGAATGGTGGGTCACAGTGACCACTTTCAATCAGTTCGATCTCCATTAGCCATCATCATCAACCCCACCATCGTCATCATCATCATCACTAGCAGCAGCACTGAAACTGTCTGTGTCTCCACCTCAGCGGCAAGGAAGTGTGGACAACAGGAACGCGAGGAATACAAATGAGAAATCCTTCCTGCATCGTATCCCATATACTCTATTGTAAAGTGTCTCGAGATAACACTGTGTTATGAATTGGTGCTATACTAATAATGATTGATTGATTGAATAATAGTTTTTTCAATTTTGTGGAAGTGAAAGCCACTGTGCGGAACTGCAATGTTGGTTTTTTTTAAAGATTTTTGGTGGCAAAGCAGAACACCTTGTTAGGTAAAGGTCAGACTATTTGTGTGCATTTATTTAAAATTGTAGTTCATTTATTTATTCATGGTTATTTAGGGACAGATACAGTATAAATAGACAAACTGAAAACAGCCATCCAATGCAAGAAGGGCTTTTATGTGAATGAAAGATTAAAACAGTTAAAAGTTCAAAAGGAGAAAAAAAGAGTGAACCGGGCACAGTAAGATAAAAGAGGCACACATTTAGCACATAGCTACACAAAAGTAAGCCATGAGTACAAGTTTATTGCTGAACTAAGCAGGATTTGGTGGCTCTCTTAAAAGTGGTGAAATCTGTAGTTTGAAGTGATCGATGTTTGTGTGCTGCAAATGGACAAGCTTATGTATCTGTTTTTAGCAATGAAAGATTCACAACTGTGATGGATGTAACACTTCATAAATGTGTTGCATTACAATAGATGCACTTAGTTTGGCCTACAGCTCACAGATTCTGTTCTGTAATGTTGATGAAGTCAAAGTTGTTTAATACGTTTATTGAGTTAATTTATAAGTTAGATCTGATAAAGCGCTGTAGGAGGGCCAACATGAATGATACTTTATATCTGTTTTAAAATGTATTTTCTGCATAAAGATATGCACTTTACATACCCGTCTATTGTTGTCCATTTCTTCATTGGGTTCTCTGCTTCTGTTATTCTCTCCTCATCCTCTCCTGCATGCATGTGAAATATCTTCTAATGAAAAAGTATCTTCCTTCTTCTTTTTAACTGGCCAACATACTGCTCACAAGCTTCATAGGAAATTGTAGATCTCTGACATCTCTTCAGTCTCTGACATGAACTACACTATCAGAAGCTGACATGCTGAGAGGGGTGACACATATTAAGGATAGGTCCTTGGTAATTGTCTATTTATCTGGTCTGCTTTTTACAATGAATTTAAAGGCCTACCTGTTTTTGCATTGAGCAGCCAAATTCGATGTGACTGACACAGTTATTAGTCAAGTAAACCTTAAACATTTAATATCACCAGTTTTCTTAAAATGACATTAACTGTCTGTTACTTCCTGTGTAGCGCTCTGTGACAAAGCTGGCAAAGCTGATAAAAATGCACTAAAATAAACTTAACATGACTGTCCTCTTCCAAGCACACTCCTTTTTTAATGAACAGAAAGAAGAAGCAGAAACAGAGTGAATCTAAATCTTCAACCACTCAGCGGTGTCCTTGTAGTGGTTCCACACACTCTGAAGCTTTGGTGCCATTTCTTTCTACCTGGTTTTAATTTCTCCCAGCCAGTTCCGTGTCAAGTTGCAGTACTAGGTGTGTTGGTGGAGTCAAATGAATGACTAAACACACAAGGAAGTAATTGTCCTTATTACTGTTTACTAATAAGAGCTGTTTTTGAGTTGTTAAATGCAATATTAACCCGAAGGCCGCACGGCTATGGTTGTCTTAGACTTACAGCGGTGCTGATATTCACTTCAAAAGGACCACCTCTCATATGATATTGCTTAAGAAATGACATACTCCAATACACTATGAAGCAGCTGCTCTTATTTAGAGAAATTAGAGCCTCGTAAAGGCCCAGCCAACAGGTGTTTTCGTTATTTGCATCCGATGAGTCCTTTTCATGTTGGGAGTTCCGTGAATCTAAGATGAGAGTTTTCAAAGGCAACTTAATATTTTTCTAAAAGTACATTTGAAGAACAGTGTTTGGCATTATTACCCATTACTCGTGGACACTGCAATGAGACTTCACTCCTTTGTAACACTGGTTCTAATAATTTTTCTGTCATGCCCCCACCCCGCCAGAACCAAATAGTGACTAATGGGTATAAGGTAAGCTAAGTGCCATTAAAAAGTGAAATGGGCCCTATTTGCTGTTTAATAGTTGGCAGCATCAGGTAAGGTCCTTGTTTCTGTTTAAAGAGGGGTCGTGACAGTTTAAATGGCAGACACCCTCACAACTGCCTGCACCCGCGCGAGAGAGACAGGCAGAGAGAAAGACACAGAGAGAGAAAGAGAGAGAGAGAGAGAGAGAGAGAGAGAGGGCAGATATAACACCTACTGATCAAGATAAACAATAACAACAACACACTGCTGTTTTTTATTTACTAAGGGGGCTTTCACACTTGCACAAAACTCCTGAAAACTTGAGGTTTCAGATGAGCTGCATGTCTGAACGCAAATAGCCAAATTTGTCACTTTTTTCCTGCCTGCCCCGTGGAGAACGAAGCAGGAAACAGGAATATTTAGTATCATTAGTAGCATATATAGTGTCATTTATAGCATGAGAACAGCGCACAACCATAGACTGTTTGCAATTGACCGATGTGAACATGTGTGAACAGTGAAATCAGGAAGATTTCAGGGGTAGGGGGCCAGACATTTTCAGGAGTGCATGAGTGAAAATAGTATTGAGGGTTTTTGTTATTCTTTTTAAAGGTATGGACACCAAAGTTTGCTGGTTAGTGGCTGGTTTGAGTGTATGGAAAGACCTCACTAACATGTCACATGACAAGCCCAGCGACACTAGTACTTGGTTTCACAGAATTTCTCACTACGCCCCTGCATTGTACTGGCAGCCCGTGTTGGAAGCATTGAAACTAGGTCGGTTGACTACAGCAAAGTTTCAAAAAACAGAAACAAACATCTGCCATAGCTGCTGGCTTTGTTCAGTAAATATATCCCACCGCGGAGCCATTCCCTCAGCCTGCGTGACCGAGTTATTGGAAGAATGTAGGGTGACTCTTCCTCATTTCTGCTTGACCGGACAGCCCTCTCCTCTCTATCTGTCCACAGATCAGTCTGCTGACGCTGCTGTGACACATCGGAGTTTACATACTGACCATAATAACGGCGGAAAAGACTTTTTAAGGAGGCTGCATCAGAGGAGGGTGAAATGATGATGAGAGGAGTGGCACATTTTACTAAAAACTTCCCTGATCGACGCGCCGGGCCGCCACTCCTCCCCGTTAACTGAGAGGAAGAAAGTTTCCTCCTCTTACTTTTAACTCCCCTCATGTAGCGACACTGAGAAGGAACATTTGGCCGGTATAAAAGTAATATCTTTCACAAACGAAGAAGAAGTTTGAACATGAGAGCATTCAACTGGTAGAAAAGTCTGGAAACATTTCTCCTGATCGTGCGGCATCATGAAGCCCCTCGTGCGCTTCAGCGTCTGTCTGCTGCTCATATGCGCTCTCCTCAAGGTAAGAAAGCTTCTTTCATTTCTACTAAGTAGAGAATAAAAAAGGCTGTATTACCTTACCCATGGGGAAAGACAAGAGGGCCCTTTGTTTGGATGCTGACGGTCAGTTGTTACCGTAAAACCCGAGTGTCAGTGCACCTGTTGCGCAGGTGGTTACAGTAAAGTATTCACTCTGAGGTCATTTGGAGCTGCTCAGAACTGAACACAAATAAAGTTTATGAGGAAACAATTGAGAGAACAAATATCCTGCTGTCAGCAGAAGGCTTGGGAGAAGGTCTAGATCACTTTAAATTGAATAATGATTCTATGGGAGTTTTAATTTGATTAAAAAATTGGAGTAAAATTGTTGGGAAATTAATTGTCATTCATGGTGAGAATATACGAGTTCTAATGATATCGGGTTTTAGAAATAGAATATCATTCTTTAGCATTAAAAACTCTGATGAGATCATTTTAATTAGAATAACTGAATCTGTCGATTATTTGTCCAGGATTGCACATGTCAGATTCCAGTGAGCTGACAAATAGTGTGAAATGTAATAAGAATGCATCCCTCCCAACAAAGCTTACATAACAAAGTAAGTCCAGCAGCCACAGACCCACCTGTCCTCGTCCCACTGGTCTTTCAGGAGAAAGAGAGAGAGAGGGTGAGAGAGGTTGAGAATGGCATGTGAGGATGTGTGTGGCCAACACAAAGGGGTCAGGAATGGAATGAGGTGCAGTTCAGTGTCCCTGTCACTCCTGCAGATCTCCTGAATACCCATTTATTAGGTAACAAACTACAGTCTGATCTGAGAGAGGGGTGTGCTGTCCAGGGTAATTTAAAGACTGATTATTGATGCACTACAATGAAAAGAGCAAAACACAACAGCTAGTACATTATAATTAAATGAAAGACTCACATGTAAGGTCTAACTTTCACTAGAAATTTTAATACCTTTTTTGCATAGCCTAATTATACACCACTAGGAGGTCCCTTACAAGAGGATGAAATAAAAGGATTAATTAATAAAAGAAGAGAAGAAGACAACATCAAGTCAGAGAAAAAAAAAACAAATCGTCTAATAATATCCATCTCCCCACACTTACAACCTTAATACATGAATGCTTTTGTTGACAAAGAAACAGTTTAAAATAAAATCCATATAAGCATACATCAAACTGGGGGAGCGAATTCTTTTAAAAAATTGTAGTGTGATATTTGCACTTTTAATTTGAACACAGACATCACAACCTCTCCAAAAGCCCCAAACACTGTCTTTAACTGGACAAATAAAAGCTGTGTTTGGAGGCAGTCTAAGGTGTCTGCTGTATAAGGAAATGGCAAAACGGGTGTGAGTGAAGTGTTGTTGTTGTAGTTGTGTGTGTGTGTGTATGTGTGTGTGTGTGTGTGTGTGTGTGTTTGTGTGTGTGTGTGTGTGTGTGTGTGTGTGTGTGTGTGTGTGTGTGTGTGTGTGTGTGTGTGTGTTTGAGAGGGGGGGATGGACAATTATGCCTATGAAGTGAAAAATGTGTGACTTTGACACCAGAAGCTGCACTTTGATTAACTTCGGCCAACAGTCAGCAGAGGCTTCTTTGAACAACAACCCCAAATTAACCCAAATTAACCAGAACTTCACCATAGAGCACCACAGGGTGCTGACAAACGACCCCACCTGTTATGGATGGTCATATCAGTTTGAAGTTGAAACATACTTTTTTCGCCATTCTCGGTTGTTATGAGCTTTCTCCATAGAGCCTGTTAGCATAGCTTCCAAGCAAGATGGCGGATGTTAAGTTTCGATTCTGGCAGTGAAGCCCCGCCCACTGATCTGTAATAGGTCTGTAGCTTCAGTGGTCGAAAACATGAGGAACTAGCAATGTAGTTTCACCCCTGCTAACCACAACAGCCGCAGCTGACGCAATATGACGATTTTTGCGTCACCTGCGGCTGCTTCTCAAAAAGAAAATCCGGATTTTTCCTGTCTCAGGGGGAAATGACGGCTGGATGCAAGACCATTCAATAAAAACACAAGTTTACTACTGATACAAAGCTTAATGAAAATGGCTGAAGTATCCCTTTAAGTTGAACTGCAAATGTTGGTGAAACCTTTTTTTTCCCCACATCTGTGACTTATACAGTTTTGTAGTTTTCCTCAATGACCAGAATTTCTTTACTTTGCAGGCGTGGATATTGAATTTGTTGTTTAGTTAGCTGTTTTTTTTGTTTGTTTGTAAGATGCTGCTTTGGTTTGCTCTGTCAATTAAGAGAAACTCAAAGACACACTACAAAATACTGAAATATTTTATTATAAAAGTTAACTCGAGACCTTTGAAACACCAGTTTGATCAGTAACCATGAAGGCACATAAGAAGAACTTTGTCCAAAGTATTTCCTCTTATTAGATATTAAATTTGGTAATTCGTTAAACTCACATATTATGTTACCAAATGGCATGACTAGCCTACTGTTTCAATGGGGAAGTAAAGGTGCAATGGCCCGTAAATGAAGTCATCTTCTATGAAGAGTACACATGTTGAGCAGAGATGAACACAGGCCACACAGTTCACATGCAAATGTCACAGCTGGCTCTTATACAAAGACAGGTTCAAACTCTGATGGTTGTTCATCTACTATGGATTAACTTCAACATCTCAAACTATTTTAATGGTGTGAGTGAGTTTTGGATAACTGAGCCTGAAGTTATGATCACAGATAACTTAAAGTTTAGAGACACGGCAGTCAGGACTTTCCTGTTTGGAGACAAAACCTGTAGCTCTCAGCTTCTTTCTGTTTGATAAGAGAGGAGATATACGCCTTTAACTTCTCCTTTCCATTTTTGGACACTTAAAGTCTGCCCTCTATGATACAACAAGTGTGGACTGTTTTTGTAGAGAGAACATCAATAACACCAGACAATTCAAGGGAACAGGCAAGTTGGCCTTAGCTTGGATTGATCTCTAGATTGAATCATCAGCTAGATTTAGTTTCTAACAGTTTGTTCAAAATATAACATTGACACTTGTTCTAGGTTAAAGCAAACGGGAAGTCACATCAAAAAAAGGAGAAATAACATGCTTCTGTGAAAGGAAATTTAATATATGTGTGTACACATTCAAAATGTAAATTCTCCCATTATCTGAACATCTGTTTGTGCATGAACTACCTGTTTAAAGTAAATGGAGAGGTGTTCTATTCAATTTACCTCTTTCTGTTGAAGTTTCAGTTCCCCTTTGAATTGTGCTTTGTCACGGATCTATGAGCTTGTCTACAAAGGGTGATTGTAAGTCTGTACCTCACAGGCTTACTGTAAGTTTAGTTAAAGGGGCCCTGTCGACTTGACTGGACACTTCACGTTTAAAAGAGCATGTCACTGCTTCTTAGTATAATAAAACATAAATCCATATTTGTGGTTTTAATGCAGGACAAAAGGAAGAACTTTTTGTTGTTGTTTTTATCTCATACTCCAACTGCAGATTGACACTATAATACATTCAGGACATGTGTGCACATGAACTGCACTGTTCTTTATAGAATATTTTATTAACTGGTTTCAATGTACTGTTGTTTGGTCAATCAATGATACAAAAGTATTTTATATTAAAATGTACTGATTCTATTGGGTCCATAAAGTATGATATAAAAGGGTACTAGTAGATATGTTTTAGCATTAAATTGGACGCATGTGGCAGTATAACATAGTGTATGATCCAGTTTTCAGTTTGGACTCCTTAAATTATTCTTGTCTCTCCTCTTACCCTCACTTAAAGTCTTCAGTTTTCATGACATTTGTATGAAACTGTGGTACAAAGTACTGGAACTTGTTTATATTGTGATTGAAAAGGGGCTAACAAAAAGCCTGTCTTGTTATGTGCAGACTAGAATGTGCGTGCAAAGTCGCAGCTTGACCCTCAGCTAGAACTGACCCAGGAAAAGCACATCACTTTGCATGAGTTTTATCATTGTATTGAACCCTTCTCTATTTCCATCCACTGTATGTGTTTCTCTCTCTTTCTCTGTCTGTGGCCTCCTCACACATGAGAGCATGGTTACGTCGCTATCTGTGGGAAACATCTTGGTACAGGGAAATGTGAAGTTTTCTGTCACTTGTAAGAACAGGCCTGTCTGTGGCCATCCACTCTGTTTGATTGATTATGTCTTTGTGGCTAGTAACTAAGCTTATGCCTTATGGGCTGTAAAATATACAGTGACGTGAGAGAGGAGTTCATGATGTCTGATGTGGACATCAACACAAGTGTCCTTCTCCTCACTGTATCTAAATTAGAAAGCACAAGTCAAATTATGTTCTGCATCTCATTTTTGTTCTAAAGTGCAAAAGTCACAAGTCAAGTCTTTGTTGGATGCTGCCCCCTCCTCCCACTCCCAACCGTACTTCAACTGTATCAAGACTGTCCAGCGCCAAATTATCATCCTCAAACATGCTGACTTTTACCAGGGCTGCGACTGGAAGCTCGGCGTGTAAAACATGAATGACAAAGAGTCACAGTTCCCCAATGCATGTAAATGAGACACAGGCTCCTCTTGCAGCCTCAAAGGCCTTATTGTGAACAGATAGTTATCTTTTGACCAGTGTCCTATGAGACAGTCATGGCTGGGCAAGGCTAGACATAAGATGGAGAATTTAGACTTTTCTCCTTTTACACTGTCTGTCACTCAGTTATACAACTTGTCCAAATGGAGTGTTTCAAGTAAGACCTTTTAATGCCCCATTAGTACAAGGGTTTTATTACCAAAACAACTAAAAATGTCCCATTACTATTTGACCTTCCAGAAACAGATTCAATACAAACACACATACCAGTGTCCATAAAAAAAATCAAGTTAATGGTGGTTAAAAAAAAAAACGGACTCCTGGCGTGTTGTTAGCTTTAGCTAAGGCAACACTTAATGCTTGCACTCCACTGTCATTGTTTGTAACAATCAAATGGAAAGTTACAGTAAATAGTTCTTATTTTCTGCACCAAAACAATATGTTAGTATATATTGTATTATTGCCTAGAAACCTTCACTTGTAGAGGAGAAGAGCTTGTTGTTTTTCTTTGGCTGGACTAAAAATTGATGGTAATAAATCGACCAGGGAAATTCGTAATACCTAATACCACTGTACATTTTAGGGGATATTTTGAAGCATTTTAGATACTGGCATCGATATTGACAAAATTGTGGAGACAACCCGGTGCTGGAATGTCTGGTTATGAAATATTCATTAGCCTACATTTTTGTTAGTTTACAGACAGGGCACAATGTATGATCGAGAATTAACACCTATCAAGGGGGAAGAAAAATGATGCCACAACATGCATCGGGTGACTTTTTTAATTCCTATAAAACAATGGTTCTGAATCCATTTTGTTAGTGCACCACATCACACAGCAGCTTTTAGGCTTTTTTTTCTATTGTTAGCTAACATATTTAAGTCACAAGGTAGCCCAAAGAAATACAAAGTCATAGAGAGCTATTAGTTGTTTTTCCTGCTAGTGTAGGTGGGACTTAATTGCACTTTTTTTTCCTTGGAAGTTGCGGTCAGAACATTCAAATGAAGCTTTTGCAACAAATCTTTAACTTACAAAAACAAACTGTTTCAAAATGTATCTGATAACGCTGCCTGGGATCACACAGGGCAGGAACCCTCCAAAGGGTTCATTGCTATAATTGGTCTGGATATAAAATTAAATATAATTAATATATAGTCACAATAATTTAAAGGCAGTAATTACACCCTTGAATGCAGCTCAAAGAAGTTAAAAATACAAACGTACAGAATCCTTTCTCTGCGCTTTCTTACCCGCAGATAAGTACACCTCACACCCCACTTTCACACATTTCAAACATCACCCTGATCACACTTCTATGTTCCTCCTGTTACATGGCCAGCAACTTTAGGAGGAAGTGCTAATGGTCGGTGCATTGTACTAAGATGTTTATCTGCAGCCAGCAGCTCAGCACTGTGCACGGTACTGGCTACAGTAAACCATACGTCACACATTTCCATAGTCTCTGATGTGGCCTGTGATAGCATAGCTGGACTGTGGTGTGGGAGGCGGATACTGTACCTGGAGACAAACATACTCACAGCTAAAGACGTGTTGCCCTTGGAGTATTTGGAGGCAGTGGATATTTTTAGACATAGCTTTCAATATTTTTCTATGATTCATGTTTCTATAATATTCCACAGGAGGAATTCAGGAAAAATATACAGTTTTGATCAGTCCTAAATGCTTTAAAATAAACTATAAAAAAGACAATCACACATACGGGCATCAACAACATGAACAAATTAATAAAAAACGTATGGTTTAATGCTGGTGCTCACGGGCGAAATCTACTACATCTTCCTTTAAGACAAACCTAAGAAATGGTTAAATAAGTATGTTAATTAAAAACACACAATCACAAACCACATTATACACATTCTTAGTATTATAGTGGGTGGCAGGTTGTAAATTTGAACCTGTTTTTCGATTTCATGAGATCTTTTAGTCAGTGTAAGTCGTTATTGAAGAAATATACTACTGAATGTTGTACTGAATATCAGACCAGCTGGGATCCTGTCATAGAAGACAATCACTGCTGTGATATTCAATGAACCTGCCAGACCTCAAGTGAGATTTTGTGTTTGAAGAACAGTTCTGCAAGCGCCCACATAAAGAACAGCGATAATCAAAAGATTAACATTAATGTTATCTTTCCTTCCTTTGGCTACACCAACACAACTGGTTTCACATCTTGACTTTTCCATTTATCACGCAACAGGTTAAATAACAGTAAATTGAACGTTTCCTTGATTCAAGATTCGAGATTTGTATTTGTCACATTCTCATACAGGTGTGCATGTGAGGACCGTTCCGCCAGGCCATGCAATAAACACTCAAAATGTACTAATACACATATATACAGTAAATGTGGAAATATAATATAAACATTAAAAAGAAATATTAAAAATATTAAAAAATGTAGAAAATGTAAACAGTGTAAAGTGTCAGCGCGTCTTGTCGGCCTGAACACCTGCACCGCATGTTACATATTGTTTGAAGTCCCAGTGCTCTATATCAACTCTCATGGAATGACCTCTCGTCCAATCAGGTTTCTCAAATGAACTGTTTCATGAGTTTACATCTTACATCTCGTGGATCTTAAGGGAAGTCAGAGTTTGACCCTTGAAATGGTAAAGACTTTTGAACTTTGCACTGCTCTAGGCCTCACCTGAATAACCTTGTAGCTTAAGTGAGGTCAGAGGTCAAAGGTTCAGCTGACATTTTGAGTTAATTAGATGGAAAGGTTTAATTTAAACCATGATTAACTTTGGTAATGTCTATTTTTTAGTTAACATCAAGTGTAATAATTAAACCTCCCAACTGAATTGAAATTACAATACAAAAGGATAAAAACTGGGCACATGTTCAGACAAATTGTTGAAATAGTGAGTCACACACACTCACCCACTGCTGATACCAGAAAACAAACCCATAAGTAGACATTGGTGTGAGAGAATAACATCTAACTTTATAATCACACACCACAAATGTAGGGACAGTACCGTTTTTAAGGGGATGTTTTGGCAACGTAGTGCTCTGAGACAAGTGTGGATTTATGAGCCAATATTGTGTTGTTCTTTTCTTCCTTTATGTGACCTTAATGAGCTGGAGGTATGAAGTACAGCATAATCTAAAACTTAAAAGCCCTTTATGTTGTTCAAGTGTGTTATCAGGGGTCTCTGGGTGGGCTCAGGAAGTGCCAGGAAGTTATGTTAAAACAGAAACAATTGAGTCACGAAGGTAATGAACTTAAAATAGAGAAAAAGCTTCCAAGAATTGTATCTTTCACAAAATCTCACCTTGGCAGCACACTGGGTGTGTGACTCTGGAGATGAAGTTCTGCATTATGAAGTAGAAACTTTATTTAAGGTTTTGTAACTGCACACTCCTTACAAGTCAAACATAAGGAGGAAGGTCAGTTATGAAGATTTATTTGCTTAGTCTGTGTCCATTCCATTTGCAGTGTGATTTTATCTCCAGAATAATTTGTCTCTGCTGGAGCACAGTGTAATATCATTTTCTGAATTTATTTTTCCAATATATTATTTTGGTTCCAATTTTATGTATTTCGTAGGCCCAAAAGGACACTCAGGGTGTACAGACATGCATTTATGCAGAGCTGTCAGAGTTAGGTGGGCTGCACATGGACTGGCAGCTGGGGGTTCAGTCAGTGCCATGCTCAAGAGAACCTGGGTAGTATGCAAGGAGTATGCTAGCACCTCTCCAGCAACCAGTCCCAATTCAATGCTACAACATTTTATAGTTTTATGTTTGAAAACTATTCTTTAGTTCATCAAATACATCAGCTCTGTCAGCCACCCTTTGCTTCAAAGTATGATGATCCAGGTATAATATGTGCATGACTCAATGGTCAGGTTACCATTAATTCATATTCAACCCTCTGTCAGACTTTCTGAATAGGCAGTCAAGGAAGTGATAACAAAGAAGCAACAACAGGTAATATTTCTTGTTGAAACTTGGGTACAAACAATTCACATTTATGACATTTCGGTTGTGAGATGAAGAAGGTCACAGTATGACTTAAAAAGGTACTTGCGTTTTTACTCTAGTAATGAAACTGGATGTTGCTCTAAGATAGAGTGGGATGTCTTCTAAACTGAAGATGAGCGGTTCAATCCCTGGCCTGTCCTTGGGCAAAACACTGACTCCTTGATCCACAAGCCAGTGTGTGAATGCTAAGATTAGATCCTGAGGGCACCCTGTATAGCAGCCTCTGAAATCACTATATAAAACTGTGTGTGAATGGGGGAAATGTTACGTGTAGTGCAAATGGCTTTAAGGTTGTTGAAAGACTAGACAAGTTCAGTCATCATCTTCTGCAGCTACAGCTTAATAACTCTGACACGTAGCGTTTACCATGTATCTGCGTGTGAAGCTTATTAGAAAAATGGCAAGATTTTTGTTGCTTATGTAGCATACAACAATACACACACATTTTCTTTTTTGAGTCAGAATGAGGGATTTTGCAGTTTCCACTTTCTCTGCTCAGCAAGTCAACAAGGGCACCACGACCGATCCTCTTGTGCAACCTGGCGTAATTCAAGAAGCAGATTTTTTCTTTGTGTGTGCTTTTGTTCAAAGTTATCAGATTATGAGGAGCTAAGGTTAAATGGGCTGATCCCTGAGCAAACAGTCTTTAAGGTGATTTCTTGATTGTTTTGGGTCGGAGTGTTATTATGGAGGAAGGAACTGGAGTGTTATCATGAGGCAGGCTGTGAGGAATGAAAGGGAATTGAGAGAGTGGCGGGCGGACTGCCTTCAGGGTTGATGTAATGTTTATATAGTGGTCAGAACAGCCATTTCCTCCTCCTCCTCTAGCTGCAGACAGGCCCAGTCAAAGGGCACAGATACAGAACACAGGGCAAAGGGGTCATGGGCTGAGTCCCTGCCAAGTATGTTTCAACATGAACATCAGAGCAGACATATTTTAGACTATAATTCTGCTTTGTTAGAAGTTGTGATAGCTGTACGAGGATATGTTTTATGTTTTTTAAGTCCCTCAAAGCATCTTGAGTAGGTTTCCTCCTCCTCTCTTACACTGGAGCTGAAGCAATATTTCATTTGATCACGAGCCTCTCTGAGAAATATGCATTGTACCCAGCCTGGTTGAGGAAGTTCTGTCACAGTGAAATGTCAATGAGATGCTCTACTTTAACTTGAACGTGGTATTTCTGAAATTAAAGCTTAAACCATTCGGTAACTGTCTCACTAAAAGGTACATTTGAAAATTGCTGTTAAAACCTGAAGGTAAAGTCTCATAGCATTTGAGATTTACATAAATGTAAATGCTTCTCTGTTGGAAGAACTACTCAGGATTTGTCTTATGTGTTATGAGATGCCATCATGGATGGCAGATGTACTGGTGGAACAGGAATTATGAAGCTACTTTTCCAAATTCATAAATGAGGGAAGGATCTGCCAATGTTAGGGAGAGGGATTATGTTTGCCATGTTAGAGATGCTAGGTTAGTTTCTTTACATATATAAAGTCTGTAATGTTATAGTTGTGTCATTGGTCAAAAGGTGGTGGTCCAAATCAGCAGCAAATCAAGATGACGCATCATGACACCTGTCACTCACTTACTATACAGAAGTGAATTAAAGAGGATGCTACATTTTACAGCTTAAAAAAATTGCCCATTTAGAGATATCCCACATTTTTCTTGCAACTAGTAAGTTACGTTTCTAGCCTCCGTTCAACAAAAATATAAAACAAATTTGTCGTAAGTTATTTGAAGATAATAACTTTCTAATCTATTGTATGAAAAGGAAGGTGTTGGCCCTTATATAAGCTGAAAACATGGCTTTTGAAATTTGAGCCGCACAAAGAATGTTATTTCATGTGTGCATTGTGTTTCTTAAAAATAATATCTGCAGAGTTCTGAGCTGGCTTTTGTTATTGACGTCCTCGTAGAAGCTAATGCAGCTAACTTAATCTTCACTGAAAAGGCACAGGTTATGAAACGTTAAATGTGAAAGGAATCAGAATATAACATGGAAGTTATGTTGAAGGGGTTGTCTCCTTCCTTTCACGATCTGAGACATGAGGGTTTTGTCTGATATGCTTAATGTGATCCTGGAGAGTTTCACTGAACTTCTTCCAAATGTTAGCTGTGTGAACCATATCAGTATCATCAAGTTTAGCTTAGAGGGAGGATGTACTGATGGGTGGGGCTGAGTCACAGTTGATATATGTTAAAACAATTATGTCCATTATTTGAACTTCAGTGTATTTAGGGCAGTTCTCCCCAAATGGGACCTTGAGCTCGGGCTATTTCTGCTCTCTGAGTCACTGCCAAGGCATAATGGCTTGAGACGTTTTTTTGTTTATTTAGTAAGGAGAAAATAAGTGATACTTAGGAAGAGCGCCAAGAGAAATAAAACATTAAAAAAATCATAGTTCTGCAGAAGTCACAGGCCCAGAGGTCAGTTTAACAGGAATCTTGGTTTACATACACAAGATTGTCATGGTAATAAGATGCGGCATTATGTACTGGTATGTGACTTTTCTCACATAGTTGTGAAGTTTGAAGAGATCAAGTTTTCTTATGAGCTTTTTCACATCTGGAGCCAGCAACAGCTTTTCTAGTTGTAATATGTTTGGTCAGTTGATGAAGCACTAAATCAAAATGTTTTTCACCACACAAACTAGTTTAAATAGAGCTTACTAAATATAAACATAGAAACAATAAACACCTACCAGATCTGTTGTTGAGGTTAGCAGTTTATTCTTGACTTTGTAATCAGCAAACAATGATACAACTCTTGGTAGCTTTTTTTTTTTGGGTAAAAACACGTTCAGGACTTCTGATACACGCCTTAAAAGAAGAAGTTCAAAGCTTGTTGTTGTAAAGTCTATTTAAGTTTAGTCTAGCAAACATTAAGATCGATATAAATAGATGGATAAAAATATCAGACACTCATAATAATAAGTAAACATGAGTGGACATATTAAGAGGAACATGATGTTTAGACCTGCTGTGCACAACATGAAACAGATGTATAACTTCAGTGATGTGTGTTTTCCCCAGTATTTTTTAAATCATTTGTTTCCTGGTCCAGGTGTAGGCCTTTACTTGCCTTTTCTTACTCTTAAGTGAAAAGAGCTAGCTATCATTAATAATTGTCAGATCTTCTATTAATCTGCTTTGAAAAGTTAATAAGTCCGTGTTAGAAGTGCTTGTTGTAACTGCTCTCACAAAAACTTGTTGACTTATAAATACAACAAACAGGGAAATACTTAAATTTGTTTTGACTCATGGTTTTATCCAAGAAATGATGTCTGTTAGTTATATACCTCTTTGCTCTTTTTTTAGCTAACACTTACTCCTATGCTAGCTGTACATGTTTGACTAGCTAGCTAACTAACTAGCTTGTCTAGTTTGAATTGAACATTTGGGATACAATGATAACATTGGTTTTAAAACTTTAAGAGCACCATTACCGCTTGCTTGTGTATGATATAATGTGGATGAGCTGAACGTTACAGGCAGTAGCCTAACCCCCCCCCCCCCCCCCCCCCCCCCCCCAAAAAAAAAAGGACTGGGTTGGATAGCTTAAAAAGGATAACAGGTACTACTAGATCTGGATTTTTTGTGGGTAATTTCAGATGCCATCGTTACACACGCTTATTTTAACCGTTTTAAACAATAAGTGTCTGATATAAATGTTATGTTTCAGAAGTCTATTAAGATGAGCTAACTTTTCTTTTTTAGCTTGTTGTGCAGTAAAGTCTAACTGTAAGACACAGGGTATTCTTAAAATCCAAACTGTCCCATTCTTTGGTTAACAAATAGCCAATAGGAACTAGTTAGTTACACTGCATTGTATCACAATGCATGAAGTGCAACCTAAGCCACATTAGCATATTTATGATTAATTACAGAACTAGGCCTTCTTCAAGATTGTATTTGTTCATTTGTAGTAAAATGTTTCAGAAATAATCCAGGTAGCCTACATACCAATGGACTTAACATAAAAAAAAGAAAACATCTTGTTCTTTATTAGGGTTAGGTTAAACATGACAGAGTTGTTGTTTTATAGCTTTACTCCTGTAGCTTACTGTACGCTTCCAACTTAAAAATAATTTTATGAAGATATTAATACATTATATGAATTAACTCCATAATTAAAAAATAATTGTTAAAAGGCAAAGTATCTCAAAGTTACACCCATAGACACTCTTTTAGGTTGTAAGTGTGAGGTTCATGCTAACAACCGTTACAAACATCAGGAGTTTGTTCATACGGATGAATATTTCCTCAAACAGACTTTTTATCCAATCTACATAGATCCAAAGGGGAAGTTTATTTGTCATACAACCTGATAATTAAAGTAATGCCTGGTTAGTATATTGCTAAGAAGCAAACCCTCACTTGTGAGTTATTTTAATGCATTGTTTAGTGACCCTCTCATATGCTATGTAAAAACCCGTCACCAGATCCTCAAAGAGAACTGAACCCTTGAACTCCTAAGGCACCACTGTGTGGCACCGCTGTACTTCAAAAAGAATTGAGTCCCAGAGGAACGGCAGGAAGGGAAGGGTCACTTTTGTGAACAGAAAAAGATACGTTAAGGAGAGGACAACGGTCTCAAGGGACAGGTGGGTGAGAGGGCCACCGTCTAATACAAAGTTGACCTTATTCTTCCCAGTTTCCTGGTCTCACAACTTGAAACTGTTGCACCGTGTTGGAGAATATCCTTAGATACGGTATGTCAGCGTGGTATGGTAACCTCTCCGTTCAGTTAAAATCTAAGCTTGCTCAGTCTGGTGCAGACTGCCATAAAGGTGATGGGGAGCACTGAAAACCTCTCCCTTCAGCCAATATATGAGCAGTCTTTTCTCAGCCAGACACAGAGAGTGTTGTCTGACCCGTCTCACATCCTCCACTCTGAGTATGAGCTTCTACCTTCTGGCAGAAGATGCAGAGTCCCCCGATGTAAACTGAACCGCTTTAAAAAGTCTTCTGTTCCAACGTCAATCAAAATTCTGAATAATGTCTCATAAGGCTGTGTGGGTTGTGCAATAGTGCCGTGGTGTCCCTGTATACTTTTTATATTTCCTTACCTTTGTTATTTTATCTCTCATGCTTTATTTTGCAGATCTTGTTCAATATGGATAATGTGCAATGTTGTGTTAGTTAGTTTTCCTTTCATCATTTTCGTGCAGGCTGGTCTTGAACTCGTAATTTTACGACTTTATTCTTGATTTTTTTTTCCTTTAACGTGGCCCTAATCCTCCGTCGTAACAACCTGATAAGACCTTGTATGAGGTATTTTCTGCCATTGAAAGCAGGAGTCAATGATTGAACCTACCCGTGACCTCTGTGAGGGAGAGGCTGATGCAGGTTTGAGCAATGATTTCATGTGTTTAATGTTTAGCTGTGTGGCAAACAGACCGAAAGGAAACAGGTGAGAGTTTCTCTGGCCTGTTTAAGTTTTGGCTAATAAGTAATATGGAATGAGAGCTGTTTGGTAAGACCTGACATCATTTTCAGGAAATGTCTGATCATAAAAGAAGTAAAGAAGCCTGATATAAGTCTGTGACCAAGACTTATTTCTCCAACCTTTGATGGATGGTTAATAGATGCTCCCTAATGTCTCTGAAAACCAGCGCTATAGCTGATAAAAATACATTTACATCTTTAGCTACCTTAATGAATAAAATATGGAAAATTAAAAGTAATACGTGTCTCAGGGGTTTAATGGTTATATGGACTTACACTTCTACATAGTGGTCATTCTCTGGGGTTCAATAAGATCTCTGGATTGGGGTAGGGTGGGGTGGGGGGTGTCTCTGTACGCTCTGAGGTTGTCAAAATGACTGCACATATTACCCAAAATGATGATAACATACTGAATAGTTATTCAAAGGTCTATAAATAAAACTGTGTAGAAAATCAGGCTACGTTGTCAGCCACACCTGTAATTGAGGTTCAAATAACAGTTAAGATTTATGTTAAGTTTTGACGGCAATGCATCACTTTTTTCATGTGGGTCCTGGGAGGGGGGCAAAGCTTTTCTTAGGTACAAGTAAAAAGGGCCTGAATGAAAAAGGTTGGGAACCACTGTCCACATTGGACCACTGTCCTGTAGCATGTATCAGATGTTGTTTGACTGAAGGGACCCCAGCTCACAGCATGACTGACTCAGTGACACACACGAGGAATAAAAAGCTGTTTTTATCAGTTGTTAGTTCAATATTAAAATTCTACTGCTTTGTCCTGTGAGATGTTGATAAATGACCTCATTTATAACACTCTGAAAAGATGTTTATTTGACTTCAGTTGATTGTTTGAAACTGTCTGAAGCTCAATGCTGACCTCTGCTGGTGTTCCAAACTGAATGTGATTTATTTCTGTCTTTTTTACAGATCTCTGAAGCAAACTGTGGCAGTAAGTACACATTTGCTGTAAAGATTATATGTTCTACATTTCTGTTTGTGTGATTAAATCAACATAAGAACTTCTCAAGAAATACTTAATATTGTGGTGTTTTTTTTTTGCTAATTCTTTTTTCTACCTGTTTGTGTTTTGTATCTACTAGATGGTCCATGTGCTGAAAATCAAATGGAAACATTAACAACAGACACAACAACAGTGACGTATGGATCAAACGCAAACTGTAACTTATCCATTGGGAATGACATGACTGGGCAAGGTTCGATAACTGCTTTGACTCCTGGAACAGTCTATGAAGTCTTCATCAGCTGTTTGAACTGCTGCATAGAGGTCACCACGAGTGAGTCTGTTTACTTCACTTGAATACTCAAATTCCAACCATATAACAAAGAATCTGAATAGAACAGTACCTACATCATGCTGCGGATTCAGCATGTTGAACTATTGTTTGTAAGCACCCCCGAGTATGAGTAACAAAAAGTATAAAGTACTCCTAAAGTACAAAACACTAAGTAACTCTAATGGTGGTTAATGAGAACTACAGAAACAGTATTAATTATTCACAACATCATCCTCCCCCTTTGTCACAGAGCCTGAAGCTGTCAGAAACCTTACTGTCACTGATGTGACAACCACTTCCTTGTTGGTTACCTGGACTGAACCTGAGGGAGAGAGCTCCCTCTACAGAGTGAACTGGACTAATGGACAAATCAACACAACAGGAACCTCCCGAAACATCAGTGGTCTTACTGCTGGAGTCAAGTACTGTATATCTGTCACTGCAGTGGCCAATGATAACCGTACTGAAGGACAGAGTACCACTGATTGTTGGTACACACGTAAGTACATGTTGAATTTTGCTTACCATTCTAAAATGAATGATGAAATAATGAATGTCAAACTAAATATGACATTTTAATTGAAAGAATGAACGATTATCTCGACAAAGTTTGGATTTCTAGTAGTAGGTAGTTGATGCATGTATTTGAATCACGTTTCTCTGGGTGTCTCTCAACTTATTCTTGGTGATCCTGCAAAGTTTTATCTGTCAAACTGTTGTCACTATATCAAAACCCTCGGTCTCTGCTTTAAAAAGTGTGGCAAGATGACTTACAGTACTGAGAGTGGATCCCATCACATCAAGATGCTAGATGAACATTCAACTGCAATGAAGCAGCTTGATAATGTTGATGAGCAACATCGGAATAATTATAGATTTAATATTGTAACTTCAACTTTATTATTCATAAAAAAAACAAAAATAACTTTTATATTCGCTGCCTGAAGTAGTGGACAGTGCCTGCTCAATAACACTGCTGGAGCAACATGGATCAAGTCACTTTATTTTGAGTGGCTTCGACTGATTGTCTAATTGAACTGCTTTGACAAACGTTTTATTCCCCTCCTTTTCCGTCACAGAGCCAAACAAAATAGAGAGCCTCACTGTAGGCAACGTCACAACCTCCTCCATATCTCTGACGTGGAATAAACCAAAGGGAGAGAGCTCCTTCTATAGAGTACAGTGGACTAATGGAAAAACTAACAACAACAACAATGTCACTGAAACAAAAATCAGTGTCACTGAGCTGACTGCTGGAGTGCAGTATAAATTTACTGTCATAGCAGTGGCTGGAGATAACACAACAGAGAGTGCAATGGCTGAGACCTTTCACTATACCAGTAAGGATTACATTTTGTGATTATGACCATGCTTATTGTCATTTTTGGGTTTCACCTTTAGTTTGATATTGTTTCAACTGCACAATAATAAGTTCTGATGTATTTGTTGGGTACATATAAATTGATGCTGTTGTTGTTCTGGACTTGATTGTAACCCAGTGTTACTGTTGAACTTGTTAAATTGAGGATCTTAATGTGTCCAAAAACAAAGTGATATGTTCCTTTGCTTCTAAATGATTTCCCCTCATTTTGCATTTATATAAGAGCCCAACGTCATCCAGAATCTCACTGTCACCGAACTCACAACATCCTCAATGTATGTGACCTGGTCTAAACCTGAGGGAGAGAGCTTGTGCTTTAGGGTGAAGTGGACAAATCAGCATTTAAATGAGACTGCAGAAGTGACAGAAACACATGTTAACATTACTAACCTGACTGCTGGTATCCAGTATGAAATAAGTGTTATTGCAGTAGCAGAGGATCATAGTACTGAAGGAAACAGTAACATGGTTTCTCATTACACGAGTAAGTACACTTTTAAATGTGGCTCATATTGTCAGGTTGTGAGTCTGTTAAAGACACCTGTTGGAGCTGATTGTCTGCAGTGACTACAGGCAGGGTACAAATCCAAGGTGGACAAACTCATGTTTGCATATTAGTGCAGAATCTGTAGATTTGAGACAAGTTCATTGTGTTTTATTCCTTCAAGCTTCTTTTTTTGCTCACTGAGAAGTTTTAAGATTGAGCAGGCTTTGGTTAAGTGTAGAAACAAACAAAGAAGTCACTTTCCTTTGAGTGGCTTTAACTAATTTAACTGCTTTGACAAACGTTTTATTCCCCTCCTCTTACCTCACAGAGCCAAACATAGTAGAGAAGCTCACTGTAGTCAACGTCACAACCTCCTCCATATCTCTGACGTGGAATAAACCAAAGGGAGAGAGCTCCTTCTATAGAGTACAGTGGACTAATGGAAAAACTAACAACAACAACAATGTCACTGAAACAAAAATCAGTGTCACTGAGCTGACTGCTGGAGTGCGGTATCATTTTACTGTCATAGCAGTGGCTGGAGATAACACAACAGAGAGTGCAATGGCTGAGACTTTTCACTATACCAGTAAGGATTACATTTTGTGATTATGACCATGCTTATTGTCAATTTTGGGTCTCACCTTTAGTTTGTCATTGTTTCAACTGAACAATAATAAGTTGTGATGTAGTTGTTGGGTACATATAAATTGATGCTGTTGTTGTTCTGGACTTGATTGTAACCCAGTGTTAATGTTGAACTTGTTAAATTGAGGATCTTAATGTGTCCAAAAACAAAGTGATATGTTCCTTTGCTTCTAAATGATTTTCCCTCATATTGCATTTATCTAAGAGCCCAACGTCATCCAGAATCTCACTGTCACTGAACTCACAACATCCTCAATGTATGTGACCTGGTCTAAACCTGAGGGAGAGAGCTCCTTCTATAGAGTACAGTGGATTAATGGAGAGAAGGAGGAGACTTTCAATGTGATAGAAACACATGTTAACATTACTAACCTGACTGCTGGTGTCCAGTATGAAATAAGTGTAATTGCATTAGCAGAGGATCTTATTACTGAAGGAAACAGTACCATGGTTTATCGTTACACAAGTAAGTACACTTTTAAATGTGGCTCATGTTGTCAGGTTGTGAGTCTGTTAAAGACACCTGTTGGAGCTGATTGTCTGCAGTGACTACAGGCAGGATTAAAATTCAAGGTGGACAAACTCATGTTTGTATATTAGTGCAGAATCTGTAGATTTGAGACAAGTTCATTGTGTTTTATTCCTTCAAGCTTCTTTTTTTGCTCACTGAGAAGTTTTAAGATTGAGCAGGCTTTGGTTAAGTGTAGAAACAAACAATGAAGTGACTTTCCTTTGAGTGGCTTTAACTGATTTAACTGCTTTGACAAACGTTTTATTCCCCTCCTTTTCCCTCACAGAGCCAAACATAGTAGAGAAGCTCACTGTAGTCCAGGTCACAACCTCCTCCATATCTCTGACGTGGAATAAACCAAAGGGAGAGAGCTCCTTCTATAGAGTACAGTGGACTAATGGAAAAACTAACAACAACAACAATGTCACTGAAACAAAAATCAGTGTCACTGAGCTGACTGCTGGAGTGCGGTATAATTTTGCTGTCATAGCAGTGGCTGGAGATAACACAACAGAGAGTGCAATGGCTGAGACCTTTCACTATACCAGTAAGGATTACATTTTGTGATTCTGACCATGCTTATTGTCAATTTTGGGTCTCACCTTTAGTTTGATATTGTTTCAACTGCACAATAATAAGTTGTGATGTAGTTGTTTGGTACATATAACTTGATGCTGTTGTTGTTCTGGACTTGATTGTAACCCAGTGTTAATGTTGAACTTGTTAAATTGAGGATCTTAATGTGTCCAAAAACAAAGTGATATGTTCCTTTCCTTCTAAATGATTTTCCCTCATATTGCATTTATCTAAGAGCCCAACGTCATCCAGAATCTCACTGTCACCGAACTCACAACATCCTCAATGTATGTGACCTGGTCTAAACCTGAGGGAGAGAGCTCCTTCTATAGAGTACAGTGGACTAATGGAGAGAAGGACGAGACTTTCAATGTGACAGAAACACATGTTAACATTACTAACCTGACTGCTGGTGTCCAGTATGAAATAAGTGTAATTGCAGTAGCAGAGGATCATAGTACTGAAGGAAACAGTACCATGGTTTATCGTTACACAAGTAAGTACACTTTTAAATGTGGCTCATGTTGTCAGGTTGTGAGTCTGTTAAAGACACCTGTTGGAGCTGATTGTCTGCAGTGACTACAGGCAGGATTAAAATTCAAGGTGGACAAACTCATGTTTGTATATTAGTGCAGAATCTGTAGATTTGAGCCAAGTTCATTGTGTTTTATTCCTTCAAGCTTCTTTTTTTGCTCACTGAGAAGTTTTGAGATTGAGCAGGCTTTGGTAGAGTGAAGAAACAAACGTTGAAGTCACTTTTTTTTTGAGTGGCTTTAACTGATTTAACTGCTTTGACAAACTTTTTATTCCCCTCCTCTTACCTCACAGAGCCAAACATAGTAGAGAAGCTCACTGTAGTCCAGGTCACAACCTCCTCCATATCTCTGGCGTGGATTAAACCAAAGGGAGAGAGCTCCTTCTATAGAGTACAGTGGACTAATGGAAAAACTAACAACAACAACAATGTCACTGAAACAAAAATCAGTGTCACTGAGCTGACTGCTGGAGTGCGGTATAAATTTACTGTCATAGCAGTGGCTGGAGATAACACAACAGAGAGTGCAATGGCTGAGACCTTTCACTATACCAGTAAGGATTACATTTTGTGATTATGTTGGTGCTTATTGTCAATTTTGGGTCTCACCTTTAGTTTGATATTGTTTCAACTGCACAATAATAGGTTCTGAGGTATTTGTTGAGTACATATAAATTGATGCTGTTGTTGTTCTGGACTTGATTGTAACCCAGTGTTAATGTTGAACTTGTTAAATTGAGGATCTTAATGTGTCCAAAAACAAAGTGATATGTTCCTTTGCTTCTAAATGATTTTCCCTCATATTGCATTTATCTAAGAGCCCAACGTCATCCAGAATCTCACTGTCACTGAACTCACAACATCCTCAATGTATGTGACCTGGTCTAAACCTGAGGGAGAGAGCTTGTGCTTTAGGGTGAAGTGGACAAATCAGCATTTAAATGAGACTGCAGAAGTGACAGAAACACATTTTAACATTACTAACCTGACTGCTGGTATCCAGTATGAAATAAGTGTAATTGCAGTAGCAGAGGATCATAGTACTGAAGGAAACAGTAACATGGTTTCTCATTACACGAGTAAGTACACTTTTAAATGTGGCTCATATTGTCAGGTTGTGAGTCTGTTAAAGACACCTGTTGGAGCTGATTGTCTGCAGTGACTACAGGCAGGATACAAATCCAAGGTGGACAAACTCATGTTTGCATATTAGTGCAGAATCTGTAGATTTGAGCCAAGTTCATTGTGTTTTATTCCTTCAAGCTTCTTTTTTTGCTCACTGAGAAGTTTTGAGATTGAGCAGGCTTTGGTTAAGTGTAGAAACAAACAAAGAAGTCACTTTCCTTTGAGTGGCTTTAACTAATTTAACTGCTTTGACAAACGTTTTATTCCCCTCCTCTTACCTCACAGAGCCAAACATAGTAGAGAAGCTCACTGTAGTCCAGGTCACAACCTCCTCCATATCTCTGACGTGGAATAAACCAAAGGGAGAGAGCTCCTTCTATAGAGTACAGTGGACTAATGGAAAAACTAACAACAACAACAATGTCACTGAAACAAAAATCAGTATCACTGAGCTGACTGCTAGAGTGCGGTATAAATTTACTGTCATAGCAGTGGCTGGAGATAACACAACAGAGAGTGCAATGGCTGAGACCTTTCACTATACCAGTAAGGATTACATTTTGTGATTCTGACAGTGCTTATTGTCAATTTTGGGTCTCACCTTTAGTTTGATATTGTTTCAACTGCACAATAATAAGTTCTGATGTATTTGTTGGGTACATATAACTTGATGCTGTTGTTGTTCTGGACTTGATTGTAACCCAGTGTTAATGTTGAACTTGTTAAATTGAGGATCTTAATGTGTCCAAAAACAAAGTGATATGTTCCTTTGCTTCTAAATGATTTTCCCTCATATTGCATTTATCTAAGAGCCCAACGTCATCCAGAATCTCACTGTCACTGAACTCACAACATCCTCAATGTATGTGACCTGGTCTAAACCTGAGGGAGAGAGCTCCTTCTATAGAGTACAGTGGACTAATGGAGAGAAGGAGGAGACTTTCAATGTGATAGAAACAAATGTTAACATTACTAACCTGACTGCTGGTGTCCAGTATGAAATAAGTGTAATTGCAGTAGCAGAGGATCATAGTACTGAAGGAAACAGTACCATGGTTTATCGTTACACAAGTAAGTACACTTTTAAATGTGGCTCATGTTGTCAGGTTGTGAGTCTGTTAAAGACACCTGTTGGAGCTGATTGTCTGCAGTGACTACAGGCAGGATTAAAATTCATGTTGGACAAACTCATGTTTGTATATTAGTGCAGAATCTGTAGATTTGAGACAAGTTCATTGTGTTTTATTCCTTCAAGCTTCTTTTTTTGCTCACTGAGAAGTTTTGAGATTGAGCAGGCTTTGGTAGAGTGTAGAAACAAACGTTGAAGTCACTTTTTTTTTGAGTGGCTTTAACTGATTTAACTGCTTTGACAAACTTTTTATTCCCCTCCTCTTACCTCACAGAGCCAAACATAGTAGAGAAGCTCACTGTAGTCAACGTCACAACCTCCTCCATATCTCTGACGTGGATTAAACCAAAGGGAGAGAGCTCCTTCTATAGAGTACAGTGGACTAATGGAAAAACTAACAACAACAACAATGTCACTGAAACAAAAATCAGTGTCACTGAGCTGACTGCAGGAGTGCGGTATCATTTTACTGTCATAGCAGTGGCTGGAGATAACACAACAGAGAGTGCAATGGCTGAGACCTTTCACTATACCAGTAAGGATTACATTTTGTGATTATGACAGTGCTTATTGTCAATTTTGGGTCTCACCTTTAGTTTGATATTGTTTCAACTGCACAATAAGAGGTTCTGAGGTATTTGTTGGGTACATATAAATTGATGCTGTTGTTGTTCTGGACTTGATTGTAACCCAGTGTTAATGTTGAACTTGTTAAATTGAGGATCTTAATGTGTCCAAAAACAAAGTGATATGTTCCTTTGCTTCTAAATGATTTTCCCTCATATTGCATTTATCTAAGAGCCCAACGTCATCCAGAATCTCACTGTCACCGAACTCACAACATCCTCAATGTATGTGACCTATTTTGTTTTTCCGTCTTTCATCTTCTGTCCTCCACTAGAACCTGGTAAAATTGGGAGCCATTATGAGTCTATAACCAACTCCTCCATTTACTTGAACTGGACGCAACCTCCTGGTGAGGTGTTCAAGTACAGAGTAAATTGGCACAATGGGGGGACAGTGATGTCCAACTACACAAAATCTACCTTTGTCGTGCTACCAGAGCTGATTCCTGGTACTTCCTACACGATCCAAATCATCGCTGTGAATGGAGCTAATGAATCAGGAGAGCCTTACACATTCACTTCAGTCACAAGTAAACACAAATTAAAACACTTTTTTTCACGTCAAGACTTTCTTATTCACAGTCAAGATGTTTGGTTTTTATTCATGTTGTCCTCCTATCTTGATTTTTGCGCATTCACAGAACCTGCTGCGGTCAGGGGTCTCGCCATCATAGGAACCACATCATCATCTGTGTCTCTTAACTGGACTGAACCAGAGGGCAACGCTACCTCATACATAGTGCGGTGGACTGCAGGAGATAACAGCAAAGACAACACCACTGAAACTTTCTTTACCATCAATGATTTAATCCCTGGATATCAGTACATCATTACAGTGGTTGCTGTTGCTGTCAATCCCTCAAACACGGGAGAAGAAAGATCTAAACCTACCTTTACACGTACGTCCAACCACTGAGAAAGTCTTGTGTTGTAAAACTATCGCATGGTACATATTTTTAGCAAATAAAGTTAGGAGATTCAGCAAACGCACAGGAAATAGATTTGTTGAAATAAAAAAGAAATCAAAACAGGTTGTAAAGTTACCATGAGAAATGATTTATTATGAGATAATACAAATGATGTTATCATTTTGGAGTATGAAGAATAATTTGCTGCAGGGCTTTACTACATCGCCCTTAATCAGTTCATACTCCAGCCTTCCCTACTTGCATGTATAAGAAATGGATTCATTTGACAAATGCATTGACAAACACTTATGCGTATGTTGCGCCGGTAGCGCAGCCTCATGTATGGAGGCTATAGTCCTCCAAGAGTGCAGCCTGTTCGATTCTTACCTGCAGCTCCTTTCCCGCATGTCATTCCTCACTCTCTCTCTCGCTCTGATTTTTCACTCTATCCACTATCTATCTCTACAATTAAGGCATTAAAAGCCCCAAAATAAATGTAAAAACGAAACAAAAACTTGTTGTGCAGTTTAAATTGCATTTTTATAACATTTTGGGGTCAGTGGTTTATTAAGGGAACCTGAAAGAGGGGTGCTAAACAATTATGATTCATATGGTGTCACACAAATTAGTTGATTAATTTTTTACTCGATCAACAAAAATGTAGTTAGCAAGACTTATTTTTTTAGCAATTTTCAAGCAAAATGTCAGACATAGCAGACCAACCTTTAAATGTATATTTTCAAAAGAAAACTGCATTATTTGGATTCTTGAGAAACAGATTTTTATGGACTGATTATATTGCATGTTGATGTATTTTACTTACTCTCCATGTTTTTGGGGGCAAATAGGCTTTTACAGGATACTACCTTCTTTTCCATTATGCCAGTTCCACCAAACCAATATATTTTCACCTCTGTGTTGTTTAGGGCCTGTTAAGCCTGTGGACATTACTGTGGGACCACGAGGGACTGATAACCTTAACATCAGCTGGACTTTGCCTAAAGGGAGGGTTGATCACTATGTGGTGACCATCTCAAACGATAAACTGATGTATGCTAACAACAATACAACAAAAGATGAAACCTTCCTCTTCACTGGTTTACATCCTGGGAGAGTCTATGACGTCATGGTGACCGCTGTCGCTGGAAACTTCAAGGAGACATCTGACAAGTCTTCATTTGCAACTTGTGAGTTCATAACCTACATGTAACTGTTTCTGAATCTGAAGCAGGGGTTACACTTTGTATAATGCTTTTACAAGTGCACTTTATTGAAATGGTTTGAAACCATCAAAACCATAAGACTTTAGGTTTAACCAGGTACTTACTCAAAAATGTTATAAAAACATATTGTGAAGTCTTTACAAATGTATGTTTTTTTAAATACCTGACCTGTTAGATGAGGGTGTTTCTTTTGTAAACATTCAATGATGAAAACGTGAGACAGACTGTGGATTGTCTTGGATTTATTCAGCCGAGATCAGACAACAGCTGCTGATATGTAAAAGCTAATGTGGATCTAAATAAAAAACAAAGAAACAGCACCAGCAGACAAATGGCTGACAAACATTTTAATGTGAACATTATATTCTATTAGCAGGTAGAATCTTCAAATTCCTTTACATGTGGATACACTTCTAATAGGCTAGAAAGAAGAGCTTCACTTGAAACTGTCACACATATGTGCATTTCTTCAGCCTCAGAATTGTGTGTCCATTTCCTTTTTAACTCACAACATACAGTACAATGGCTCCCATCTAAATACTGATCTGCTGCTATGAGACGTCTCACTCTTATGTATTACAGCTACACAGACCTAAAGGAACCATTACCCCATAATGGTAGACAGATTTAAAATAATATAGCCACAAAATTACCAAGATGAACTAACTCATGAAAATGTGTACTGACTCTTTCTTATTTATGTGTACTATTACTCCTCAGGTGTTCAATTGTGTCAGTCTAATTTGATATTAATGTGCTATTCTTTGGAAACACCATGCGTACAGAATGCTCTTTAGCTGGTGTAAAGGGTGTGACCTCTCCTCTAGTATTATTAACATGTTAGCATGTCCCCTAAATAATCACTCATAACTGTAATATGTACCTGTAGTTGTTGTTGTATTTCCATATTTTTGTCTAACTTATCTTACTTATGCATACCTGTTATTTTTCTAGATCCCACGCCTCCTGGTCCACTCGACATCTGTCATAGGACAAACTCGTCGCTTTGTGTTGGTTGGCTAACTCCTGCTTTGATGGAGAATGCTCCAAACATCAGCTACCATATCACCTACTCCTCAGATAAGGATCCTGTACAGTATAAAAACACCATAGTCAACAAAACAGAGCTGTCCCTGCTTTTATCTGGAACTCGCTACAATATATCTGTACACACAGTTGGACCTGAACTTTTAAAGAGCTCAGATGTTGGTATTTCCACTTTCACCTGTAAGTACAAAAATGAGAATTTTTTTTTTTTTTTACAGAAGCCTATCAATTTCTGGTTTGTTTAACCGCCATATTCATTTCATGTTACAGGCACTTTCAACCTTTCATGCCAAAAAAATCTCTTCTTTTTGATTTACTTTCAATCAACATTTCCTTTATTCGTTTTATTCCAGTGCCTAACCCTGTGCTGGACCTTAAATGCAGCACTAAATCCACCACCTCTGTAGAAGTGACATGGTCACCACCGCAGGGAGTCCACGTCTATTACTCATACTTGGTTCAATGGGTCATTCCTGCAGGAACTCACAATGACACAGTCAGCAATTACAGAAAAGATTTATCAGACCTGGAGCCAGGAACTAAATACAACATCAGTGTCAGAACAATAGCAGCGCAAGGAATCGAATCAGCCGATGAATTTACATTCTGTTACACAAGTAAGGGCTTACTTAACTATCAGATGTACTTTAACTGAGGTCTTCTTACTTTCTATTTACAGTCTATGGTTCTTACTCAACCCTCTGCTATGATTTTCTGCAGGACCCACAGCAGTGCCCAACATCACTGTGGAGAGTGTGACCACAACAAGCGTGCAGCTGTCGTGGCCCAGGCAGAGTGACCATAAACCCTCCTACTCCTACCTGGTGATGGCACTGCGGGACACCACACTGGTTCACAATGGTTCAACCAAGAATGAGACATACACCTTCTCTGATCTGTGCCCTGGAGGTTTTTACACTTTTAAAGTGATCACAGAGGTAGACGGGGTCAAGTCATCAGAGGAAAGAAAAACCAGTTACACAAGTATGTTTTCAAAGCTTCTGATTCTTTTTTTTTTTTTTAAAGTTAACATTTCCATTAGATAGAAAGATGAATTATTAAAATTGTGAACAGTAGCACTACAGTGGGACTACCAACGCTTATTGATGTAACGATGATATACCTGAAAGTGGGAAGACAGATGAGAAAGTCTCTTTTTTAACTTAAGGTCATTTAGGGTTATTCTTCATTAAGTTACAAGATCTGTGGAACACAAATTGATTTGATTTGTCAAACTGTCTGCAGCTTCTGCCAAAATGGATTTATTCAGCATATTTTGTTTTGTTTTCAGAGAAAATCACGAGATAATTGTAAAGTAGGCCTATTTGATTGACTTCAAAATCCAGATCTTACTAATCTACATTTTAAAGAGCATGTGTACAGGTACATTTAATATGATCTGTAATCTAATATATAGAGACAAGAGACAACAATTATATTTGCATAGGCCATTCTTTTGGTAGGGAAAGAATGCAAGTATAACCTACTGACAGGTACGTTTTGTTAAAAACATTACATACACAACCAAATCTGCAAAGAGATAAGATGTACTATTTTGTCCACTAGGTGTGCCAAAATCCACACAAAGCCTCAGAGGGGCTTGACAGTAGTTCTAAGATTTTTAATAATTACTAGGGCTGTATTGATAAAAATATCCATATTCCCTTTTCAGTGCTAAAACTAACAGTGTTTATGTAAATGATTTGCAACAAATATGATGATTATTGTTTCTAAATGTGGGTGAGTCTTAGTGCCACGTACATCATGTTCCATTGATCTTTTCAGGGAACTTGTTTCTTATTTATTAACACAACATTCAACTAAAGGTTCAGAGTAAGTCAAGCAAAGCTCCTTCTTAAACGGAGCTACATACAGATCTAAAATCAGTACAGTATCCCTGAAAATAAAACAACTTGAGGAGTGAAGTTCCTGGATGGATAACACAAGTTCAAAAGTAATGTGTTATTATTAGATTTTTCAGGATTTGCATTTGACTTCAAGACGTAGTTCACTTATGTGTTGTTGACTGTAATCACACTACATAGCATAAATATGTGTTTGAAATGTGGATCTTTTTTACAGGGCCTGCGTTGGTGTCTGACATCGTTATCATGGGAAACACAACCAGCCTGTCAGTGAGTTGGTCAGCAGCAGAATGTCAGCTGGACTCTTACACCGTGCTGCTGCACAGAGACGGAGAGCTGGTGGGAAACAGCACAGATCTGAGTAACACAACTGAAAACCATCTGTTTGTGGACCTGAAACCAGGAGTGCTGTACTGTGTGGAGGTGGTCACCAAAAGTGGTCCCTTTCAGAATAAAAGTGCAAAAGTTTGCGACGCAATCTGTGAGTTACATCGACCTAACCAATAGACTTGTACATATTTATTCTATGAAGGATTTGAACTGTAGATGTTTTTTCAAATGTTTTGTGAAATTTAAAAATCCCTGTAATGAGTAATAATATTTGAGTATTCCTTTACCTGTTCAGTTCCTAACCCTCCTGGTACCATCATGGTCGAGTCTCAGACTGTGGACTCTATCAACTTCACCTGGTCCTTACCCGAGAACATGGAAGACTTGCAGTATAACTTCAGTGTGTCCTCCACTAACGGCTCCGTTCTGGTTGGAAACAGCTGGTTCCTGCTAACAAATCTTCAGTCTGGATGTCCGCACAGTATCTCTGTTGTCACTGTTGGTGTGGGGAATTACGAGAGCTCAGCAGTGACGGCACAAAACTACACCAGTGAGTCTGATTAACACACATCATCTCAACAGCATTATTACTGTGAAGTTCATAAGGAATAATTCAGGATCTGTTTTATTCTTCCAAAGTTTTTTATTGGTGTTAACTCTTTTTTTTCTGTTAATCTGTTTCCAAATGTTTTATTTGACTTTTGTGGTATATTGTTTACGGTGTATTTTTTGCCGAGGATGTTTTTATAAATGTTACTATATATACAGAGAAAGAGATACTCTCAGTAAACAGTTGTATTTTCTAATAATTACATGCTTTATATGGAAAACAAGGCTCAGCTACAGAAATAAGGGGGCCACTGAAAGGCCGTGAAACACTCACGTCCTCAGCCTCAGATCAGCTTTTGGAGCTGAGTGAAAAAATGTTCACAAGTTTGTTTCCTGGCATCCTGATTTATGTGCAGGTCCTGGCTCTACACAGTATACATTAGTGGCCTAACAGCTAAGTTCAATGGGCCTACAATGCTAAATATGCAAAGGCTAACTAAGAAGGGGTAATATTTAGATACAGGCTTCACATTGTTGAAGTTATAATAAATACAATTTGTATTTTTGTCAGGGCTGTCAAGCGACTACATTTATTAATGCCGATTAATCCAACATTTCAATAATCGTGTTTAATCCCATGTTTGAAATTCCATTATTTTTCAGCAATTAAAGAAAAAAAATTGTAAGCTTTTATTTGAAATTTCTTTTAAAGGTCCAATGTGTGAGACTTTTACTGATATAAATCCTAAAATGACCTTACTGCATCATCAGACATGAAGGAAACATGCTATGTTGAAGGGCTGGCTTCTCTGACAACAACACAGCAGCCAGCATGTGCTCCTTTTAATTTTGGATTCAACTGGTACCAAGTAAATGTGGAAAAAACATATTTTTTTAATTTATTATTATTTATTAGCTTAATTTCACATTTATTCGTGAGAAAAACTTAGAAAAATCGAACACATTTTGAACTTTAAATGAATTATTTACCTGTTGTATGAACGAGCCACAAAGAGTTTTTTATTATTAAATTAAGGTCCCTGAAAAGCATCCGATGACCCTTAAGCACAGAAGTACTTCAATATATTGACTTTCAAAATGCATATTTGTATTTTTTTTTTTTTTCAATGTCCTATGGCTGACTAGTGAACCACTGATTTTATTTGTATCCTTTTGCCTTATTACTTCTGAAATGCCTGCTCTATTTATCCACTGTGTCATTTTCTCCTTTCCTTTTATCAGGACCATATCCTGTAACTGTGCGAGCTGATAAGACAGAAATCACCACAAACACAGTGA
Organism: Tautogolabrus adspersus; assembly: GCA_020745685.1. Taxonomy (NCBI): domain Eukaryota; kingdom Metazoa; phylum Chordata; class Actinopteri; order Labriformes; family Labridae; genus Tautogolabrus; species Tautogolabrus adspersus. The sequence continues at coordinate 12,696,419 of CM036539.1, forward strand.
CTTTGGTTTGGGAACAGCAGGAGAGCAAATGTCACCTCTCATATGTGGTGCAGGTCTCCAATGGTGCTCCATCTCAAACAGTCAACACCACAAAAATGTTCACTGGTCTTTCCTCTGGGAGCAACTACAGCTTCACTGTGACTACACAGACAGCAGATGGCACTCAGGCAGCTCCTGTGACTGTGTCCTACTTCACACGTGTGTATAAACACCATGCTGTCAGAGCTACTGGCTAAAAACATCATTGCAGACAAAATAAGCAAGTCACCCAAAAACAGTAGAGTATTCTTTTAAACAAATTAACAAATATATATTACAATTGAATTATATTGAGGAAACTGACTGTGAAGGTGTCGGCTGACACTTTAGTTCATAATACAACATGGTTTGAAGAACACCATGTCGTTACTAGGTTAAAGTCAGAGAGAAACAGACATAAAAGTATCAAACATTTCATTAAAAAAACAGGAACAGAACAATACCTTGTGAGAAGTTAAAAACAGAGGTACTAAAGAAAAGGCGAAAGGAACATTTTTGAGTTTATGTAAACAGTAATCTAAATTAGCTTTATGAAAATACAGAAACAGAAGGCAAGAGTCATGTGTTGTGGTTGTTCTGTTTTTGAGTTGTCGGTAGTAGTGCAATTCACAGTGATGTAATTCTGTTTCTTATTGGTGGTCCTCAACGAAGATTTAGCTATTTATTCATCCATGTAATTAGACATCTGCATGCATATGCTGCTAACAGCATATAGACTTCATCTCTCTACTCCAACTTTTTCCCCCGCTTCATAAGTTGCTAGCCGGACTGTAAACGATGCTCAGGAAAGAAAGTCTTGTCTAGAAGTCCTTGATTACTAATTGCTGACTAATTTGCTACACTGCAATCTCCCAAAAAACTGCCATCACTCCCAAGTGGCTATAACATAATCAGATCATAACCACATCCCTAGATATCCTGAAAAGTAATGGTCCTACCTCCCTTTTCTATTTGTTCAGTAGCTCATTATTAAACATTTTTAAATGAATACAGATGATTTAAAAAGCTTACTTGATTGTTTTGACTGCATTTAGTCCTGCTCATTTGACAGGTTGATGGAATATGAAAGATGATATATATTAGTATATTACATACATTATATTTGAAAGTTTCTTCGGTGAATGTTTCTTGATAGGAAACTCTTTGTGTTATGTTTGCAGGGCCGTACGGTATCAGACAGTTGCAGGCTGAAACCTTAAACACAACTGCTGTACGTCTGTTTTGGAATGAACCTCTGGAATACAAACCAGAATATACATACCGGGTTGAGACTGCACGCTGTGCCACCCACAAAAACAAAACCCTCACAGGGAACGACACGCAGATCTCTGAGCTCACCCCTGGGACCGAATGCTCCTTCTGTGTCGTTGTCAGGGCAGCGGACGGCATTGAAGGAGAAGCATACTGCACCCTTCAGTACACAAGTAAGACCCACACCGGTCATCTCTCGATTCTTTTCAAAGAACCACGGTGGTTTCTCACCTTTAATCACTCTTCTCTGCACATTAACGTCAACAGGACCTGAGACAGTATTGGCCAGTATCTCCAGTCAGGGCTCCAACAGTTCAGTCCTGGTGTCGTGGACCAAACCTCGTTGGAGAGTGGAACATTTTAAGGTTTATCTGAAAGACACTTTTGGGGCCGATCAGGAGCGACAGCTGAACTCCAGTGATACCTTCTTTCTGTTTGACGGCCTGTCTGCTGGAAGGATTTACTCTGCCGTGGTAACCACATTGAGTGGACCCTTCGAGGAACCATCTGGATTTGTTACTAATGCAACTTGTAAGTTTGATACATTTGTTTTTAAGTGGTTTTATATTCAGTCATTCATAGTTTATACAGCTAATAAGCAGTCAGGCATACAAGTCATGACAATAATTTTAAGTCATATATTCTTATACTAAAGGTCATCTTTACTGTATTATGATATGAGCGTTATAGTAAAAGTTAAATCATGTTTACTTTTTGTGTTTTATAATCAATGCAACACCATTTGTGTGGCTCTTTCAGCATTCATATTTTAGAGAGCAAGTTGGACATTTTTTGTAGCCATGTTACTCTACTTGCTGAAGTCCACTGTCTGTAATCTTTCCCCCAGTCCCTAACCCTCCTGGGATGATCGAGGTCCTGAAAAAGACAACCAGCTCCCTTCACATCAAGTGGGAGGAAGCACCTCTGATGGACAATGCATCATTCTCCTACCAGCTGTCTAACATATCAGCACAGGGAGGCGAACACATCTCTACCAACAACACCTATCTTACTTTTACCTCCCTGCAGTCTGGGACCCCCTACAATATCTCAGTGGCAACAGTGGGGGTTCTGGGTTTTCAGAGTGCGACGGTTCAGATCAACATGGTCACCACAAGTAAGTGTTTTATTTTGTCATGTTATCAAGCTAAGACTTATTCTGTTTTGGCTCTGTCTGCTCACATCAACATCCAAACATTTGAATCGCTCTTTAAACCCTCAGGACCGTTCAAGGTGAATTCTCTTAATACGTCCGAGGACGAGGAGATCATCACGGCCACATGGCTCAATCCTGACCAATACAAGGAAAGCTATCGTTTCTATCTGACTCTGCAAAGCTTAGCTGGGCACTTTAGTGACAAAGCTAAGGATAACCAATTTACATTCACCAAGCTGGATCCTGGAAGCCGCTACAACTTAAGTGTCACTACAGAGACTTTTGATGGAACACAAAGTGATCCAACATTGAAATCCATCTGCACAAGTAAGTTCTTTTCTGTCTGATGGAAAGATTTTATAATATTTACGGTTTCATTCATGCATTATGGATCTATTTTTCTGTTTCTGTTTGATTCTGCAGAGGCGAGCCCTGTGACAGACCTTAAGTGTGAAGGTCCAAACAAACCAAAAGCAGAAGTCGTCCTGTCCTGGAGCTGTCCCCGTGGTGTTAACTCTGGATTCAAGGTGTCCGTAGATGATATTCTACAGTCGACAGTGCCAGTCTGTAATCACACTGTGTCCAACCTTCGTCACTACACTGAGTACAAGCTCACTGTGGAGACTCAGAGCTGTGGGCGACCCAGCAGCCCACAGTCTGCTGTCTGTTGGACAGGAATCACAGGTAGGATATGATATGTAGAAGTCAACATGAAAGAATATGTTGAAACATATTTTACTTCAAGTTTTCATACAGAAAGCTTTAAATGACACGTTCTTCATTAGGGGTTCTGCTTCAGTGCCTGCCTGAACTTAAAAATAGACTCTAGAGATGTGACAACTCAACTTAAAAATATATCTTTTCATACAAGTGCATTTTGCTGGAGTCAATTAGGTTAATAACCAGTGAGTCAAAATGATGATATAAAACAAATGCTTGTCACTTCATTATTTACAAAAACCTGCATGCTAGATTATTTATTTTTCTGTTGAAACAACATATAAATAAAATGTGTCATTATAAAAAAATAAATAAGTTTACACTCTAAAGCAAATAAAAATGAGGTAAACTGGTTCATTAATGATTATCATTCACATTTTCATTGAATCTTAATTTTTTTAAATTATTTAAAGACGCATTTTGTTATTAGATATTAATATTAATAAACTCTTAAGTCAGGGTGTGGTAGCGTAGTGGTTAGTACGCACGCCCCCTATCGTGGAGGCTGTAGTCCCCCAGGCGGGCGGCCCGAGGTCGAGTCTGACCTGTAGCTCCTTTCCCGCATGTCGTTCCACACTCTCTCTCTCTGCCCGATTTCTGACTCTGTCCACTGTCCTGTCTCTACAATAAAGGCAAAAAAAGCCGCAAAATAAAATCTTAAAAAAAGTCTGTAACACATGCAAAAATAATACATAAAGCCCCACAGAAATGTGAAAAAATGTATAGCATTTACTCCAAAATAATGCCCTTAATAAGCAAATGTAGCTGACTCATTAACAGTGAAGGAACGATAAACCAACACACAGCAGTGTTTTATACCATCAAGATAAGATCAGAAAATCTTTGAAGGATGCCCAGTGGAGAAATTCAAGTGTTGCAGCAGTTAAAAGACCAGAAGAAGAGCATGCATGTGAGTGCAACAGAATGGATAGGAATAAAATAAAATAAAGATATAATGTATGTACAACTATTAAGTAGTAATTCAACTTTACACCCATTAACTGCCAAACAAAAACTATACAGGACATTCAGACGTGATGTGCAGTAAGTGACAAGTTAAAGTCAAAGTAACGGGTTACGAGATACGGTGACAAATATCGTGTTTTGAAAGCATTAAACTACTTTATGACTGCAGGGCTTTAACCCTTTACAGTTCCATAATAACACTTTTTTCACATGCCATCAAATAAAGGAAACTATTTCTATATTCACGATAAAACAGGGACCTTAACTACATGCCATAACCGTCTCTCGGGTCTTTTCTACATTGACATGACCCTGCTGCATTGATTTGAACCTTTGCTGTGAGACTACTTTAGCCGCTTAATTATCTAAAGCCAACTATGTTCATATTAACACAGTGTTCAGCCCTGCCCTCTTGCCTTTTGGGGTCTTTGCAGTGAAGCATGTGGGGCATTGTTTCAAACTATCATAAATAACAAAAGAAACAGATGTACAAGCAAAATGGTGAAGAAAGCAAGTATATAACTTCATGTTGTGTTCATTTCTTTTTTTTCTGATTATTGACATAAAATCTGTAATGTAAACTTCTTTTTTATTTATTACAGATCCTCCAACTCTAGAGAACAATAACTTACTGGTGAAAGTTCAGGGCATTGAACACAATAAGTTCTCCCTTCAGATTAATTCCAGCCGGCTGAATAACACCAACGGCCCTGTAACATATGTTGGAGTGCTGGTGACGGCTCAAAACCTTGGTGAGTTTGTTTATCTGAAAATGAATGCAAAAAAAAAAGTGTTGTAATTTAAGCTATTGTAATCCTTTAGTGCTGCCTTGACTGTATTAATGAATGTATGCATGCCCACTTTGAATATTTTGTGCATTCTACTTTTTGTTACAAAAGCCTGAATTAACTTTTCAGCTCAAGGGCCAATAACTGATGTCATTGATTCCTGTCCTTCCAGCAGACACCTCTGATTTTAGAAGTTACTTGGGGAAAACCTACACTGAGTGGAAGGCCGGGGATACTCAAGCATACCTGGCTACAGTTAAAGAGACGAACTTCAAGACCCGTAGCGGGGAGAGCCAGCTGAACATAGAAGTTGGAGATGATACCACATGGAAAGGCTACACTAACGGTGCTCTGCAGTCCAATGGAAAATACCAGTAAGAACTCAAAGCAGCATTTCAAAGTATAAAAAGTAACAACATTATCTTTTATTGGTGTATTATTTAATAAATTAAGTCTACAAGTGTAAGATACTTGCATAGAAATGCATGTTTTTTAATGTCTGTTTTGTTTTCTCCTGCAGATTTGCTATTGTGTTGTTCACCGATCTCAATCTGAAAAAACAGCTTGTGAATGTTGAACTGTCACTGGTTTCAATAACACAATTGTCTACAGTCATCTATCTTCCAATAAACTCAGGTACCACACCAAAGCAGTCTGTTATTTAATATGAAATGCTCCCGTTATTTGAAAAGATGGAAAAGATGCTTGTTTGCCCTTTTCTGTGTCTTTCATTTAAAATCTGTGTCAACATTTAGCGGTGATTGGCCTCGCTGCCGGAGCAACGTTGGGCATTTTTTTCATTCTCTTCATCATCCTCATCGGCTTCATTTTCTACTGGAAAAGGTTGGTTATACTGTAGTTGTCGTTGATAAAATGAGTACTTCAATCACTGTGTTTAGGACTAAAGTTTAACCACATTTTTATACTGCAGGAAATCCAACAAAGAATCACCAGACATCCAGATTCATTCCATGAGGTAAGGAAATGATTGTAACCATGCTTGAAGTTCAAAGTTAATGAACATCTATTGTTGCTAACTGTTGCTAACGTTCCTTTTCCTTCTTTTTTATTTTTTCAGAGCCAAATCGTAAGTATTAATCCTTTACATCATATCTATGAATGATCAGTTCTATAAAATATTAGACTTATTATACCAGACACAGACTGCATTATTGTGAAATCCAGACACTTCACAGTTTCTTCTGAATAAAACTCATGACTCTTGTCTGACCTCTGGTGTCTCAGTGCGGCTGTGAGGGTGGAGGACTTTGAGGCGTACTACAAGAAACAGACAGCAGACTCGAACTGTGGCTTTGCAGAGGAGTTTGAGGTAAAATAATAAAAGCTTGATATTTTAGACAGAATAATACGTTTCCAGTTACAAGCAGGGAATAACTGCACAAAGAGATTCTATCATCGTTGAAACCAGTACAAAAAGTGGTACAAAATAATATGCAATTTATTATAGAAAGATGTAATAATCCATTTTGATAAATATGACACAAGATAAGTGAAGATGTAAAAACTAAAAGGTTTAAGCTTATATTTGCTCATTGTTCTCAGATTATCAGATACTTTGTTGTTCAGATACAGGGGCGGGTCCAGACTGTTTTGACTGGGGTGGCCCAGCTAGGGCACTGACTTATGCAGGGTGGCAGGAAGTTTGTGTGCTCACACGCCAATTGATAGATAGATAGATAGATAGATAGATAGATAGATAGATAGATAGATAGATAGATAGATAGATAGATAGATAGATAGATAGATAGATAGATAGATAGATAGATAGATAGATAGATAGATAGATAGATAGATAGATAGATAGATAGATAGATAGATACTTTATTGATCCCGAGGGAAATTCGAGGCATCCAGTAGCAGTATACAAATATGCAAGACACATAGCAATTGTTACATAAACACCCGCTGTCCCCCCTCACATACATATATTAACCCGACAACAAAGATTTAAGGAGCCCCTATAAAATTAAACCTGTGCAATTAAAAATAGACTTATACAACTTATATAAAGAAATGTACAAACCTGTGCAGGAATAGAAATATATGTGCAATTTAAAAGAAACCTATAAACAGTTAAAGAGCATCTGTAATTAGACCCGATTAGTTTTTTTTACCTTTTCGATCCCCACTAATGATATGTACTTGTCGGTAACGCAATTTGGCAACATATAAATCTTCTTAGCTTGTTTCTTTTGGGACTCAAAAACAACTATGTGCAAATTCACAATTCAGAGTACTCTTTCATGCAGTCAAACTTGAAAAATATATGTATTGGTAAGTAAGTGCATTGCTAGTTAGACAGTGTGCACAGGTTTTTATTCACAACTGGAAGTACTAAAAAAACAAACTACACTGACACGTAAAGAATACAACTCTGATTAGGCAAATAACCAATCATAGATTGGGATTTTGGGTTGGCACCTGGGGTGGCCAATCAAATTTCAAAGGGGGCCCATGCCACCCCTCTGGACACGTCCCTGTTGTGTGAAATGATAAGAAAAAAAAAACAAGACTTTTTAAATGATGCAGTTTCTTAAAGGCATTTTCTTTTCGCTCCAACAACCCTATATTTGTATTTTCTTATAAGTATATTTGAATCCACTCATATTCTTTCCCCTGATACTGCTTGCCATTTTGACCATCATTTGGTTGTAATATTTTTCATCCTCTATTTTGTTTAATTTTAGTGGGTTGCTCTTTGTGGTCTGTTTGTGTATTGTTAACATTTTGTCTTTGTTTTCTTTGTTTATCTGTCCTTTACTTTTCTCTTTTTTAATTGTTGTCAATTTTCATGTCATGTTGTGACGTGTCTTCTGTTGGGACCCCCTTAAAGACGAGATGGTACAGAACATCTCAAGGGGCTTAACCTAATACATAAATAACTGTTTCACTTGAAAACACTACAGGCCTGGGATCACAGGGAGAGTTAAAAAATGTTACCATTATCACAGGCATTTCCAAAAATCCACATTTAAAGTCACAAAATTGTTACGATTACTAATATGAATATATTAATTTAGATTTTGCCATGAAGTGAGACATTCTTTCTTTTGAAGGATCTGAAAGCTGTTGGTACAGGACAGCCCAAAACAATTGCCCTGGCTGTGGAGAACAAGCCCAAGAACCGCTACAACAACGTGCTCCCCTGTAAGTCAGCTCAACAAAACCCCCTGCTACCAGCAATAACAATTCTCCTTCTTTAAACCATCATTGCTCATCATACTGTATCTGCAGTCATTATCCCATTTTAGTTCTGACACTAGATCTAAATCGTCATGCATCTAAAAACACTTTTTTCTCAACTCCTAGATGACTCCTCTAGGGTGAAACTCTCTATTATCCATGGGAGTCCGTTTGATGACTACATCAATGCTAACTACACGCCGGTGCGTACTGACAACTTAACTGCTAATTCTTTTGCTTAACGCTTCTTCAATTATTCCATCTTCATCTGCATCAATGTTTGATACAAATGAGAACCTCCCACCAAACTGAGGGGGATCTATGTTTATGTTCTGCTGCTGGGCTCATGTTTTTTTTTGAAGGGTTACAACTCCAGCAAGGAGTTCATTGCAGCTCAGGGTCCTCTGCCGCACACAGTCAACGAGTTCTGGAGGATGATCTGGGAGAAGAACGTACAGACTCTGGTCATGCTGACACGCTGCAATGAACAGGGTCGAGTGAGTGAGGAACACACAAACACAATGCCCGAAAAAATTAGACAGGACAGCTGAAGAGAGACAGGACGTTTTTGGAGGAGAGTGTGGGGTATGACATGCAGCAAATTACCATAGTCGAATTGGAACTCTTTACATGGGGCGCACAAAATAACTGCTAAGCTAACCTCCCATCTAAATCAGCTGTTAGGTATACTAGCTTGCCAGCATTATAATGATGCAGATACTCATTGGATTATGACATAGGTTCACAATATACTTGCTGATGTCGATGTTCGTCAACAGGGTCGATACGGGCAGATACCAATGTTCAACCGATACATTGGTGCATTCCTATCTAAAATTACAACAAAAACAACAAGAGGAAGAAACAGGAAACAAATACACACAAAAAGACTACAAATGTACGCCAGAAACAAAGAGCAGCTAGGCGCAGAAAATTATCGTAAAGGAACATTGTCTTTTACTTTCTGATTATGTTGCCAGTTTAAGTCAAGGCGGTCAGGACAGTTGCTACATATCAGTAGTTGTTCAATTAAGGTTAAGCTGTTGTTATCAATAGGCAGGGTTTATGGAACATTTATGAATGACCACTTAAGAAAACGAGATAATAACAAGAAAAAATACTATAAAGATACAAATACATCTCTGCATCTCATTGAAAGTAATCTTTGAATATTTTAAAGGAAAAAAAATCCCAGTCGATGCATTGGCAAAACATCTTCTGACCAAAATATACCTTCTAAAGTCAACTTCTAAAATAAATATGAAAGGCATAATAGCTGATTAACCATTGTTGTTTAATAAGATAAGGCAATATAAAACACTCTTGTGATTTACTTTTAAAATATTTAAATGGTCTGATGACACTTAGCTGAAAGGAGGATAATATGTGACCTTTAAACTCTGTTGCAACTGAACTGTTTTCTGCCTTTTTCCAGGTAAAATGTGAGCAGTACTGGGAACACGGCACCAAGCACTTTGAAAACATCATTGTGACAGAAACTTCTAAAATACCCCTTAAAGACTGGACCATCATTGACTTCAATGTTAAAAATGTGAGTGGATGTTCTTTTTTGTACTCTATTACCTGGACATGCAAGGATCTGCAAAATAACTTGTTAGTAGATGAAAAAACAAATCTGTCTTCTGTGTCTATCATTTGATAAAAACCTGCACTCTGTTCGTCATCTGAGTGTCCGGACTTTTTGATTTCTCAATCATGACTATTGTGAGTTTTCACTATTTGAATGTATGTCCTTCAGGTGAAAACTGCTGAGACCCGCTCGTTGCGTCACTTCCACTTAACAGCCTGGCCGGATCACGGGGTGCCAGAGACCACCGAGCTGCTGATCAGCTTCAGACATTTGGTCAGAGAGCACATGGACCAGTACTCCAGACACTCTCCTGCTGTGGTCCACTGCAGGTCTCACAGTTATATACAAAGATACAAAATGTCTCGTCTTTGAGTCTAAATAACTGTTTAAGAAACTAATGAATCTTATATTCTGTCTATGTGGGTTCTTTGCAGTGCTGGTGTTGGACGAACTGGTACCTTCATAGCCATTGACCATCTGATCTTCCAGATTGAGAGGGAAAATATGGTTGACGTGTTTGGCATTGTACATAACCTGCGCATGCACAGGCCCCTCATGGTTCAGACAGAGGTAGGACAGAGTCAATTATTCTGTATTTTGGTCTTTCCCTACGTCAAAGCCAGAGTGTGCTACAGCTCAGTAAACGTTTGTATCTCACCTCCCTGCAGGACCAGTACGTGTTCTTAAACCACTGTGCCATGGACATCATCAGATCAAGAACTGGAACCAATGTGGATCTTATCTACCAAAACACAGCTGCACTCTCTATTTACGAGAATGTGGAACCAAAGAAAGGTTTTCCCGGAAACGGGTACTACAATGCATAAGTCTGAGAAATTTCTTTGATCTTCGTCTTCCTTAGCAAGAGTGTAAGCGGACATTTGTAAAGAAATCAAATGAAAAAAGGAAAGCTTTCAAGGTTTAAATCTCTATTTTGTGGTATTTATTTGTTAAAATTATCGAGTGTTTCATGAAAGAAGTAACTGTGTTTGGTGAAACACATAATCACTGACCAAATTTTTTGGAATTTATGCAAACTTCCTCTTGTATTTAAATAATTGTGTATTGCTAAGATGTGTTTTTTCCTTATTCTACCTTTTGACTACTGTAAATGCGCTATTGATGATTGTTGTCACTCAGGTAATATGTCAGATGCTGTATAGATATTATTACAGGCACTTTTGATGAAAAAATATGGCCTTGTATAAAAGGGATGGGTGCCTTCTCAAAACCTGTATGCTTTGTGACCACTAGGGGGCACTCTGAGTTTTAAAGTGAAAAAAGACAGAGGGCTGTCTTTATCTTACTTCAGGAACCGTACGGTTATGTTTCTTAATATAACATCTTCCTGTTACGTGTGTACCAATGATCCAGACACTGTTTTTTGCACCTTGTAAGCCAATTTGAACTGTGCAATGCTTTTTAATGAAGGACTTCTTTGTTTGTAATACAAAGTGTTTGTATTTGTCTGTATATGCACTGTAGCAAATGATGCACTGGATGCATTTATCTTTCTACACTGTCCCCCTTTTTTAAGATTTTAGAGGTGTATTTTTTATAAGGATTGTTTATTTTAATTTGGCCTGTGATTTTTGAAACTTAGGACCATTTTTGCTTTTCAACACAACATTTGATTGTGACAATTGTACTGTGATAATGCTTTTAAGAATAAAGAGATGGTTCACATTTAACAGGAACTCAGGAAGTAATCCTATGAAAAATGAGCAGTCAGAGGCAATGTTCCTTATTTGTATATTGATGTTTTCCCTTTTCATCTGTTCATTCCACAAAGAAACAAAGTCATGTCACTTGCTGCTGCATATATGTCCATATATGGACATTTCCTGTGATGTTAAACTGTCCAGAGGAGCATGAGCTTTATTTTCAGCTTCCAAAGGGCAGAAGTTTCCATGAGGCAGGTACGTTTAAGTTCATGGATGTGTCTGGTCTGCCTACTTAGCTTACATGTCTGCCTTTTATTAGTATTGTATCATAATGAATACAGTCCCCTTGCAGGTCAAAACAACATTTTACAAAACACTACAACTTTTCACTGAACATGACACAAATTCACAATACGCAATGCCATTTATAAAAATCTCACATGTAGTGTTCTGTGAAAGCTTTGGTGTTCTATGAATTGATTTGGTGAAATTTAATGTTCTGAGAAATATGTTTTGACCTTCAGGGAGTCATAAAAATGTTTTCGTGCTTGAAATCAAGAATAGCCGATATCACATATAGGAGGTATTTTAAATACCTGAAAAAAAGATTTTTTTTTCTGCTGTTACAATGCAAAAACATAAAAAGAGCAATGATTGAATAGTTTAATACCTATCTGTATGTTTGTATGAAATAGGATTAAAATGCTAATACACTTAAACCCAAAATCTGTGGATGGCTGTATTTGTGTTGAGTGTGTGTCTATGAGTGCAGCCCCAAACAAACAGCTTCAAGCTTTTTACTCTCACCATAATGTTTTCAGTTACAATCATTAGTTTTGTCACAAATGTCCAAGCTGTTCGGAGTCAGTTTTTGTGTAGTGTAGCATTTATTAAGCAGATATAATTAAAAACACACATTGTAGTTCCTGTGAGATGCAGCTATTTTTGTAGACTGTTCTGATTATGCCAAATATGTAAGCTGAACTGTTTCAGACTAATGGAGAGATCAAAAGAAGCAAAAAACCCCAGAATAAACTACATGCTGCAGAGGAGGGCTGAGCTGGTACACCTCTGCATTATTCAGAGCAACTTTGAGGGTGCATGTAGCTAAGTGCACCCTGGAAGAATGAATAAATGATGCCATTTCTTCACGAGGGGAACCTTTTTACACACAGACTTCAAAAAGTTCTAATTTTACCGCTCACATCAGGCCTACACTCAAGGGATTTTGCTCTATATGGAGGTGTTTTTAAGGGCAATCATTTTGCCAGTACAGGGCACTGTTGGCAAGGTGGAAATATAAGAAATTGTCAGAGTGTCAGCTTCAATTTGCCTGATGTGTCTCTCGTCTTATGCAGTTTGCCCTCCACCCACCCCCACTTCCTCCATTTCTCCATCCCTCCATCTCTGCCCTCCACTCCTCCTCACCATTTTTATTTTATGTCTCTCAGATGCAAACGTTGGCTCTAAAAAAAGGCTTCGTGTTTGAGCTGCATTGCAGTCTCCTATGTTGGACTAAACAGTGAACACAGAGCTGGAGCTGTTCAGACAGCAAAACAACCTGCAAATACAAATTAAAATAGGACAAAAGAAAACTGGGTGATCCAAATTTAATGATGAGCTCAAATGCTTATGAGCCGGTAAATCCACCATAATGGATTAAACCAGGGTATTTCGGCTTCCCATTGAAGCCACATTAGGGTTTTTTCCCCCCCCCAGCTGTCTATGAAAATAAAAAACTGTTTCAGGTGAGGACAGGTGTTCTATTAAAGTGTTGCACAGGCGTCTGTAAGCTTTGTACTTCCACTTTAACATTTTTGTAAGAAAAACTAAGTCTCTTCATCTACCACTTAGGCTGACATCTTCAGATAGGCCTATAGGCAGCCTCCACAATGCGAATATGTATTTCAAATTTGAATATCAAATCAAATGAGCAGCTTTTAAAATGTTCAGAATTAACTAATCAACCTCAAACAGATGCTAGATATTTGTTAACGCGTCATATTAATAGGCTATTCCATTTTTTTTTAACACTGTCAGGGTCCATTTTGCATAACAAAAAGTACTTTCACTTGTTTTTATTAAAAATTCTGCTAATAATAGCCTACTATTTTTTCTTATTGTTAAATAAAACGTTGAATGGCCATGGTTACTATCTGCACAGTTCCATGCAGCAGGTGTTGTACGCTGCTGCGGCCACAGGTGTCGCCTGGGCTGCCCGTGCAGCAGCAGCAGCAGCAGCAGCAGCAGCCACATGAACCGCAGCAGGGGGATCCAGTCCGCTCCAAGCTCTCCATGTTGGAACGGAGCAACTTCTCCTCCAGCCGACTCCAATCGTCCGCTGCTGCTCCCCAAATCCCCGCTGTCTCTCCTCTCAGCTCTGTGCTATGATGCTGGACTGGAAATGAAGCTCCAGAACAACTGTATGATTGCCTAGCAGGTCGACACAGAGTAAGTTGAAATTTTCTGCTGTCTTACTACACCACGCCAACACGACGAGCAAGATAAGTTTCTATTTTTAGCGAACGTTTTTCAACTAGAGTATGTTTTATATGCTAACTTACGCTAACAGCTAAAGGAGCTCTCGTAGCATTAACTGGAAGAGTGAGCTGGATTTGCCTTATCGTAAAGGCAGTTTTTGGGCTTAAACGTCGCAATAATTGAAAGGCATTTGGTAATGTGTGTTGTTAATGTTATCTGTGTCTGTTTGGTGTGTTGTGTCGCTGAGTAGTGGCTAACGTTTCAAGCTAGCTCCATAAAGTAAACCCTCATCACCACGTTAGCAGACCGTGCCCCATGCGGCGGCTGCGGCTTGGCTGTCACCGGTTTGCATGGCAACCATGGAGCTAGCCGACGTTTAGGGTGGTGACAAGAAACGGCAGGTACCTCTATGTGATCGATTTACCTTCCTGCTTACACCTACTTCAAGTTTAACCGGGATCTGAAATCAATAAATGCACAACGTTACCGTCCTTATTAGCGCGTGTGGCAGAGCTGTAATGGGAGGAATACGAATTGCGATTAATAGTACTTACTGTACAAACGATCTCCATTACTCCAGTGAATGATAATACATTGACTTTCATGCAGGACATGACATGTTGCATGCTGTATGCAACCTTAAGACATTATGTGGTGCAAAAGTATGACACATGACACACAGGTGAATGTTACTGTACGTTTAATCTGCAGTGCAGGCAAACCCCAGCATGCTACAGATCCAGTGTTGCTGGTGTAAAGCTAAAGCTGTAACCTTTGACACGCCTTCACTAACAGAAAATGATGACTGTCAACACCAGTCTTTCCTACAGATACCTCTCTATACATATGAATTTGGAATTTGAATTTGAAATTTGATTTTTTCCCCCCCACATATAAGATGCAATTAAACAGAGTATTTTATCTTTAAAGAGAGTGTGTAAAACAAAACACAGTGATGTTGATATCAATTGACAGTGATAGACTCCCATTTAAGTGTGCATGTAATTATTACTAGCTTGATAAATCTGCGAGAACTGGCTTATTACAGAGGCAGACATATTGCTATAACATGTGGTAACTGAGAGGCAAAATTAATTGTAATATACATCAATGTTTTGATCAAAAACAGTTTGACCCTCACAGTACACATCTACCTAAACATACAGAGTATTACGCCAGCGGCTAAATGTCCTGCTCCATAAAGATCTTTGTCAGTAGTACCTTGGGTAAAAGCTCATATAAGGGATCTTTATTAAATATTATGTAATTTTATATTGAAAAACAAATAGAAACTGGGTTGTGATTATTTTGTTAATTCGTCAAACACTGACATTTGTGTTTGCATCATAAGTCCAGTACGGGTCTGTCTGTACTTGTGATATTTGATCTTGATGACTAAATGTGAAGATTGTGCAGTGCCACTTTGCCTCATCCATCTCTCTCTAATCCCAGTGCGCAAAAGATAGAAGAGCTCATCATCTTTAATCATTGTGGTTTTATGTGGAGTTGGAGAATAGCACAGAAGGGCACTTTAGTTAATGGTTAAAAGGCTTACTAGAATGTGTCGCTCAAAATTCTGGGAGTGAAAAAACTCTTCAACAGAAGGCAATATAAGCAACGAGGAAATGATTACCAGAGTGCTGGAAGAGAGATGTGACAGTCTAGATATTTTGGAGTGAGACAAGACAGTAAACACTCTCTGTTGTTCCCCACTTTCTCTTTTTTGCCATAGTCCTTCTGTGCTTTGTTGTCTCTGTGTTTTCACAATCTGTCTCCACTTTCTCTTGACTTCATCCATCACTCCACGTTATACAAAATAATAAAGGTCTGTTTTCCTCTATTAGGATTCTCTATGAGCTTGCTCTGCACTAATATTGATCTCATATTGAATGACCGCAAAACGTCTGGCTGCAAGTGTTGTCAGCAGGTGGTAACATATAGACATTTGAAGGTCATTGATAGTGCATGGCTGCTGAAAATAGGTCATGTGATCAATAACAACAGATACTGCTTCTAGGGTATAGTCTCTGATTTAAATACATCTGTGGTGCTCTTAATGCCCTTTCTAATGCTCTGCATTAGATTGAGCCTTAATCCTCTAGATCAGAACAATGAACATCTAGTCCTCATTGTGGAGTTTTTACAACTTGGCTTTTATGATGATGTGAGACTTTGTCTGCTTATCTGTTAACACCCAGAGTCTGCTTGTGCCATGTGACAGACTACCTTGCACTAATCAGGTGGGGATATTAAATGGTGTTGGTTCTAAGCCTATCAACTACAACTGTGGCTTTGCTCTGCCCTGAATGACAAATCAGAGAGAGTAGTCGTGAAAGAAGGAGAGAGAAAAGGGTAGTGAGAATGTGAAGAGCAGTTTGAGCTGTTTCTGTGGGTGGTTAGTGGCATTTTTTTTAATCACTGCTTTTAACAGGAAAACACAGCAACAGATGCCCCAACTGTCCTGCTGTGCTGCGAGGAATCCTCATGTCTAACCACACGACTGGATGAGCAACCCAAATGTGTCCTTGTGACCTACTGTGACGGTGTAGGATTGAATTGCTGTTTGACAGCTCCAGCTTGACTGGAAAGCAAAAATGGTCACATTTTTTATTCCTTTAAGCCAAATGGACACATTACGATCGCCCCTCAAGGCGCGTGATCCACAGATCCATGGAAAAATGATGAACATGGAGTAGCCTTTAAAAAACACTACCGCTAAATCCCTGTGCAGAGTCTCAGTGAAACAAGAGGCAGCGATTAAATGGTGCCATGTAGACCCGCTGTACAAATAGGAAGACATTTCAGTCTCCTAAAATATATTTAATATCATTTTCGCAGACTTTTCACACAAACGTTACGGGACGTTGACTTGAAGTGATGATGTTAAAATGCACAGTTTGAGTCGTCAAGCTGAGGAGGCCAAAATAATACAAATGTATATTTTTTTTGTTGGATCAATCCAAAAATCCAATCCAATCTGGGATAAACAGCCGCACTCCGATCCAAACTGTGGTGTTTGTGATAAGTGACACTACTAGTATTGAAAATGCTGACTCCAACGATGCTCTGGGTTATCCAGAAGCAGGCCAGGACGTTGAGTTGAGGCGGGTCAAAGTGATATCTGAGTTGCTGAAACATGTCTTTTGCAAAAGTGAACCCCTGGCTACCCCCAGGTTACTGCTTTCATGCAAGGTAACAACCTGTTGGCCGTGGACAATGACGTTCACATTGTGGTATTCACTAATCAACTTTACACCAAGCCGAGATTGTTATGCCTATTGGCATTATAGAGGGCTTCCTGGCCGCGAGCTTATTATAGTCAAAGGCTAGTGTAATTCTTTAACCAAAATGTAGGGTAAATTACAAGCATGTCGTCATACTGATGTTGGGCCACATCGCTGTCACTCTGGTGGAATTAGGGAAACCCCCCCAACAGGTACATTGGGGGGGGGGGTTAATCTATGTATTAAATCATTATTTTGTGTTTGTAATTATCCAATTAACCAGCCATCTTTTTATATTGTGTTTGTGCCTACTTACCATCCATATGATCAATGTGAACAAGTATATTGATTGATTGCAGGCATGGAAGTTACTTTTGCAATTAATCACAACGGATGTATGAGTGCTTTAAGGTTAACGGAGATATTTGGAAAAAGAAAATACTCAAATCAAAACAGCCAAGGGGGGATTTCAAAACACCAAATGCTTAGTGCAAGGCGGGTAAAATGCACTGAATGTTTTGAAGGCAGGCTGTACTGTCAGAAATGTTGTGACACTTACCGAGGTATGCTCGATTGTCAGTTTGTGACAAGTGTGAAAATTCCTCCTAGTATTTTTCCAAATGATACCTAACCCTACACTATGTAAGATTGAATCTGGCTGCTCTTAACAATGGAAGTTTCCCTCTCCTAGGTTTGATAAGTGGCTCAGCACTGCATCAGCTCCCCTGAGGTGTAAATGCTTTCCCCGAACATCAAGTGGGGGAATCTAGGCTAATACTGCTCCATATTGAATCTGTCTCTCTGCCCCCAGAGAGCAAACGCACTTTTCACAGCTGCTTCTTTGCCAAGACTCCTCTCCCCTCCCGTAGTCTTGAGTTTTTTTTGTCCCAAGTAACTTTACAGCTGTAAGATGGCCTTTATGTCTAAAAAAAGAAGGACACTTTTCTTTCCCAGAGAATACCGCAGAGCTGAAACGGATTGTAAACATTGAAGATATGGTGCCTTACAAACACATTAGATGTTTCGAGCTTTAAGCCAAATGGACACATTATTTTACAGATATCACACAACAAAATGTGACATTACAGCCTTGTTAATTTGTGTACATCTAGCTGTGAGATGCAAATTCCCTCTGGTCCAGTTTTTCACTGCTTTCACATCAGCTGTTCTTTGTGACACCAGCATCACCATGTAATATACACAGACCCTAATCTGAGGAAGCAGCTTATATCATTTTATTACAGTATAAAAGTCAGACAAAGACGATGCGATACTTTCTTTTTAAGACATCTTAAAGTATTTTTGTGAGTCAGATGCAGTGTGTTACTATAAATACTTCATCTGAATTGCAGTGTGCTAGGGAATGTTACTTTCTTATGTGTCTTTTAGGACTTGATAACATCTGTTTTTGTTTCAATCAATTTCCTGTTACAACCTTTTCTTTCGGCATGTTCTCTACCTCATGGAGCTTCATTCTTTGTCCATCTCTTTCTAACAATAAAAGTCATTTAGGGTTTGCGTCTAACCTTTTGACCCCTTGACGTTTGTTTCCATTCTGCTCGTTGGTTGGTGTGTCTATTTATAGGGCAGGTTTGACTTCACAGATCCACTGCTCTTCTTTTTACAGAAAGCAGCGGCAGCCTAAGCGTTCTCACGGCATCTTGCGCCTCTGCAATCGATATCCACCTCTCACTCATCTCTGGCTTAATGTATGGAGCTGCTGCTGCTGGTGTAAAAACAAACCTTTGGTAGGACCCAGTGGTACTTTGTGGACATTAAGGCACAGTTGCAAACATAAATGTAAATACCACAAAAGTATCCTTTAACATATTCTTAATGTGAAGACAGGCTTTGTGTTTAGGTTTTGTGGTAGCATGTACTTTTAAATGGAAAGGTTCAACTATTTATAAGAAAGTAATAATACTCTGAGTTGATCCTTACTGTCTGCAGAGTTTTGATGTGTTTCTGTTTGGTAGTTTAATGCAGAAATCATCCATTTTCAAATAACCAACAACACAGGTAAGTGGCACTGGCCTATACTTTATGTCCATGTGGTGATCTACATTTGTTTTAAAGCTGGTTCTGAGTGGCAGACTGTTCAGAGGGACTTGGTCCAGTCCCTGAAATGATTGGCACTGTGTATTCCCCATGTCAGATATTAATAATCTGCAGTTTCTAGGGATAAGCTGCAGCGTCTGTTTTGAGTTCACAGCAGGGTAGTTGTAGATTAACATACATTTTGTATTTTTATTATGAAAGAGGTGTTTCTGAGAGGCTTGATTACGTCACGCTTTTACCATTGGCCTGTTAAAGCCAAGTCGATCTGTGCAGACAGTGTCTGATTGGCAGTATTTTTTTACATCTGCCTGCTGCTGTTGAAGGTCTGTTCATTTCAGACCTTAGTGTCAACATTGCTTTAATAGGCTGTATTAAGGCTGTGCAGCTTGAGTTTCTGTGTGCTCATGAAGTAAAAAAGTGGCACAGTGTTGGAATACACTAAAAGGATATTTGTGGTTTGTCATGCAGCTTCATAAAAAGCATGTAAACTGTTGAGCTCAGACTCTGATGGGGTCGCCTGCAGCTCAGCTCGTGGTGGGTTGTTGTTATTATAGAAAGTTGTAACAAGTTTTACGTTTTAACAGCCAATCAGCTTGCAGCAAAGTCAGCTGGGCAGGTCAGTAAGAAACTGCAAATGAGACCAAAAAATCTGAGGAATTTGACACATTTGGAGCAGAGCACTATCCAAACAACTACTACGAGACAGGAGAAGAAGAAGAGGGAATGTTTGGCTTTACTGTTGGAGCCCTTGGATTAAAATACAAAATATTGTTTTAGAAAATCAGTCTTAAATCTTGTTGTTTTTTAATTGTTATAAATATATGAATTAATGAAACGATAATCCTATCCTGTATATGGTAAATGGACTTGAGCTTGTGTAGAGCTTTTTCTAGTCTTCTGACTGCTCAAAGCGCTTTTACACCGCAGGTCACACCCACACATTCTCACCCATTTACACTCATTTACACTCTGATGGTAGAGGCTGCTATATACAGTGTCTACTAATCCCGTTCATACACATTCATACCCTGCTGCAGCCGAAGCAACTTGGGGTTGAGTATCTGGCACAAGGACACATCGGACATGTGGCTGCAGGACCTGGGGACCGAACCCCTGACCTTCTGGTTGAGAGATGACCAACTCTACCACTGAGCCACAGCCGCCCCAAATAATGTAATGGTCACCAAAAACATATCAAACAATCTATCATTCAAACCACCATCTTTTTTGTGTTAGTCTTCCAGCTTCTGTCCCCAGTTTTGTTTATTACAGCACTGCTCACATTTTTTTCTGTTGGTTGATTGGTCAGTGTCATATGACAATCACGTCAATATACACACATAGCCAACATTTACACAGTAACCAACACAGCCCTTTCTTTTAGCGGTTGCTCAACTTTGCAGCAGTCATTAGATTATAACAAAAGTTCACGGAAATGCAGAAGAATGCACACATACTACGCATTAGTTTGTCTGTGCCTTACAAACCTAAATATACATGCTAATCATATGTTTATTGTCAGGGTAGTGTGCAGCAGTGCAGTGGAAAACAAAGATTTTTACTCCTATCCAGGTAGACACGGTGAAATTCAGATTGTTCTTTGAGTCTGTAACATGTAATGAACAACCTAGGGGACACAGCCTTATTTGAAAAGCTGGCTAACAAAAGCCATAGTTCACGTCATGGTAAAACATTTAAGTTATTTAGAACATGGGGCTTTCAATGAAGTTGAAGACTTATTACAATAGACCTCGGGAACATTTATTTCAATTATTGGGCTTTATCAGTGCAAACAAAGACTTAGACAATACCTTCAAATATGATATGAAAGCAGTGTGGAAGCAGAGAGAATCACTCCCATGATACCCCGCGAGCCTCGACGTCATCTTTTGTTATTGTTTTGACTGAGAGCCCCCTAGCGGACGGATTTTACATACTGTACGTTTAAGTCCAATCAGCTGTTACTGTAAGCAGAGTGCTCACTTTGTGTCCCTTTGTGTCTGCCTTCATGCATTGACTTAAGTTTTTGTCTGTCTGTGAGCTCTGGCTTAACTGGACAAAAAATCCCCTATGTCCCCTGAGGGCTCTTGTAAATATTCGCCTCCATTATCCTCTTGAATTAGAATCTCAGATCCAGGGGCAGATGAATGATTTAGTCCAGTAATCACTTAATTGACAACACTCACTAAACAGACACTGACTTCAAATTTAGCTTTGATGACCGTCTGCCTTCACAGAGGCATGTTTGACTTGTTGCAAACTCGCTTCCGGTGACATTAAGCTAAGTGGGTATGTGTGGATGGAGAAGAAGGTGAACGGAGAGGGCATTAGAGGTAACTGTTAAAAAGATGCTTGACTTTTGATTAGAGATGCACCGATACTGATTCTGATATTTAGTTGTCACAATTAATACTGTTTTTGTTGTTGTTGGTTTTATATGTAAGGTTACACAAAAATTAAATATTTTAAACTGAAGTGCAAGAATTGTACTTTTTATCACATAGAAGGAGCTGTTCCATCTCGACTGTACATCTTGATGTAGATGATTTGTGGGCACTTGCAGTTCAGTGTGAATGTCTTCAAAGCACAAATACCCGACAGTCACCGACAGTCTGATATCAGATAACTTACGTCAATATCTGACCTGATGCGGATATTAGATCGGATCAGACCCGTCTCTACTTTCGATCACAAACTGTTAACAGAATCCAACATGGCCTCTTGGTTTTAAATATGAACGACCTGACTTCTCACTTCATTTTTTTTTTTACAGCTTAACATTCTAAACTTCAAACATTGTTTTGTCTCCATGACTAGTTTCAAGCCTTTTTTATACAGCACGATGTTCATTTTTGAAATATAAGCTCCATTTGACAGTAAATGGACACTAATGCAGGGTTTGCTATCTTGTTTGACAAAACTCTACCAAAGCTTTCTGTCGACCAGGAAAGAGATGTAGTACAATATGTGTCCAGCCTCTCGTTCAAATAGGCGAGGTAGAGTGATAATTATTTCACCTTTAGAAAAATAAATACACTCCTTGAAGTACAACTACTATTAGGTAACAAAATGTGAACATTCTAGTTGGCCCGATGTGGATTAGAAAGGACTTTGTGTACTGTTATCATTTTTGGAGTCTTGAGAATTTGTGTACAATGTAATGTTGGATTAACTGCCTTTTGTTATATATTATCAGTTCTGCCTCACTTTATAGCCTCTACTTTATCCTCAGTAGGAGCTTCCTCTAGCCTCCAGTTTTTATTCACACCCATCCTATTGTTTATCTTAATTGAGCCAGAGACACCACTATAAATCAGTGGGCCAGGCAGGATCTGGCCCAGACCCCTCCTATGAGTCAGTCTTGGCTCTCTGCTGGGAAAGTTGTTGAGCTCTCAGTGTTCTTATGTAAATGTTACTTAGTTGTATGCTTGCAAGGAAGCATTTAGAGTGCTGGTTATACAACATGTATGTGGCCATGTTTTGACGATGCATGACCATATACTTCAAATGCAGGGCTATGTGAGTAATCCTTCTCTCAATGTTTGATGCCTTAAGCCGTTTTAACATATGCTCTCCTGAAAATGTAAGGCAGGCTGCCCCATAAATCTTCCTTGAGTTGCTTGTCCATAAATGTGATCACAGGAGGCAGCACAGGACGTAAACAGAACGACGCAGAAATGGCGGACGAAGAAGCAGATTCCAACGCTATGATGACACTTTGGCCTTTTTCTAATGCTATGTGTAGTGGCACCTAATCACTGTCTCAATAAAACATCATAGACTGAACATACTGGTGACCAGAGAGCGTAATGAAGCACTTTCCTCACATGCACAGGGAGTTCTGACGACGGCACACCCCGACTTCACATAGATAATTTACGAGAGGGCTGGCAGGAAACATTCCAGATAAAGTTGGGGTGAATAATGTGTCTGTTTGGCTTCACTTATGCAACTCAACATGAACATTTCAGGAGAGTTTCAGGAGTTTTGTGTATACTATGTGGGAAAACACTATAATAAGATATATAGTAGGACATATAGTTACTCTGGGTGGCATCAAAGATGCATTCAAGATCTATATATAGCAACAAAAAACCTACACTTTGCTAGGGCATTACATTATATCATTATGGGCCATATGGTTGTGGTTTTTGGACAGCATACAGTGGTAGAAAAGAGCATAAGATGTCATGTTGTGAATTCAACCTTGTATTCTTGTAGTAGAAGTACTTCTATGTGGCATGTGGTTTATTTCATGGCACTCAAACTGAGTCAGGAGGACAGATAATGTCTGATCTGAATGAGGAAATGTAGGACAGCTTAGAGAAAGAAGTGCAGCTCTGGAGCCCTTCCATCCCAACCATGCCACATTCTGGGTCACAGCGTCTTACTTCACGTCAGACTTTTGGATAAAGAACACTTAGTACATTTTATGATTCTGGGCCATATGTATCATGTAAATCGTATTATTGTGTTTGCCATAATGAATCCATGAGTGCTGTTTCTTTACTTTTGCGGATGCGTTTACCCTCTCAGATGATGTTAAAGTACCCCTGCTTTCCCAGTACTCCATGTTTTCTGTTTTCCCATAGTCGCTGTCTATGTTTGGCTCACATCTCCTTTGCCCTGCCTCTCCTCTTTGTCTTTGTCCATTATGCGCTGTCAGCTTAGGGTTTCTCTCAGTTCACTTCTTATTTAGGTTAGAAGTACTCAAGTGTTGTGGCTTTCTCTTCTGCTAAGAGATAGGATGCAAAGGCTGCCTAACCTCCCTTTACACTTGATATTTTGTCTTTGGCC
Source organism: Tautogolabrus adspersus (assembly GCA_020745685.1). Lineage (NCBI taxonomy): Eukaryota > Metazoa > Chordata > Actinopteri > Labriformes > Labridae > Tautogolabrus > Tautogolabrus adspersus. The sequence continues at coordinate 12,720,358 of CM036539.1, forward strand.
TATTTACTGCTTATCAGAAACATTGTTTTGATTGTATGTGCAGGTTTATTTAAAACCTCGGTTAAACAGTTGAATGCTGGAGTTGGTCATTTTCTTTTAATCATTTTTAGTCAATGAGATTCTCTGACCTTCAAGTATCCAACAAAAACACCTAGTAAAAGGAAGCTTTTAAAAAATCATAACAAACTCTCAGAGAGACAAAACTTTTCTCTGCAAGTGTTTACTCCGACCTGTTTTATACATGAACTTATTGACCAGTCCTTAAATTTTATGGAGTTGTTCTAGTTTTTGGATTTGCTTCTTATCACACATCCCAGCTGTTTTTGTAATTGATGTTCTGTCTTTGGAAAGATTAAGAGGTATTCCAAGAAAAAAAAGTGAGAACATAAAGGGTTGTTGAAAGCAGCAGTCAAGCTTTAAACAAAACTGCATACAATATTTCAAGTACAGCCAATTAGAATCAAATCTAAATAAGAAGTTGGTTTGTTTGAAGAGTAACTTAACCCCCAGTCCCCCCAGTCCCCCCTTTTCAGCCTAAAACCTATGTATAGTGGTATTTAGTTTTATTGTTGATCAATTCGGGTTCAAATCTCAACATTTGAGGACACAGTATTTAAATCCCACATATTGTGTTAGAGCTCTGTGATTGACTGGCGAACAGTCCAGGGTGCACCCCACCTCTCGCCCTGGGATCAGCTCCAGCCCCCCCTGACCCTGAACAGGAAAAAAGCAGTATAGATAATGGATGGCAGGATATTTTGTTAGACATATGCACAACGACTCTCTTCTACAGTCTGAAACTTGGCTACTGCAATTGATTTATTCTATTTGCTGATCTGGAGGCAGGTGACGTATGTGGTGCCAGCTTTCATCAACAAACCGTTTTAAAAACTACGTCAACCGAATCAGCAAACTCCAATGGGGCTTGCCCAGAAATTTGGCAATTGTAAAGTGCTAAAACCGTGCCATTTGTTTTAAAAATGTTAAAGCCATAAAGCAGATGCACTTTAGCCGAAACTCTGAGCTTTAGTTCCCCTTAAATGGACACTGTACTGTCTCCTGTAATAAGAGTCACCTACTCCTCCTGGATTCACATCCTAGATGGGTATTTGTCTAGTGTTGTAGCTCTTTAAGAATACGATGGTGTGTGTTTGAGGATCGTTAGCCGTAATTGCTTCTGTGCTACTGTTGACTGAGTAAATACACTCTGAATGGAATCCTGTATCCTGAATACCCAAAATTTTAAGTGCTGTCACTTATACTGTTTCTTTCAATTACATTTTTTTCTCATGGACTGGATCTATGGTTAACTGCTCAATAGCTCTTTTGCCCCCTATCTCATTATTTGGATTCTAGGTGTAAATGACTGACAGTTGTGTGTGTGGGTGTGTGTGTCTTGTGTGTATGCAGGTGGCAAACAGACTGTGCATTGAGCCAGAGAGACGTTGGCAGCTCCCTCAGGACTGGGACCTGGTTGGTTAGAGCCACACCCTCCTTAGCACTGGCACAGTGGTGTGAAAAGGAGAAGATTGGGAAGGAGAGACATGAGGGCAGTTTGTCTGTTTGTCCTTTCAGAGTAAAAGTGAAACCTTACTCTAACCTTTATCTCTGCAGGTGAGACAGGCGGCTACAACAAAGGCCTCTGGATGCAGTGTCTCCTGTGGCTCAGGTGAAAGGTAAGCTGAGCTCTCACACGCTCGCCCTCTCTTTGATGTCTTAATAATGCATATGCTCGGGTAGATTGGCTATCTGTTTTAGCTTCATTTAAGAAAATGGTTTGCATCTGCCATTCAACTGTAACCGCCCAAGAATAAAGTTTACTTTGCAAACCTGTTTTCTCATAAGCATCAGTCTACTTTCAAAGTCTGACACAAATCAAAGAACATTTTTACCCAGTGTTGCCAGGGGCGATGACTCACTATTTTGAGCTGACAGAGAAATAGGACATGTCCTATCAGGTGTGTAGTGAATGAACTTCCTGTTTATGCCAATTTTAGTATGTTACACCTGCCTAATGAAGTACTTTGATCACAGTGCCTATTAGTGAAGTACATGTGTGACATTTTGATTACTTCTGCACATCCATGTCAGAAAATGTGCATCAGTGTTGCAGAGTTGAAGCAAAGTGCAGCATTGAAAGAAAATAAACTGTTTGGCAGATCTGAGATCAGTGCTTACAGGGTGTGTCAGATTCTTTTTGGTTAGAAGGGAGTACATGTTCGACAGTTGGCTACAGAATTATATTGCAGAGACACTCAAAGTCTTAAAACAGTCTGTTTGCTCAGAGGACATGTTGATCTTTCATACAGCGGCACAGAAAGTGCAATTACTAGTTACCATTTCTTTTTTCAGCCTCTCATTTTAAGTGCACTGTGTATTTTGGCCTGTCCTGGAAGGTTAATTGTATGAGGCTCTTTATGAATGTGGGTTAGTTGTATAAACAGATGTGGAGGCAGTCAGCTGTTTTACACATCTGTCCATTGGGCGTAAAGATGGAAACCATTACTACATTTGTAAATGTATCCCTCTTTCCTCACGAAAGAGATCCTTTTGGGTTGGTGGAATCGGATTGATGGAACTGGCACATATTTAACTCTCTAATTTGGAGTCTAGTAGCTGTGTTGTGGTTGTCAGTGAAACATTTGGCTTTGCTGTTTTGTACAGCCCTCAGATGGGAGCAGACTGTTTGTAGTCAGGAAAAATAAAACCCACTTGCCCGTTCATATCAGTCAGGAAGTGTTTTGACTTAGCCTTGCCCAAGCTGTTTATCTTGGCATGGGATTGCAGCACAGATGTATGAGATTTAACAGCAAATTACACATTAACTAGAATAAAAGGTCTCAACCTGTATGTGGCTGTGCAAACACAAAGTAATCTTGTGGTTTTTTTTTATATGACTGTCTAAAAAGCCCCTAAAATTCCAGCTTTCTTAGAGACTATGTTGAGATGAAAAGATAAGTACTTTGTAGTTAACATTTCTGTTAAATCACTGCCTGGTTACATACAGTAGTTCCCTTATTGTTCTGCTTTTTATTGATAAAGCTTCGAATTGAGAAAACTATGAAGTGGCTATTACTGTGGCTGGCTCAAAATGGTCATATTCCATATTTAATATTTCAACCTACTCGATTTGAACTTTCTTTTTTCTTGTTAATGAAGGAGTTCTAAAGCCAGATGAAGTACGTTGTAACTACATTTTGTCACCTGAATGGAGGCTACTCTCATGTCCTGGCAACTCTTCTCCTTTGTTACAATGCTTCACAGACATAGCTCTTTCATTTTTTTCCAATGGAATAACTGATTCCGCACATACAGCTGCAAAGTCTTCAACGAAATCACGTCTTGCTTTTGCCGATGTGTTTGCACGTGGGAGACTTTGCTGAAGTGATGAGTTTTTGATTGAAGTATTCTTACAAGTCAATTGTATGCTGGCAAAACGTACAAGAAAGTCACAACAGGTCACCTACAGACAGGCTGACAGGAGCTGCAGCAGCCAAAACACGGTAGAGACTCTTGTGGTAGTTTTTATCTGTCCATTTAGCTCTGGTACTGTTAAAGACACTTCGATTGTTACGGAAACCGTAGATTTGTATTATAAATCACACCCAAATTTCAGCAAATTCCACAGTTTTCCACGTGTTGCAGTTGATTTCATATTCATTGTCATAATGTCTTAATTCAGTCCTTGTTTTTAGCATTGCAGAAATCATAGGGCCATAGAGTTCTGCGAAATACAGACCTTGATAGAATCCTTAAAGATAGACTCAGTAGCTCTTCTCTTAAAAAAAAAAAAAAAAAAAAAGACTTATACAAAGGTTTGCCTCTCAATCATCACTTATGGGCCTCCATACATTTGAGGCGGTGACTATGTCTGCAGAGACCCTGTCCTCTGCCTGTATTTTGATGTCTTCTTTGACACTGAATTTTTCTGGGTGGCGAGCTGGTGTGTTTCCCCCAGCCAATGACAGTGCGCAGGCAATTTTAGGAGTGGATACGATTGACACGATTCAAACTGTCGAATATGACGGACGTGGTTGTAACGGCAAAGAATAGAAAATATAGTCATAATGAGGTGAAAAGCCACGCGGATAAATCTTGACTCCTAACGAGGGTGAACCTTTGATTGGCTTTTACCCGCAGATGCGAAGTAGGCAGTTGCCAAACACCCGTGGTTAGCTTGTATCAGAGAGCGCTAGCTTGCTGTGTAGGTAAAAGCAGTAAACGCACACACTACATCCTGCAGTGATTGTGCACTTCTGGGGACAAGGGGCCAATTTAAATGTTGTACAAGCTGCTATGAACATTTCTACTGACTCCACCTTTAAAGGTCACATTTATGTCTTTCTCTGTTTGTCACTCGTCTGGTGGATTTTCTCTTCGTACATCAAGGTCTGAATGCAGTGATATTTGATGAGTCATGACCTATTCACCTATTTATAAATTGTTGTGTATCGTGATGGTCTATATTGTTTGTTTTGTGTATGAATTGACCAGGGGCCTGTACTACGAGTTAAGCGAGTTAAACAGACCCAGGGTATCTTTGGGTGATCTGGCTTCACTAACCCTAACATAAGAGATCGTGCTTAACAGTCCTACGAAGCTGGTTATCAACCTGATAGGTAAACCCAGAGTTTCAGAGAGCGCGTTCACATAAAAGGGCGGAGTTAGCTTAATTTAACCTATCACAATCATAACTGCGTCTGCTGTCAGCAGATCGTCACATCTACAAACTCTGATCAAACTATATCAACACTATAAATACGTTTAAGACAAACAGGCTCCCAAAGACTAAAGTTACACAGCTGCAGCAACAAATGGCATAAAAACAGAAAAATCGGCGAGTATTAACGTCCAAACTGCGGCTTATTATATTTGTTCCATGGTTAGTTCACCTTAGAACTGACCATAATAACTCCTGTTTTTTCTCTGAACTGAATGTGTTGCTCTGACTCTTTCATGTGGCGAGTAGCCTATAACAGTTTGAGAAGTTATATTTCAGCTGCAGCTCTGACGATCACAAACAGAGCGGCATGGAGACATTAAAAAATTAATATTAAGATATAATTCAAAGTCATAAGAAGCTATTCGTAATTGTGCATCTTAAAAAGACAACTAAAATGCTCCGGCGCCTTTTCAGTCTCTGTTGAAGGATGAAGGACGATATATATCAGTGAAAAATAATCATTACCTTAACGGACTATAATGTAAAATCATACGGGACACATGAAGTGTCCTCCCCCTCTCCATCAGCTCCGGGAGCTCCACGATCAAAAGATCTGATTGGTCAGTGGGCGGAGATTTTCACAGGTTGATCTCCGATCTCCAACATAACCTGCATCGGAGCAGGTTAGGCGTGCAGCGTAAGTTACCGTGGCGATATACCCAGGTAAGAAGTGAACGACCCTCGTAGGACTGAAAACCCAGGGTTAACCCTGAAGTTACCTTGCTAACCCCAAATCCTGCTTTGTAGTACAGGCCCCAGGAGGCACATGTGTTTCCCTCCTGGGGATTAATGAAGTTTGTTTAAGATTGTGGTTAATTTTATCTAGCTGTTCTTTCTTTGTTTATAGGATTAACAATTAAAATAGTTATATGGTGTTAGTGTTGAAAGCTTACTGCACTCCTTTCCACACTTGACTTCTATTGCCTTTCATTTTACCAACACATTGATTGATTCATCATCCTTTTAAATCAAAGGTTTAAAGTGCTGCGAGAAGAATAGGACAGGGCAAGGAAATGGACAAGGAATTATTTTAGGCTTATATTTTTCCTTACTGCTAGCATGAAGCCAGTTCTAGTCATTCATTGAGGGCCTGACATTTATTTAAGGACTCTAAAGGAAAAGTAAGGCTTAATTGGATGCTAAGCAGAATACATTTAGAGTAGTGCAGAAATGCTAAGTAGCTTCACTTGGTATTGTAGAGTTGCATTCAGAGAAAATGGAGTAGCTAGCAATCCCTTTTAAACAGTCAAGTTTGTATTATTGGATCAACACTGGGGTAGCCAGTGTGAGATCAACGTCTGTTTATTTTGTTCCTGATGGTTGCTAAGAGCCCTTATTGATCTCTGTGTTGGACCTGAGACTCTCCCTGTGTATTACTGACACATTGAAATGAATCTGGACTTCTAAAACAGCAAAAGGACACACTACCATGGAAATGTAGATCCCCATTTTATAAGGATGAATTGTCATTGAGATACAAAAGCTTGGCAAATAGAGTGTCACACTGTGTGCATGAGTTAATACCACTGGACGGTGGCAGTGGAAGAATGCATTACAAAATTGTGGTGTACTTAAAAAAGAAAAGACAGAAATATATGGTGGTTATGTGTAAATACATGGGGTATATGTGTAGAGCATTTGACCCCCTTTAGTTTGCCTGGAACATGGAGTAATCTCTGGAGAGTTGTCTTGTAAAAATCGAGATTCTTCTCTTCTAAGATTTAAAATCGATTCATAATTTCCAAAAATCGATTTTATTTTAATTTTTTTTTTTTTTTTTTTTGGGGGGGGGGGGCTAATCAGTCACTCCCTGCTCTTTAAATCAGTAGAATGCCAAATAGAGCAACAAGAAATTCATCCAGTCTCAGAGATGACTTGAGTAGATCTTGAAGTATGGACTAATTCAAAAATAGACTTTGACTCCATGGATCCATGAATCCAGAATCGTTTTGAATCGAAAATCGATTCTGAATGGAATCGTTTCCCCAAGAATCGAAATCGAATCGAATCGTGAGACACCCAAAGATTCCCAGCCCAAGAGGCTTCATTAAACAGTTTTTTTAATCACATCATCTCTGGGTGTTGGACGTGTACAGTAAGTGACGAGAATTAGCTTCTTTAATCTGAACAGGTATATGAGTGGATCACAGTGGCTGTTCAGTCATCAGATCTTAAAGTCCTGCCTCATCAGATTACATTAATGTAGGTCTTGGGCTGGCTTGTGACACGACTATCAAGTGACTGCTTTGACAAAAGGCAGAACCTGTATTCTTAGCAAGTTGACCCAGTTACCTCTCATTCAGTGTTTCACAAATCATGAGCTGCTTCAGCAGTATCCTTTCATCTCAGGTTTGAGGGCAGCCTGAAGTCCCAACACTGATTGGTCAGCCAACATTTTTTTGTGGCATTTCACTGATAAGAGAAGCTTTGAGTATTGTCTTTAATGGTGTGTGACATTGGGTAGTCCCTTAAACGCCTGCTTTGAGGTATTGACAAAGTGCTAGAGGCTCTCATGACTGAAGGTTAGCTTGATGTGTTGATGGAAGCTGACACCTTAAAGACAGTAAACAAAAAATGAACATTGTAAAAAAAAAAGGTAATGTTAAGATAAGTTTGCGAGTGATAGGATACATTTTTATGGAATGAAAATGTGTATTTAAAAGTTTTGTTAATGTTAGACCTTGTTGTACGTCTTAAGAATATTCTGAATGCTTTTGCTACAAATGTTTGCTTTCTGTAAACTGACGCTGAAAATAAACATCCTCTGCATCTATTAATAAAGGTGGGTGCTGAATGTGCCTCTGTGGATGTGTGATTGCTTTGACTGTGGCTCATTACAAAGCTCACTAGGAGCTCTCTGGTCTATTCCCTAGTCTATTTTTTCTCCTCCAGTTTGTTCATTCACAAAGTTCTATAGCTCCAGTAGAGGCCAAATTATAATTCCTGAAGTGAAAACTGAAGCTCTGCACCACAGTTTAGCTGACAAAGCAGTTTCTATATTTATAGTCGCAGTAATTCTTTATTCAGCTTTTACAATATACTGTCAGTGTTTTGTCCAACCGCCAGCTCAGGAGCCAATGGGAGGAGAAAGAGGAAGTTTCTGTTGCCAAGCGGAGATTTTATTGCAGAATGCATGACAAATAGACAAATGTACGTAGTTTTCACATTTCATATATGATCCATATTTTATTCAGCTTCGGCGGCTGGTCATTTCTTTAATGGTGTATTACAATCTGAGGGGGAGTCTGTAATGGGCTGCTACCCTCGGCCTCCCACTGGGCTGCTCTTTATTTAAGCATCATTAATTTAAGTCATCTATCCGATACCTTGGCATTCAACGTACCCTGCTTAATGACCCTCCTTCTGTCCAGTTGGAGTAGTCAGCCTCCAGGTCTCTGCTTCCAGACATCTTCCTCCCGGCCTCTCACACCTCCTCTGTCTCCAGCAGACAGAACAGAGATCCCTGGAGAGACTGCACTTTGCCCAACCCTTCCCCTGCTCTGCCTTAATCAGACACAGCCTCATTATCTGCTCCCTTTTCTGTATCTACTTCTTTGTCCAAGCATCCTCCACAGCTTATTAGTTCCTTTTCTGCCACAGAGGTGTGCAGCTCTATAAAAAGGCCTTGTCATAATGTAATAAGGCCCTTAGACTGCTGCAGGAACTTGAAGTAGAGCAGAGAAAAACCCATTTGCATAGCCTTTAAATATAATTCATGGTGCAATTTGAAAAGTAAAATAGGCTGATTTAGTCCTTTTCTATATCTTGACTTTTCTTCTTTGAAATGATTGAGTGGCATTGTAGAGCTGAACATATAGATAATGATTGATACATATTCACATTATTTAAAAACTGCTCTTTTAACATCTTGACACAATTAAGTGCAACGATTTTGTTGCTTGAACCTTCATGTAATCCTGAAAGATTTTCTCATAGCCCCTCTTTAAGCAAAATCCTGCTGCGCTCTCACACAGGTACAGACTGGAGAGTAATGTTGTTTAAACAAATAGCTGTGGTCTCCTGCATCTTCCTTCCTTTCAAAGGGGGACTTATTTGGACAGAGAAAATGTTACTCCTGTTCCTCTCCCATCCAGATCCTCCTTGCCAGGCAGGAGATTCAGCTCATCAGCTTAAGCGAGGTACACACTACAAGATAATCGGGACAATTTTAGGCCCGATTCCCCCCTTCCGACCAAAGTCAGCAAAGGCCCGGTTATTTGATGGATCCAAAGATTATCTTGCCAGATTCTCCCGTGGTGTAAGGTGTGTTAAGAGTGATTTTAACCTCCCCGACCTACTCTGAAAACGATCAGGGCCGCCCTGATTTGAAATGGTAAATATTAAAAGTGTTTCTATATTTACGCTCAGAGATCCCGTTGTGTGGGGAGAAACCCGAGGACGGCCTAGATAAAGACGAGGGCAATAAGAATTTAAAAGAAGAGTAAAAAAAACAATTTTAAAGAGGCAAAATTTGCAAACTATGACTGGAAAATCTACAAAACTGAAGATGGCACATGAAGTAAACACAACGGAACATGCTATGGGATATGGTGGTGTTCAAAGACTGGGATTTTTTTTTTTAACAGACTCCGACAATGTCCAGTTAGAAAAACTCATTCAGGTGCTGCTCTGTTCACCTTGTCTCACCTCACCGTCAGGGGAACTGTTCATGTTAGTGATGAAGGCTAGTAAAGAGTTCACTATTGCTATGGCAACAGCTCTGCAAACTCCAACAGACTATTTGTTTGGCGGAAGAAATAAATCAATTAAAAAAAACAAAAAGTTAGTTTGAAATGATTGATTTCCTAAGTAAGCATCCGTGTAGTAACTGGGATAATGTATGAGACATTAAGACCCCTGGGCTGGTGGTCCTGTCTCCCCCTGTTGGAGTTCCATTCTGCAAAATAACCCAAACACTTTTCATCATCCCTTACTTACTTACTTAAGTTAATAATGATTTATCTATGTATTTTTTAAAGATAAATTTGCAGCTTTTAATGGCTTTATTGTAGAGGAAGACATTTCTAAGAGTAGGAAATGAGGAATGACGAGCAGGAAAGTACCGAGGGTCAGCGTTGAACACGAGCTGTCCGCTTCCAGGACTATATCCTCTGTCATATTTTTATATAGATATTTTTTTAATATCATAATGTTTAAGAACAGCCCTACTTTATATCAATCATATTTACTTCACCACAACAATCACTCTAGTATGAGTACTAGATGAATCATGAGAAGACATTAAAAATGCCTGATTGATAGCTGCAGCCTATCATCTTTGTTGACATTCATTTCCAGAGCATCTTGAATCCTCTTCTTCTGCGGTCTCTGACTTGTTTGAAGTCTGAGGCAGTGCGTTCGGATTGTCATGCAGCAAGTTCTTTCACATGTTTCAGTGTCAGCTTCACTCCTCTGACACTGTGATGATCTTAAATGGTGTTACTCTGCTGCTATGCAAGCTCTCTCCTTTATATAGTTTATATATATAATGGTTCAAAGTGTTTGTTGTTATATTTTGGCCTCAAGAGTCCATCACCACCACCAGATTTTTTTTTTAAATTTATTTTAGTTAATTAATTTGTTCACATATTTATTTTCATGTATTGGTTTCTTATTAAAAGCATGTGATGCAGATGTTTTCAAATCGTTGACTACTTGTGTTGTTTAATAATTGTGATCTCACTATCAGTCACAGTTATTGTTGTTATGATTTGTGCCACAATCGAGCAGTGCGATTGTGAGTATGTGTCTGGATGATGACACATTTTAATTTTAATTTAAGGGGCAATGCTTGGCACCACTGCACTCGGCTCAGCCTGGCTCGGCCTGCCTAAGGATTGTTGTCACACATAGCCCCCCCCCCCCCCCCCCCCGGCCTTGATCCAACCATATAGACAGCCAGCTGGCTCGATCTTTTTACCAGGTCAAACATGGCCCCAGTGTTGAACATCTGACAACAGTAGAGGTTTAAGATGTGAAGTTATCATTTGGAATGTAAACTTTGACGGGTTTCTGGGGGAGCTAAAGGGCTCTACTTTTCACTAAAAAGAATAATACAATACATGGCGCCTGTACAGTACAAAGATAGATATAATTGAAATAAATACAAACTACAGTTCTTCCTTGTAGATTTCAGGCTGTGACACAGTGAGGCCAGATGTTTTGTTTAATGTGTTAATGAGTATCAGGAGGAAGTAGAGGGCTCAAAGTAGAGACATGGTTCTGCAGAGTTCACACACAAACCCACAATCTGTGCAGCGAGAGGGATACACTCAGAGTTCCCTTTTGATTAACACCATTTCTTTGGATCTATCTTTGTGTTTTTTTGTAACCAAGTCTGTGTCATCTTTGCAACCCTACATGGAATCCTCAACCTAAACCACAATCTGACCTTATTTGCCAGCTCCCCGTGGGTTCTCTTGGTCTCATTTACAGACTATGTTTATCCCTTTTTTGCCCCTCTTCCTGGCAAAAGTTCTAGTTTTTCAGAGACTTACTGTGTGTGCGACATGAAGTTAAGTGTCAGTTAAAACATCCTGCCCAGTTAACAAAATCTATAGACCCCTGTGCCTTCCCTCACATCACTGCTGAGCAAGGACTTTAAACAACTGTGACAACTTCCTTCACTCCATACATAATACAGGCAGAGAGGGGCATGCTGGGTAGAACAGGGTGTAGTCACAGTCGTGTACCCCAGTCGTGGACCAGCCTAGCCCCCCACACAACAAAAAGGCTTTTCTATTTTAAGAAAGATCAAAGGGGAAGTCTGTCTGGAAGGCATTTTCTCCATGTGAGCTCCTCAAAATAAACCTGCATCCCCCGCAAGCCTCCGAATAGAAGAACTAAACCACACATCCTCCCACAGTGTCACTGAATTAGCCCTCTGTGTCTCCCTTTTCAAAACTCAAACACACTAATTCAGACTCAGTTCTTTGTTAGTTAATGGTTTTTATTTTTGTGTAAATCAAATGCTGAAGATTTTAGTCTGCAGTAGTGGGTTTGTTTGAAAGGATACCTCTATACATTAGTCAAGGCAGCAGTTGTTACAGCTTGATGAAGCTTTGACTCGCAGTTCAAATATTTGTTTTGCTTCAGCATAAAGCATGAGCTCTGACTGACGTAGGGTCAGTGTAATTAAAAATGATAAGTTTGACTGGTTTAGCTTTACTGTCTTGGCCTCATGTCTGGTTCAATGGTGTATGCTAGTAGTGTACATTGTGTATTTAAAACGTATTTTTGATGCCTCGGATAACAGTTACAGATTATGTTTTGAAGCAGTGGTTTTGAATTGTTTGTCACATTTCTGCTGATGATAATGTCTGTGTCTAAAAGATCCTACTTACCCCCTTTTTTAATACTTTCTAGCAATAATTTGTGCCTCAGTACATTAAAAATGACAAGATGTTAAGGATGAAAATGATCTTTGAAAAATGCTGCAGCCGCTGTGAAAAGGCAGAGGTAAAAATGCACTACGAGCACATTAAAGGACTAATGTCTGAACATCGTGCTCGTGTATGCATGGCTCCGCCCTCTCCTTTTTAACCATTTCAATAACAAGTGTTCTGTCTGCTATATGATGTTGCAGTGTTCCTTGCTGTGGTACTTACTGTACAATGTGGCAGCCTATTGGTGTAAATCTAGGTCATATGGCCGTCCATTAGTCTTGTCGTCGCTGAAGACTGGGGTTAACAGGGTTGGGGGTGCTGAAGGGAGCACAGATGGAAAGATGCAGAGAGTGTCTGGACTTAATCGCTGCCATCATATTAGCAACAGCTGGCTTCATGCTGGCTGTAACACTCTCGCACATAAGCTTAGTACATACTGCAGTAAGCACATATAGGCACACACACACACACACGGATACAAGATGGAGGTAGAATACAGATGTTGTTGTTTTTAATACGACATAAATGGTATACATCTTTGTCCACCATTCAACCTTTTTTTGAAATGATTATTATTAACATTTGTATCATTTGTTATGTTGTGGTTAACTGTCATACATAATGTTAAACATGTTGGGTAGGGGTTTACGACGTTTCTTTATTCTTTTGATTATAATCAATATTAGGTATAAAGGTATAAATATGTTCAGTACATCAGAGAGAAAGTGTGTCATCGTGTTTTCTGTGGCCTCAGCACTTTCAAAACCTCAAACTCATGATGAAAGAAGTCACCCAGCCAACAGTTTGGTGGCACAGTAAAATGTAGAGAATTGCATTAGTCAGGGCAGAACTTGTTGAATTATTAATATGCATAATATTATCCTATACAGCTCCTGGCAGTGCAGCAACGAATGACAGTATGTTGGTTTAAGATTTGTAACAGACCCTTCTCAAGCATTGTGTATTACAGATTACTTTAATCCATCCCCATTGTTGCAGACCGCAGGCATGGGGGTGTGGGGGGGGTCCTCACTAAAATAAATGTCTCACAATAAATGGGTCAACGCAACATGACATGTTTTATCTCTCTTCCTCTTCTGAAGAAACCTTCAAACTGTCTTTACTTCTGTTATCTGCTAATTTTAGCTACGTAGCTAGTGACAAATCAATCATAGCTCAAATGCAAAATGGATTTGTCTGGTCTGAACTGACCTTTTGCTGTGTCAGGCTGAAGGCCTCTTCAACATGGCTGTGTGTGTGTTTGTGTGTACAGCTGCAGGGAGTTGGGGGAATGACAGCGGGGACAGAGGGTGAAGGGCCAGCATGAGTGCTAAATCAGGGAACTTAAACACCGTTTGACATTTTCTGCTGTAAATAGCAGAAGTGTTGACATATCGGGGGAAGCTGTACGATTACTGGGCATTGTCTGACTCTATATAAACATTCTTTACAGTCTGAACATAACTGGGAAAAAGAGACAATATGTCACTGCTGATATAAAATAGTGCTAAATACACAGACTCAGTCTGGTTACACGGCTTAGTCTCACTGGTTATAATCTCTGTTGTTTAAGATAATCAACCAGAAAGTGATCATACCCACATCTTTCTGACAGGCCCACTATAAACTGTGATTTGATTGTAGTGAAAAAAGTACTAATAACAATACACCTACAGTAGCTGCTAAAGGGTGCATCAAGACTGCTGATCAGAGCACTATTTCCATTGTGATTGTTTTCCTTTCAATAACTCTGTGATAAAAAGGAAATAGTGTGAATGACCGAGCTACTTCAAAAACCCTGCATCATACCATGTTATGTATCCTTCTGTTCCATGTGTGCAAAGAATGTGTATATTTGTGCACTCAGTGAAACGAGTAAACTGTCTCTCTGCTACATTCAGTGCTTTGAACCGAATTCAGAGAGTCCATATGTATAATGTAAACCAGTAAGTAAATAATGACCTCTCTGCATACTGGAGGATATCTGCAGTTAAGATGTGTGTCCCTGAGGGAGGCAGAGATTTATCCCAGCTAAATCAGCATACAGTATGTATTTAACTTAATAAAGGTAAAAACATGTCAGAATGCTCCCTTGCAGTGAACTCCCTCTGTTTTCCTTCCAGTTGGTGTAATGATTGCTAAAAACAAGCATGCCCCACGTGACAGCAAGACGAGTGCCTTCACCCCAACAAGGTAACTGTGGGTCAGACGTTTTGTTGATGTTGTATCTGCCCCTCTTCTCATAGTTTAAGGTTAATGTATAACGCAGGAATGTGTGTTATTGACCGGCTTTACTGTTATCTGCTCCACAACAAGGTCCTATCACTGGTAAATATTAGCCTAACGCCTGTGTAGCATGACTGTGGTGAGATGGAGTTATTGTAAACCTAGCCTTGCATACTGTAGGTGCTGTGTATATTGAGTTGTGGGAGTTGTGCATGTCAAGTTTGTTGTTATAGTAGGTCAGTAAAAGGGTAGAAAACGGCATAGAGCAAGCACTGTGTGCTTTGTCTCACCTTGTTCTCATGGATACAATTATCTCACATTTCTCAATTAGAAATTGAAAACTGATTTTACTCATTTAAACTAGAATGAAAGTCCTTGTATTTCTGTTTCTCCTAGTCACTTTTGAATTGACTTTGAATTGGAATATCAGTATTTATCGCCTGATCATAGAGAAACATGAGTTGTGATAGGCTACTAAAGAAGAAAGAAAAAAGTAACATACAAAAGCAGTTCTGATGAAACTACCTGTTCAGTGGTTCTACATGAATGTGCTGACAATGTAAAGGCCTGTATCAACAATAAGCAGCAGCAGGAGAAAAGCCCCCATTCACTGTTTATGCCTCCTTTTCACAAACTAATGTCTTTTTTACAACAAAGACCTTCAACATTTCTGGGATCTAGCTGAAGAATGAGAATAGTAAAAAGTGAAAACTTTTGTGATGTAAAACACAAGCTGAACAATCGCCCTCTGAGCATATTTATACTTTAAATCATGTAAATGATCATCTCACATCACATTCCCTATTTAACTCTCTACTTCATGCTGAAACCGTGACCTTTCATTTGAACTGAAACATTCTGATTTGGAATTGGGGATAATGACATGGCTAGTTAGCAAGCTAAGTTAGCAAGATATATACTACATATTGCAAAACCTTGAAACTGCAAACAGAGCGCTTACATTGATTTGGATCTTTATCAAGTGAACATCGTTTAAGACGACACTTTAGAGAGTCAACAATTGGGACAGTTTGTCCTTAACATCATTCTTCACTTTCTGAAAAAGATCATCTCATTTAGCATTGTACCTCACAGAAACCTTTTCACATTGGTTTGAACTTAAACGATTGATCGCCTCATTCCTAAATCAGACCGTCAAATGTGTGTTTGTGATTACTGCACAATGAATGCATCCTGCTTCGCCGCATGCTGAGAGTGGCCGGTCAAGACGAGCTTCTTCTCCCTCTCTTGCTGCTATAATATGGCCATGTGTCATTCTACTTTCAGTCTTGCAGCAACAAGGCACACACTGTCACGTATGCATATCCACACACTCATTTTCAACACTTGCGTCATCCACTTAGAAACACTACTGGAATGGCCTTCCTCAATGCTCAACTGACAGGCCCACACGCAGCACATTAAGTATGTGTGGATTTCACACCCATGCTAAGTCTAGACTGCGTAATATGCTCATGCACACAGCTCTCCTCCCAACCAATCCTGCCCTGCAGCTGTGAGAACCAGCTGTGGTTGGTTTGTCCTGTCAGTCAGGATGTCAGCTCACATCTTGACCCGCCCCAGGGCCCTGTACTGTAAATGGTATTAATTCTCTGCCTGCATTTGTCCCGGCACACTTTAGCAGCTCATTGTGTTCAGTGTTACGTAATGCTGAAGCATCATGCCCTTTCCATGCAGCATGCAACTAACTCAGGGTTCAGTACTGTTCTACACATGCACACATGCAATGCAGCAGTGGAATGTTATTTATAGAGCTGCTCTGCAAGGACGAATAAGGCTCCTTCTCGGGAAGAATGAAAATACCTTTTCACTCTCATATCTCAGTTTCTCAAAGCTGCCTGTTTGAAAGGACAAAGGAGCAGAGGGCAGGAGGGAGACGTGCACCGAAAGATCAGGAATGAAAAGGGAGTAAGGAGGTTGAAGGGATGAGTCACTGAGGCAGGGACGTAAACGGATGGAAGCAGGGAGTGGTGTGATGAGTATACGGATGTGAGTGTATTTGTTATATGTGCATATATATAGAAGGAGGGTACAGTTTGTTAAGTGCCAAGACTCCTCGAGCAATACATGTGCTGTTCAGCTTTAGGTTTTTAGCTTTGTCACATCCCAGAATGACATGTTGACACAGTGCACTTCGCTCATGCCCCAGTTGAATAATGTGGGAGAGTTCTAAGGATGAATCAGACTGTGAAAACACTATGAATGAATTTTATGTAACACGCTGTTCTTGGAGGTTGTAATGAAGGGCTTGTAGGCGAGACTGCTCCGTAGGCTGGGAGTCAGAGGGTCTTCTTGTCTACTGTATGTGTGCGTGCACTGAAGGGACATGAATGGGATTATACTGATCTGAGCATAGCACCGTGTGGTCGTCCAGACAGACCCAGGTGGTAACAGCTACGCTCCATTTACCTCAGTGTTATACAGTCAGCTCTAATTTGCTATGATCAGTTCACCAGCCGTTTGAACAAGCACAACGATCCGTCTGGAAACAGCAGTGACCTTAGGCAGTTCTTAATAACATGCTATTAATAGTTTGGTACTTGTCAATACTTACAGAGCTCAGTAGAGGGAAAAAACAGTGTAAGAGGGAGGAGAAAACAGGCACAGTGAGACTAAGTGCTGCTTTGTGTCTCCCTCTAAAAAAGAAGAAAAACGCGTCTTTCAAGAAAAGCACAAAGATTCACAGGAGATAAAAAGTCTTGACACATTTATGTTCCTATACTTGCAGATTTGCATACTGTGTGTGCTATATGTCGTATTGTACAGTATGTGTCTGCTTGCTTCCGTCTTGTTTATGCAGGCATTGTGGGCTTAAAATATGACTAATTCCCTCACAGCTGGAAATAAACAATAGCACAATAACAACATGAGGCTGCAGAGGCACAGCTTTATCCTTCACAAATCTGCAATAGCTACATTTGTCCCTGGTTGTGTGCTTGAGATGTGCATCTCATTAGTAGTTTGGAACATCGTGAATATCATAGGAATGAACCTGAAGCAACATTAATGCAGGCAGACTGGGAGGATGGAGGAGTCGTGCTAATGGTGGTGTGGGTGATATGGACAGTGGGTCTCAGTGGGCGGAGTGACTGAATTGGTTGGAGTCACACATTAACTGACAATGTGCAGTCTCAACTGCTTGACACTGCCATGCACAGTTCTATAATATGTGGACAGGCTCACAAGTCCAGGACAGTCAGTCTTTGTTGGTGTTAGGAGGGGAAAGATGGAGGTCCAGACAAACAGATAGATCTGCACTGAGAGAGGGATTGAGAGTCAGTGACACAGTTAGAAACAATAAAAAAGATCATATTTTCAAGACAGGATCATTTCCGATTTTTTGAAACCTAAATAAAGCAAATCCATGCAGGAAGAAATCTTTTAATTAGTTTTTTTAATGAGAATAATCTTTTGTATCTATTTCTCTTTTCCCTCCCTTCTTTCCAAATCTCCCCTCCTCTTCTTTCCTCCCTCTCCACTCCTCCCCCTGCAGAGGACGAGCAGGTTGTCACGATGAAGGAGGAAAATCTGTTCCAGCGGAGGTTTTCTCTCTGCCCTAATGCCACCTCCCCTCCCAAAATTGACCCCCGCTCCCTCACCCGGAATCTGTCTTATGGAGGAGACAATGACCTCTACAACCTCAGCCCAGGTAAAAGGCCGAGAGGTCCAAACGGACAAATGAAATGTATAAATGACAGAACTTTATATTTAATTGACGTGTGCTATTTGATTCCTGTCACTGATATGATGGCATACTGACATACAAGCTGCTGCTTAAAGGCTGCTTTTGGAGCTACCATGCTTTAATTGTTTGTCATCAGGTTTATCCACAGAGTACATTTGTATGTGACTTAAGTGTTGTGGGTTCCCACCAGGCAGTGACACAGACAGGAACAGCCTCTCCATGCTGAGTAATGAACTTAGTCCTGCCCAATCACCAGGCAGCAAGGTAAGAACCCGGCTCCTGATAGTGCAGCTCTTCAACTATTCACTGTAACCTCCTATTGAAATGAGCAGACCACTCTTGCGTTGACATTTTTTTTTCTTCTGGAAAATAAGCCCTTTATGATAAAAGTGATAATGAAAAGCTGTGGAAACCTGGGCCATGGTGGGAACTGTGCATCAGTGAAAAACACCTTTTTATTCAATAACCCAGATGTGCATTGTCCTGGTTCTGCCGATCTTGTCTCTGTTATACGAGTCCCAAAAATCTCCTCCATGTCCAAGTGATGGGTGTGAGAAGTGGTCAGATACTGTTTCCAACAGCAACTGGATAATCTCATCTTGTCTTGTCTCCTCTGTGCTCTTGCTTTGCCTTATGCTGCAATATCGCCTATTAAAATGTGAAATCATTTGCAGGCGCAGCCGCTTCTGTGACCCTTTGTCCTTCCCTACATCCTGAAAGCTCTTAAGGGACAATAGGACACAAAGCACAGTCTTAAACAAGCATGTTGTCATTCATACAAGGTTGAAATAATGTGCTAAGCTTTAAGAGAATAGACCAGACTAATCCTAATTCATTTTAATTCATTCAGTTTTAATTATTTTTGGCTCAGTTCATACCAACTAGTGGCTATGTAATAACATGTAACAGAGAAATAACTACATAATCAAGCTCCGAGACGCTTATCTCTACTCACAGATTTGTGAAGACCATCAAACAGTCGATCTCATTCACTGTCTAATCAAGGAAGCTGGTGGGTTTGTGGTCACAACAGCACATCTGCAGGTCTGTCAGGTTGCCCTGCTGATTGAAAGGACCACCCCCCAGCTTCATTCATACTTGTGCTTGATTAGATCTGCTTAAAAGGGAACACTGTAATAATGCAGTGTCCAAAATACAAACACTCACAGCTCACTCTGTGTTGTTCTTCTTTTTCGGATGTAATATCCCAAAATATTGTTTCAAACGCTTTAGTGATCTCTCTCTTCTTCTACATAAGTTGTAACAGTGTTTGTCTTGAGTTAAATCTTCTCCACTTATCCCTCGCTGACTGTCTCCTGTCCCCCTCCCTCCCTCCCTCCCTCCCTCCTCCAGTCTGAGTCCAGGATGTTTAATGGTGTTGAGAAGGACTGCCCCTCCCCAACAGAGAAGCTGGCCAGGAAGGAATCTCTTAAGGTACACACACACACCCTCCTCACATGACTAAATATTGAGCATTATTATGCAGTTGGATGAAGTCCTTTTTCTTTTCAGTATCTCTGTCATCGTAAGCTCTGTGAGTTTTTAAATGTGTTCCATTTTGTGTTTCTATGTCATCCGCACTGAATCTTGTTAGTGATAATAAAAGACAGCGGTGTGCCAACATGACTGTAAGCGTTTGTTTTACTCTGCTTCCACCTAGTGTTGGTCCTCTTAGATCAGTAATCTGACCTGTAAGTGATGACTCATTCATGTGTTGTTGTTTCAGGTCCAAAAGCAAAATTACAGACAAGAGAAGAAACGTGCAGCTAAGGAACTGTTCACTGCACTGAAGGACCCCAGTGTTGTCATCATGTCCAACTGGCTAAAGGTGTGAACAGCTTCTATAGAAAGATTGACTACATTCACGATGGGATATTGATGTCTTATAAGATATTCTGACTTTAATCATGTTACACAAAGTTGTTCAAAGTTTCAATTTACATGTCAATCATGTAGTTTCTTCTGATGTGTTGCTTTTTAAAAAAAAAGGGTGGGGTGGGGGGGGTTTGCATGTGGCTAGTTTGCACCCCATGTAAAGAGGCTCCAGTCCTTAAAAAAATAAAATAATAAACTTTCTAGTGATGTTTTGATACTATTTGATCTCCTCCCTCTTCCTTCTGTAGATCCGTGGCTCTTTAAAGAGCTGGACCAAGCTGTGGTGTGCCCTGAGGCCTGGAGTTCTTTTGATCTATAAGACCCCTAAAACAGACCACTGGGTGGGCACCATCCTTCTCAGCGCATGCAAGCTGATTGAAAGACCGTCAAAGAAGGACGGCTTCTGCTTCAAGCTCTACCACCCGCTGGACAAATCCATCTGGGCCGTCAAGGTCAGACATGTTTGCAGGCTTACTGGCTCTTAAACAAAAAAAACAGTGCTAACAAAAGATCCAGAGTTGTTCAGAGATAATAGTGAGAAGGTCTAAAAGTGATTCACTCAGTACTATAATAGATGAATAGTTACATTAAGAATAACAGTAAAACTGTTTTAGTTTAAAGCACGTGTGTCAAACTCGAGGCCTGTGGGTCGTACAATTTTATCCGGCTTGCAAGATTATAGCATATTTCTAGCATAACTGGCACTCCGGTATATAGCACACACACACTGATACTACAAATCCCAGAACGCACCGCAACGGCCAGCGCAAACACCAACCAGTCTCCACCGCTGTGTTCTCAACTGCACACTGTGCAGTTAAACTGAGCACACCTGACACTGAGTTCATACCATGATTTTCCGACTTGTTTCTCAGAAACTTTGTTTTGAACTGCTCAAATATCAGTTTGCAGTTTACATGCAAAGAGCCCCTGTACACATCCATATTGAGCTGATATAATAACTCTAATGTAATGGCACACTCAAGAAGTCTGTGGCTCCACAGCTCCCACACTTCATACTTGAAATAATGCCCCAACTCCGCCTACAATCTGCTCGAATAATCTGCATGTTTGGAAGCACGTACATATGTGAGCATGATGAAGGTGAGCAGAACCTCACACAGGTGCCTCTCACTGAAGCACTCTCTTCATCCTGACAGTTTTCACTTCTGAACATCTTTTCTCGCAGCCAAGATTAGATACCAAACATTTGGCTTCACTTAAATACATGTTGTTGTATTTTTCACTTTTTCCTCTAATCACAAAGTAGACACATCTCTCCATTTGATTTATATAATTAATATCCTCTGTTTGTTCTGAACTCTATAAAATGTCTTAGGAGCAGCAAAGTTCATTTTTACGTTTGTCATATTACCTCTGATGAACACATGGTCAATTTGAGTCTGTCTCTCGATAAATGTTGACCCTGTTTCGGCCTCAAGTAAGACCAAGGTTTTGATTTTAAACCTCCGGTAAATGAGTGTGACATCCTGGATTTGATTTGATTAATCCACTAGTAGACTATTCAGTGTTTAGTCATATTGATTTTGACAAAAACTGAGTCCAGCCCCCAATGAGGTCTCATTTGACACCCCCCCCCCCCTCTGCTTAATATGAATTTGACACTCCTGCTTATAGCAACAATCAATACAAACACTGAAATGCCCCTGTAGTCGTGGTTGTAAATCAGAATCAGAATCGGGTTTTATTGCCAAGTACATTTAAGTTTACAAGTTTAAATTGTAACTTTAGTGCCTTCTTTCAATGAATTATCCTGTGTAGGTCCACGATCCTCCTCCATTATGCTCACAGCCTTTGAGGGAGCCATTTGTTTTTGTTGGTACAACACGGTTAAAGTGGCATGAAGCGTGACTCACTGTGTTTTCCATATGCTCAGGGTCCCAAAGGAGAGAATGTTGGCTCCATCACGCAGCCTCTACCAAGCAACTACCTGATCTTCAGAGCAGCATCTGAGTCTGACGGTGAGGATTGTGTGTGCTTGTTTCAGTTACATGCTTGTGCCTTTAATGACTTATAAGATCGTTCCTTCCCTTCTCTAAAAATGTGTCTATCTCTCCAGGTCGGTGCTGGATGGATGCCCTGGAGCTGGCTCTCAGCTGCTCCAGCCTGTACAAGCTGACAGCTAAAGCAGGGAGAGAGGCAGATATCAGCACGACTTCAGAGTCGTCCCATATACTCCACCTGCTGCAGTCTACTGCCCTCACTGAAGCTGAGCTGTTACAGTAAGTGTTTCACTCGTGTGTCTGTCTACTCGGAGCCTCTCAGATATCAATTATCTCCAGCTCATTTGTATCAGCTTTTGTTCATTAATAATCAATGTCTTCCTGCCGGTTCACTCAAAAAGCTGTTGGCATTTACACCAAACACAATATGCTGTATTGCTTACGCAGAAGTCATAACATCCCAGATGGTAGATCTAAGAAAACTGT
This sequence comes from Tautogolabrus adspersus, assembly GCA_020745685.1. NCBI lineage: Eukaryota > Metazoa > Chordata > Actinopteri > Labriformes > Labridae > Tautogolabrus > Tautogolabrus adspersus. The sequence continues at coordinate 12,742,723 of CM036539.1, forward strand.
ACAGAACAGAATGACAGCCTAAAAACATTAAGTTCCAAAGTATACTTCTATTACATCCTGTCTTAACAGGCTTATCAGTTCAATAGTTTTCTATGTGAGTGTCGTAACAGCTCGCGAACGACACAGCACTAAGCAGTGTGATGGGACGCTGCAGTTTTTACCTCGACGTCCTTTTTACTGTTACTTGCGTATCATGGACAAGGAAGGAGGGCGCTCTACGAGGAACTGACCTTCGCTTTTCTCACTCAACAGAGCGTTTTAGCTTGTTTAACAAAGTGGAGATAATGATGCATGTATCCATATCAGCATTGATTGTTGTACTTCTACTTCTGTCAACACCAGAGAAAAACGTTTTCATTTTGTAAAAATACTTGACATAAACCAACCAGCCTCAGATGTAGCATTTCCAAGTAGCTGGCTCCAATTAGAAGACAAATGTTACTTTTAAATCCTAACAGCCTCTTTTCACATGCAGTCATACTTAATCATGGAAGTCATAAATACTGTTTATACGAACACAAAGAGCATCAGAGTCTGTCTCACATCAACACAAATACAGGGAAAGATCCTGCAATTATTTTTCATAACAAAGCCTTGAAAGTAACATTCACTCATTTTGTATCCATTTCCAACATCATCCTCAAAATAAATAAAAACCAACTTTCATCCTGTAAGTCTCTGTTGCACGACTGTCACTGACTGTGTCTGATCCTGCAGGAGGATGGCACTGAAGTCACTCCGCCTGTTGTAGCTTCTTAATAATCCCTCAAAAACCGATGTCCTCTCCTGCACGGGGATTTTAAATTCACCTTGACGGTGATAAAATTAGAACGTCATTGTTTTCACTTTGCTATTTTTGTATAGCTAAGCTTGTGACAATAATGCTGTATGTTTGCCTGCCTGCATGTTTGTGTACATGAGGAAGTGTGTGTGAGATGCATAGAAAGGGGTGTGTGTGTAATTCATAGACGTTTATAAATATATGGGAGAAGAATGACTCTTTTCTCCTGTCTTGTGCCTCTTGTGCATCATCATATTTTCATTTAAACATTTGAGCAAAAACAAACAAAAACAACAACTGGTTGTCATGTTTGCTCTATTGATTGTATTAAGCACTTACAGTATATCGTTCCATCAGGTTGGAAAAGCCTTTGAGAGAAGAGTCAAGGGCTGCAAGTTTAGCTCATTGAGTAGAGCAGACCCACCACATACAGAGGCCATGGTCCTCAACACATCTGTCCCCGGGTTGATGTCCAACCATCAGCCCTTTGCTGCATCTCTCCACATACTTCCTGTCTATCTGTATCAATCGTTACGGGTGCTACATTATAATATAGATTCTTAAATAGCAGCCTGATCTTTGACAATCCTGAAGAGGAAATGTAATAGGTATCATGGTATCGAATATTTAAATCAGTAAAGATCAAAATGAACATGATGAAGAGATCCACATGGGAAACACAGTGTATGTCTGTGTGTGTGCGGGCTCCACTTTGGCAAAACATTTACTGTTGTGAAATAAGAAAGCTGTAAAACTATCAGCAACACAAAGATTTAAAAAACAAGAATCACTCTAGTCAGGATGTGAATGTCGTTTCTTTAAATGGATCTATTTTGAGTTGTTCTCTCCCTGTTTTGCATCTTTGATTCATTTTAACCTGTAGATCAGATATCATACACATTTAACCTCAATGTCTTCTTCAGTGCTACAAAGAACAATGTTGTATTGTTACTTTACAGAAACATTCACAAAAGGTGCATATTCATGTTTGTCCTCCTTTACAAGTGCTGCTACTTTTCCATCAGAGATATTTTTCCAGCGTTCCTGAGAGCATACATCCCTGTTCACATACCGTTTACATCCTACAGACGACATCCCTTTCCTTCCCTCCCCTCCCCTCCCCTCCCCTCCTCCATGGCTGAATAGAACCCTCCCTCAAGCCATCCCTAGCTCTCCCTCCTCTTCTGCTCCTCTCCAGGCCAATCACAGCAGCCCGTACGATCACATGACTGACAGAGGAGCAGGAAGATGGAATAGAATGAGAACTATACACCGCCCAGAGAGAGACGACAGCAACCAGGCTGTCGAACATAAACAGATAACACACACACACACATTGAAACACAGACAGATACACACATGCATGCACACATTCAGGAAGCAGGCGCACTGAAGTGGAGGAAACAAAACTGCACCTCTATGTGACGAGATTACAAAGCGTATAAGGATCTGTGTTTGGATTTGCCGTGGTCATCTGTGGTGTGTTGATTCCCGTGGAAGAGTTTGTCTCTATGCTGTTTGTCTTTAAGGTAGGAAAGCTGCTACGGTTTCAGGGCGTGTATGGGTTAATATATAACATGACTGGTTGGTGAGTGTCTCACTGAGTGTTCAGGAATGTGACCGTTCTTGTCTGTCGAGCCCTCAGGCATTATGAAAATCAAACTCCCTTCCATTTTGTGTCACAGATGATAGCTATTTCCTTGTTTTCTGTGACTCTAATGCCTGGACGCTTCTGACACAATGCAATTATCGTCTCCATTTGAGTGTTTGTGTGTGATTCTTTGGATTCTCAGTAAAGCGAGATATTGAAGTACCTGTCTTATCCCTTATCATTCCTGTTTCTGTCTTCCTGTGTTTCTCATTTGAATGTATTAGTGTCTGATTCAAGAACATAAATGTCCACTGTCTGACTTATAACACGGCTCTAAGATTGGAACCATGATGTTCCCTTTTAGTTATTGATTTCACCTCATCCCCCAACATAACCCGTGCCTTCCTCTTCCCCCTCTTACAGTCTCGCTTCTCCTTTTTCTGTCCATTTTGAAGCTGAAGCCTGACTGTCTTTGCCATGTTTCTCTTTTCTTTTCTTTTCTTTTTTCTCTGAACTTTGTTCTGGTTATAAGAGTGCTGACAGATCTCGGTTTGATGTGTCAAGACTGCAGAATTCCACATGAAGGCAATGAGAAATCAGAACAGGATACAGTTGGAATTTGTTATCTCTCAACTCTGTGTGTGTGTGTGTGCATACTGCATGCACACACTCTATGAAAGAATGCACTCGTATCTGTAGGTGTGTATGTTAAGTAGATGCAAATGCATGTATTACCTTGCATGTGTAACCTCATTATAGCCAGTAACATTCAGACCAGCTAAACGGTTGGAAATGAGGGAGATGAGAATGCAAATACATGCAGATCCTTCAGGTCGGCCAGGATTTAAAAGTGGGTAGTCTAATGCTCAGAGATTGAGCAGAGATATACAACAGACAGATCTGAACACATTTCAGGACCATGTAGAGGCATGGAGACATTTTCTGTGCTTCTTAAAGGCCTGCATCATTAATCATGAGTGTTGAAATTCCTCACTCAAGACTCGATCATTAAATCTCTGGTAGCAGTTACTTAAATGTATGTAAGTTGTTTGTAATGTCACGAGACATTACCCTGCTTCTGTTGCCTAATTAAGCTCATTAAAAGTTGCTTGAGTTTCCACACTCAGTTAAATATTTCATGGTGATGTCTTTCTGATGATGTTAGAGTAACTAATGACACCAGTTTAGATCTATTAAGTTATATACGGATTATTCCTTTACCTTTTTTTTTTGTTGCTTTTTTTTTTACCAAACTTCCTGAATAAGTATGTTGGAGCTTAACCAACAGCTGGAGTAGAAGTAAAATGGTTGTGTAGTTGTAACCCTGCTGTTCTTTTTCCATGTGGTTCCATCAGGTTAAATGACACTGTGCTGCTGGGCAATCACCACATGGAGCATGATGGCTTTTCTGACAAATCTGAACGAGAGGCTCATGACGACTGGGACACTCCAGCCAATGAGAACGGTGGTAGGCTGACAGAGGAGAGCGACATGGACCAATCAGACGAACTGTCCCCAGGCCCGCAGGCCACAGCCTATGTGGAGCAGAGCACAGAGGAGATGGCTGAGGTAAAATAAAAAAACAAATACATCTTTATGTTGAACTTTGAAGTATTTCGTCGTAACCTGTTCTAAAGCAAATTCTCGCTTGTCTTTTGGGTAGCTCTTATTGTGCTCCACAGTTTTCTTAACCCTAAGACCAGTGACCCAAAAATTGAGAAAAGTAAAGCCTCACTCATGTTCACAAGTGTCTGTGTTCAGGCTGGGGAGGCGTCCCAGGTGGAGACAGTATCAGAGGAGCATAAGGGTCTCATATGGACTCTGCTGAAGCAGCTGCGGCCGGGCATGGACCTGTCTAAGGTGGTGCTGCCCACCTTCATCCTGGAGCCTCGCTCTTTCCTGGACAAGCTCTCTGACTACTACTACCACGCTGATCTGCTCTCACAGTCAGTAACTCAAAGTCACTATATTGTGTGTTCATATAACATTGTGCACTTTAAGATGTTTCCCAGGCAAACACTGAAATCATCTGCCTGTGTTGCTTGTCATAACTTTGTCTCTCTATCCTGCCGCAGAGCTGCTCTGGAGGAGAGTGCATACGGTCGGATAAAGCAGGTTTTGAGATGGTACTTGTCCGGCTTCTACAAGAAGCCCAAGGTGAGATTTCTTTACTGCTCTGTCAGATGGCTCATTGAGTTCACAGTTACACAAATGATTATGAGATTTAAAGGCAGAATGTGCAACATTTTACACATAAATACAGCAGAAATCAAGTATATGATTATGTTTACATGGACGGGACGGCCTTGGGTATAAATCTGTTTTAGTCAAGAACTAGAGAAAATAAGAATAACATACTCACTGCTTATTTTGACGTGACGTATTGTGTCTTTAGGTCACGGTCAATTTATGTGCAATATGAAGCTACGAGTTAACCAAAGTGTGCTAACATTAGCCTGCTAACGCAACAATGCAGGCCACAGGCAGTTGCAGCTCAATTTTGTCCGCCGCTTGCGCTTAATGGTGCGCTCTTATTCATAACTCCTGTGTGTGCGAATGCGAGTGGAGAGGGGTTGGAGGTGTGCCGCAGGAGGAGAGCGGAGTGATTCAGAGTAGAGGAGGTGCCATTTGTTTTAGTTTAATGCTGGTGCTCAAGGGCGACATCTACTGGATCAAAAAGTTCTTGATTTAAGATTTGTTTCTGGATAAAGACTCAAAGAAGATTGTAGATGAGCAGCAGTAACACGTTTACATCTCTTCAAACTATTGTAAACAAAGACACAGCTTGTTAATAAAAACTAATAAACAATGAGGTCGACTTTCTCCCAGTTAATGGACAAGCAGTATTAAACAAATACACCAGTACTATATGATTAATCAGCTACTGTCAAGCTCTTAGATGTGGACGATCCCTCTCAGTTCTCTCTTGACAAACCATCCTCAAACATGAATATCTGTGATATTATTCTTAGCTGCTTGAAAAATACCTTTGTCCTGCATCTTTCCCTGCTGTCAAAAAAGCAGAGACACTTGCTTCACTTCTCCTCTGCTTAGTTTTTTATTTCCTCGGTGGCAGCGTTACAGCCATCATGAGCCAGCAGATAATGCTTGTAGATTAAACTGGGCTTGCTCAACACTTTTTGAGCTGACAGCCAGCAGATTCCCAGGTGATGGATGGGTTTGAAAGCTGATAACCTTTCATTCTCTATAGGACTGTGTGCCTGCAATACTGTGCAGCATTTCCTGCTGAATTATTTAGTCCAGTCAGTGTTGATGTATTCCAGAGCGGTGCTTACTATCTGTGACGATTTCAAATCTTACTGATGAGGCCGGTTTGGTCCAGTGATGAGCTGCAGTGGTCCTCTGCACTGGGTCTTGGTTAATTCTGATCTTGTGTAACACAAAACTGTATCTTTTTACATTTACTTTAAGAGATTTACGTTGATACTGACTATCATACTGTTTCATGTTTTGCATTTTCCAGGGTCTGAAGAAGCCTTACAACCCGATCCAGGGGGAAACATTTCGCTGCTGCTGGCTTCATCCTCAAACTGACAGTTGCACTTTCTACATAGCTGAACAGGTTGAGTCAGATTCATTGCTTGAACACGTAAATGCACACGACAAGACTCATCTTGTATGAGTCTGTTAACACACTTCTGCGAACAAACAAAGCATATACCTGTGAAATGCAGCTTGTGTAAAATCAGCACCGGCAAAAACAGTTTCTGACATTTCCTTCTGCTTGAATGACTCTGTCTCTTTCCTCTGCCAGGTGTCCCACCATCCACCGGTCTCTGCCTTTTATATCTGCAATAGAAAGGATGGTTTCTCCATCAGTGGGAGCATCCTGGCCAAGTCTAAGTTCTATGGTACGCATCACACAACTGAACAATCTGCAGAAAACATTCCATATGTTTCCGCTCTGTCTTTGAGGCAGGACAAATAGCTGTCAGCATACACTCTTTGGATATTGTTCTACTAGGAAAGTAGTGTTCCTCGATGAAAGTCTTTCTATGTCCCTCTGCTGCCACAGGAAATTCTTTGTCTGCCATTCTGGATGGCAAGGCCAGGCTGCTGTTTCTGAGCAGGGACGAGGAGTACATCATCACCATGCCGTACGCCCACTGCAAAGGTAAAAGAGCCACAGTAAATGTTGATGATCATTACTAATGAATATCTTCATGTTCTATTGTATCAGTCGCAGTAGGTAGTAGGTTTCTGTTGTTGACTTTATACTGCATCATCTCTCTAGGTTGATTACAATCCAGTTAGAAAATTCAAAGTCCAAAGTTACCTTCAGATTGTATCAAAAGGTACTGAAGCTTTGAAACAAACTTCCGATCTTCAGTCGTATTTTAACCAAAGCTGCTGCGAACAAAAGACAGAGAGCACCGTCATCATTGTACACATTGTATTTGTGTTTTTTTCTTACCTATGTTAGTACTTTCTGCCACATCAGGCTATATGTGACATCACGCCTGCACAGGTCAAGAGGTCAAAATACAAACTCAAATCGTAATCAGTCCACTGTGACTCATTTTGAGTGGGCTCTAGTTTTTGCTGGCATCCTCTGTAGCCAATTTGTCTGACCTTTCACCCCTCTGCTTTGCTCACAATTTTAAACTTCAGAAGACAGAAGGACACAATTCGAGACAAATGATGAGTAGAATCTGTCGGATAGATTTTCTAGATATCATCTGAATGTACATGGCTATTCATGGCTTGTTACTGTTTTTTTGTTTTAACAATCCTGTATCTGTGCCTCCTGCAGGGATCCTGTACGGCACCATGACACTAGAGCTGGGAGGAAAGGTTACCATTGAGTGTGAGAAGACAAAGTGTTTAGCAGAGCTTGAGTTCAAACTCAAGGTATATTTGTACATCATGTATGTCTTATCAGCGTTGAATGCTGTACACCCTGAGACAGCAGCAGTTTATCATAAAGATGTTCTAACTTTGACTCTGTGCACTGCAGCCTTTCCTCGGAGGGTCCAGCTCTGTGAATCAGATCAGTGGGAAGATCTTTCTCGGAGAGGAGCTGCTGGCTACTGTTGATGGACACTGGGTGAGAGCTTTAACCTTTGTCCTTGCTTCTACCTTCCTCTTAAGTTCATCTCTCAGCATCCTCCCCTGTCAATTACTTCACTGTTTAACAGCATTCTTCAGTTAATCAGATATCCTGATGTATCATTATATGATGGTCTTGCTACACCTCCTTTATCGCAGAATCACTGTATTGTGATATTATGGCTACTTCTGGGAATTGTATTGTGTATCATATCATATTGTGAAGAGCCCTGCGATTCCCATCCCTAGTTATAAATAAGAGAAACAAGAATTGTTTAGAGAGCGGTACATCTCAGCGGTTACCGCGACAGCCTTAATCACAACACTTATTAAGAGGTGTGTATTGGGAATTGCTTTGACTGATATGACTGAATGTTTTACTGCCTTCTTGTATTCAGGACGGTGAGGTGTTCATCAGTGAGAAACGCTCGTGCCAGCAGGAGTCGCTGTGGAACCCGAGCCCTGATATCCGCAGCAGCCGCCTCAAGAGACAAGTCGTCCATCTTGACCAGCAGGGAGAGTTTGAGTCCGAGAGGTGATTCATCTGTCAAAGTACTGTATATGTAATGTGTAAATTCAGGTTAAAAATTTTCTTATCCAACATTTACAGGAAGAACACAAAGATCAATAACTCTAACCCTGCTTACTTCAATGTCACTGACGCAATGGATTCCAAGTAAATCTTTCTTGTTTCTCTTGACAGACTGTGGCAGCATGTGACCAGTGCCATCATGGACCGGGACCAGCTGAGGGCCACCCAGGAGAAGTTTGTCCTGGAGGAAGCTCAGCGGAAAGAGGCCAGGGAGAGAGGAGACAAAGCCTGGAACCCAAAACTTTTCCAACAGGACCCCGTCACCTCAGAGTGGACCTACAGACACATTGAGTAAGAACACACTCACACACAGGAGACAAAACAAAGGATAAAGCACACAATGTTGTTTTTTTGGATTTTTAGGTCAGTATAACAAGGATTGAACTATAAAGTTAGGACAGGAAACACATTGAATCAATGACATAGTGAGGATGCAATCGCCTGCGTCCTGAACTTGATGTCTGTTTGGGTTTGTCAGCTTGCAGCCGTGGGACCCTGAGCGCTGTCTGGTTCAGTTTGAGAAGGACGGAGTGATTCAGACACATGAGAAGAGCCAGAGGCAACACAACGGACTCTCCTACAGCCACAGCTGGCCCAGCCAACAGAAGGTGAGCCAGACAAATCACAAGAGTCCAAAGCTTCATTAATGTATTATTGATGTGTGTGTTAATAACGTTTAATAACATTTAAAAGCTATGCTATTTTCTGTCTAATCAGAATACCCCCAACACCCTGGTGCTCCAAAATAACGTGTCTCTATTTACAGGTTCCACATGAAAACGTAGAATAAATGGATGCCAGGATATTTAGTTTCTCAAGTGTTCTGGTTTCTGTTTGTAGTTTGAGTCTTATTGACCAATCACAGGTTTGCAGGCGTTATTGTATGCAGGACAAACAGTCCATATGGAGAGCAACAGCAGGTGGACTCAGTAATGACATCCTGGCTTCCATCGGGAGTAATGTGTGGACAATTTCTCTCTCTAAACAGATAGCTGCATGCAAGTGCACCTAGCAATCCCCCCCCCCCCCCCCAAAAAAAAAAAAAATCCACATTTTACTTAATCCTGATTCTGTTGTTTCAGTAAACTTAAGACCCATCATCAGTGTCTTTTTCAGGATCATTCTGCTGAAGTAAGCCAGAGTGGAGCTTCTGTGTTACTTACTGTTTATAATTAAACTAAGACTTCCCAGAAACAGATGAGCCCTCTGGGGGATGTAATGAAACAAGACGTGACACTAGACCTTCTCAAATAGACAATTTCACTGTAATAGATTCAACGCACTGAAAAAGAAATCTTTGCCAGAAGTCTTTTTCCACTAACTGCCGGCTCCAGGATATTTACTGAAAAGTTGGACATTGTTCCTAGAGGCCTATGTCTCCCAAATGGGTTCTAGGATTGCAAAAAAACTGATCAGTCTTTTATTTTTGCTGCAGTGATTCGCTGCAGGGATGCCTGCGGTCCGGATCTTGACCCACGCACCTTTTATTTAATTCTGATGCGTGTTTCCGTTTTGCAGCTTTTTATAATTTATGGTAATCTATTTTAACTGACACAGCTTTTACTGGATTTCCGTCACCAAAGTCATAAACCAATTACATTTTTTTTGTAAATTCAGCCCATGTGATGCCTATCATCCAATCAAATCCTCTACTCGGTTCAACATTGCAAGTGGCGAGAGTCAGGTGTGTGGATAAAAAAACAGATACACACACGAAGGAGAAGGAAGACCAGAGGAGAGTGATTTAGACACGAGCAGTTTATAACAACATACCTCGTATTTCTCATTACATGCAAGATCATTAAAAGAGGTCTGTCAAACGTCACTACGAGACAAAGCACACATTTAGAGCGATCGTGAACTAAGAATTCCAACTCCAGAATCCTGACACGATCACTGATCAACAAGGTGCCAACGATGTTCCCTTAACGTTGCCTTGGTTTTGGGTCAACATAAAATATTTTTTTCTGACAGGAATTGTCTGGAATAATGTTAACTCAGATTACACAACCTTAACAGGTCGGGCTGAAGCTCAGTTTTCTCACTAAACAAGACACAGTGGAACATGAGGGAGAGAAGCAGGCGTTCAAGCTGTTAGAAATCGTTTTTTTTATAAATGAGTAACTAAAAGAGAAGAAAAGTGGAAACTCTTTAACTACTAGTTTAATTTAATTTTTCCAAACTTTAGATTTTGATTTGCCTTTTTCAGAAGCTGTCCGTCCGTATTTTGTTTTGAAAAACTTACATTGTTTTACTTGAAGCAAGAAATAGTTATTGTAATATTTGATTAGTCATATTATTTCATGATTGTCACAGAGTAGCCTCCACTTTATTATAAATGGTGTAACACCATTGAATTCAACTATGAATGATTTGACAGTCTTTGACTTCAGGACTACTTGTACAGCTACAAGCCTCCTCCTAAATACATGGCACTGAATCATATCACAAGGTAGACATGATGATGTTCCTGACCATCACTTCAGGAAAAAAGGACCTCATTGAATTTGAATAGAATAGTTTTACCGTATCTCTGTTCAACTGTCCGCACGTTGCATCAGTCATGGGTTCAATGAATCTGGAATAAGGTTTGAATAACTCTGGATACAACTCCTCTGCCTCCTCCCAGGCTAAGGTGAACGGGAAACACAGGAAGGCGAGCAGCCAGCCGTCCAGCTGCAGCCAAAACACCGAGAGCAGCAGCACCACGCCAGAACCCACACACGAGTCCTCGGACAATGAAGGTGCGGCGCACACTCTCAGATTCACTCAAAAGTAAACAAAGTAAACTGTGGTACATAAGCGTAATGATCTCTTCTTCCGTGTGCCCAGGGTTCTCTAATCAGTGTGCACGTTGCAGTAAAGAGGTGAAAGACATCGCCATGATCGAGGCCTCCATCACATCCATACAGAAGACGCAGCAGGACATCCAGAGGTAAAAACAACACGTTTACAAACACATGAACACATTTCTAGGAGGGAATTAGGGATGGAAGGATGGTTCTTTAGAGGTCAAAAGTACAAAGATGCTTCAACCTGGTTGGAACAAACCTTCACATGGATGAAAACATACAAACTGAAACATTTGTAAAGAGCGTTCATAACCAGGATAAGGACTGTGCAAGATTAACCATTACATATATTTTCTTAAAAAGCAGAATTATTTGATTTTAAAGGATAAACTGTGGGGAGTTTATCCTTAACAAAAATATCAATTGTAAGTGTTCTGAGGGTTGTTCAATGTGTTTTTAAATTGTATCATTGTTAACCACGTGTTAACCCTTCTCTCTCTCCTCGTAGGAACCTGGTGGCTCTGAGTCATCAGCTGACTCGTCAGAGAGCATCAGAGGACGGGGTGTCATTGACGGGCCGTCACTGTCTCATCCTCTGTGTCGTGCTCCTCTCACAGCTCCTCCTCAACTACGTCTTCACCTGAGCTGGCTCCTCAGGGAGGAGTTTCCCTCCGACACTGATCTGTTATAACATCCCTCCCAAAAGCACAGACTCTTATCAGCAGAAGAGGACAGAGACCTCAGATCAGTGCTAGGAGGGCAACTTTATCCTCTGAGAGGGGAGTAGCATGGACATTTATAGCAATAAACACAGCCACAGCCACCCCCTGTCAGTCATCTGCAAAGAGGAACGGCACCCCCTAGTGTAGCCAGACTGAAACAGCATCGGCACACTTGCACTTTGGACAGAGGGAGGAAGGATGAGAGGCGAGCATGGCTCGGATGTTTCCGAATAAAAAAAGATGAAAAATGTATGACAGAGATGAAGAATGATTTTGTAAAAAGAAATGACAGAGAGGATGTTCACCATTCCTTAGTGTCTTTTTATATTGCCCTGCAATACTGTTTGTCTTCGTGTGCCTGTATATGTGTTCTCTTCGTATGTACAGCACAGTAGGCCCTATGGGTGCAGGCAGGTCAGATTTTCGGGCCTTAACGCTGAAGCCAAAAAGAAGATAAACAAACAGAAGGAAAATCTTCCAACAGTGCAATTCTGTATGTTTTGTATTCATTTACGCCCGATCACACTCTGTCTCGTCTTTTAATGATGATGATTTTACCAAAACAGTATTTATAATCCGAGAGGACAAAGAGTACTTGTTTACAGGGGAGCACTGTTTGTGTTTGTACTGACACATAGGAAGAAAGGAGGCAGGGCAGGGAGCCAAACAGTGTGTCTTTGTATCTGTGTGCCTGTAGTGCTGTAACAGAAGGGATAATAGCTTAGCACTGCTGTGGTGTAGACCATGACACCAGTGTGTACAATCAGTTACATACAGAGGCAGCAAGAGGAGGAAAGGGTGAAAAAACACAACAAAAATTAGTCATTTGGCCTGATAGAAGGGGCTTGTGTGTGTGTCTTGGTCCATACCATGTTCAAGTGACTATTTTAAGATGTAAACACTTAGCAATGAGTTGTATGTTTTGTCTTTTAATCAAAGTGTACATATTTGTTTGGAGGTCTGTGTTTGAAAAAAGAGATTTCAGAATGTATTTATTGGGTGATTAACCTTGACTTTCCTAATCTGATTCAGCTTGGAGGATGGAGACCAGGGCTGACAATCGCTCTCCCAGGGTTGCGTGTTCGTTGTGTGTGTGTGTGTGTGTGTGTGTGTTTGTATGTTTGTGTGTGTGTGAGAGCACGTGTGTGTGAGTAAGCCATTATGGTTGTGCTATAAAAAAAAAGCCAGATCTGTGATCTTGACTTCACTGGTTTTTAGTCCTAGAGATTCAATCTCCATCTCCAGTACTGATCTACCTGACCGGAGAGAAGTTGCGAGCACAAGAAGGAAGTCGACTCTTTGAATGCTTTTATTTACACCTTAATTTGTTTATTCTTTTCCTGTTTTTCTACTCTACTGCCATGTTGTAGGGACTCTACATGCCAGATATTTTGTCATGATACTACAGAAAACATGATGTTGCCTGATGTTTTCATTCATACCTGTTGTGTACTGTCGCACTACAGTAAAACATTTTAACCCTAACTACTGCCTTTGACTCTTTTTGATGTCTTATGATAGAAACGTGTCTACTCGAGTGACAAACAACAATAAATACTTAACTTAATGGTAGAAATGAAGTCTTCTGCAGTCAAACAATCTCCACTAGAGGGAGATGTTGATGCATCTTAATCATAGTCTCTAAACTGGGACTGGGATTCCCCTTTACATAACTGGGCTGGACCAGATAGGCTCACAGATATTTGAAGCACTGGGGACAAATGAGAGAATGTTAGACTAGCCTAAACTAAAGGTGACAATCCTTCCTTTAATACAACACCAACAGAAGCCCACACAATGGACTTATCAACATAGGTGGCAACATTTTTGAAAAGACTGTGTGAGAATCAAGCTGCAGAGCCTTCACACAACCGGTGCAGGTGGAAATCTCTCTGCAGACGCCACATGGATCAACATCTCTGCCACACACACAGTTAAGCCCAAGTGAGAACAACCACCCAAGTTTAGTTTAGGAAGCTTCTCCTAGTGCATGAGTCCCATGAAGTGACTGGGATTCAACTACTGTTTATATATGATGGATATATCCCTGCACTAATATTTCAAAAAGAGGTCAGTGCCCTGTTTTTGTGAATGTAAAGATGAGTCAGTGATGAAGTTTTTGACAAGAGCAAAATACTTCTCAGACTCCATTTAAAGTAAGAATGAATAAATAATGCATGTTAATAAATCTCTGTTTGATTAAGCCAAGTGTGTATCACACATTTTCCTCAACCTTGTTTCACATATTGGAAGAAATCACAACAATCCCTTTAGCAGGGACAAAAGGCCATTTACAAAACTTTTTATCTCAGATTAATTGCAAATTACTCTATCAGTCCAGTTATTGATACTTGAAAGCAAATAGACAAAATGGAACAATTCTCTCAATCAAGTAAAAAAATAACACAACAACCTACAGTATATTTCCAAAGCTCATTTTGCATCAAAAAAGGGATTTAAACAGGTCAGAAAGAAGAAGCAAACAAAGACATCTTTTTCTGCAGAATATAACATTTCTTGCACATCTTGTGAGTTAAATTTCAATCTCAGGACAAATGGTTTGTTATAATTATGTGTTAAATTGAATCACATACTGAGTGCCTGGCGTCACCTGCCTCCACATGAGACAATGTGAATGTTGGAACCACAGAGTCTCATTCCAAACAGCTTTACTGAGGAAGCCTTTGATGTGTGATGAGGTGAATACCTGACATATCACAGCGTTGAGTTTATCAAAACAAGAGATCAATCTGCACAAGTGGAACATTTTTGTGGTTTGGTGCCTGTAGAGTTTGTGTGCCTCCGACTAAAATGAACTCCCCCTCTGTCATTTAAACTTTCAGTTGTTACAAACGGCCAAGCCTGGACTTTACAGACTATTGTAGTCCAACTCTGGGCATTAAAGTTCCTCAAATGCTTTGTTAAACTTTTTGAAACATTTCAGTGAATGTTCTCTGAGCTGAGATGCATTTCTCAAACAGCTGATACCTGCAGCCAACACTGAAAGCTGTAACTCACCCAAACCTTTCATTCAGGTTTCAAATTGGAGTTTGTGTGTAAATGTGTAAATCATGGCCACTGAAGGACACATTGGGTTGGTCAAAAAGTTTAGATATTTATCAGATTTATCAGACTGGATTTCACTGTGAGTACAGTTGTGGAAGTATGTCTTTATATTGTATGACGATATTTATGTACGCTGACGTTGTACACAAGGATGCATCTCTGTATGCTTACTGGATTTAGGATAGATACTTCGTTTGTTTAAGATAATTATTCATATTTACACTCTGCATTATATTATCTATGTTTTATTTTATTTTTTATGTTTGTTTTTTCTTCCCTTTTTTCCCACTTCTTCTGTTATTTTGTTGTTGTTGTTTACTTTGATCTTTTCTTGCCTCGTTTGTCGTGTATGTCACGCTATTGCACCAATACATTTTTTATTTTTTTTTAAAGACTGGATTTCACAGTTTTGTTATAAACAAATGTTAACTCATGTTTGGCCAAACCTGGCAATGAACGTATTGATTTTCTTAACAGACTAAAATATCATTTTAGATCATCACAAATCAATCAATGCCTCTCTGACGATTTTGACACAGAGGTGGACTTTCCTGGAATCGATGACTTATACGATGAAAACACATTTTGCAGAGTAAAACTGCTCAACAGAGTAAAACTCATCTGCATAGTTCACAGAGGACAAATACAACCAACAACAATTCTTTAAATCTTTAATCATTATTTATATTCCTTATCATACATGTGCAAACGGCTAACGGGATAAGAAATGCACTTTGTTTTTTGTGACCAGGTTACAAACTGTGAACAATTATACATATTGCTTAAAGACTTCAACTGTTATATTCGACCAGTAATGTCATGTTGTACTTTGAGTTTGTATCAGAAAGGTTGTAGGGATTGTTTTCCTTCTCAAGACACTCGTCACATGGTTTGTTTTCTATTAAAATTAGGTTTCTATTGAAGCAGCAGAGTGGGCCGATCAGTAGCAGGGTAAAGATCAAGGAGTAACCTCCTCCTCCCTCATGGCTCGTTTCTCTCCAGTTAGCTAGATGTGTGAGTGGGTACACACTGGACCATTGTGTTGTCTGGCTGTATGTGTGGGCCTGACGGAAGGAGCCACAGCCCAAATTAGGCCACAGCAGAGTGTGTGTGTTTATTTTCCAGGGTGTACACACTCCATCTGGGGATTTTTCCCTGCTCGGGATCCCTCTTTGTCTCTCCATGTCCTCGTGTGTTTATTTCTCCTGGCACTGAAGAGAGCAGCGGGTGTAAACTTGTTCCTGGTTAAACACAGTGTCCCACCACACACTGTCAACTTCAACCAACACATCACTAGAACCGCTCTGAGTCAGATGGTAGTGAAGGAGTATGACATCAAGACGACTACTTTTTTTAGTTTGTTGGTAAAAATGCTTCTAATGTGTCATTGAAATATACTTTCTAATTCCCTGTGTTATTCATTTGAAGGAATAGTTCGATTTTCTCAATATTTCATTTTGTGTCTAACAGATAACTTTTTTAATCCGTTCAAATAACCAAAGTGTAAGAATTAAACTTGATTGACGCAGGATTAGCTGTTTGGGTTCCTTGGTCAGAAAGAGTTAAATGAAGTCTGGATTGCTGCTGAACCCTTGAAATTACAACATCATTTTTTAGTTTTAGTTATTGTAAAGATGAAACAAATGAGATTAACCTGTAAACAAGTGAACTTTAAAACTGATGAAAGGGGGATTATAGGTAACTTTGGACAACACCTTGGCTAGCTTTGAGCGAATGTCAATCCTTATGATAGTCTTATTTAAGTATAACTTCAGTTAATAGTCCAGGCTTTTATTTCCTCCAGTCTATGAAATGACCCTGCCTTTGTTTGGGACAGACGTCAACATGAGGTGGGCCATTATCAACCAAACTTGTGCACAGCACAGATGGGGAAATCTATAAAACTGTAAATCTACACCAGAAAGAATATTTAAGCGTGTACAAAATAAAGATATCGATAAACAAATTAAATTACAAATCACTAATTTGATCTTATTTTGTAAGGTCCGCCCATCCATACCAACCTGCTGCACTGTGGGGGAGAGAGGGAGACACCCTTGTTAATATATATTTTGATCCACAAACTAATCAGCACTAAATACACAGTCTTTAGGCTCATAAAAGGGACAGGGCCTTGGATTGTAAAGGGCTGTTTTTTTATGTTTTCCGGTAGCTGCTAGCTCTAGCTTAAAATTGAGCTTACATGAGAGTTGCATCAACATTTTTGTCAAGACAAAGCCATGCTAGTTAGGGTGACCATATGTCCCCATTTGACCAGGACCATCCCGATTTCAAGCTCTGTGTCCTGAGTCCCCAAAAATATCTATAAAACACTATTATGTCTTGGTTTTAAACCATCCATGTCCCGGTTTGAACCAACTTAAATAGCAAAACAAGACACCATGCTTGCAACACTGATTTGTTCATATTTATATGTCAGTCAATGTAGTGGCGAGGTTGTGGCCGTTGTCACAAATGCACCACGAGTCAAAGTTCAATATGTTTTTGTCTGTACATGTATAAAATGTTTGATAGTAAACTGTTATTACATAATTCCTGATATGAACAGAAGTTTCTCTTCAGAAAAATCATTATGAGCTGTCATGTTTTTCTTTATTATGACTTTTTATTTCCCATCCTTTCAACATGAGTGAGCCATGCTTAAAAATAATCCTTTTATTCTCTTCCTATGATCCGTGGCCTCCCACACCTCTCCTCCTCTGTATTTGTCCTCAGGTTAGTAAAGGCCAGCTGCAGCAAGGTGTGTTGTGCTTGTTTTGGCTGAAGGGCAGAGGCAGCCATGTCAGATGTGTGCTCTGTGTGGGCTGCAGATCAGGCCCGTCCTGAACAGAGACGGTGACAGAGGACTTGTCTGGACTTGCCTTACAGAGGGCGGAGTACAGGATGGAGCAGAGAGGGAGGGAGCCTGTCAGTCTGCTGCAGCCTGAGGCAGTGTGTGTCATGTGTCTGTTTCTATATCTGTGCTGCGGGAGAGCAGAGGCTGTCAGGTTAACTCTGCTGAGTAAAACCATTCAATCATTGCTGACTGAGAGGGGGATTTGAGCTAAAGTCCTCGTAGCTCCTAGCAACTCTGTCTGCATATAATGCTAACTAGAAGTGACTGAAGCGTTAAATCAAATTAGTCCACACACCAATACTTAAATTGAGTATTGCTTTCTTTATACTTATTCGATGTTTTTTTCTAAAGTACACTTACATATTCGTAGAACCTTGGAGCCTTACACTCATTCTTAAGAAAAACTTTGCCCTATGCCACAAGACGTCTTCTCATCTTTCTGAGCAAATCTAAGGATGCTCGTCATTGTTGGTTCTGTTGTCAAAACTGTACTAAGTAATCAAATGATATAGGGAGGAAGATATGTGATACTGCTGTTACAAATGTTTGTCTAATTGATGTACTCGACGTACTCCACTAAATATCTGGGGAAAGTACTGCATTGTAGGCTTTTTGACTTCATCAGTTGCCTTTAATGTATGTTTGAGGATTTTTTCTAAGCAACGCTAAAAACCAGACAAGAAAAATGAACAGATTACCGACATGGCATCTGATGAAGTGAATTTTTGTTGGAATGAAAATTGAATTGTATATTTTTTAAATTACACACATTTTCATCAGTATGACTATTCAAAAGTACTCAGATGGCATTTTTCTTTTGCAAGTTTCCATTATCAAAAGAAAGTTTCACATTATTTAACAGCGTCAACCAATTAAGGAGGGGTAGAGTCGGTCGTCTCTCAACCGGAAGGTCGGGGTTCGCTTCCCCAGCTACATTTTGATGTGTCCATGGGCAAGATGCCTTACCCCAAGTTGCTCCTTCTGCTTCATCTGTGCGTGTGAATGTGTATGAATGGGATTAGTTCATAACTGATGGACACTTTCCATAGCAACCTCTGCCATCCTGCATGTGAATGGGTAGGTGTGATCTGCGGTGTAAAAGCGTCTTGAGTAGTCAGACTAGTAAAAGCGCAATACAAGCTCAAGTCCATTTACCATTTCAGTGGGGAACAACTGATACATTTTACTGTATGTGTGGATGATTTGCTGCATGTGGAGCAGCCATTGCACAGTACTGTAAACTGAAAAATTAGAGGACAATCTGCCAGACAATCTTCTAAATGAAAACATTTATAAATCAGTCAAAGTATTGTTTTCTGCTATATATCATCTGTGAATAATTTCTTCAAACCGCATATTTTCCTGGGAGCTCCTGAGCTCTCATGTCTTTTAGGTTCCCCCCCACACACACCTTTCTGTGTCAGTGTGTTAGAAGCCCAGGAGGCCTTGTCCCGGCAGCAGAAGCCTCTCTAATAGACGGAGCTCCCCCAACCTTCAGCAGGGTGATCTGTCACTACAACCACCCTACGTCCCTGATGCCCAGTCACCACCATCGGACTGTCTCATCCCCACAACCACTGCCGTCCTCATTCCTGCACGGCCTGCTCCGACCTCCACCTCAGCGGCACAGTGTGGACAACAGGAACGCGAGGATTATAAAGGAGAAATCCTTCCTGCATATTATCCTGTATGCTCTTTTGTAAAGCGTCTCGAGATAACACTTGTTATGAATTGGTGCTATACAAATATTGATTGATTGAAACAATATGATACAAAAAACATCTACTCTAATGACAGAATGTTTCTGTAACGAGGCCTGATCACATCAGCCTGCAGATACAGTCAGTCTGTTCGTTTCTACTTCAAATCTTTGATGTGCTTTCAGACAATGATGTGAGTCAGTATGTGATAACGTGCCTAACTTTATTAATAGCCTATTTTCAGAGTCGGACCACATTTCTATATTGAGAGAGCAAAACCAAAGTCCCAACTTTTATTTTCCATTGAAATGGTCTCATTAAAGTTGGCCTTTATGATTCAGAGGATGAATCATTTAATTTTGCTATAAAAGGAAAAGCTGAGTACCGACATGTCTGCTGCAGCTTCAGAAGAGCCTGGCCTGCCTGTTGTCTTTCCAACCACCCACTGCACTGTGATGTCATAATGAGAAAAGGAAGCAGTGTGGTCTTCTTGTATGAACAGGTAAACTTAACCTGTAAAAACAGAGGGAGGTAAAATTACCTCCCTTTTACCTCCCAGAATGCAACACTTCAACCAGAAGTTAGCAGCTACCATTCTTAATATGAAGAAAACCACTCACCAACAGTTATATAACCTTCAAATACATTACAAATGGTATTGTGTGACACTGATTTGTTGTCATGGGGACAGCCCTGCTCACCTGCGGGGCTTCCAAGTTTAGCTCCCACTCATGTCGAGTCTTGTCTCGGAGCACCCAGCCCGACCCACAGTTACACTACACAAACACAACCACACACCCACAGGGGATTTCTGTCTACACACACGTCAGCTTAATTCAACTTCAAACCACAAAAAGGGAGCGTATATATATATTTATTTTTTTCTAAAGGGAGAGTTACTGATCATTTTTAGCACTTCTTCATCAATTATGGAGTGTGACCTTTTGACCTACATGCAATTCAGCTGCTCCATGTTTTTTTATACAGTTAACAATTAATTCCAACAAAAAAAAATTCAACGCAATGTTTTGAATGAATAGAGTAAGAAAACTATCATCATTAGAAACAAACAAACAAACAAAATCAAATTTAAAATGAATAAATGGGGGTCAGAGATACAACCACAATGTTCAATGACAAATGAAGGTTTCCACATTTCTACGTTAGATTAATTCACATATTTTACCGGTACTGGCACATATATGCACATACATATCACATAATAACACATATATATTTATTTTCACTGATGTGTAAAATTCCACAAGGATATTTATAACTTCACTTCATAAGACATTATACATTTGTAATCAACTCACCCATATATAAACTGCTCCATGTTTATGTATGTGTCTAATATTAACACGTTTACAGAAAATATGGAGTTCAGTGCCAAGATCCTGTTTGTGTTTGATCCTGTTCCTTTAATTCTAGTTTACACACAGTTTCTCAAAATCTTCTGTTGACTGATTTCTGCCTACTGCTTCCTGTTTGTGTCTCTTTGTTGTGTCTTACATTAATAAGGTGCTGACTGCTCTGTTTAGCCTCTTCTTCTTCTTCTTCTTCTTTGTTCTCCTCTCATTTCCAGCCGTCAGTCGCTCAGTTGCTCGTGATCTAATAAACAGGAGAGTGAAAGCTGCGGCACGAGATCACAGCTGGTGTTTCTATGTTTGTGTGTGTGTTTGAAACCCTATACAGACGTCATACCTGCTACCAGGATCAACATGGGTATTAACACAGAGATTTGACACCAAGGTGGTTGTAGCCAGCAGGTTGATTTTTCTCACTAACACACTCCAGTATCTGGATCTATTTTTCACATTCAAGAATGTTACCAGTGTAATGGCAATTTTCCACCCAACATATCTTCATATCATATCATATCTAGAACTTTTCTTCTGACACAATTTTTCCCTTCTTCTGCTAAGAAAAAAACTAAATATCGTGACATAAGGAGTTCTTCCGAGTTGTTAACAAAGATACACACAAATGATCTCTAAAACAAGTCTGTTTTTGTGATACTGTGTTGTATTTTCAGCATTACCACCACACCTGACAACATGAAAGCCAGTGAAGAAGACATTAAGGCAGGTTTTTGATACTGAAACTGTGATCAGCCAACAATACAGCCTAAAATGTGTTATTGAGTATTGGGAAGTATGCCATTCAGTGCACCGATTTCATACCATAACCAAGTAGACCCTTTAAAAAAGCACCTGTTTTCAAATAAATAACTGTGTGACAATGCATTTAAACAGGTCTCGTCTCAACCTGATTGGGTACCACGTTGTAACATCTGGCCCACTGTACATAATTCCATTTATTACACTAATACGGAAGTTTTGCAGTGTGACTAATAGCTCTCTTTGGAAAGATAATAAATTACAAACATTCTTACACAAAGTACAGACAAGCACATACTGTACATACACCCTTCGGATATTCTACAGAAGAAGTCTTTGTTGAAGGGGGCACATCCTCTGTTGGGAGATCCTGACCCTAGCTCTAGAGAGACATGAAGTCAAGAATTACGTGTGTGTGTGTGTGTGTGTGTGTGTGTGTGTGTGTGTGTGTGTGTGTGTGTGTGTGTGTGTGTGTGTGTGCGCGCGCGCGTGTCTTGTCATCCATGTGTATTCACACTGTATGTGCCCTGCCCACTCAGCTCTTCCATCCAAAGGCCCAGATTCCTCAGACCTCCCTGCTGAAGTGTTGGAGGCGGTGTTGAGGTTGGAGAGCAGGCTTTGAAGGAGGCTCCAGTGACTCATTACCCAACAATCCCCCCCCCCCAAAAAAAATAAAAAATGTCCGTCCTTGCCCCAGCCTGGACTCTGCCCCTTGTCCTCTAACCCAGAAAGCCGAGACACAAACACTTGTGGATCGTTGTCTGAAGAAAAGGGATTCTGTTACAGTGGGACGAGGAGAATGTGGACCGAACCGCTGTGAAAGACTCCTCTGTGTGTGATGATGTTGTACTGTAAGTCAGAGTGCATATTGACATTCATACTTGCACACTAAACTACATAACCTGATATTTCTCACTTCCAGCAACATGTGGAACCAGTTTAATCCAAAAACAGCTCAGTTTTCATATTTAATGTTCCAATCTATCCTGAAGAAAATCTGACATCTTAATCTCTGGCTCCGTCTCTGCTGGACTCATTTCTTCATGTTTCCTTGGGGGGGTGGAGTGGCTAAACCTACACCACAGACTCCTGTTCCCACAGCTCACACAGGGCTCAAAACCGCCTTATAGCGTTGTGAACACACATCTGTGTACCTCATGGAGACAAATCCAGACATCCGCAGCCATGTTTTAGCAATCGGTCCAGGGCATGTGCATGATTTAACATGCAGCTGGGTGTCTGCCGGTATACAGTGTGTTCATTAAATATGACATACAGAGGAGATGACATCATTGGACTTCCTGTCTGAAGTACAAAGAGCAAAATTACATTTTCAAATGCAAACTGATTCACAAAACTTAAGAATAATTCGCCTCTGCATTTGTGGGAAAATTCTTTCAAATTTTAACGTTTAGATTTTTCTAAAACTTCCTGATAAATGTCACTACTGAAGATGTGAAATAATTAGCATACAAACAAAACAAATATGATGCAAGTAAGTAATTATGCAAAGATCAGGTAACATTGATTAGAATGACGTTGCTAAGTTCAGTAGAAATATCAGTCCCATGCAGATGTAATCATTTTAAAAGCCTGTGTTTACATAGCTGAAGTGTGCTTGTGTTGCATTTTAAGCGTGCTGTCTGATTTGATTAATGCTGACCTCGTAGTCTTTTTGGCAAAAGGTTGCCACTGTGCTCAGTCTCAGGGCAGCATGGACAAAGTGGACCTTTGTGCTCTTTGGGAAAGACCCTTGAGCCATGACAAACAGGATTTCCTCTTATTTCAGGCTTGAGTCTCCCCATGTCCGTCTATAGGAGGGTTATAAAGCACTTACAGCTCTGTAAGCCTCATTAATTCATCTCCATTCAGTAGAATGAGGCCAGAGTTTTACTGTGTCTTGTGATACAGTTTGAGCTGTTGAACTTTTATCAGCTCGGTCCCAAATCACAAATGCTTCCTTCACAAAGCACAACAGACGTTTTTTGTTATAATTCTGAATCTTTAGTGAGGGTTTTGATACCCAATGTGGAATCTAGTTTTCAACAGTTTATCATATAAAGCAGTGTACAACCAATGGCCACTCACCTGACTCTAGTGTGCTGTCACTGAAACATACAAACAAAAAACTAAAAAAACAAAACAAAAAAACAGCAGTGCCATAAGAGAGATTTTTTATTTTTATGTTCTAATTAAAGTCGTCGAAACAGACTTCCCCCTATAGGTTAGTAATAGGTTGTATTGTGTAGGTGAATGATTCCTAACTCAAGCAGAGTGTGAAAGCGGATTTGTACTGCATATGCTGACTCAACTGAGACATTGCTAAGGTAATCACTTCCACCTGTGCCTTTCCTGCTATGTAACAATGTTGCCTTTGAAGAAAAGCTCACACATCCCCCCATTATTAAGATGTTGTTTATAAAAATGGTGACAGGTATTATCAGGGGAGCATTCTTGAGCACCATACGACAGTTCTCCCTTCTGTTTGTCAAAGCTGTGTAGCAGTATTTCGTCAGAAATAAATGTCAAAGACTTTTCTGTCTCTCAATTTCATTTCTTTAAACGAAGCACAAAAAGTGTTTTTTACTTTACAGTTCCTATTCAGAACAAGACTTTATGACATGTGAGGAATCAAAATATTGACTGTACTAACAGCTAACAGCTAACCTACAGCTAACAGCTATCGAGGCGAATATGAGAGAGTGCACTGGCCCCTTGGATGAATCCAAAGAACTCATTTCATCTGAGGAAGAGACTGAAGTCTGAGGAAGAGCAAGTTGGCTTGAAACATCACTTTTTGCTAAATAAATCCGTTAGCGCGAGCTCCCTGGTGTGCGGACTTTCTTGCTTCCTTATGCATGTTCGTTTTGGATCCAGCACCCATAGAGATGAGCGTGTCTTTTTTTTATTTTAATATTTCCTTTCAAGGGGATATACACTATCAACAATCTTCAGACAAAAGTTAAAGTACATGCATAGTGAACATACTGAAACCTTCAAATACAAAAGGCCAGATAGTTCTCCTATGAATTGGTGGGGACCAAAACAAAGCTAAAAGAGGAGTTAATATTGAATCACAGTTGTAAACTGGTCACAAACTCTACTCCAAACAAATGCTGACATTGCTCACTATGCTGAATTTGTTTGAGCGTTTGCTTGCTAACATGTTCAACCTTATATGATGATGGTGTGTCAACGATGTTTTCAGCTGGTCATGAAATCCCCAAGTCATCAATATTATGAATTTGTGGTTCAACCCTCAGTTGCAAAAGACTTAATGACCGTTGCTTCTTCTCATTTTACCCAAGGACACTTCATCAAAGGAACTAGAGGGAGGATTAAAACACCGATCTTTAGATTAGTGAGGGATTATACAACATCTCGAGTCACAAAGGCCCAAATTGATAGAACTGGTAGTAACCTATTATAGCTAAAGCTACAACAGCAACCACTCCAATTATTTTGATGAGCAGCATTATCATAACAAATACAGTAGCGTCTAGAGTCAAGTTTTCCCTGGATAATAGGAAAAGAAAGGAGAACAAGCACAACTGAACCTTTGCGTTGCTGTGTATTTTCCAGTTTTCTTTGTTTTACGCCCTTTGAAAAGCCGCTCATTCACAGATCCACCCACACAGGCGCCCAGCTCCTGTGGCTGGTAGATCACATCACCTCAGCAAAGGTATGCATACTCGGAAACACGCGCCCACACCCTGATCAGTAGAGTTTAAACACCCGCTGCTATGTCTTTGAACAATACATCGCTGTTGTGTCCTGCTATGATTGATGGAGACATTTGTCGTTGGGTCAATACCTCACTGCTGAGGTGATCGGGTAGCTGGAGCCAAGCTGCCAAACAATACATAGGATGTGGGCCTGCAGGAATGCATTGTGGGAGAATCTGTCCTCTTATAAAGGGACTTTCCAGTTCCCCTGGCCTGGACTGTGCGGTTCTTTCACACAGAGAAAGACATTTCCAGATAAACCGCCCTAATAATGTCCCCATCGTAATAACCAGGTCAAATACATCCGTGATTTATTCTTTCACATAAATCTCTCCGAACCAGCCTTTCACAAACTTGAGAATCTGAAGTCTTGAAATAATCCAGGACAAGCACAGACCTTTGTTTCTATTTTACTTCATGAAATAATCAGAATAAAAAGTAGGATATGAAAAGTATTGCAGTGCACATAAATAGTCAATTTACCCACATGTACAAAATGTGTAGAGCAAAGACCACACTTTAAGAAACACTGCTCTACACAGAGAGAGGCTACTTCAGCTTTTTAATGCAAAAAAGAATAAAAACCTTGTTCAACTTAAAATACAATTTTATCATGTTATATTCACATTCACTACTCCTGCTCGGCATCACCAATTTATTAGAAACAACTTTTCAGTCCCTCTGAACCTTTGCCCACTGCCCACACCTGAGAACACATAGGCATAGCATTGTCTCCTTAAGATCATGGTGGGGAAATTGTTTGAGAACACACTGAGACAAAGGTTCAGAGGGACTGAAACATTAAGATTTGTTCTAATAAATTGGTGATTCACATGGAAAAGTCTGAAGTGTTTGGTGCCAAACTAACAGACTAACTAACAAAAGGGCTCTCAGAAAGATGAATCACCTTCATAATGTGTGCTCATGTCAAACCATTTCCTCAAGACAGAGTGGAAGATGGATTGAATGTTATTCAGCAGACTGTTTGTGCAGGGTGATGTATCCCTGCTTTATTAATAGTTGATTAGATTGTACCTGGTATGTTGTTAGCTTTGGTGTGTCACCCGAGGGAATCCTGCATCCATTCTTTTACTCTCATCAAATCATCATCCGTTAATTGTAATATCCTCTGTGCTGGAATGTCTCCTCCCTCCTTTAATGTTCTCATTTATCTTTCTTTCTCTTTCACTCGCTTTCCTCTTGTGCAATATTTACCGTGAACTCATTGCCCTTAGCCCTGATTACAACTCAGGACCCCAGGTCATCATTACAGGATATTATAGCCATTCATCCCACCTTCAGTTTCATGCCGGGCAGAGTTGATCATGTTGCTTCTTTATTTGCTGCAACAACAATCTGATGTAACTAAGTGCAACTCATGGGAGTGCAATCAGCTCTTGTGGAGCTTAGTGGCACCTTGAAGAAATCCCATGGCTTTCACACAGCGTAATGAGCACTTTGCCCTCAGATTCCCTGCAGAGTTTCTCTTCTTCTATCATTTATCCATGTTTATGTTACTTTCCCTGCTCCTGCTTAGTAGCCTTTTCTTGTTTCTATTCTAAACAAACAGCTTTTTGTGCTGCCAAAATGTAGAAAACTTGTGTGAAATGATTACATTTGCAATGACTGAGGCATTACTGATTGTATGACAGTTGTACTCAACACAAAAGGTCTGTAGAAAAGGACCAGCATGACTGAGATGAAGCTTCTGTCACACTCCCTCTGCAGGGTTTATTCAAACAGACATAAAACAGACATGATGTAAAAAATGAGGAGTTAGGCTCTCGAAAATGTCTTAGATTTCACTTCTAGGCTGGGAAATGTACTGATGTTATTGTAATCTGTTCGTGTTCATCTCTTCACACACCCACTCAGGCAGGTGCTGGAAACTGAACTCCCCCTCAGGAGCCCACTTACAGCAGACTCCTGATCAGCCTCCTGAACCCCAGCTGCTTCATGGTCCACCATGATCCACCCACATGTTATTGACAACCTAAAGGATGGGTCGACCTATCAAATAACCTTAAGGGGACTCCATGGATATATTGAACCTAGATGAACTGAACTTCATTTTATATCATATCTGTTTACATATTTATTTATATCTTAGTATTTTTTATTGATTTACATATAATCTTATTCTATTTTATTTTCTGGATTAGCTTTGAGTGTTTTCTTATTTTATTTATTTTATTTTATTTCTATTGATTAACTTTCAGTGTGTTTTTTATTTACGTACTTCTTATTGAATTGTATTTTATTTTATTATTTATGGATTACCTTTTAGTGTTTCATTTCCTTCATTTTATTATTGTGTTATTTTCCATGTTTAATTTGAACATTTTAACCTCCTGTGTTTCCTCAGTAAGAATTCATGATAGCGTGTCCTACGTCCTCATACCTGTTTTATCTAGTTTCACCTACTTCTCACCTTGTTTATGGAATGTGGGGTGGGGTCATGTTGTTGCTGTTTGATTTCTTTGTGCTATATAACCCTGTATGAAAAGTGCTATACAAATAAAGTTTGATTGATTGATTGATAAATTAGCATTCCTTCAGACCCTTTTTTTTTTTCCTGACAAGTTCAAAAAGATTTTTGCAGAAGTCCCAACTTTCACATCAGCCTCAGTGCTGTACCATGCTTCCATGGTGAACCTCTTTAACATGACTAAACATGAGCATTGTCTTTGTAAGCAATGTTAAGCATTCAAATCCAAGCTGTTCTTCAGGACAACAGAGCTACAAGTAGGCTGTGAATCAGGTGCTGTGTGCTTGAAGTTTCATACTTGAACGCAGCACGGTATATTACAACATTATGTGAGTTTATATTGCATGTCCAAAAACACACAAGAAAACCAACAGTATTTTAAGTTTCTACTATTTCTGGGGACATGTTTCAATGTGCAAGCAGTGGACACCACATGGGAATAATAATCAACTGTTGATGATTGCAACAACAACATGTCAATCATATAGCTCACTGTCAGAGCTTCAATTTTCACAGATCTAAATATATATCTTTTTTATAATAATTGAAGTGTTAATATATTGAGTCACAAAAGCCCACATTGATAGATCAGGTAACCTATTACAGCGAAAGTAACACAACGTACGAGGAGAGCAATGTGTCCATCAAAAACGTAAAGATGAACTCCCGCACACTGTCTAACTTACAAACAAACATTTATTGGCAATGTTTCGGTACCAGACCTTCATCAGGCAAAAAGTTTGTCAAAATGGGAATGACATCTTAAATAGGAAGTGACTACAAGCCTGCAACCAATCATCATTATGACGTCAGCTCTAGATTATCAAATTAATAAACAAATAAACTTCAGCTCCTCGGTTGAGAGCACACCTACACCAAAAAATGGAAAAGAACTGCCGAAAGCATAAGAGGCAATTATAAATATTTTCCAAATACATAATTTTCAGTTCAGGGGAAAATAAAGATCCCAAAAGGCAAACCGAAATCCAAATGCAAAATCAGAAATGCTGAAGCAGATCAAACGTTCAAAAATGGCCAGTATCATATTTCATACTAATCCACAAAGACCCCCTCCCCCGCAAAATACTAAAGTAGGCTACACAAAACGCACGCAATTGACAAACATGTCGAATCATATAATAGGCCTATTTCCTATAAACAAGGTTCAAACCAAACACCACTTTCAACAGACTGAGGCTGTGTTTATGTGAGCTCCAGGTAGTGCTGACGATGCTGGTAATACCTTTCCTACCACATGTTCCCTAATGGACCAGACAACCCAACTGTGAACTAGATGGGCAGCACATGAGACAACACATCAACAGGGTGATCAAGTGGGCGCCTTCCTCCATCGTTTTTTTCACCGAGCTAGGCCTATCATCTGAATTGTTTTTATTTAAGAATATCTCAAACCTGGGCAGCAAACACAAAATTGATTGGCTATAAGCTTTGGTGGTCAATAGAAATATAAGAAAACTTTTTACAAAACTACTCATGTCTTTTGGTAATGTTGAAGTCACAAGCAGAAAACATGCACGCTAAGCTAGAGGTTTTAATAAAATGACACAGCATTACAATATTTACCTATAAAATAAACCCAACAAATTTAAATTAATTATTTTATCTGTTTGAGTTGGTGGACCTGAATAAACAAGACTTCTAATCTACTCCGTCTGATATTTTGTTATTGTTTCCTTCCTTCCTCAGGCCACAGAGTGCACACGGGGCTCCGTGGTCCTGGTCCGTCCGCCCCCTCACTGCCCTGCAGACATTCCTGACAGCGTCTCCTCTCTCCGTCTGAGGCTTCTCTCCGGACAGCTGGGTCTCAAGCAACATGATCCCTGCTCAGCAGCTCAGCCCCTGCCGACGCTTTGTGCGTATATATACATCGTGTATGTGTGGGGTTGTGTATATCCAATACACATGCATGTCTTAGATTTGAGAGGTGACACATTCATGGGATTCTCATTGAGAAAAAAAACAGGCCCACAAATATACTTGTGGAAATATCACCTTACAGAGACATATGTTAACTTTCTTTGTTGTTGTAGAGTTTTTCTTTGTATTTCAGAAAAGACGGTTGCGGGTTGGACATTGAAAGCTCAAACACAGAACAACAAGGAAACATTCTACCAATGTTTCCATGTCAAAATCACTGACATTAAACTCCTGATGAAAGGTGTTGTAAATCTTGCAGCTCCAGTGTATGTGTTATTCCATATAAATCCACTGGTTACTTTCCTTCAGTGTCTTACCCTGTCCTCCGACGTTATCTGAGGAACAGGTTTGAGACTATCGCAGCCTAAGGGTAGGCAGAAAGAGCTGAAAGTGCGGATCTTGGGAGTTCTGTCCTAATGACTCAGCAGACAGAAATGGATGTTCAATAAAACACAAACACTGTTGTTATGGCTACAGACGATTAGGAGAATGACGCCTTTGTGGATAGGATGAGGAAGGGGAAGGGGGGGGGATAGTTCACCAATTTATCCGCAAGAACAGATCTGGATCCTGGGAATCAGATGACC
The DNA here is from genome assembly GCA_020745685.1 of Tautogolabrus adspersus. Lineage (NCBI taxonomy): Eukaryota > Metazoa > Chordata > Actinopteri > Labriformes > Labridae > Tautogolabrus > Tautogolabrus adspersus. Next base: position 12,772,755 of record CM036539.1, read on the forward strand.
TTTTATTTGGATGGGGGAATGATAAATGGGAAACACAAGGAAACCATGAGAGCTCAGATTATTTTCTCGTCTTTTGCAGCCAAATTTAAACTCTATAAAATGTCTTATTATCCCCTCAGCCCAGCCAGAGGGTGTGTGTGTCTGTGTTGGTATCTGCTTAGGCATGAGCTCAGGTATGCACTCACCTGAACCATACGTCACCAGGTG